>OX578136.1:1240000-2480000 GCA_951213105.1 Amaurobius ferox
AAACAGAACATTGTACAATGCTTAACAGATCTAACCACAACAATACCATTGAAGCACTTTTCAAAGATAAAAATTTAACGTGTGGAAGTACTTTGTATTAATCTGTACAGAAAAATAAAATTGATCTCTCATAGCAGTAGCACAGTTGAAAGCATGGTAAAAAATACCATCGTTGGAAGTCACCTAAAACAATTAATTTCTCTTTTGTCATTATTATGTATATGCGATAACATTATATGCAGATTCCACAATTTGCTTAAAATTAAAATTTCATTTCATTTACCAGATTTAGATGGTATCTTACTTAGACATGATATTTTATATGTTGCCATGTTTTAATAATAGTATGTCTATTTCCAAGAATAAATAGATTAATTTTTTCTGAAAGCTTTTTGTTTGCTTTTTTTACAATATGTAGTTTACTATATATTCATATGTTACATAAACTGTCTATGTTTGATGCTGTTTTCCAATTTTAAATGATGAATTATATCATTTGTGTTAAAACCCTATTTTTGATCTCTAACCTCTTTTGAAACCCTATTTTGTGTAATATTCAACGTAAAAATACAAATCAAATAACACATGGTAAGTCACAGATATGATGGATGCATTTTTTTCCCATTTGACCATGACTTGCTTATGCATAAAGTTTTTGTAACATGTTGCAGCATTTTATCCCTAATTGGAATCATTTGGAGATTTAAGAAAAACAATCATTTGCGAAAGTGTGACCATATGCAAAAAATAACTTTATACATTTTTTTTTCATTCGACCAAACAATTCAAAATATATGAAATTTCAATGTAATATATAAAAATAATGAAAAACATGATCATATATCAAAGATGTAATATAATTTCTAAAAATGTTTGTTTAATTTTTATTATTCAACATGGTTGGTTTATTTGGTATGTATCTTAAATGAAATCAACTTTTTGGGATTGAGTTCAAAACAACATCCAAAGATGAGTAGCTAGTTATGAAACTGCTCAACTTCAAACAGGTCATATGTCCATAATTTTATTATAAATAAATTAATATTTACTCATTCAAAACAATTATTTGTGTATCTTACCTAGTCTTAATTTCAACCATAATATGACACACATGGGATATTTTAATGAGATTTTTTTCCCCATATTTAATTTTTGAGATTAAAATATGGTTACAATGGATAATTTCTTCAGATTTGTCCTATTTCACTATTTTATAGTGGTGTTTAAAGTGTGTATTATTTTGTAGTGGTGTTTTATACTTTGCTTAGTGTAATTTCTTACTTGATATCTTAGTGAAATGAAAATAAAAGGAATTAACCAATACTTCAAGCTGTAATTAAATATAAAAATATAAACTGGTATATTAAGTTTAAGTTTTTATCCTATATTGTGAAAATGTGCTATTATTTTTAAATATCATGCACTCTTTAAAGTTTTAAAATATTACTTTGAATTAAAATGATTGGTTAGGTTTTGTACACATAGAATATGCAGAAAAATCTGATATTTTTTTACAATATAAACTACATTAGTAGAAAACCACGTATTATACGTCAAATATAGAATACATATTCTATATTCCCAACCCTGATGTATACATACAATTGTAAGTATGCATCTCTTATTAAAAATTATTTTCATGTGTATAAGAAAAATTTAATTTTGTTCATTCTTTCCATTAAAATAATCAGAGTAAATGTTAATTACATTGTAATATATGAACAATTGCTCGTACATTTATTGCATAATTTCAACCATTCAAAATATATAATTTATAATAGATTTTATGCATAATTATAAAATAGTCAGACAATCTACATTTCTTAATTCACCTTTATCCTCATAAATGTATTCACTATTTCATTTGATGGCAGTATTTTTATATTTCCGAAGAACCTAAATTCATCACAGAATCTCAACCACGCTCTTAAGTACAAAACAATAGAAAGTTTTGTTTCATCAATTACAGTTGCTTTGTTGATAGCATTTTGAGAAACTAGTATCTTATTTTTAGTTAAATTAAGAAAGAATATTTTAATTTTGGGCGACTAATTCCTCTTCTAACACAGAACTTGCTAAATCAATAATTGCTGTAAAAATCAATTGCTATACTTAATGACCGCTAACTTCGAGCACCACAGTTCATTATTACTGAACTTACGTATCAACCCAGATGTACTGAATGTATTTACAAAAATTTTGCACAGCTTCAGAGTTTAATTTTCTTTAAATCAGAAATCACAAGGTTGCTACAAAACAAAAAAGTTTTGTGATAATAATTCAGAATAATTTTGATTTATCTCCAAATGTTGCGCTAAGTATAAGCTGTTTACACTTAAAATGTGTGTTTACTTTAAAAATTTAAATGTGATTCTTTATTTTTCAAAATGCAAATATTAAAACATGTTTGTTTACTTTTCAATATCTCATCTTGAAATGCCTCTTTACTCTTAAAAAGTAAGATGTTTGTGATTTTAGTTGTGGAGTGCAAAACTGTTCTTGTGAACATAGTTATGAGCCCGAAGCTGGCAGCCACTACTACTACTCTTAAAATGTTTTAAAGAATTAAATTTGAAAATACTGTTTGCTTTTATCTTTTCATTAAACTTAAGTTTTAAAAATTTATTCTTTAAAATACTCATTTTCTTATTCCAATTTTATAATCACTGAGAGTGCATTGTGACAGCATTGTAGTATATTTTGCAACCAAGCTAATAAAATAATATTTTTGCTACAATAAAGTTGTAAAGTTTAAAACCATTGGAGCAGTTTCAACCACTTCCTAGCATGAAAATACAATAGAATCTTTCCGTGTTGTTTTTAGTATATTTATCATTTTATAATTGGAGATTTAGTTGTAAGAAATCAGCAGTATTTCAGAGCATCAAATCAGTAGTGTTCAAAGAGTGTAACAAGCTTATTATATAAGATTCCTTGATATGATCTTATTACTTCTTGAAAACATAAGAACATACCTACTTGCTTTTTATTTTTATACCACTGCATGTTACCGATAACTTTCTAGAAGGAACTCCTGTGTATACCAATGCTGTCATGATTTTTTTTTAAAGATGCGTTATTGAATAGGTCATTTCTAGGAATGTGTATATAAAGTAACAATCCCATTTATTTATTTTTTTACCTGCACATTGCTATATTTAATGAAAACCTAAGTTATATTCATAATGCTTCCTCAAGAAATATAAAGAAATTTTAAAATAAAACATGAATGCTTATGCTACACAAGAGTTTAGAAAAACCTATATTGTTGTGTATTAAATGTAGAAACGAGGAAAGCTCAAAAGAAACTTTTTAAAATTTACTTCTTTTCAAAGAATTTTTTTGTATTTAAATTATAATTAGTAAACATTAACATAACATATAAGACTAAGAGTTCACACTTTCATAGCTTTGAATAATAAATTTTAGCATGATTTTGAGGTACTATTATTTCAGATATTCAAACAATACATTGTAAAGACACTTTCTTAATGTAAACAATATGAAGATTAAAATTAAAAAAAGAAGTGAAAATTTATCGATAACTTTCTGGATGATGTATAATGAACATAAAAGTAAATATATTTAAAACTATACTAATAAAATTTATTTGAATTATTATGAGATGATAGTCTATTATAACGCTACTGTTTTTAATTTTCTAATTCATGATGAAAGCGAGACAACCACACGTCTTTATGCTTTCTAGTTAGTTCTAGCTAGGCATACATCAATATATATTGATGTACACCTAGGTTCTAAATAAAACAGCTTTTTGTTAAAATAAAAACCCACCAAAATACTTTAAGAAATAGTATCTTCTGTTACAAACCTAATGTACGTCCAGTGATGATTGCTTGTACAAATAAAACAATCTCATGATGTCGCATGAATCCTCTCCACAGTCAAAAACAGGATCCCTATTAACGCCTACTTTTATTTTTCTGAAACCCCCAGGGATAATAATAGGGGGGGAAGGAGGGGCACAAGGTTGAATTGCACATAGGTACCTGGGCCACATAAACTATTTATAAAAAAGTTCAATATGTTATAAAGATCCCTCTTTTTTTTTTTTATAAATCTGAACCATCCATCCAATAGTCTTCAAACTTGGCATGCAGATACAGTGGTCCAACAACAAAGCAAAAGTATAAAAAATGACATAAATATATATTAAAACAAATTAGTAATGGTATCATTTATTGTTTTATTCTGTGATTTTAACGAAGATGCTACTTTTAAGCTATTTTTAGAGAAATAATACTTATTAAAATTTGAAACTTCTTTAATATACCTAATTCATTTTCTTAGAATTCGCACAATTACTAATTCTGTAACATTCATGAAATTAGCACAAAATGAATATACAGTGATCTCTTGTTAAGACGGACAGTTAAGGACCAACATTTATTGTACGTATTAGCAAGAGTCCATAAATCTGAAGTGAAATAGCAATAAAATTGTTAAACGGTAATGAAAGTTTGTTATCCTCAATTTTATAGGTATATATTGAAAAATACAACCTTAAAAAAAAAGACAGAAAAATTTATTTGAAAAAAATTTTAATATGTATAATGAGGTAAATATGAGCAAATATTAACATTCAAAGCATAAACAAAATGTTAGTATTTTTAAAGTGATGTATTTCTCCTGGGTAAACACTATTTTTTTAAGTCATTCTCCAAATTTAGTCAATTGCTCGTAATGCATGTTCGGAACATCTTCTACTGATTGAAAAATTAAATAAATTTTGTCTATCTTAATGAATAAATGAATGTATTCAACAATGTTTATAATATGCAACATCCATAGACCTTAACCAGGGAATCCATATTTGTATGTAATAATGAGAAATCGATCTTAAACGGGTGCCATCTTAATAAGAGTCCACTATATATATATATTTTTTTATCTTTCATCAGCAAGTTTAATTGTGATTTAAGGATATTGGGATTTTAAAATTTAAAGATCTGTGTACAACTTTTAATTAGAATGTTTAAAACTCCTTAAGTTTGGCATAGAAATCTCAAAGCATATTTTACTGAAATATGATATGACATATTTTGTAATTCGATGGTTATGTGTTATAAAGTATGAATTTCAAAATATTATACATAATAATAGAATTTTCTAGTGTAAAGATATAGAGGATATACAATAAAAAAAAATATATGAATGTCTTTACTTTCAATACTTTTTAGTTAAAATGAAAATATATACAATTTGATGGGTATCAATCACAATACAAGAAAACACATTGGTGTTTCTTTCCTATTGATTTTTCTACACAACCCAAATTTGGTACAAAAGTAGCTTGTTACATGAATATAAAAACAACTTTGTAATGTTTCTGGAAAATTTACCCATGTTGTTCATGCAAGCACATGTTGTACTATGTTATACTGTCTAAGTACATTCTATAATTCAATGCATTGCAACAGAGTTTTGAATTTATCCAATTAACTCCAAATTAAGTACACAGAGATAATTAAAAAAGAAAGTCAGATTCAGTTTGATGTGAATGTGCTATGCTCAAATTATGTAATTAAAATCCAAATTATAGTCGATAAACATGTCTACATACAAAGAAAACCACCAGTAAATAATGTCAACTTGTTTTTTTTTTGTCGGTAAAGAAACAGCTGATGGTATTTTATGTCAGGTACTTGATATTATAAAAATAAAATATTTTATAGAAATCTTATGAGAAGGACATAAACAATATATAAATTTTGTTAAAGTGTTATGAAAATACTTTATAGTTTTGAAGTACTTTCAATTCCATTATAATGTTCTTTACTAAAATTATACTAAAATTTATTCGAATTGCTCAATTTGTTCTTGAGATATTGTGTCCACACACAAACGTACATTGTTTACACATGAGGTGCACCGTTTTAAGACTTTTTTGAAGGAGGCGGCGAACACTCGTAATGTTCCAATGATGGAAATATGATTCAGCATGAAAAATTATATAAGAAACACAATAACTTGCATATCCTTATGGGGGGCAGCCCTGTTACACACACTGACATAATCCGGCCACACATGAAACTGACATAAGCCTTAGGGTTGGTGGTGTGGTCTGGGTCTTCAACACACTGACATAATTTGGAATATGTTATGTATATAATCACAAAACCCATTTATAAGAATCATCCCTAAAATTTGGAAAACACTCGTATTGCAGATACCAGAATTCATGTTCATCGGTTTTTCACTTATCATGTGCTCGTCAACATGGAATAACCAATATCTGCAACAATAGCAAAAAACTTGTTATAAGTCACAATTTTTGTTAACTTTCATGAGAACTGACAATATAATAAGGGCAAAACTGGTCCATGGATGTTGATATCTGTAATAGGAGTGTTTTCCACATGTTATGTATAGTTCAGTGATGCTAAAAGTGTGTAAATCAGAAGAAAAGTATTCAAATATTTGATTTCAGTCACAATACTTTCCTTATGTATTAAACTCAAAGTTCAAACTTTTACATCCTTTGTACAACATTACATATATTCAGATATGGAAAGATGCTTGTATAAACAATTTTACACAACAATTTAAAAAAGTTTCCATATTACCTAATTTTTTTTAAATACTAAATATGTATTCATCAGAAAATACATATGCTTTTCTATTTTAATATATAGACTTAAAAATATAGAAAAAATTCGAGGATTATAAATGAACTTGACCGACTGCACTTTGCGATACAAAATGCTCACTACAAGCAAGTTTTTTCACTTTCCCTAGTTTCATAATAAATCTATATGCAGGGCAAGAAATTTCACTTCATGGTTTACTTGCCAACACTCACCAGTTTAATATAAATAACATTGCATAATCTGTTTGTCATTTCTTATAGAAGAAAAAATTCCATTAAATAAAGCTGAATATACAGACTTTTTACAAGTTATTGTATGATTTGGTTTATTGCAGTTTGGAGAAGCATTTTAAGAACAAATTTAAACAATTTTCAGCCTACGATTGCTAGCTTTATGTGGTATATCAATAACTGTGCAAGAATATTAATAGAGATATTCAATGGAAATATGTACCCAAGTAAAAAAACAAATAGATCACTTCTACAGAATTAACTTATGTTATACATAATTATGCCTGTTTTCTCTTGCATATCTTCAACAATAACTAATACAGCAACAGAACAACCAACCTTTTTTATATATAAATGAGCCAGCTGTTATATTACTGTACAAGTTTACAGCTCAATATATATTAGTAATAAAAGCCTTGCAATATGGGTGTTTTAAGTGCATGAAATAAAAATAGCTCAATTAAATAAACAAATTTTGATGGCACAGATATGATTACATAATGCAAAGATAGATGTCAACAAAGTAATTTTAAATGTAACTTACTCAATTCCTTTAGTAAACTTCTAAAATTAAATATTGTGCATATATGCTTGTAGCGGCAATATGAAATTTTTGTCATCAAAACACATCTTTTTATGAATATTTGTGCTAAATAATCCTAAGAGAAGATAAATCTTGATATATCCTGAAATTATGCACTAGATGAATGTAAATTTCTAAAAATCATCTGTAATATACGGATAGACCTATATTACAAAGAATACGGCCGCTGTGCAGTGGAATCGCGAATGTGACGTCACATGAAACTCATCTATTAGGTACTGCTGAACGTTTGAAATCTTATGCGGAGATGCACAGTCATGTTGATACTATACATTTAGGAGTTGGTGCAATGGTAGATTCTCAACAAAGTTGGTTATTACATCCTGCAGCAGCTGCAAGTACCGTTGTCCCGTTAACGTGCCCTCCTAAAATACTGGTCCAATGAGTCTGTCATTAAAAATTCTGCACCAAACATTAATCGACCAGCATTGTTGATGTCGAACTTCGATGGCATATCTCGGATTTTCCAGCGACCAGGTATGAATGTTCTGTCTATTAAACATTCCATTCCTTGAAAAACATGCCTCATCCGTCCATATTATGTCTGCCAAGAATGTTGGGAAGACCTCTAAGTTATTTATTAAAGTTGCACCACATGTAATGTCTCTCAGCATCTCTTGGCAGCAATCCCTGCACAGGTGTGGATCGGTATGGATGAGCACCTGATTCATTCAGGATTTTCCAGAAGCGGTTTTTTGAGAGGCTACAATTTTCCCTGATCATTCTTGTGCTGCTCTGAGGATGGGCGAGAGTGTATGCTAGCACATCTTCAGGTTGCACTTTGCATCCTACATTACGAGGTGTACGAATTCGAGGTCGGCTGGTCATGCAGCCCGTCTCCCTTAAACGTTTTACAACTTTTAAGATGGTCTGCCGTGTAGGATGCGGGCCTTGAGGGAAACGTTCACAATACAGCCTTGCAGCTGATTTTGCCTTATGCCCACATTCACCGTAAATTAACAACATCTCGCAATACTCGTTACTCCCAAATTTTGCCACAACTCTCCGCTTTAACGTACAACAAAGCAGAATCATCCTTTTTATAGTAGTAGTTTCTAGTGAACAGGTATGACGTTCCATCCTCATTTGCATAATACATGAGATCCATGTGATTTTTATACCAGACATGGTTGAGTTGAGCTGTGTGTTTGGAGAGACGATTTTGCAAGATCAGCAGAAAGTTTTCGTGGTTTGTAGAGACATTCAGTAAAACATGCAACCGGTGGGGACAGAACCATGGTCCTCATGAATGCGAATCGCATGAGTTCCCCCTACGCCACAACACAGGCTCGTATTTAGTCCGTAAGGTGGTCTTTTCTCGCTTCGTTTCACAATCAAACAAATGTTCATTTTTTGCATTCTGTTTTGAGTATTAATGTGCGCATGGTACCTTTTCGTACTAAATCGAGAGTGCTCTACAACCTTCTAATTGACTTTTTTCACGTATCTTTCACCGTTTACGAGATAGGACCGCTAATTCCAAAATTTGCCGATAGATGACGTTGTAAGTTGTCCCATCGAGTATAGTGCATAGCCTTACCTAAGCTGTCACCGTTTAGAAGTTAAGGGGGGTGTAACGTATATAAGTGGGCACCCTATATATATATATATATATATCATTAAATACGAAAGCAAATTATTAAGAAAGAAGATCAATGTTTACTGCAATTTCAATTTACAGCTTTGAACCATTATTCAGCCCAATCGAAAAACAAGTAGCCCTAGACAATTTCTGGAGTTGACCAATATATATTAAAATTAATATAAATTATTGGGCAATTGACTGCAACACGCTGGACTTAAAAAGGGATGAATATTTGATACACCAATAAACAAGAATTTTATCGAATATATTTCGATAATGAATTCAAATAAAATAATATATGAAAGACATACGTGACTTTAACATCCATATACCTAACAATGAATACCTATAATTAATATAAGCAAACAAAAGGTAATATATATATATAATACTATGGAGCTCTGCCCCCCCCCCACTCGCTATACTTCGCCAACCCCGTAACGCACTTTGCGAGTTATTTCCAGCAAAAACTAAAGTTTAAATAAATAAGCGGGTTTTTTTTATCGTGTTACTCTATTGTACCTATTGTATAAATGTCCTACTCTATAAATGTACCAAATTTTATATTTTTGTATGCTATAGTTTTTGTGGTATGCAGAGAAAATTGATGGACGTGTTAATACAAAAAAAAAAAAATCACTTTAGAAGTGCATAGAAAGTAAAATAAAAAAAGGGCTCCATCCTGCAAAAATTCAACTATGTAGGTACCTGCATGCGAAAATTTGTGGTCTTGCTATTGTTAGTCTATCCAGGATGGGAACTCAACCTTTATTTTAAAGAGAATGAATAACAACCAAAAGTATACAAGTGACAATTTACTCATTTTCAGAGAAAAGCAAATAAAGTTTTAAGAAGCCTATTCTTTTAGTATTACATTCTCCAAAATTTATAAAACTACTAAAAAAATGGAATGTTTCTGCAAGTTCTGCTGAGGGAAAATGCTTTAATAGCACTAAATATATGCTTAACACATCTTGCAAATAGTCTCTTTCTTCTCATTCAATTTCAATCTAGTTCTTTCTAGTTCAATTGTAAGCAGGTATTTTTTAAACAATTTTCAATACAGTACAACGTCGCAAATCTTTTGGACCTCGATGAGTCCAAATTTTGGACTTTTCTAGATTTTATGTCATTTTTGAAAATAAAAAGTATGGATCGCTGCCCCCTCCCCCACCTCATATTCGTAATTTAAATCTTCTGAATACCACTACAAAACGGAAATTCTTATTTATCATACACCTTTAAAACAATTTAAACTTTTTCAGCAAAAATTTCTATAATAGTGCATTGTCTCATAATTTTGCTTTTTCACAAAGTAGCTTTTTCTTTAATTTTAATGACATATGTTTTTCTTTTGTTACAGAGCTCCTTTGTTCCAGTTCTTTAATAAAGTTGTTTAGTAACCCTTCTGAATTTTCAAAAGAAACCTTATTTTCATTAACATCAACATTGTCACAATCGCTAACTACGTAACTATCTGCCTATTGCTGCAACAGAGTCCCCCCTTAAGGTTGGCTCTGCAACAGAGCCACCTGTAAGGGGGGCTCCATTCCCTCTTATGGATGGCTACGGGGGAATGGACACCACTAAAATGGAAGGGTCCGGACCGCTAAATTTCTTTTAGGGCTGAAGAAAACAAAATATTCACAAAATATGAGAAAATCAAATATGGGTGGGGTACATGTTTGAAGGGGCCAGCAATTTCTATGGACGACCCAGGAAACAAGATAAAGATTTGAAAGCACAATTTACTGTTTGAAAATCAGAGATGATAAAACAAGCCCTTCTATGTATTCTCCTTCCACCAATTACAGTAACGGACCAATTATTTTCAATCCTCCGGACCTTTAGCTTTCCGGATTTCTGATCAGTGTTAGAAATTAAAAATTTGAACTAGGCGTCATTTGACGCCTATAGGTTCTGACTCTAGGTGCCAAATAGACACGGCTACTTGCCATTTTTACATCTCTAACAATAACAACTATTTTTTAAATGCCCATTTTTGTTAAAGATATAAAAAAAGAATAGTTCAGATTTTTGTATTAAAAATTGTTTTAAATTTTCTTAAAATTTAAAATGAACTGAAAAAGGAACTCAAGAAAAAATAAATAGAAAAAATTGCTAATTTGATTTTACTTGGCAAAAAGGGCATAAAAAAACAACAAATTAAAAAAAACCCTTCTATTTAACAATTTTCAATTATGGTCATCTTATCTTGTACAGTCATTGCCCCAATACCCCTTCATTTCATGCTTGAAAATTATTTTTCCTGAGTTAAAACAGCAATTAATATAAAAGTTTTAGTTAATGAAAACAAATTGCGAGAATGGAAAATACATGATAATAAAACGGGATAAACCGATAATCACGTATAAATGCACATTTTAGTGACATTTCCATATATACAATATTTCTCATATTACTTACAAATATAAGAATGAAACACATTTAAAATTAAAATATTATAAGGTAATCTTGAGCGAAATTTAGTCACTTTTTGTGGCCAATTTTGCCAAAGTATTGAATTTCATTTTAAAATCTATTTACTATATTCATCTTAAAAGTTTAAAAAAAAAAAAAAAAGGGGGGGGGGGGGGGGGAGGTGCGAAATTTGCATATTTCTCCGGAAATCGGCAGTCAATACAAATATCGGAGCTTCACGAAGAAATGCAGAGTTGGCAGCTAGGGTTCAGTATTTGCAAGTCAATAATAAGTTTTAATTTTATAGTTGCTACTCTTTTTCTTGTCACTTTGACAAAATATAAATCATACCCTTGAAACTCATCTACACCCTTTGGGTGAGTTAGACAGCCTGGGTAATAATAAAAAAAAGTATGAATCACATTAATTTTAGGGATCAATATAAAAAATGCATAGATGCCAACCTACCAGAAAAAAAGATAGGAACACATTGCATGAGGAAAAATAACGCACTAATACCGTTTTTCCCCATACTGCTGCAAAATAGCCTTCTATTTCGTTAATAATACGTTTGAAAAATAGTTTTTCTATTATATAGAAAAACTATTTTTATGTTTGTAATTATTTTCTATATTATATATACAAAATAATTACAGACATTTTAAACGATGCAAACAAATTGTAACAGTGGCAAAATACTTTCAAAATAAAACGAAAATAGAGGATCGCACACAAATGCCGTTTATCACGATATTGCTGCAAAATAGTCTTTCATGTCATTAAAAATACGCTTGAAAAAAGTTTTTCTGTATAATATAGTATATACGAAATAATTACAAACGTTTTAGACTATGCAAACAGATTGCAGAAGTGAAAAAGTATTTTCACACTAAAACGAAATATAAAGAAGATCGCGGACAAATGCCATTTATCGCGGTATCTGGTACTCGTACAATATAGCTCTTCATTTCTTTAATAATACGTCTGAAAAATAGTTTTCTTGTATATAACAAGAAATAATCATAAAAATTTTAGTCGATGCAAATGTGTTTCTCCCACATTAATTAGAAACAAACCCAATTACGTGGAAACGGATTTTTAGATGAAGAAACAGGAAAACCTCCATCTTAAAATTCCAGACTTTGTTTCTCATTTCGTGACCTACTTTCGATTTCATGACTTGTATATACTCTTATGCAGATCTGCATATAATAAAATATAAATGTTATGGAAAAGAAAAATTGGGCTACTGTGGATCCAAATCAGATTCCCGGAACAAGACTGAAAAAAAAAGAACAAGTACATAAAAACTGAACACTTGGAAGCTATAAAAACGTCCTTTTCAATGTCCGATAACAAAATATTAGCTAACCAAATTTACAAGCTGGAACGATTCAATCTGGAATGCAATGTGTTCTATAATAGTAAGCAATTAGATAGTAAAGATTGCAGGATCACCCCCCTTTTCTTTCAAGTGTGATACGTAGATCTATGAAGGAATAAAGGGATGGGGAGCAATAGAAACTCGTGAAATACCCGGAGTCTCGGGCATCGGAATGTCTGAGGATAAAGCAAATACATAAATTCTTCAGAAGTGCAATTTCAGGTCTTGAAGGGTGGTGGTGAGTTCAAGTACAATAAAGCACCCAATGTGTCCTTCCCTGAATAGACAGAGGGGGATTTTACTGTCTGTGTACCACCTGTAGATTTATCACTGTGGGCGTGTATAAAATGCCGCTTTTTTTTCGACAGTTATCCAGTCTTCTACTAGGGATCATAATTTAGTCAAAGGAAAAGGGAAGACTGATATTTAACAATAGCATTGTTAGGCGTCAAATTTGACGACCAGATTGAAGAATCTAGTTGTCAAATTGAAATTTCCAGTCGCAAATTACGACTAACGACCTCTAATTTCGAACACTGTTTCTGATCCGTCGCCAAAATGGCCGCTTATCAGGGTATTATGTTGATTTGGCACTGTTGTCTAATCACGGTATTATGCTAAATATACTATAAACCTTTATATATTTTATAACTTATAAATTACATATATTTTATAACTTAAAATATATACATATTTTATTTATTTTCTAGTATCTATATATCATATTTAAAAAAGCTAATGCCTCTGAAAAAAGAAACACTTCATTAAGAATAGTCAAATATGTGAAAAATACCACAATAGATACAATTTCTTATAATAGCATCAGATCAAGTCCATGATCTCGTGAGACTTCAAAAGGTTTAGGGCCTCGCTTTTCTTTCTTCCACGCTGTGCCACGGCGTGAAAGAAAGCTCTGCTTTTAACAAATCCAGTTGAGCTATGGAATTACCTGTTTTATAGAACCTGAAAATTGTTCTTCATAGGCAAAACCTAAAGTAATTCATACAGTGGATTCCTCTCCCCCCCCCACCCCCAAGTTACAAGTTGGAGACAAGAAGCCACAATACATCGCAATGACAAACATTGTGCTATAACACCGGCATGAATGATATCTAGACAGGTAGTATCAACAGCCTTCATATTAGGATAAGAGCAAACACAAGAGAAAAGAAAAATCGGATTTCATTACAAAATACACATAGATCTTTTAATTTGGCAGAAAAGAGTTATTAACATAAAAGCAGTACTTTTCTTTAGCATAGGTAGTAAAATTATGACAAAGCAATTAAAAATAATATTCTGATCATGAAAGCATTTTTACCTTCCTTATATACATAGTATAATGTATAAGGAAAGTATTGTGACTGGATCGAACATTCAAATTTGAGTTTTCGACAGGAGAGAACATTTCAAGTATCCTTGATCACGAATCAAACATTTTTGAGGTGATGTCTCTGTGTGTGTGTGTCAGTGAATCTGTGGAGACGAACGAACAACTAGAACAATTCAAATGAAATTGGGTACAAAAATTACAATCCATGAATACTGGAAGCCTATTGTTTTTAAACACAGTTGAATGCTCAGACCCCCGTCCCCCTAAATTTTCGAGTGAAATTTTGAAAAAATCATCAAAAAATCAAAACCTTTAATAAAGTTACACAAATAGGCATTTCTTATGTAATTTTTTCTTAGAAAATGATTAACATAAACTTCAGAACGCTAGCATGAATAGTTTTCAAGATATTGTACATTTTTCAAATAAATTTATCAACAAATCCCATAAATTAAAAAAAATATTTAACTGTTGAGAAACATGTTCACCTTTCATATGCAATATCATGCAATAAATTTAGTGACATCATTCTTGTGGATCTAGCTTGTTCCATTCATGAGAAAAGAAAGGAAAAGGATTTTCCCCAAGTGCTGATGCCAAAGGGCTACATTTGGCAAGAAATGTAACCTTTTTATTTTAAGCTTTCTAGGTAGCTATTTTTTTTTATACAATAGCTTTTTATAGTGTCATAAATTTCAATAAAATTGGCATGTCCTTGTGAGGGAAATAAATGGTCAAACCTTTATATCTCGAGGATGTTCCCCTTCGGCTATTCTAACCATCCACAAAAACTTGTTTATGTCATCACCAGAGTATCCTATAACACCACCAAATATCACAAGAACATAGTCTACATCCAGTGACTTCATAATCTCATAAGCCGCACTTTCATTAGAAGCCATAGCTTTCCCAACCTGCAAAAGAAAGTCATCTGTCAACTCTTAAATTTCAAAATTAGTTAGATATACAATATGTGTGGCACAGTTACCCACAGTGCCTGCAAAAAGTATCAGGGTCAGATTGCCACTGTTAGACTGGCCTGGACAATCGCTCCTTTACACACAATAATATTGTACCCATTTTCAAGCAAACCAGAAGTGTCTTCAGAGGTATGTTACCAACAAATATAACCAGAAAAGTTACAAAAACAAAAAAAATTTAAGGCACAATAAACTGTAAAAAGCTTATAAAAAAACAGTTAAATTTTTGTGACTTATTGGCAAATTAAATGGATGCTTAAAAAGCCATCTTGGGAGTGAAAGCTGAAGTTATATGCAATTTCATATAAACATGCATTTTAATTGAATATTTGAGCACTTTTTAAGTAGAATGCATATAAAAGCATAGAAGTTCAAAATATATATTCCAAGTATATTTTTCTTTTTTTTTTATTGTGCAATATTATTGGGCAATACCATTTCTTTTACTTCCCAGTAACATTAATTGATGTTGAAAGAATGTTATCAGCATTAAAAATGCTTTCAGACTATAGAAGTGGGTTGGAAACTTTGGGGGGAGAAATGGGTAGTGGGAACCAAATATGCTTTTTTCCATTTCTCTGATGTGTGCCGACTGGATCAAAAATTCCAGGGGTTGGCGAGTGCCAGTAAACAAGGGACGGGGATAGCAGGCAGCACGAAAGTGCTTGTGAAGTGAGTTGCAGGGGTCAGAGCCCTCTAGTTTCATTAAAAAACATTCAAACACTTTTCAAAGAGCCTAATTATTTTTTTTCAAGGACCACTTTCAATCGCAATTGTATTCAAATGTCCGATTTCATCAAATTTCCGATGTGCAAAGGTACATTGTATATAGCTGAATTTCTGATAATTGTCAATTTTCAGGTTCAAAAAACATTTTTTTTTTTTTAATTTCATAGTTTCTAGAAACTTTTGCTTGGAATAAGTTCTTTTCTGAAGATTTCTATTTAACATGAGTTGGAATTTTAATGTATTTTGAATCATATTTTGAATGATAAAAACATCATTATGGTGATTGTACATGTGGAAGACCCAGACCGTCCGACTCGTCCAGAGGACTTAGAGTAACTAGTTGGACGGCCGGGGTGATTGTACATGTGTAAAAAATGTGCAAAATATAAAATATTATCATAATATATAAAATATTATCATAGATCAGTAGCATAGAGTGATATTTTTCACTGTAGAGGCTGAGCGTATTGGCATTTTCACTTGGAAAAGGTTTTAGTATTATAAGTAAAATTTATATTAGAATTTGCACTTTCAATAAGTTTTCTTTCCTTAATGAGTAAAATAAAATTATTTTACATAAAAATGTTAAAGGTGAATGAAATGCATGATATTTTAAAATAGGTTACTGATGTAAGATAAATACATACAAAGCATGTTTTAAACGTTTCCTTATTTCTAAATAAGTTTAACTTTTTTAACCATTTAATTAAATAGTAAGCCATGGTCGCTCATAGGGGAGGACACGCTCCTCCCTTGAAGATGATCGCTTTTATTAACCAAGATAATAAAAGCTATCATCTAGTTAGACGATGTTGTACATTTTATTCTTCATTTTACTATTTAGTGTTGCACATTTTGGTTTCCTTTTTTCAAACCGCTTATTTTATTTCTTATTTCCTTCATTTTTATAAGTTTGATTCTCAGTTTCTTTCTTTTGCCTATTGTTATGCCTTGAGCCCAGGTGTTTGAACTCATGTTAGCAATAATAAGGCAGAGTAAAACAAATCGAGAACTTTAACATATCACAGAATACAGAATATACCTACTAAGGCAATGTGGCTGTTATTCCAAGTGTTGTTATCAACCAAGGTTGTACGATTGGCCATTCCAGCCACTTGATATCCATAATCCCACCAGGACATAACACGGGAGTCTTGTGCAGTATTTTGTGCTAGCCAATAGTAGGCTTCGCGGAAATCATCGAGAATGAGACGAGACCTAATATATGGAATAAAATGAAGTAAATAATACAATGCAATTAAATTAAAAAATGGGATTTATTGCAGCATACAAGCGAACAAAAATGAATTTTAAAATAATAATTCTTCAATAGAAATAATTGAATTTAAATTTGTGATCAAATTATCAATGTTTCCATTTCATGGTATATAGAATTGTCACTTAAAAATGTAACTTATTACTCTGAAACTAAAGTAGTTACATTTTTCAATAAGTGATCTTATAAGGTACTGAACCATTCACTGCTGTGGCTGCAATATTGTCAAACCTTTATTATTCTGCAGTCTACCAGACAGATAGTTTAAAAAATGGAAAACCAAGCCACAATTATTCAAAAAAAGTAAACCGTTATCGCTGGCTGGAAAAATTGTTTATCTTTAAAAGAATTAGCTCCTGGTTCTTCCTAGTTATGACTAGAGATGGGTTGCTAAAACTGAGAACATTAAATAGCATTTGCTAACAGTTAACAACGGAGAATCCGTAGTAATCAGCATCTTTATTTTTGATAAGTAAAATTTCAGAAATTTCAAGAAGATGCATAAAAAATAAGAATATTTTAGGACACAAATATTTTAATGAAAAAAATAATATTTTAGAGATTTATGTTGAATTTGAAGAAGCATATTCATTACTTTCATAAAACACTTGATCAGAATTTACATTAGATGCAGTGGTAAATCCTTGTTAATTACCGTGCATGTGACCTTAAATTTACATTACCCTAGCCAGAAGGCAATTTTCCGTAGAAAACTATGCAAATTCCGTAACCCGTAGTATGAGATGAGGATGTTTCCCATAGAAACTACGGAGAATCCGTAGTAATCAGCATCTCTACTTTTGAATTTAAAATTTCAGTATAGTACGTAAAAAATAAGGATATTTCATGACACAATTATTTTTTTCAGGAATTTTAGGACAATTACGACCACTGAACATCGAAACGTGCATCCAAGTCAATTGTAAACATGAACAACATATTTCAATCATGTATCTAAAACTTTGTATTAGGACTAGCGTTTGATAAACCAAAACCCCTGTTGTCTCTAGTCCGTTTTCTGGACGCTGCGTGTTGGGAGTAAAAGAATGAATACAGCTTGTCACACGAGAACGCGGACATTTTCGTGTGACAAGCTCTTTATTCTATTACCCCCAGCACGCAGAGACCAAAGATAGACGGGAGACAATGCTCGTCTGCAATTCTAGATGTTGGGAAAATATCTGCATCATCGAAAAGTAAACACGTGCACTCCCACGATAGTCATCCATCGGGGCAAAAATACATATTTTTCCATCAAAAAAGGGGAAAAGGGACCTGATAATGAAAATAAGGGACTTTAGAGGACTAATTACAAAAAAAAGGGCCTCGAGGGAAAAAAGGGACCATTTGAGAGGCCTGTGGACTAGCCTGATAAGGTTTTAAATTCAAAGAATTAAAATATGTCACAAAAGACAACATACTAAATTTGGACCTTCTAGCTGCTCCAGTTCTCAAGTTATACCACCCAAACAAGTAAATTTATATAGTGGACCCAAAACAAGCTAGACCCGCAAAGTTCCCAGACCTAAAATACACTATGAAAGACACTACAAAATTACCTTAGACTCAAAGTATACCATTAGACTTAAAATATACCACTACATACTAAATTTGGACTTTCTAGCTGCTGCATATCTTGAGTTATTCTTGGAAAAGAAGTGTATACCTATGGCGGGCACAGGACGTGCTGGCCAGATAAGGCTGAAAATTCTTAGATGGGTTGTTAAAATTAGCGCAGGATTGTATTTTTTTTTTGCTTTCACTTTCTCCGGCTGCACTTTGCACTGAGAAAAAGGTTGGCATGAGAAATCAGTAGCACAGTATCATGCAAGTGTTGGGAGGGATCGCAGATGGGATGAAAAATCAGTAGCACAGTATCATGTAAGTGTTGGGAGGGATCGCAGATGGGATGAAAAATCAGTAGCACAGTATCATGTAAGTGTTGGGAGGGATGCAGATGGGATGAAAAATCAGCAAAGTATCATGTAAGTGTTTGGAGGGATCGCAGATGGGATGTTCATGGGCATTAATATTGTATTATTAGGGTTTTGTTCAAAACTTCAGGTTTTGAACAAAACCCAGTAGACACAGTGAACAGAACAGTAGACACAGTGTCTGGTTAATGGGAATAGCATAGTTCGCTGAATCGTCCAGGTTGGTGGTAAATGATGCATTTGGGATAATTTTATTCAGTCTACTTGGTGTAGAGTTGGCATTGTCTTTAATTCCACATTGTTCTCAAAGATTAATATAGAATGTTCTGTTTCTTTCAAAAATCTCGAGTAACAAGTAAATATAAAACATTTTTTAGGTAAAGTTTATATTCATAACCCACCATCAGAAGGACAAATCATAAGAAATATATTGTTGCGAACATGTAATATTCCCTCACTGGCATATTTTCTTTCGCCTCTTTCGGAGAAAACACCTGCACAGTCCATGACGTGAGCTTAGGATTGCCACAAGATGAAGCTAGGAGAAGGGTTGCCAGATTTGGCAATTTAATGCCAATTAGGCTTGAGAAATAACAAGTATTCTATGAGATATGGAGAATTCCAGAAGTTTCTATAGAGAGACTATATAAGAAGTCATCACTTTGTTTAAGAATTGTTGATGTGATACACGCTACATTGAACTGTGATTTTTGTCAATGTTTTGAAAATAGTAGCGACTGTTTTGTGAAATTACTTTCGTCAATGTTTTGAGAATAATATCAGTTATTTTGTGAAATGAGTGGAGCATTTAAGTGCTGTTTGATTGTATATTTCTCCTGTTTTACTTTGTGCTTGTGAATAAATGTGTTTAGTTATCCAGAAATTTGGATTCATTCTTGTATCTGGAATGCACAGAGTTCCAGATGCATTCCACTGGACACGTTTGTAACAATATTGACATAAACCATTGAGTTCAATTTATACAGTTACATTAGAAACTTTGCAGTGTCACAGCTGCCAACCCAGAGAATAAAAAATTAGGAACACTGTATGCGAGGAAAATGACACGCAATAGTTGCACACAAAATATATATACATGGGTGTCTCCAGCATGGGAGTACTTGCCTCCCTCCCCCACAATTGAAATTAGCATGTCAGTATTTCTTAGCCAATGTATTATGTATTGACAGTGATTTTGCAACCCCCCCCCCCCTGAAAGAAAAGTTGGTGAAACCCATATATATACTATATAATTAATCTTACTTAATAAAAAAAAATTAAGATCTCATGAGATAAGAATTTCGAAACATACATGAAATACATAATTTTTTTTACACCTATAAAATTGTAACTATATTTGTTCTCCTTAAATACATCAATATTCAACTAAAAGTAAAATTAAATTATTTTAATATTTGAAAAAAAAAAAAAAAAAAAATCATTACACAATTTAAATACACTATTGCAAAGTAAGTAAAACAAAAAGAAATTAAGAATCTTTTTTGTTTATTGATACATAGGTAGCAGATTTGCCCTTTTCCAAGAAAGTGGCATCATATGTTTGTTCATAGCAAGCACCATTTATCTGAGATTTGGCAATTAAAGTAAACTGTAAAGTCGAAATACTCATGGAACTTCTAAAATCAGTTTTGTTTCTTTTTACAAGACTAAAAATTCGTTCACATGCAGCATTACTATGGGAGAGAGTTAGTATCCCCAACATGATACTACTCAATTTACCATACAAAAGTTTACACACAGGATCTTTTTGCTTTGCTAACTTAGCCCTTTTTGCTTTGCTAATTTATGAAGCACTATTATTTATTTCTCTTATTTTTAAGAAGCCCGTCCACTAATTTTTCTTTAATTTCGAGGATTTTACAAATGATTTTCGGCGAATTTTAATAAATTAATATTCTTGTTTTACATTTTGATCATTTACTCTAATTTTTTAATTTTCGTGATCGCGATATTTCGACCTTTTTTCCAGTTATATTAATGGACGTTATGAACAGCTTTATTTTAAAATTTTCCCAACATGTATATTTTATAACAAATAAATTCTTTATCCTTTTGAAGAAATTTGATTTTTTTTAATATTTCAACGTTTTGAATTTAAAAAATGGCATTTTATATCGCTAGAAGAATGCCATTTTATTGCAATACCTGAACTTTCCGATCAACGAGAAAAGGGCCGTGAACTACTTCTAGCCCCGCGGGTTAGTTGAAAATGGAACCGATTTAACTTGAATCCATACATTGTTGTTTTATACATCGTCGATGAGAGATTAATAACTTAAAACAGGGCAAAATCTGTAAAAGGAAATCTGAAATTTCTCCTAGCGAAAAACTGTCGTACATCGAGATTTTAAAAATTATGAAGTTCTCGCGATCAAGCTTTAAAATTAATATGAAGTATGTAGGGGATAGTATCCTTCAAACGCGTTATTTTAGCCAATGCTACACACATTCATAATTTCCGTATAGTCGTTTATGAACCGTTCATATGTAGGTAAAGTAGAACATAACATTGCAATATCAGCAATTCAGCTCGGAAAAGCATTCCCCCATCCCTAAGGTTGATATCCTTTACTCGTGAGGGGCACCCAGATTTAATTCGCTCGTGCCGGCCCTGAGCGGCAGCGTATTCCCAAAACTCGTTCATATAGATTCTTTAAATTTTTCATTCTGAAAAATATGCTATAATGAATATTTAACCAATAAATAAATTCACAAGAACGAGATAGCGGGAATGAGTTTCACGCATCATTTTTATTTTAGCGAGTGATTTTAATTCCGTTCATACTGTTGGAAAATTTAAAATTTGAAGAAGCAAGATAAATAGCAAAGTACGCACTGGCATAGAGTCAATAAGTGTTGGCAGGGTCATGAAAGTATGCAGATCCAGTTTTAAAGAAAAACATCGTTCACTTTATTTCGTGAGAAAAACATAACTAGGCAAGTTACACATTCCAGGTTTCCATGCCACAAAACATCAAAAAATACTATGTACAAAAAGGTTTGCAGTTGTAAATGACCAGACAGAAATTCCTTGAAGCATGGGTAGTAAGTAACTATACTACCTCTATTACTTGCGTGTATTTGCAGCTACCATTGAAGGTATCACACTTGGCAAAGGAAAACCAAAGGATAAGACATCCTGCAGTGCTTCTGTCTAAAGCATTTCTGTCTACCTGCATCAGACCATCAGTGTCTATGTCTTATAAAGCCTTCTCGGCTCCGTTCTGGATCAAACTGAGTGGGAATTATCTTTGTCGACTGACTGATGTTTGCTTCAAGAAATCTCTGCCTTATATATCCGAGAATGGACTGTTCCGGAAATGCCCCCGGATATGCAAATCAGATGCGTACGCATTGAGAACTGATTTGCATGAAACCTCATGTTGAAAAATGTCATGGTTCACGCCGGTGAACGGGAAGAGTCGTTCATATTAAATTTGCATAAACGCCCGTTCACGGGAACGTGAATCGCGATGTATTGATTTTTTTCCAACAATCGGCCCCCTCATGCAAATCCTTAAGTCTCAATGCATATGCAAAAGAAAAATTTACTCTGAGAAACCAAGGTATATCAATAAACACCAAGCCCCCCAGTATTCTATCAAACATATAATGAAGGAATAAATTTAAAGTATTATATCATTACTAAATTTAAAATAAAAAATGCATAAGTACTTATAGCATCTAAAAAACAGTTAAGTATTGTCGACAATATTGTAACAACAACATTTCATATCAAGTAGAAATTTATATACAACACAACTTCAATGCTTAAGTATTAGCATTCAAAAATTTAAATTTTAGTTTAAGTTTAATTAAAAGTATCCAAAATTTAAGTATAAGCATATTATTATATTTAACAAGTCAACTTTAAAAGATTAAGATTTTGTATAAGCATAGAATTTAAGTATACTTTAAATTTGAGTATAAACACTATAATTCAAAAAGCTTAAAAAAAATTTTAGTCTATTAATACAATACAAGTATACATAATTAATACTATTAGACTGCATTGATATACCAAATATTTAAAAATATATGATGCAAGTAATCAGATAATAAAAAAATCCTTTATCAAAACTTTCAACACATACTTTTTACCAAGTTGAAAAATACAAAAATTTTATACACATAAGCTACTATTTAGCATTATGCGGGTAATGGAAAATGGATGTATATACAAAGGTGTAAAGTGAAAAGATTCAATATCACAAAAATTTATACTCAAGATATACTATCTTATATCAATGAGGTTTAAGATAAACAATAATGTATATATATGACATCTTTAAAAATTCCCAAGTAGTAAATTCAATTTAGTATTTAAAATTTTCTTTAGAGTAAACATTTAATCTCAAAAGGTTTGATTTAGTTTTTTAAAAAAAAAATTTATTACAAAATTTAAGTATTATTTCCTTAGTCATTGGTTTAGTAAAGTAATCTGCTAAGTTATCTTTACTATTTACAAATTTAACATTAAATAATTCATTGACTATTAAATTTCTTAGGAAATGATATCTCACATCAATATGCTTAGTTCTATTGTTTTCAATTGGAGAGTTAGAAAAATTAATGGCTGCTTGGTTGTCGCTAAAAATAACACTGTTACTTTTATTAAAGTTTAACCCAAGTAAATGACACTCTTTGATTATGTTTTGTACCCATACCATTTCCTTAGCGGCTTCAGTTAGTGATACGTATTCAGCTTCCATGGTTGATAAGCTGACACACTAATGTTTAAAGGTACGCCAAGAAATAGGTACATTGTCAATAAAGAGTATCATGCCTCCAAGTGAAACACGGTCATCTCTGTTTGCAGCAAAGTCAGAATCTGAGTAACAATTTAATTTTAACTCATTAATGTTAGATAAATTCAACATATAATTTTTAGTCTTTTCAACATATCCTAAAAGTCTTAACAATGCATCCCAATGCTTAATTCCAGGGTTTTCTTGAAATTGAGATAATATATTGATGGCGTAACAAATATCAGGTCTAGTTCTACTAGATATAAAAGCCAAACACCCAATTAAGCTCCTGTAAGGAAAACTTTGCATTTGCTTTATTTCTTCACTTATCTTTGGACAATCTATTTTACTTAGAATATTCCCTTTAGAAATGGGAAGTGAAGTAACTGGATATTTATATTGTTGAAACATTTGACATACTTTATCTATATACTGACTTTGATGTATAAAAAATTTATTGTCACACTCTTTAAATTCCACGCCTAAAAGTTTTCTAATTTTTCCTAATACCTTGATATCAAATTCTATGCTAAGTAATGAAACAATGTGGTCCCTTTGATACTTTGTCTATGTCCCTTTGATACTTTGAGAAGAGAATTATGTCATCCACATAAACTAGCATAAGAACTTTGCTATTGTAAATATAGGCACAATTACACCATTGAAGTTTTAAAATATTTAATTCTTTTAATTTGGTGTCAAGTTCATTAAACCATTCTCTTCCACTTTGATGAAGACCATAAATGGCTTTCTTCAACAAACAAACATAATCAGGCTGTTCCTGATTGACATAACCTTGAGGCTGTTTCATATATACTTTTTGACTCAATTTAGCATAGAGATAGGCCGATTTGATATCTAACTGGAAATGCATCCAGCCAAGCATGCATACAAAAATTGAGAAGAATGCTCTAATTAAGTTGAAGTTAACAACAGGGCTAAAAACTTCATCGTATGATTCTCCTTTTTTCTGACCATACCCCTGGGCTACCAAACGAGCTTTAAATCTCTTGATTTTCCCATTCTCGTCTTTCTTAATAGTGTAGACCCATTTATTGCCTATATGCTTTTGTGAGGTGGATGCAGGAACTAGTTCCCAGACACCCCTCTCTTGCATTATGGCCATTTCTTCATCCATAGCTTTACACCATTTTTCGGACTGGGAGGATTTAATAACAGCGTTGTACCCTTTTGGTATATTTATTTCAATATTGCTTGCTTCTGGTCTGCCTTTGACCCTTTTAAGACCTTTATTTTCCCGAAAATTAAACAGTTGCTGATCAAATTTTTTATTTCTTTTATCACAATATTTCTTAACATCATTGTGCGACCTCAGCCTTTTATTATCTCCTTGAGCGTAATAATACACATCGGTTCTACTCCCATCGGGTCTTGGAACCGTCTTTCGCTGCCAAGCAATATCCGAGCAAGGAGTCATACTGGAGTCAGCAGGAGAGTCCGCTTCCTCACTGGATTCAGACGGATTGTCACCAGTGTCTTC
Source organism: Amaurobius ferox (assembly GCA_951213105.1). NCBI lineage: Eukaryota > Metazoa > Arthropoda > Arachnida > Araneae > Amaurobiidae > Amaurobius > Amaurobius ferox. The sequence goes on from OX578136.1 coordinate 1,265,358, forward strand.
ACTCTCTCCTGTCCCCCCATCAGACTGCCCTCTCGGATATTCCCCGTCGGAGTATTCTGAAAGGTTATCTCTTATTCCTAAGGAGATATTTCTGGGATAAATTGGGTCCAGGATGCCTTCCACTACCTCACCCTCATCAAACCTCACATTGCAGGTCTCAATTGTTCGTTTGTCTCCTGACAAAAATATCCTATAGCCTTTAGTTTTAGTAGCATAGCCTACCATCACCCCTTCTGTAGCTTTCATGTCTAACTTCTTTCTGAGCTGACTGGGTTTGCCTACATATGCTCTACAACCGAAGGTTCTAAGATGGCTGACTGAAGGTTTTCTACCACTGTAAAGTTCATGTGGAGTTTTAGTCTTAAATTTGTGACATATTCGATTTTTAGTGTATGTAAAACACAATATTGCTTCCGCTCAGAATGTGTCATGCATTTTGCTCTCGTTCAACATGGCACTAACACAGTCAAATGCGGTTAAATTAAATCGCTCCGATACTCCATTTTGCTGTGGGGTATATGTGTTAGTCCTTTCAGCCTTAATACCAATATCCCTCAGATAATTTTTGAACTTATCATGGCAGAATTCCATTCCATTATCCGTCCGGATACATAGAATTTTAGTACCTAATTGCCTTTCCTCTCTGGCCTGAAACTCTTTAAAATGTGAAAACACTTCTGACTTCTGTTTCATAAGGTAAACAAAAACTTTTCTACTATAATCATCTGTTATAGTTAAGATATACTTATTTCCACCGTATGAGGCTGTAGGTAGAGGACCACACACATCCATGTGTAACAATTGCAATGGTTTAGTGGACCTTATCCTACCGGTGGGTTTATAAGATACTCTCCTAGACTTAGCCAATTTACAGGATTTACAATTTAACTTTTTGTATTTAAGCCTAGGAAGTCCGTTTACAGCAGAAACTTTGCTGGTTTGGAGGAGATATTCAGCGTTTATGTGGCAATATTTTTTGTGCCAAAGACAGTTTGTACTGTTAAGTTCAGTTACTGAACTGCTAGGTTTAGATATTAAACTATCCACATTTTTATTCTGCTTAGTTTTTGTTTTGTCAGATTTAAATTTAGTTTCTTTAAAATTAGGTGCTATTTTTACTTTATCTATTTTTCTGGAAGCACTAGGATCCCTATCCTTAGATTTCTTATCCTTTTTGCATTTCTTGTCTCCATCTCGATCCCTATCTTTAGATTGACGGTTTTCTATGTTATGTTGTTCCTGGGTACTATACTTAGGTTTTAAGAAATACAACCCATCCTTTCTTTTTGCATAAAAGAATTTCTCCCCTTTGGGTGTAAAAAACCATAGCACCCCATTAGTTCCTTGAAAACTAAAATTTTGTTCCTCAAGAACAGATGCAGCTAATAAATTTCTCCTAAATTTAGGAGAATACATAGCATTTTCCAATTTGATAATACTTTGGTTATCCTTAAATTGGACATACATTTCCACCTTCCCGATAGCCTCAACTGGACTTTCGACATCCCCTACTGCTAGCGACATTGAAGTGCCTTTGCACTCATTAAATTTGGAAAATAACTTAATGTTATTACAGAAATGTCGCGTAGCAGCAGTGTCTACCACCCAGCTGAGTCTATCGTTAGGATCGATTACAGTATTAGCTTCAATATGTGGAGATCCAAGAAATTCCACAATACTAGATCCATTATTTTTAGGGCAATTAACTTTGGTATGACCTAGTTTGTTACATTTAAAACACTTAATTTTACCTTTAGAAATATTTACATTATGACTAGAAGTATTTACATTAGACACACTTTGAGATTTAAATTTAGACACTTTTACTCTATTTACACATTTCTTAGAAGTAAGATATGCAGAATTTAGACTCATAGTTTTAGAGAAGTCACTTGCTTGTTGACGAAGCCGGCTCTCCTCATCTGATAGCTCTGCTTGTATTTTGCTGAGCTTGAAGTCCGAGTCACACCATCTGTAGATTAACTGAACGATGCCACGGTATTCTTCCGGAAGGTATCTTATAGCTTGAAATGAAACATATATGTCCTCAATGGGGTGATTCGCGTCTTTAAGCCTCGTCACGGCCTTCCGCAGTCTTGAGCAAAATATGTCAACAGGCTCGTCTTGCTCCGGTCGGATGTCGAAGAACTCGTCTAGTAGGCGCATGAGATTAGCTCGGGAAGGCGCTTGAAAATGTTCTTTCAAAGTATTCCATACTTGGGTAGGTTCGTCAGTGACGTTTATCAACTAATTATATTCCGAGGATAAGCTTTGGTAGATGATAGCAAGCGCTCGGTCTTTCCGTCGATAAAAATCATCGTAGTTACGGCGACTTGCGTCTTCTTCTAAAGGCTTAACACTTCCATCTACGTGTCCGAAACATCCTTCTCTCTTGAGGACGAATGAGATGTCGGTGCACCAGGTGACGTAATTGTCTCGCGTCAGCAACTCCGTTCTACTTGCCTCCATGGCCACTCGTAGATTTGAAGAAGCAGAAGTAAAAGTCTTTTGTACACTGTTTACGTTTCATTTTTGTTATTCACACATACTTAAAAATGGTGCCAGGCACGGCCCCCATCTGAACACTGGAACAATGATTCCTTAAAATACTTGCACTTATGATTCTATTGGGCGTTAAACTGGCACAGAACCGTTTCTGTTGGAAAATTTAAAATTTGAAGAAGCAAGATAAATAGCAAAGTACGCACTGGCATAGAGTCAATAAGTGTTGGCTGGGTCATGAAAGTATGCAGATCCAGTTTTAAAGAAAAACATCGTTCACTTTAGGGTCATTCCATATGAGGACACCCGATGAGTGTTGCTCTGTAGTCACAGATTTTTTTTAAATTTTTACCATGGATACACATGGTAATAAAACCCCCAAATCTAAATTTGTAATGTATATATCCCAATAATGACCCAGATACAGGCATTTGAAAAATGGTCATTTTTGCGAAATGGCGGCCATCTTGGATTTTGCACTAATGTTTAAAAATGTAATAGCGTGAAAACTAATGGCTCAAATGAAATAATTCTGGTACCAATTTAAGGTCATTAGTATCAGGAATATAAGTGCCATATCAAAACAATTAAAAAATATATTTTAATATCGTTATTACATGAAAATTGCAAAAATCACCTTCGGATTGATGGACAACTTAAATGGGCTATAAAAAAAATGGCCCCTAATATTTTTTTCTGAAACTTGGTACAAATACTAACTAATATGTGGGCTTTAAGTAAAAAAAAAATTAGAAAGGTAATATTTCTTATTGCAGAGATAATAGCTTTAAAACATATATGCATTTAGTTAACATTTGACATGCAATGCTTTAATCATTTTTAAAAAAATATTTTTTAAAAACAAATAATGAGCAAAAATAAAACATAGGCATTTTTTACACACTAACTAGTACGTGTGCTTTAAGTAAAAAAAATAGAATGGTAATATTTTATTTATATAATGACTAAAAAAATACTGTTATATGTATGGGAAATCAGTGTAAAATTTCTGGAGTGCTGAAAAATTCTAATAGAAATCTTCCTAGAAACCACACAGTTATCTCTCTTGTATTTTATTTTCTTATTTCAAATTTTAAAAAGGTATTTTCTATATTCAGTAGAGCTAAAGGTGCACATTTTTTCCTAGTGGCCACTGGCTTCTAAACCAATTTCACTTTAGAGGCAGTAAGTACAATAATCTTTGGCATATTGGTTATAAATGACAACTATCACTTAATGCTGAAGCTTTACAGCATACATATAGTTAATTCCACAAAAAATAATTTGTAATTAGATAATATAAAACACTCATTTTCATGAAAAGCATTAAAATTAAAAAAAAAATATTAAACAGAACTACAGCATGTTGATCACTAAAACATATCTTTAGCCTTCTGCCAACTCCAAAGGAAACACTAGGCAATATTCCCTATCCACTTGAAACAGGAGCAACAAACTAAACATAAACAAACAAACTATTCGAGAAGAAAATTATCCTACAGCACCAATATTATTTCTGGAACATTTAAAAACACCTGTTTCTGGTCTTTGTGTACATAAGACATCAGCTGCCTATAGCCTCCAAAGTTTCAACCAATGAGTTAGAATATATGGAGAGAGTGTGGTCCAATCTGTTCCATGTTATAAACGTGGCCAAACATAGAGCAGGTGCTATAGGTTGAGGAGGAGAAGGCTACTCATGCTTTGGCGATTTATCACCGCCTAAACTGTGCCGCCTAAACTGTGCCGTGTACCTTCTGTTTTCTTTTTTAACTTCTATTAAAGTTGAGGATGAATGGGAAGTTGTTACACGTATTATATATACATGATTTTAAAAAATATGTATGAAGAAAAATACGAAATAAGATTAGAATATTTTTATTACCAAAAAATTTTATTACTAAAGACAAATTTTGTTAATGAAGTCAATTTCATAAAACAAATTGAACTGCTAAACAATTGCAAATAAAATATAATAGGAAATAGATTACAAGTATACAAATTGAAGAATATGTATAATATATTTAAAAACAATTATAAAGTATATGAAAAAATTATGTGCATGCTCGCTTAAAATGTGGAATTCTCCACTTTTATCCAGATAAACTTTATCTTTGAAAGTTATGTTAGCAGTGTCCATATCTGCTTTGAGGCGTAATACGATTGAGTCATTTTTACATCTAATTTATTTTAATGTATTGTATGCGTACCGTCAAATATAAAACAATGTAATATTTGCAATAATAAAGTATTTAACTTTATTTGCATTTTTTTTAATATAAAATGACATTTCAGAATAAAATACAAAATCATGTCTAAATTCATAAATAGGGGCTCAGATATTGAAATAGCCACGATTCTTAAATTGTCAAAACGTGTTCGGAAGTGTTTTTGCTTGTTTAATCCACATAGAATCTGGAAATTGTTTAAAAGTGTTTTTCTATAAAGTATAGGAAATAAATACGATTATAATATATTACGGAACAAAATAGAAAAATTGCATTTAATTATAATAGTTTCAGAAATTTGACTGCTAATAATTCGTTTGAAAAATGCTTTAAATAAATATTGTGAAATTTACATCCAGAATTAAAAAGACCGTAAGCACAATTGCAGTGCGCTAACTCAACGTGGCATAAAAATAAATGTTGTACAATTATATTAAATATTAAAAACTTATAGCAGAAATTGAAGATCAATCTATCCAAAATTATTTCTAAAAATTTTAAAAACAACTAAAGCATTAGGACCAAAATTATAATTAAAGCTATGTGCAGAATTAAGTTTTAATGATTTTTAAATAGAGTTAATTTTTTATTAAATGCTTCTGCATTTGTAATGTAAAGTATGTAAGTAAAAATGTATGATGTAAGTAAAAATATTTATATTGGTAGAGCTGTTTCTAGATCAAGAAGCCTATTACTTAAATTATGATGAGGAGAATGTGAGGTTCTTTTAGAGTTAAGATTGCTCATTTAATAGATTGCTAACGCATGATCAAGAAGTCGGTGATTCAAATACTTCTTTGGGCAAGGCATATTTCTTTCTCCAGAACTAAACAAGAGTTGTTGTTGTTGAGACCCAGACCGTCCGACCTACCAGAAAGGTGTAACTGTTTGGACGGCCGGAAAGAGCCACTCAATTTAGACCAGAACCCAGTGGGGAAGCATCCACAGGGACCGTACCCTCCTTCCCCTACCACCAACCTCTCGGAAGGACCTACTGACCCACATATTTAACGTGATCGTACTCCGCGTGAACATGGCGACAGTTTTAGCAGCAGAGGGAATCGAACACAGGCCTACCGAGAGCAATTCCCGCGTGCTAACCACTGGGTTACCGCGCCAAACTAAACAAGAGTGTAATACCAAAATACCTCTTGAAAACACTGGGAGTTTGGTGATACATCCTTTGATTTTTAATTTGTGAACGGGGGGAAATATATCTTTTTAATCGAGATGTTTATATGAAATTAATTCTAACCAGCATCGGCACCTATAAAATTTATCCGGAGGGATTCAAGGATAAGATTAACAACATCGACTAGTTTGATGTCCGCCTTTGTGATTTTGGAGTGTCCCCTTGTCATCCCCTATGGGTGTCCATGCTAACTAGTAATACTTATTAAGTACGATTTACTCTGAACTAAAAATGAGATCATGCTCATATATCATTATATAAAATGCACCAAAAAGTTATGATGTAAAATCTAGCTGACATTTTCAATGAATGTAAACTATTATTATATTTTATTATGAACGTAAAATTTTATCATACGACACGTCTTTACTCTCATTAAAACTCCCATTTTTCTTCTCTAGCCACCCAATCTTGCGAGTCGCCAACCGTCGCCAAGTTCTACCTCGAAGAGAAAACATACGAGGATACCGAAAATAACTCTATAACTATCAGCAAAGTACTCCAAATGTCTTTTTAAAGTGTTAGAATGACATTATAAGTCTTTTGCAATATCACAAACACCAAAAATAAAGCAAAACTTCTAATTATACAGCATTAAAAGCGATGAAATTAACAGCCAAATGAAATGCACCACGCTAAAATCTAGCACAATTCCTTTTTAACTCTATTTGTAAGATATATAATGGAAACAAATGTTATCCATGAAAGGAGTCAAGCCCTCCTTGTACATGCTTTTACTTGCAGCCGTAATTGCAACAGTACATAACCATTATTTTACCATTTATATTTCTCGAGTACGCTCTCGGTGTGAAATTGCCATTGAAATGTATAGGGTCACAGTCGGAAGAAAATGCGTTCTCGGGGAATTCGTCCCTAAGACACCTGGCTTTATCTTTGATGACGATTGCAACCCTTAAGCTCTCTCCATATATTCTAACTCGTTGGTTTCAACTCTAATACTCATAGTTCTGTTATATTAATAGCAATTAACATATACCAGTTGTCAGTTCCTGAAATGATTACTTGTACTGCATCATCTGTTTTTTTTTAGGTTGAATTTAAAGTAAGATACAATATTATATTTCTGGGTGACTTATTCCTTTCAGAGCTCATTTTTGATCAAGTTTTCAGAGCTGAGTATGTTCAACAAATAAATCAGTGAATTGTGCTTCAATGATTATTTCTTTTATTTATGTTCCATGATTAGTTCTTGTCTTGCTATAAAAATTGAATGTTTTGTATGCAAGTAAATCAATGTGTAATTAAGCCTTCCTGTTTATTCCTTTTTCTTGTGTTCTGAGTGGTACTATATGCAATGTTCACAAGGATGAATATCTGAAATGGTGCAGTTTAAGACAGAAAACTTGTGATCTATTTAATAAACCACCAAAATCAGAACTAAGTCCCTAAAACCAATTTCTCTCAGACTGTCAATGATAAATCAAGAATTACTCACTCCAGGGGGAAAAAATTCTGCATGTCTTGTTATTCTTCCTCGCATTCATCAATTAGTGAGTCAGAGGTTTCTACTGCTGATATGGAAGTGACCAATGATGCAGATTATAGTGAAGTCACAATAGTAATGGAACAATTGAATAAAAGCTGTGAACTTTTGGATTTATCACTAATAAAGTTCAATAGATTTAGCTCTAAGAGGAAACTTAGTTATATGCAAGTTAAGAAATTAAGTAGCCACGTTGCTACTAAAACTGCTACAGTATTGGGTATTGAAAGTATTAATAAGCTACAAAATTCAAGACATTATTTGCCAAAATTGCACGTTTATGATGGAAAATTATTGAATAAGTTTTTTTTAGATGCATCATTTAAAGAAAACGTGCAGATTTTAAAATTAGTCCAAGATTCATGGATAGTCCAACAAACAAAGACATGTTATATTACTACAGAGAATTTAGTTAAAAAAAAAAAACAAGAAAAATTAAAAGAAACAGAAGGGATGTTATCAATGCCTAGTGAGATATAAGCGTTAAATTAAATTTGATACTATACAAAAGTTACTAGTTTTTATTATAACAGTCGTATATATCCAGGAAGAAAATATTGCATATCTATACCAAGTGAAAATGGGAAAATATTAAAACAAAAGAGATTACTTTTGCATAATTTAAATTAATTATATGCTGCATTTAAAGAAAATCATAATGAAGTAAAAATACTATGTAAATTTTGCACACTACACCTAACAGAATATGTAACTGTTGCAAACAAAGTTATTCATTCTGTACGTGTTTGTATATACCATCAAAATATTAAACTCATGCTCCATGTCATCCATATCAGTGAATATATTACATCATTGTTAAAAGAAACAAGTTTATTGCACTGAATCAGAAAAGTATGGTGAGCTGGTGTGATAACTGTCCATCTCCAGAAATTCTTAGATTACCAATGCATCCCAATGAATTAGAAATTAGTGTGTGTTTTATTTGTATATGTTATGTTTATGTATTTTTATGGCCCAAATGCATTATATATATGGCCAAGACCTTTAGATGTGTGCCAAAGATTATGATACTTGCTATTAGATGAAATTGGTTTAGGAGCCAGTGGCCACTAGGAAAAACTGGGTATCTTCAGCTCTACTGAATACAGAAAATACCTTTTCATAATTTGAAATAAGAAAATAAAATATAAAATGGATAACTGTATGGTTTTTAGGAGGATTTTTATTAGAATGTTTCAGCACCCCACAAATTTTACATTGATTTCCTATACATATAACAGTAATTCTTTAGTCATTAAATTAAATATTACCATCCTAATTTTTTTTGTGCTTAAAGCACACATACTAGTTAGTGTGTAGAAAAATTTCTATGTTTTGTTTTTGCTCATTATTTATTTTTAAAAAATATATATTTTTAAATGATTAAAGCATCACATGCAAAATGTATATATGTTTTATAGCTATTTTTCTCTGTAATAAGAAATATTACCTTTCTAATTTTTTTTGTACTTAAAGCGCACATATTAGTTAATATTTGTACCAAGTTTCAGAAAAAAATATTAGGGGCCATTTTTTTTATAGCCCATTAAACTTGACTATCCATCCGAAGGTGATTTTTGCAATTTTCATGTAATAACAATATTAAAATATATATATTTTTATTTTTTGATATAGCACTTATATTTCTGATATTAATAGCTTCAAATTAGTACCAGAATTATTTAATTTGAACCATTAGTTCTCAAGCTATTACATTTATAAACATTGGTGCAAAATCCAAGATGGCTGCCATTCGGCAAAAATAGCCATTTTTCAAATGCCTGTATCTGGGTCATTATTGCGATATATACATTATAAATTCAGATTTGGGTGTTTTATTACCATGTGTATCCATGGTAAAAATTTAAAAAAAATCCGTGACTATGGAGCAACAAGTTTTTCCTAAAATGGGTGTTTTCACGTGGAATGACCCTTTATTTCGTGAGAAAAACATAACTAGGCGAGTTACACATTCCAGGTTTCCATGCCACAAAACATCAAAAAATACTATGTACAAAAAGGTTTGCAGTTGTAAATGACCAGACAGAAATTCCTTGAAGCAAGGGTAGTACGTAACTATACTACCTCTATCACTTGCGTGTATTTGCAGCCACCATTGAAGGTATCACACTTGGCAAAGGAAAACCAAAGGATAAGACATCCTGCAGTGCTTCTGTCTAAAGCATTTCTGTCTACCTGCATCAGACCATCAGTGTCTATGTCTTATAAAGCCTTCTCGGCTCCGTTCTGGATCAGACTGAGTGGGAATTCTCTCTGTCGACTGACTGATGTTTGCTTCAAGAAATCTCTGCCTTATATATCCGAGAATGGACTGTTCCGGAAACACCCCCGGATATGCAAATCAGATGCGTACGCATTGAGAACTGATTTGCATGAAACCTCATGTTGAAAAACGTCACAGTTCACGCCGGTGAACAGGAAGAGTCGTTCATATTAAATTTGCATAAACGCCCGTTCACGGGAACGTGAATCGCGATGTATTGATTTTTTTTCCAACACATACATCCGCTTTCGGGAATCCTATTAAATTTGAATCGGATGTAAAAATGGGGGAACCCATTTAAGCCATAATTATCATTTGTAGAGAGCACGGCAAAAACGCTACATCCCAGAATGTCATAAATCACATCTGTGATTACGGGGAGGGGTAGGATAGGAATATGGATTGCTCGCCTTCTAGACAGCAAATGCAATAAATTACGATCGGTTCGTAGGGAAAAAACTATGGGAGAGCCGTAGCAGTATTGTAACAGTTGTTGACAGATTTCTCTCACTCCACAGGTGGTTGTTTAGGAAGAATAGCCATCCTACGCTATCACACAGTTTCCGGTAATCAGGATTTCGGTAATCGTCAAGTGGTGAGTGGGAATTTTAAGCTTTATGATGTCATCTGATCAACAGCCAATCAGAATAAAGTTTAACACATAACGAGGGCAGTTTCGCGGAGGAACAAAAAGAAAGGAAAATTCCTGTTCAGATGTTTCCACAGGGATTTGAAGATCGGCGACTCGCGAAACAAAATTCCAAAATTTTCCCTGATTTGAAGCAAAATTCCCTGAGTTTTCCCTGATATTTCCAGAAAATCATTTTTCCCTGAGAATTCCCCAATTTTCCCGGTTCTGTCGTCACCCTGTTTTTCTGACGCCACAAACCAATTATTTGTTCGGCATGTTTTAATTTTAAGGAGGAAAAGGGGGAAAAATGGGGTAAAACAGGAATATTTTCAAAAATTCGGATTTTCGGAACAGACATAAAAATTCGGAACGAATCTGGAAAATCCAGAACGGTTGGCAGCTATGCAGTGTGTTGTGCTTAGATTCAGAGATATTTATTTTGTAAGATTATTAATGTTCAAAATTCATAATTTTCTCCCTTCCCTTCAAAATCCTAAATTAATTTATGGTTATTGAGTACTTTGGCGATTTATCTCATATTAACGATTATTTATCATCCCTTTCATGCATTTTTATATTCTAAATTGTGCATGCGGTGTATCTACAAACGGTAAATGTATATCCATAGAGTCCTTTGCTAATTCAAATGTGTCCCTGTAATTTTCCTTTTCGGTGTTACGTCTTCACTTTCGAGCAGCAATTATATTCATCTGAAAGCGAAAAATAACGCTTGTTCAAGCTTGGATTTGGCCGTTTCATGGCTTATCGGTAGAAACAATGAAGATGTTTTAGGGTGCCGAGAGGCATTCCATAGGGTTGGTTTAATGGAGCAAAGAACTTTGGCGGGGAAACGTGGTAGCTAGCGGCATTTTCGTGTCGCGCAGTTCGTTGCGAAGGATAATTTTTTTTTTAATTCCCTGGGTCATGCATAGGCACTCTGTGTGCAGTGCAGGTTTTCACTCGCCAAGATTGGCGGCTCCTGGGAAGTGTTAATTTGGTTGGAAAGTTTTTAATTCGATCCCAAGCATTAGACGAGTGAGGTTGAGAAAATTTTTAAGGGCTGAGTCTGGGGATCACGCTCAGTGCACAGGGTCGCCGGAAGCTTATGAATTTGGATACTGAACCATCTTGGCATTCCTGAAACTGACTACAGTGTATTAGTAAAAATGTCTGCCTCTGAGTTCCAGCGCATTTGCAGGGATCTTTGTCAAATTGGCGATTCTGTTTCAATTGCCGGTACAAAAGATGATGTTCGTTTTTCTGCAAGTGCTGTTTGATCTAAAGTGAAATTCCGCATCCACCAATATGCCCACTGCAAGTGTTTGTTCTACAGAGAAATTCTGCATCCATCAATATGCCTACTGGAAGTATTTGTTCTAAAGAGAAATTCCGCATCCACCAACTATTTATCACTGCCATCATATTGATCAAAAGTGAAATTCCACAGCTATTAATGTGCCCGACTACAATTTATCATCGTGTTTACTTACAGCTCTCAGGTTCAGGGAGTGATTGGAACCTAGGTGTTTCCTTGCATCCTTTATAAGTGCTTTTTCCATGCAGCCAGTTTTCTTTAGTTTTAAATATGTGTTGTGCAATTTGAAATCAGATTTAACTGAGCTGGAAATGTATGCCTGTTTTGCACGCTGTTATGGCGTTGGTGCTGGCATCTAGTGAGAGTGTTTTTAAATATTTCACTATGTCAGAAATTTCGCGCAGTAAATGGAGAAACAGTGTTTTCTGTTTACTCTTGGTAATGATTCAACATGAGAAGTGTAAAGTCTTGGGCTCAATGTAACGTTGGAATTTCTACCCTTTTTCTTAATTTGTTTTGTTTCCTTTTCAAGTTTTTGAACATATATGTTGCAAATTTTATCATTTACAATTTGTGTCTGTTTTTATTATTTTGAGTTATTCATTTAACATTTTTGTGGACAGCTCATCCAGACAGACCAAACTCTGGTCTTCAGACCAGAGTGGAATCTGAACCTGGGATTAAAATTGATAACTGGGTTATTTAAATTGGATTTTAATTGTTTTTTTCTTATTTTCGCAATGTACTAATCTAGCCACTATACGATTCTTTTTAAGTTATAACAATTTGGAAGATGTTTTTTTTTTTCGCAAATTAAAGTGTTGTTAATAAAGAAAGTTTCATTTAACATAAAATTGGTTGTGTTTCTTTGTTGGCTGTGCTCAATTTAATTCTGGTTTAAAGATAGGTGAAGTTTTAGAGAATGAGTTGATTGTTGATAATTTTTAAAGGTAAACAATTAAGTAATGTGCACAGGCCAAACTGCAGGAAAAGCAATTAGTAAAAGAGACATTATTAAAATAAATTAGAAACTTTAATATTGAAGTGTAATAATAAAAAGAAACAAAGATAATATTAATACATTAAAAGGAACTTTATTACCTTTTATTAAAATTAAAATAAATCTGGGAAGGAAACTTAATAATGACTTTTAATTAGGCTTAGAATAAATAATAATGGCTTAGAATAAATAATAATGGTTTTTTTTTCATTACAACAAGTGTTTAACGTTTCATTATCACCTGTTAAAATTGTTTTATATATAAATACTAGAACAAATTACCCAGCACTGTCCATGTTCTAAATAAGCATCCACTACAAATAAATAAAATTTGCACCCACTCAGTGTTAGAAATTATAAATTTGAACTAGGCGTCATTTGACGCCTATAGTTCTGACTCTAGGTGTCAAATAGACACGGCAAGTTGCCATTTTTACATCTCTAAACTAACAATAACTATTTTTTAAATTCCTGTTTTTGTTAAAGATATAAAAAAGAATAATTCAGATTTTTGTATTAAAAATTGTTTTAAATTTTCTTAAAATTTAAAATAAACTGAAAAAGAAACCCAAGACAAAATAAATAGAAATAATTGCTAATTTGTTTTTACTTGGCAAAAAGGACATAAAAAACAACAAATTAAAAAAAAAAAACTTCTATTTAACAATTTTCAATTATGGTCATCTTGTACAATCATTGCCCCAATACCCTTCATTTCATGCTTGAAAATTAATTTCCCTGAGTTAAAATAGCAATTAATATAAAAGTTTTAGTTGATGAAAACAAATTGCAAAAATGGAAAATACATGGTAATAAATAGGGATAAACCGATAATCACGTATAAATGCACATTTTAGTGATATTTCCACATATAATTTTCTCATATTACTTACAAATATAAGAATTGAACACATTTAAAATTAAAATATCATAAGGGAATCTTGAGTGAAATTTAGTCACTTTTTGTGGCCAATTTTGTCAAAATATGGAATTTCATTTTAAAATCTGTTTATAATATTCATCTTAAAAGTTAGAAAAAAAAAAGGGGGGGGGGGGGGGTGCATATTTGTTTGGAGATCGGCAGTCAATGCAAATATTGGAGCTTCATGAAGAAATGCAGAGTTGACAGCCAGGGTTCAGTATTTGCAAGTCAATAATAAGTTTTTGTTTTATTGCTACTATTTTTCTTGTCGCTTTGACAAAATATAAATCATACGCTTGAAACTCATCTACACCCTTTGAGTGAGCTAGACAGCATGGGTAATAAAAAAAAAGTATGAATCACATTAATTTCAGGGATTGATATAAAAAATGCATAGATGCCAACCTACCAGAAAGAAAGGAATATATTGCATGAGGAAAAATCGCCCACTAATACGGCTTTTCCCCCATACTGCTGAAAAAAAGCCTTCTATTTCATTAATAATATGTTTGAAAAATAGTTTTTCTCTATATAATATACACAATAATTACAAATGTTTTAAACGATGCAAACAAATTGTAACAGTGGAAAAATACTTTCAAAATAAAACGAAATACAGAGGATCGCGCACAAATGCAGTTTATTGCGATACTGCTGCAAAATAGCCTTTCATGTCATTAAAAATACGCTTGAAAAATAGTTTTTCTGTATAATATAGTATATGCGAAATAATTACAAACGTTTTAGATGATGCAAACAGATTGCAGAAGTGGAAAAGTATTTTCACAATAAAACGAAATATAATGAAGATGGCGGACAAATGCAATTTATCGTGGTATGCAGTACTCGTGCAATATAGCTTTTCATTTTTTTAATAATACGTCTGAAAAATAGTTTTCTTTTAACAAGAAATAATCATAAAAATTTTAGTCGATGCAAATGTGTTTCTCCCACATTAATTAGAAACAGACATAATCACGTGGAAACGGATTTTTAGATGATAAGACCTCCATCTTAAAATTCCTGACTTTGTTTCTCATTTCGTGACCTACTTTTGATTTCATGACTTGTAGATACACTTATGCACATTTGCATGCAATAAAATATAAATGTTATGGAAAAGAAAAATCGGACTACTGTGGATCCAAATCGGATTCCCGGAACAAGACTGAAAAAAAAAAAATGGAACAAGTACATAAAAATCTGTACACTTTTCAGCTATAAAAACGTCATTTTCAATGTCTGATAACAAAATATTAGCTAAACAAATTTGCAAGACGCTGGAACGATTTAATCTGGAATGCAGTGTGTTCTATAATAGCAAGCAAATAGAATGTAAAGAGACTGCAGGATTACTCCCTTTTCTGTAAATCTACGAGGGGATAAAGGGGAGGGGAAAAATAGAAACTTGTTAAATACCCTGAGTCTCGGACATCGGAATGTCTGAGTATAAAGCAAACAAATTCTTCAGAAGTGCAATTTCAGGTCTTGAAGGGTGGGGGTGAGTTGAAGTACAATAAAGATCCCAATGTTTCCTTCCCTGAATAGACAGAGGGGGATTTTACTGTCTGTGTACCACCTACAGATTTATCACTGTGGGTGTGTATAAAATGTCACTGTTTTTTTTATCGCTGTCCAGTCTTCTACCAGGGATCGTAATTTAGTCAAAGGGAAAAGGAAGACTGATATTTGACAATAATAGCATTGTTAGGCATCAAATTTGATGACCAGATTGAATAATCTAGTCGTCAAATTGAAATTTCTTGTCGCAAATTGCGACTAACGACCGCTAATTTCGAACACTGCACCCACTACCTAAAAAATACATATGAGTACAATCAGGGACAGTACTTCAGATATGGTATTTTGTATCAGCTTTAGCACAGGGAAATCACTAAATTGGCACAAAAACTGGTGTTTTGGCACAGGCAAATCACGAAATTGGCACAATAACGTAGCATTTTGGCACAATGAAATCATAAAATTGGCACTGTAAAATAATTTTTTGGAGCAAGAAAATCACAAAATTGTCGCAGTATACTAGCATTTTGGAGTGGAGATATCAAATTATGCCATGCTGCTAATGCATTGTAACATATGAAATACTCAGAAAAATGAAAACATATGTAAAATTTTGAAAGAAGCACAAAAATAGGTTTTCATGAAAAAAATTAAGGGATTCTATGTAGATGCCATGTCACAAACAGCAAAGGAAATATAAAATATAAACAACCAAATACCTTCGGATAGGTCAGACGGTCTGGGTCGAACAAACAAATCAACCAAATAAACTTCTGAAAAACTCCAAAACTATCAAAAATAAAATAAAATTATTACAGTTTCATATAAAATTTTGAAGAACTATGTATTTAAACATTGTTGAGCTCAAGAGCAAAAGTCTAGCTGGTAAAAGAAAATTTTAAAATAAATATGAAGGGGAATAAGTTTTTCCATATCTATCTTATTAAAATCTGTTGAAAGTGTTAACGACTAACCCAAACAACTTTCCATTCCACTTCCATCACCGAGCAAATGAAAATAAACACCTCATCCTGCAAACGAACCGTAGTCCTGAAAGCTATATTTTATAAATATGGATTTTAGAGCAAAAATAGTTACATATTTCAAATTATCAGGCAAACCAAACATGGTACAATTAAAAATATAATAATAATTTACAGGAAAAAAAAAACAGTATCATTGGAGGGTAATGTACTTATTCAAAAACCTTCCTATTTTGTTTCATTTAACGGAAGGAAAGAAGTGATGAGAGCATGTTTATTATATTTTCCCAGGCTCTAGATTCCCAGCCCAATCTTATTTTTAATTAAGGAGCATTGGAGATTTTGAGCAAGCTATGTTGTTATATTGCATTACAAAAGTTTCTGAATTTATGGAAGAAAATGAGCTCTTGAATATTTGTTGTTGTTTTAAACCGGCATTTTGTAAAGCAAGTATTGTTATCAGTATTATTTATGTGGTGGGTGCTTATTTAGGCCTCAAGGGATGTAGGGTAATTTCTTCTAATATTGTTATATGCATAGCCTTTTAGATGTTTGTAAAAACAATGTCCAAATTTTGTTTTTAAATCTTATTGCATTGTGCACTATGAAATTATATTACTGGTTTTCTCCAAAAATATTCAACCGATAGAAACCAAATTTTGTCAAGTTACTATATGAATATGAAAACTGCTAGAAGAATGTAAATAAAGATCGTGACTCACTCTTTCCCTGAACCATGTTCATAAACACAAACTTATTTTTGAGCCACTTACTTTGTTCTCAGGAGTGACTTACGGCTTTCTTTCAGCAGAAGTCTTCATGTAAATTATGTATTCAACGTGTATACAAGCTCAAATGCATATTTTGGATAGACCTCAGATAATGTAATATTACGGGAGGTGTCCATCCCAATGTATATAAAGGGTTTGATATGGAAACAGGATATCGGGAGTTGAATCTTGACCTTAGTCAGAGGGTCATGTCCTACCTCATCTTCTAAATGCATGTGATCAGATGCAAAACGGTGATGGAGATTAGTATCGGATATCAGACTGTTTAGTCTGTCATGCATATAATTACTGTGCATCTAAACAAAAATTTAAATGTTTTGATAAAATATAAAAACAAGTTTTGAATGGTGAATATTTTGTTTTCCAGTGTCAGTTTTGATTTCTGTATGGAACAAAAATAAACCGAAACATCATTTCTGTCATGTGAAAGAAATGATTAAAATCCACAGAATGACGTACAGCTGGATTCGGCCTTGTAATGATGGTAAGATTTTCCCTTTTTTTTTTTAAGGATTTTTCCTAGTTTTTGCAACGAGGATCATCACGAATCAGAATTTCTGTGAAATTTAAGGAAAAATTGTTAATATAGAATGAAATATTTTAATTAAAATATCCTCTTAATAAAACATTTACATCGAGAATTGGAATTTCTGTGAAATTAAAAAAAAAATTGTAAATAAAAAACAAAATATTTAAATTAAAGCATCTTTTTAATAAAACATTTACACAGTGCATTTCATTTTCCATAGTGATGGGTTATTGTATATGTTACGGTAAAAGTGATTAATCTTAGATTATGCATAATTGCCAGTTATTATGCATAATCACCAATCATCTTGTTAAGTTTGAGAAATTAAACTAAATTTCTCACTTTTACCTGTGATATTGCACAATTTCCAAACAAAGTTGGTAAATGTGATAAATATGTCAGAATTTCTCACTTTAACCAGCGATTATGTGTGATTCCCAAATGAATTTGGTACATTTGGTATCACCAGATTTGTTACGAACATGTAAAATGTTCTCCTCACTGGAGTCTCTTTTGAAAACCAGATGGAGAAACCATTTGACACTCCATTCCAAACAAAATCTTAAATGAAAGGGCTCTGGGGGGTGCGGGGGCAGGGGTTTATGATTTACTTTATACTTTACACCTTTTAAAATGTCTTCCTCACTGGAGTCTCTTTTGAAAACCAGATGTAGAAACTATTTGACAGTCCATTCCAGGCATAATATCAATTGAAAGGGCTCTGGGGGGGGGGGGTATGATTTACTTTATACTTTACACCTTTTAAAATGTCCTCCTCACTGGAGTCTCTTTTGAAAACCAGATGGAGAAACCATTTGACACTCCATTCCAAACAAAATCTTAAATGAAAGGGCTCTGGGGGTGGGGGGGCAGGGGTTTATGATTTACTTTATACTTTACACCTTTTAAAATGTCTTCCTCACTGGAGTCTCTTTTGAAAACCAGATGTAGAAACTATTTGACAGTCCATTCCAGGCATAATATCAATTGAAAGGGCTCTGGGGGGGGGGGGGGGGGGGTTATGATTTACTTTATACTTTACACCTTTTAAAATGTCTTCCTCATTGGAGTCTCTTTTGAAAACCAGATGGAGAAACTATTTGACAGTCCATTCCAGGCATCATCTTAAATGAAGGGGCTCTGGGAGTTTTATAATTTACTTTATACTTTACACCTTTTAAAATGTCCTCCTCACTGAAGTCTCTTTTGAAAACCAGATGGAGAAACCATGTGACAGTCCATTCCAGGCATAATATCAATTGAAAGGGCTCTGGGGGTTTTATGATTTACTTTATACTTTAGACCTTTTAAAATGTCCTCACTGGAGTCTCCTTTTTAAACCAGATGGAGAAACCATTTGAAACCATTCCATTCCAGGCATAATCTTAAATGAAAGGGCTCTGGGTGTTTTATGATTTACTTTATACTTTACACTCCTTAAAAAAATAAGATAAAAAAATAAATAATAATAAAAAAAAAAGATTTTAGCACACAAATACATACCCATCAGAGCTGTAGCTGGCCAAGACAATGCTAGGACTGGAATATGCATTGCTAGTAACCCAAGTACAGTGGACGGCAAACATCATTAAAATCATCATTAAAACTATTATCACAATGCTTCGAATGTTAGCTCCTAAGCCATGGTTCTCCCTTGACTGATCTGTTTTGATTTTGCGAATTTTTCCTGCCTGCAAGATGAAAATCACAAGATTCACAAATAAGTCATAACTAATACTGATATGTTGTCATTTCTTTTAATTATAGCAATAAACACATTCCCACTAGTCTAGTTCGTATAGCCATGTATGCAGCAGAGATATAAAATAAAAATTAATTAAAATTTACAAACTTGGAATTAATTTCAAACTCTTTATAAAGAGTATGCATAAAAGTAAGGCCGTGATGTATTATAAAATTTAAACCTAGGCATCATACCAGATTTTCTAAAATTTTTAGGCAGGAATTTAAGGAATTTTTTTCAAAATTTTAGGAAAATTTTAGGAGCTAATTTTTATTATTTCTATTATTAGTACTGTTTAATTACTGTTCTTTTCATTAATTAAAGGATAATTGATACAAAAAACAAACATCAATGAAAGAAAAAGGTAATCTTTTGAATATTTTTCCTATTTCATTTTTCATTTTAATGCTCTGTAGACTTGAAAATTCAAATTATCACTTAGTATCCAGTGGCCACTTTATCACAGGTATTTTTTGTGTAAATATATACATACATACCATATATATGTATGTTAGAAAAATGTTAGTTTAGTTTTCAAACAACTTTATATAAACTAAAAAAGAAAATTTTAATATAATTAACAAAAAAAGAATACAAAAAGTTCAAAATCACATTTAAAATTTTTGAAGAATTGTAAAATAAAATACGGCCATAAGAGCAAAAATCTAGCTGGTAAGTTAGTAGTTATTGCATGTAATGTATAAGGATTGCATGCACCCGTGCAGCGGGCGGGCATAAAGCAAATAATAAATGCTAATAAAAGCCAATTTATTTTGGGAAAAGTGTTTATCTGTTAGCCTTGAACCCTCGTAGTGAGCTGGAACTTGATTGACAACTATTTCAAATCTATGCAGATCGCATGTGCCCGTGCAGCGTGTATATCGCTATTACATGCAGTAGAATTGTCGTTATTGCATATATCGTACGTGGATTGTATGCACCCGCTAATAAAAGATGATTCATTTTATACGCAGCAGCTGTATCATTACCCGTGTGCCCGTATTGCGGTCAGAAAATCGATTGACAACTACTTAATGAGTTAGCCGTAACTTCCGCGCGTAGCTGATGTGCGTGATCAACAGCAACTTCATAAACTGCATCATTAGCTGTGAATTGCGCATGTTGCTACATCGTTAGCCATAACTTGCGCGCATAGTTGAGGTATGCGACTAACAGATACTTCATGAACTGTTTTGGAAAATTTAAAATTTGAAGATAGCAAAGCACGCACTGTCAGAGTCAATAAGTGTTGGCTGGGTTATGAAAGTACACAAGTCCAGTTTTAAAGAAAAACTTCGTTCACTTTATTTGGTGAAAAACACAACTCGGCATATTACACGTACCTGGTAATTTTCCATGCCGTAAAACATCAAAAATATACTATGTACAAAAGATTTTTAGTTGTAAATGACTAGACAGAGATTCCTTGAAGCATTTGGTAGTAAGTTACTATACTACCTCTATCACTTGCGTGTATTTCAGCCACCATCACTTGGCAAAGGGAAACCAAAGGATAGAACATCAGGAAAATATTTAAAGCGGCTTCCGAACGTTTGTAAGTAAATTTAACGTTCAATACATGCTGGTCCAAACTGACCACATCTGCATCCGTTTCGACTATTCACCGTCGTCAAACGATATTCCGCAGTACTTCTGTCAAAAACATTTCTGTCTGCCTGCATCAGACCATCAGTGTCTATCTCGTCTGACTTCTTCAGACGTCTGATCTGATCTCATCGATCTGTCTGATCTCGATCGACTCATCTGATTTGCTTCAAGAAACCTCTGCCCTATATATCCGAGAATGGACAGTTCCGGAAACGCCCCCGGATATGCAAATCAGATGCGTACGCATTGAGAACTGATTTGCATGAAACCTCATGTTGAAAAACGTCACGGTTCACGCCGGTGAACGGGAAGAGTCGTTCATATTAAATTTGCATAAACGCCCGTTCACAGGAACGTGAATCGCGATGTATTGATTATTTCCAACAAACTGCACCGTTAGTTATAACTTGCACACGTAACGGAAACGTGCTATCAACAGCCACTTGATTAACTATATCGTTAGCCGTAACTTGCGCCCGTAGCTAAGATATGTTGGCTTATATAATAATTTTAATTAAAATTTAAAGGTCAATTAGAAGCTGGTAATAGAAGAACGATGAGGTACGAAATTCTAGTTGCACAACTTCGTTGAAAATTAAGCAGTGTTGCAGCTATAACAACGTCAAATGGTAGTTGAAGACCCAGACCGACCGGCTCGTCAGCAAGGACATGAGCAACCGATTAGTCGGCCGGGGGTCAAATGGTAGTTGTAGAATACAAGTAACTGTAGAGGTGTTAAAGGAGAACAGTTCCAGTTTAGTTCAAAATCACTTTTATTGAAGAGTGAATCCGTTGCATTTGCTTACAATATATTTTATGAAAACAGTAAAGCAAATCAAAGCATACTATGTACAAAATACATGAGCTCTACAGCTCATTCGAAAGGTTTCAGTAAAAGTTCCATGCTTAGACACGTTTCTGGTTTAAGCAGTATTTACACGAGTAAGTAGAATAAAACATTTCACACTTACGTAACCACGTGCAATTTCCGACGCCACCACTAGCTGGGCACACGCTATGGCAAAAACTTTACGGAATAACACTATATAAAGTCCACAACACGGAAAACATGGTCTCCATTACTGAGAACCACAAAAACTACTTAGTTTAATTTAAACATCCGCGTCAACCGATAAACATTTATCGTAACCTTCGACTACATCGAACAAGACTTTATGTAGATCCGTCTGCCAGATCTAGATCCTTCTAGATCCTTCCGTCGATCGATCCAAATCAATCTATCTGCTGATCAAACCGTGATCTGCCTGAGATCAATCCGTTCTATCCGTTCGTTCTGTTCTACCTTAAACCAGAAAAGTGTCCAGCCTATATATCCGAAGATGGGTGCGTTCCGGAACACAACCGTTGCCGGCAACACCCTCTGGATATGCAAAACAGGATGTGTGAGCGGCGAGAAGGTGATTTGCATGATAAGCCCAGTTTTGTCCACATCGCGATTCGTTCACGAGAACGGAAAAATCATTTTAAATAATGACGTCACGCTCCCGCGAAACGAGAATCGCGACGTAAACAAAACCAAGTTTCCAACAATCGGCCCCCTCATGCAAAAACACCAACTCTCTGCGCCCATCCTTTCATCCAAAAGAAGATTACTCTAAGAATCAAGGTCAAAAAAGTCAAGGTTCTTAGTATCCTAAAAACATAATGTATGCATACACAAAATTTTATACATTAAAGAAATTTATAATACTTATAACATTTTAGAAAGTGAACAGCCTTTTTCTATATCTCAAAATGGCAACAATCAAACAAGCACACATCTCTATAATGCAGATCATAAGCATTCTTTAAATTACATGTTTAAGGATAACATAGTAAAAGAAAATGAGTATACCCACACTATTGCCCTTTCTTAAGTACTAGCTCATACTAAAGAAAGCTATTTCTTTACTACATTGAAAATTTATAGAAAACATTAAGTTTAAAATTTAAAAATCTAAAGATATCAAAAATTTAAGCTCTAGAAAAATTTAAGTATAGTTATTTAATTTAATATTTAAGATTAAAAAATTTATTATACATATCAAATTCAAGTTGTAGAAAATTTAATGTAAAACTATGAAATTTAACATTTAAGATTAAAAATTTTAAGTTTTATTATCTTAGCCCATGACTAGTATACACAATAAATACCCAATACAATGGCAATGATAATAAAAGATACAGAAGGTAAACATACATATGAGATAAGCACAGATTAAAAATTTTATGATTCATGTGAATTATATCAATGATGTACATTCAGACACATATTTTATTCACATAAGCAAAAATGCATTATGCGTGTAGTAAAAATGGATATATATTTTTCAAGTGTAATGTGAGAAAAGTAACAGTTCATTGTCACATAACAATATATACTCAAGATACATTTCATTTGTATCAATGAGAGAGGAATAAATTATAAGATACCCTAACCATTTATACTTTGAAAATGTGGAAAAAAAATTTAAAGGAAAATTTCTATTTGAACAGTTAAATTTTACATTTTAAAGATATCATTACTAAATTTTAAAACTCTATCTTTAGTCATTGGTTTAGTGAAGTAATCTGCTACGTTATCTTTAGTATTAACAAAGTTAATTTTAAAAGACTCATTTACAACTAAGTTCCTTAAAAAGTGATACTTTATATCTATGTGCTTAGTTCTATTATTCTCAATAGGGGAATTTGAAAAATTTATTGCTGCCTGGTTGTCACAAAAAATTATACAATTATTTTTGTTAAATTTTAAACCTAGCTTTTTACATTCCTCCATAACATTTTGCATCCATATCATTTCTTTAGCGACCTCTGCCAACGAAACATATTCAGCTTCCATCATTGACAGACTAACACACTTGTGCTTAAATGTTCACCAAGAAATTGGTACTTTATCAATCATGAATAACATACCACCAAGTGACACTCTGTCATCTCTATTGGCTGCAAAATCCGAGTCTGAGTAGCAGTTTAGCCTTAAATCACAAATATTTGACAAATTTAACATATACTCTCTGGTCTTTTCAACATATCCCAATAATTTTAATAATGCATCCCAATGCCTCATTCCTGGATTCTCCTGAAACTGAGATAAAATATTGACTGCATAGCATATGTCTGGTCTAGTTCTGCTAGACAGATAGGCTAGACATCCAATCAAGCTTCTGTAAGGGAAACCCTGCATTTGTGTTAATTCACTATCATTCATGGGGCAATCAATCTTGCTTAAGATGTTACCCTTTGCAATAGGTAGTGAGGAAACTGGATACTTGAACCTTTTAAACATCTGACAAACTTTGTCAATGTAATCACCTTGATGTATATAAAATTTGTCTTCAATCTCCTTAAATTTCACACCCAAAAGTCTTTTGACTTTTCCTAATTCTTTGATATCAAATTCTTTACTCAAAAGTGAAACAGTATGGTCTATATCATTTTGTTGTTTAGCAAACAAAATTATGTCGTCTACGTAAACCAGCATTAATACTTTATTCTGATATATATAAGCACAGTTGCACCATTTAAATTTTAAAAAGTTCAATTTTTTCAAAGTGGTGTCAAGCTCTGTATACCATTCTCTTCCGCTTTGGTGAAGGCCATATATTGCTTTCTTAAGCAAACATACATATTGAGGCTGGTTAGGATCGACATATCCATGTGGTTGTTTCAAAAAAATTTTATCATTCAACTTTGCATAAAGATATGCGGACTTAATGTCCAGTTGAAAATGTTTCCATTTAAGCATGCAAACGAATATGGAGAAGAAGGCTCTGATCAAACTAAAATTAATCATAGGGCTAAACACTTCATCATATGAGTCCCCTTTTATCTGGGTATATCCTTGAGCTACTAGGCGAGCTTTGAATCTTTTGACATTTCCCCTTTCATCCTTTTTAACGGTATAAACCCATCTACTACCGATTATTTTTTGTTGTGAGATGGGTGCAGGCACTAAGTCCCAGACACCCCTCTTCTGCATTGTAGCTATTTCATCATTCATGGCCTCTTGCCATTTATCGGACTGGGGAGATTCAATTGCTGATCTATAGCTTTTGGGTATCAAGATCTCAACATTGCTTGCTTCCGGTTTTCTTTTGATATCACTTACCCCTTTTTTCTCTCTAAAATTAAACATTTGCTGATCATAATGAATATTGGATTTCGCACAAAATTTTCTGATATCATTATGAGATCTCAGCCTTTTATTGTCACCTTTTACCGAGTAGTAAATGTCCGTCCTACTCCCACCAGGCCTAGGTACTGCTTTCCGTACCCAGCTAATATCTGAGCAGGGTGTCAGATTAGAAACAGCAGGAGAGTCCTCATCCCCACTAGACTTGCTAGTATCATGGCTCTCACCTGCTTCTTCCTCTGACACTCCTTCCAAGCATTCTGATTCCGAGTCAATCGACTGAGTAACTTTCGATTTCCTCAAGGTGATTCCTTTAGGGTAATTAGGGCCCAGGACGCCTTCCGCTGCCTCTCCTTCCTCAAATCTTACATTACAAGTTTCCTCAACTTTCTTTTTATTCGCTATATATATCCTATAGCCTTTGGTGCTTTCGGCATAACCGACCATAACTCCTACTTGGGCTCTCATATCCAACTTATTCCTAATTTGTTTGGCTGTGCCCACATAGGCTTTGCACCCAAAAACTTTGAGGTGAGCAACGGCTGGCTTCCTTCCATAATATAACTCGTGTGGAGTTTTGGTTTTGAACTTATGACATATTCTGTTCTTGGTATGTGTAAAACACAAAATCGCCTCTGCCCACATCCTGTCACCAACCTGGCTTTGATCAAGCATAGCTTTTACACAATCTAGTGCAGTTAGATTAAATCTCTCAGAAACCCCGTTCTGTTCGGGCGTATATACATTTCACCTTTCTGATTTAATCCCCAATTTATTTAAGTATGCCTTGAACTGGTTGTGACAGAACTCCATACCATTGTCCGTACGGATACACAAAATCTTTTTGCCTAGCTGCGTCTCTTCCTTAAATATTTTAAACACCTCTGATTTTTGTTTCATGATATACATGAACACCTTCCGGCTGAAGTCGTCAGTTATTGTCAAAAAGTATCTGTTTCCGCCCATTGAAGCTGTAGGTAAGGGACCACACACATCCATATGGAGTAATTGTAAAGGTTTAGTGGACCTTATCCTACCAATTGGTTTAAAAGAAATTCTCTTAGACTTTGCTAATTTACAATGTGTACAATTAATTTTTGCATATTTTAGTCTAGGTAGTCCATTAGCCGCGGAAACTTTACTTGTCTGATATAAATAATCAGTGTTAATGTGGCAATATCTCCTATGCCAGAGTTCCGTTTTATTTAAAACCTCAGAAACCGAACAACTTGGTTTATCATTAACTTTTCCTTTTGACCTTGACTTCACCTCAGAGTTCTGTTTACTTTTATTTACACTAGGCAAATTTTTCATTTTGTTAATACTGTTTTTCTTATTTAGGGGTTTTTTATCCTTTTTAGAATCTTTATCCCTATCCTGATCTTTTCTTCTAGTTTTACGGTCCTTGATATTGTTATTTGCAGTCTGAACTTCGTATTGAGGTTTCAAAAAATATAAGCCTTCTTTTCGTTTAGCATAGAAGTATTTTTCCCCCTTTGGAGTGTTAAACCACAATACCCCATTAGCCCCTTTAAATGTATACCCCTGTTCCTCAAGAACAGATGCAGCTAATAAGTTTCGTCTTAACTTTGGCGAAAACATTACATCAGACAGAACAATATCACTTCTTACGTTCTTAAACTGAACAAACATTTTGACCGTACCAATAGCCTCAACTGGGCTCTCAATATCACCCACTGCTAGTGACATAGATGCACCTTTGCTTTCCTTAAATTTTGAGAACAGATTAATATCATTGCAAAAGTGCCGCGTAGCAGCGGTGTCAATTACCCAGCTGAGTCTATCGCTAGGATCCTGCACAGTATTTGCTTCAATTCTAGCAGAAGAATACAATTCTATTATATTTGAGCTAGACTTAAGAGTAGGGCAATTTCTCTTTAAATGATCAGCCTTTTTACAAAAATAACACGGTCCTATGACCTTTTTAACTGGTTTAACATTTATAAACACATTATTATTTTTACATTTTACTTTTACATTACTTTGAGACAAGAATACAGATGAATTCTGACTTACATGGTTTCTGTCAGTACGGAGTTGCCGGATACGTCCTTCCTCTTCGGATAATTCGCGTTGGATTTTTTCCAAAGTAAAATCCTTGTCCTCCCAGCGGTAGATTTGTTGGACCATCCCTTGAAAGTCGTCCGAGAGGTATCTAATGGCCTGGAATGCCACATAGACACTTTCCACCGGGTGTTTAACATCCTTCAATTTGGCGACCGCTTTCTTTAAACGTGTGCAGAAGATATCCACAGGTTCATCTGGCTCCGGGCGCAGGCTGAAGAAGTCATCCAGTAAGCGCACTAGGTTGGTGCGAGTCGGCGCTTCGAAGTGCGTTTTTAACTTATCCCACGCATCTGCCGGATCGTCGTTAATGTCTATTAACTCTTGGTAGTCAGATGAAACACTCTGGAACAGGATCGCTAACGTGCGGTCCTTTCTGCGCATGTGTTCTTCATAATCACGCCGTGACGTCTTATCATCCACCGGTAATGCTGTTCGGTCTACAAATCCGAAAGAGCCCTCTCCTTTCAAAGCGAATGAAACTTCATTCTTCCACGTGACGTAATTGTCTCTCGTCAATGCACTAATTTTATTTGCCTCCATGGCAAGGTGGCCTTTTGGAACTGAACTGAACAGTTTTTTTGTTTATGCTTTCGTCGACATGCAAATGGCGCCGTTCGCGGCCCCCGTCGATAGGATTCTTTGCTGGAACACTAACACTTCTGAATTTTTAACGTTGTTATGGGGAGCACTGGGCCATAACCTGTTGGCTTATATAATAATTTTAATTAAAATTTAAAGGTCAATTAGAAGCTGGTAATAGAAGAACGATGAGGTACGAAATTCTAGTTGCACAACTTCGTTGAAAATTAAGCAGTGTTGCAGCTATAACAACGTCAAATGGTAGTTGTAGAAATACAAGTAACTGTAGAGGTGTTAAAGGAGAACAGTTCCAGTTTAGTTCAAAATCACTTTTATTGAAGAGTGAATCCGTTGCATTTGCTTACAATATATTTTATGAAAACAGTAAAGCAAATCAAAGCATACTATGTACAAAATACATGAGCTCTACAGCTCATTCGAAAGGTTTCAGTAAAAGTTCCATGCTTAGACACGTTTCTGGTTTAAGCAGTATTTACACGAGTAAGTAGAATAAAACATTTCACACTTACGTAACCACGTGCAATTTCCGACGCCACCACTAGCTGGGTACACGCTATGGCAAAAACTTTAAACTTTACGGAATAACACTATTATATAAAGTCCACAACACGGAAAACATGGTCTCCATTACTGAGAACCACAAAAACTACTTAGTTTAATTTAAACATCCGCGTCAACCGATAAACATTTATCGTAACCTGCAACTACATCGAACAAGACTTGTAGATCCGTCTGCCCGATCTAGATCCTTCTAGATCCTTCCGTCGATCGATCCAAATCAATCTATCTGCTGATCAAACCGTGATCTGCCTGAGATCAATCCGTTCTATCCGTTCGTTCTGTTCTACCTTAAACCAGAAAAGTGTCCAGCCTATATATCCGAAGATGGGTGCGTTCCGGAACACAACCGTTGCCGGCAACGCCCTCTGGATATGCAAAACAGGATGCGTGAGCGGCGAGAAGGTGATTTGCATGATAAGCCCAGTTTTGTCCACATCGCGATTCGTTCACGAGAACGGAAAAATCATTTAGAATAATGACATCATGCTCCCGCGAAACGAGAATCGCGATGTAAACAAAACAAGTTTCCAACAATTAACTTGACTAAACTAGCTTATTTTCATATTTTGGTTGATTAAAGGCTAATTTTTTAATTATTTTCACATAAATAGTACGATCGTGAAATTCATTTTTTTTTTTTCACTGGTGTTGCCGAGAGTACGCAATTATCCTTTTCCATTGATCTCCATCTCCCTATTGTAGCACATTAACTTCACTAAACAAGATTATTTTCATATTTTGGTTGATTATAAAGGTTAATTTTTTAATTAGTTTCACATAAATAGTACGATCGTGAAATTCAGTTTTTTTTTTAGTCTTCGTTGCCGAGAGTACGCAATTATCCTTTTCCATCAATCTCCATCTCCCTATTTTTGCACATTAATTTCACTAAACTAACTTATTTTCATATTTTGATTGATTATAAAATTTTTTAAATTATTTTCACCTAAATAGTACGATCGTGAAATTCAGTTTTTCTTTCGTGTGTGTTTCTGAAAGTATGTAATTATACTTCTCCATCGATCTCCATCTCCCTATTGTTGTACATTAACCCTTTCGAGACGATTGGCACACCCACGTGTTGGCTGCGAACTTACATTCAAGGACAGACGGCACGCATTCATGACGGAGGAAACTTTCATATAAATAGTACAATCCTGAAATTCAGTTTTTTTTTTTTTCGCGGGCGTTTCCGAGAATACGAAATTATCTTTTTCCATCAATCTCCATCTCCCTATTGTTGCACATTAACTTGACTAAACTAGCTTATTTTCATATTTTGGTTAATTATAAAGGTTAATTTCCTAATTATTTTTAATTATCGCGAAACGAGAATCGCGACGTAAACAAAACCAAGTTTCCAACAAGATAGATAGCTACTTCATCAACTGTACCGTTAACCGTGACTTGGCCGCATAGCTGAGGTGTGCAATTGACAACTGCTATATCAACAGCACCGTTAGCCATGACTTGCGCGTGTAACGAAGGCATGCGATCGACATCTACTCCATGAACTGCACCGGTAACCACGATTTATGGGTGTAGCTGAGGTATGCGATAGACAGCTACTTAATGAACTGAACCATTAGTTATGACTTAGCATATAACAGAGACGTGCGATCGACAGCTACTTCATGAACTACATCGTTAGCCGTAATTTGCGCACGTAGCTGAGATAGACAGTTACTTCATTAAATGTACCATTAGCCGTGACTTGTCCGCGTAGCTGAGGTGTGCGAATGACAGCTACTTCATCAGGGTGGCCACTCTTCAGACATATTGAAATTCCCTGACCCGTAATTTAAACATAAAACACACGCACGTCCCTATTTAGTTACAAATTTGATTAAAGAATCTTAACAATTTAACTCCTATCCAAAAAAAGTTATATTAAATCAAGAGAAAAAAATACATATATTATTTTTGTTTTTACAAATGAATGTTGACATTTTTAATAAAAAATTCATGTAAATGCAGTAAAATTGGACTACTGAAATATTTAAAAGAATTTAATGGTTTTCATCAGGGTTGTTTGATTTAAATCGGCTTGATTTAAATCATGATTTAAATCACTTGATTTTTTTAAAAAAATCATTGATTAAAATCATTTTTTAATTTTGTCATGTCTTTTTTGTCATGTCAGTTTTTTTTTTTTTTTTTTTTGTATTTTTATGCTAAAATAACCTGGAACAGAGTAAATGTTTAAAATAATAAAATTCCACATCAAGACATCTTTAGAGAGTATATAAAAAGAAACTGAAATCCTTTCCTTAACTCTCGGTCAGTGGTCAGTCTCTCACTATTCATTGCTTGGAATATAAAATCAAGTAACAATGACAACTGACCAGTGTTGCCAACCTATTTTCTAATTTGTTAGCTAAAAATCACTCAAAATATATCTAGAATTATCTAGATTTTCTGTCAGTTATCTAAAAACATAGCTAGACAATATTTAACATTTTAATTGTCCTTGTGATGATTTACTGGGATCAGTGGTTGCGATACAGTTTTTACATGCATATTTCAAGCTACAAAAATTTAAAATACCTTTTGAAATGTTATTTATATGTGCTGTAATAATTTTTACCATAGAAATAAGAAAATTTGGTTCCTTCCTTTTTTTGTGATTTTTGCTGGCGCATACCAATATAGCAAACAATGTTGGGAATAGGATTGACGGGGCCCTTAAGCAGTATAGCAGATTGGGCTCCCCCACCAATCCCTACCCTCACCTATTTTTTAAGGACTTAAAAAATCATTCTGAGGTCTCTTGGGATCATAGGGCCCCTGGGCATTATCCCCTTTGTCCCTCCCTCTCTTCAATTCGACAGTCCCCAACCTATACAGTACAAAAACTAAGGCTTTTTGGTACTTTTTGCTCTTGATCACAGTAGAAAAAAAAACTTTGAGAAAATTTGTAGCTCCACCTCTGATAAGAATATAAAACACTTTATTTCCACATTGGCGAATCATAATCCGCATCTGTAAAATTTGAAGTGCCTGACTGAGAAACGATAAAACTTCATTTGCTGTGCATTTTCGATATGTAACCATAGCTTCTGTGTCCTTCAAAATTGGAGGGGGGGTTATAATCATAACATTTCCCATATGCGTGTGTCTTAATAGTCCTAATTTAAATGTTAAAATGGCATTCAGTAGCTTTATTTTCATTCTATACCGGAGCCTTGTTTTTACATAACTCATGCTAGTAAAAAACTGTTATGCTCCTTTTGAGACAATTACCAACACCATCTCAATTTTACATAAAAAATATTTGATTTTGGTGAAATTTCATAAAATTATCTAGATTTTTTGGCATTATCTAGATGCCCATTTTCATTAGATTACGTCAAAATTATCTAGATTTGTAGTCATGATGTAGATGCCCATTTTCATTAGCTGGATGAAGTCAAAATTATGTGGATAATGTGTTAAATGGTAAGTTTTTATTATATAAATGAAAAAGGTATTAAATATTAATACTTAAAAATATCATCTTTCTCTAAAATCTTGCCTTTTTAATACGCTTGTCATAATCCCTTCCCTTTTTTTCAAGTCCTTCATAATATCAAACCTAATAGATTTTGAGATATCACAGACATAGCTCTTTATTAATATAAATTCAAATAAAGAACTTAAAACCACATAATCGTTCCAAATAATTAATATAGCCTAGATTTATAAATTGAGTAAAATAACCCAATTAAAAAAAAACCTATTTATTTAAAAGTCTTTGGGTTTTTTTAACCCCTGCATATATTTTTTAATCTTATATTAATATATATTCAATTAATGTTTTTTAAATTATACAGTACATTAATATAGTCTAACCTACCTTCTGATCTGAAAAATATAAAAAATTGATTTTGAAAAAGGCTAATATAAATAAAAAAAATCCGATTTAAATAAAAAAAATCAGATTTTTTTGATTTTTTAAAAAAAATCATGATTTTTATCCACCCTTGTTTTCATTGATGACAATAAAAAGAAATAGTCTAAACTGATGTCCTTAAATATGGGCATTGCAAATTGCTCACAATGACAGAGATCATTAAAGATATGCAATAACTACACTATAACAAGCCACAGCCATTGAATAATTAATGCCAATTCAGCAATGTCAAAAGAATGTCATTAAAATAGAAAAAAATATGGTAAAATGTATATAACATAATACAGAGATGTCAACCTCTGCAAGGGGTCATCAGTAGAAAAAACAGGAGTTTTTAGTAAAACCGCATCGACCATCAGTAAGATTTTACATATATTGACAATATATATTTTAAAACCTTAGAATAAGTTCAAAATGTAATTTTGTTAACTTAACTGTGTTAATTACAACTGAATGGCACTATTTATGTAAAAATAATTAGGAAATTAACCTTTATAATTAACCAAAATATGAAAATAAGCTAGTTTAGTCAAGTTAATGTGCAACAATAGGGAGATGGAGATTGATGGAAAAGGATAATTTCGTACTCTCTGCAACGCCCGCGAAAAAAAAAACAACTGAATTTCAGGATTGTACTATTTATATGAAAGTTTCCTCCGTCATGAATGCGTGCCGTCTGTCCTTGAATGTAAGTTCGCAGCCAACACGTGGGCGTGCCAATCGTCTCGAAAGGGTTAATGTACAACAATAGGGAGATGGAGATCGATGGAGAAGTATAATTACATACTATCAGAAACACACACGAAAGAAAAACTGAATTTCACGATCGTACTATTTAGGTGAAAATAATTTAAAAAATTTTATAATCAATCAAAATATGAAAATAAGTTAGTTTAGTGAAATTAATGTGCAAAAATAGGGAGATGGAGATTAATGGAAAAGGATAATTGCGTACTCTCGGCAACGAAGACGAAAAAAAAAACTGAATTTCACGATCGTACTATTTATGTGAAACTAATTAAAAAATTAACCTTTATAATCAACCAAAATATGAAAATAATCTTGTTTAGTGAAGTTAATGTGCTACAATAGGGAGATGGAGATTGATGGAAAAGGATAATTGCGTACTCTCGGCAACGCCAGTGAAAAAAAAAAAATGAATTTCACGATCGTACTATTTATGTGAAAATAATTAAAAAATTAGCCTTTAATCAACCAAAATATGAAAATAAGCTAGTTTAGTCAAGTTAATTGTTGGAAACTTGGTTTTGTTTACATCGCGATTCTCGTTTCGCGGGAGCGCGACGTCATTATTCTAAATGATTTTTCCGTTCTCGTGAACGAATCGCGATGTGGACAAAACTGGGCTTATCACGCAAATCACCTTCTCGCCGCTCACGCATCCTGTTTTACATATCCAGAGGGCGTTGCCGGCAACGGTTGTGTTCCAGAACACACCCATCGTCGGATATAAAAGCTGGACACATTTTTGGTTTAAGTTTGTACAGATAGATCGATCAATCGGTTCAGGGATCGATGCAGCAGGACGTATCTTGGATTGGATTGAGATCACTGATCTCAGACGGAACTACATAAAGTCTTATTCGATGTTGTCGAATGTTATGATAAAGTTTATCGGTGGACGCGGATGTTTTAGTGAATCTTAAAAGTTTTAATGGTTCTCGGTTAAGGAGACCATGTTGTTCCGTGTTGTGGACTTTATGCAGTGTTAATCCGTGAAGTTCAAAGTTTTTGCCGAAGTTAAACCGAACAGCATTACCGGTGGATGAAAAGAAATCATGGCATGACTATGAAGAGTACATGCGCAGAAGGGACCGCGCGTTAGCTATCCTGTTCCAGAATGTTTTATCTGACTACCAAGAGTTAATAGACATTAACGACGATCTGGCAGATGCGTGGGACAAGTTAAAGACACATTTTGAAGCGCCGACTCGTGCTAATTTAGTGCGCTTATTGGATGAGTTCTTTAGCCTGCGTCCGGAGCCAGATGAACCAGTGGATATCTTCTGCACGCGTTTAAAGAAAGCGGTCGCCAAGCTGAAGGACGTTAAGCACCCAGTGGAAAGTGTCTATGTGGCATTCCAAGCCATAAGATACCTCTTGGACGACTTTCAAGGGATGGTCCAGCAGATTTATCGGTGGGAAGATAAGGATTTTACCTTAGAAAAAATCCAGCGTGAGCTATCCGAGGAAGAAGGACGTATACGGCAACTCCGTAGTGACAGAAATTATGTAAGTCAGAATTCATCTGTATTTTTGTCTCAATGTAATGTAAATGTAAAAAGTAAAAATAACAGTGTATTTAAAACTGGAAAACCAGTTAAAAAGGTCATAGGACCATGTTATTTTTGTAAAAAAGCAGGTCATTTAAAAAGAAATTGCCCTACTCTTAAGTCTAGCTCTAATATAATAGAATTATATTCTTCTGCTAGAATTGAAGCAAATACTGTGCAGGATCCTAGCGATAGACTCAGCTGAGTAATTGACACCACTGCTACGCGGCACTTTTGCAATGACATTAATCTGTTCTCAAAATTTAAAGAAAGCAAAGGTGCATCTACGTCGCTAGCAGTGGGTGATATTGAGAGCCCAGTTGAGGCTATCGGTACGGTCAAAATGTTTGTTCAGTTTAAGAACGTAAGAAGTGATATTGTTCTTTCTGATGTTATGTTTTCACCTAAGTTAAGGCGAAACTTATTAGCTGCATCTGTTCTTGAGAAACAGGGGTATACATTTAAAGGGGCTAATGGGGTATTGTGGTTTAACACTCCAAAGGGGGAAAAATACTTCTATGCTAAAAGAAAAGAAGGCTTATATTTTTTAAAACCTCAATATAAATCTCAGACTGTAAATAACAATATCAAAGACCGTAAAACTAAAGGAAAGGATCAGAATAGGGATAAAGAGTCTAAGAAAGATAAAAAAAAACCTAAATAGGAACAGTATTAACAAAATGAAAATTTTGCCTAGTGTAAATAAAAGTAAAGATAACTCTGAGGTAAAGTCAAAGTCAAAAGTTAATGGGAAACCAAGTTGTTCGGTTCTCTGGCATAGGAGATATTGCCACATTAACACTGATTATTTATATCAGACAAGTAAAGTTTCCGCAGCTAATGGACTCCCTAGACTAAAATATGCAAAAATTAATTGTTTACATTGTAAATTAGCAAAGTCTAAGAGGATTTCTTTTAAGCCAATTGGTAGGATAAGGTCCACTAAACCTTTACAATTACTCCATATGGATGTGTGTGGTCCCTTACCTACAGCTTCAATGGGAGGAAACAGATACTTTTGGACAATAACTGACGACTTCAGCCGGAAGGTGTTTGTGTATATCATGAAACAAAAATCAGAGGTGTTTAAGATCTTTAAGAAATTCCAAGTTAAGGAAGAAAGGCAGCTACGCAAAAATATTTTGTGTATCCGTACGGACAATGGTATGGAGTTCTGTCACAACCAATTCAAGGCATACTTAAATAAATTGGGGATTAAATCAGAAAGGTCAAATGTATATACACCCGAACAGAACGGGGTTTCTGAGAGATTTAATCTAACAGCATTAGATTGTGTAAAAGCCATGCTTGATCAAAGTCAGGTTGGTGACAGGATCTGGGCAGAGGCGATTTTATGTTTTGCACATACAAAAAACAGGATATGTCACAAGTTTAAAACCAAAACTCCACACGAGTTATATTGGGCGCGGTAGACCATTGGTTAGCGCGCTGGAGTTGCACTCAGTAGGCCCGGGTTCGATTCCAGCCACTGCCAAAACTGCTGCCGTGTTCATGCGGAGTACGATCACGTTAAACATGTGGGTCCGAAAGTCCTTCCGAGAGGTTGGTGGTAGGGGAAGGAGGGTACAGTCCCTGTGGATGCCTCCTCCACTGGGTTCCGGTCTAAATTGGGCGGCACTTCCCGACCGTCCAAACAGTTACCTTACACCTTTCTGGTAGGTCAGACGGTCTGGGTTTCAATAACAACAACAACACGAGTTATATTATGATAGGAAGCCAGCCGTTGCTCACCTCAAACTTTTTGGGTGCAAAGCCTATGTTGGCACAGCCAAACAACTTAGGAACAAGTTGGACATGAGAGCCCAAGTAGGAATCATGGTCGGTTATGCCGAGAGCACCAAAGGCTATAGGATATATATAGCAAACAAAAAGAAAGTTGAAGAAACTAGTAATGTAAGATTTGAGGAAGAAAAGGTAGCGGAAGGCGTCCTGGGCCCTAATTGCCCTAAAGTGATCACCTTGAGGAAATCGAAAGTTACTCAGTCGATTGACTCGGAATCAGAATGCTTGGAAGGAGTGTCAGAGGAAGAAGCAGGTGAGAGCCATGATACTAGCAAGTCTAGTGGGGATTAGGACTCTCCTGCTGTTTCTAATCTGACACCCTGCTCAGATATTAGCTGGGTACGGAAAGCAGTACCTAGGCCTGATGGGAGTAGGACGGACATTTACTACTCGGTAAAAGGTGACAATAAAAGGCTGAGATCTCATAATGATATCAGAAAATTTTGTGAGAAATCCAATATTCATTATGATCAGCAAATGTTTAATTTTAGAGAGAAAAAAGGGGTAAGTGATATCAAAAGAAAACCGGAAGTAAGCAATGTTGAGATCTTGATACCCAAAAGCTATAGATCAGCAATTGAATCTCCCCAGTCCGATAAATGGCAAGAGGCCATGAATGATGAAATAGCTACAATGCAGAAGAGGGGTGTCTGGGACTTAGTGCCTGCACCCATCTCACAACAAAAAATAATCGGTAGTAGATGGGTTTATACCGTTAAAAAGGATGAAAGGGGAAATGTCAAAAGATTCAAAGCTCGCCTAGTAGCTCAAGGATATACCCAGATAAAAGGGGACTCATATGATGAAGTGTTTAGCCCTATGATTAATTTTAGTTTGATCAGAGTCTTCTTCTCCATATTCGTTTGGATGCTGAAATGGAAACATTTTCAACTGGACATTAAGTCCGAATATCTTTATGCAAAACTTAATGATAAAATTTTTATGAAACAGCCACAAGGCCATACTGTTTCACTTTTGAGTAAAGAATTTGATATCAAAGAATTAGGGAAAGTCAAAAGACTTTTGGGTGTGGAATTTAAGGGGATAGGGTTTTTAAAATTTAGTAATGATATCTTTAATATGTAAATTTAACTGTTTAAATAGAAATTTTTCTTTAAAATTTTTACACAGTTTTCAAAGTATAAATGGTTAGGGTATCTTATGATTTACTCCTCTCTCATTGATACAAATGAAATGTATCTTGAGTATATATTGTTATGTGACAATGAACTGTTACTTTTGTCACATTACACTTGAAAAATATATATCCATTTTTACTACACGCATAATGCATTTTTTGCTTATGTGAATAAAATGTGTGTCTGATCTCAAGAATGTACATCATTGATATAATTCACAAGAATCATAAAATTTTTAATCTGTGCTTATCTCATATGTATGTTTACCTTCTGTATCTTCTTTTATTATCATTGTCATTGTATTTGGTATTTATAGTGTATACTAGTCATGGGCTAAGATAATAAAACTTAAATTTTTTAATCTTAAATGTTAAATTTAATAGTTATACACTAAATTTTTTACAACTTGAATTGTGATATGTATAATAAATTTTTTTAATCTTAAATGTTAAATTTAATAATTATACCTGAATTTTCTAGAGCTTAAATTTTTGATTTTTAAATTTTAAACATAATGTTTCTATAAATTTTCAAAGTAGTAAAGAAATATAGTTTTCTTTAGAATGAGCTAGTACTTAAGAAGGGCAATAGTATGGTTATGCTCAGTTTCTTTTACTATGTTATCCTTAAACATGTAATTTAAAGAATGCTTATGATCAGTGTGCCGATTATTAATTTTGTTGATTAAAATTAATATTGTCAAAAATGCATTTTACATTAAATTAATTATTTATTAGTATATTAATTATACATGTAATCTGTTCTAAAACTTACTGCTGTGTACATTGCGTTGGTGGCCGCAAAACCCACCTATTTCTGTGCTTAACGGGATACTAAGTTAACAAACTAAAAATTAAGGTTAATAGTAAAGGAACAAACATTTATTTATCACATACTCAATTTACACTCTTTAGTTTTACAAATTAAATAAATATCACAATAGTGGAATACATCTCAATGGTAGTTCGGGGGGTGTAATGCCAGATGAATTGATATTTGGTTGGAGCATGTGGTGGGATGCATTAATTAGCTTTTCCTTAAAAACACAAATTTAGACAAAGAGGTTATCCTCATATAGTTTAATTGTACGGTACCTGATCTTCGTTCATATAACTTGGGTAACACCGATGCTTTGTCACACTTTACACTTGCAATACCAGATGAACATGAGCTCTCCTTCGAATTCCTATATCAGAGACGCACACACAACTCTTAACTCTGCTACCGCCGCTTCTTCTTGACTAGTCTAACTCCAACAGCCTGCCTTGACCAATTCTGACTCCCACTTCGAGCAACTCTCACTTATATCCCTTTTTCGGTCCGCGGTCCACGTGCTGAAATGCAGAGCTGAGGGCTAATCCGTAGACATGGCGTCGCCGTCTCGGTTGCCGCCAAACGGCTTAGCGTGGTATGTAAACATGGGCGTGGTATGTAAGATATGGGGCCACCTGTATATTATCGCCCATCTGCTTAGCGTGGGGATAATCCGCACGCATTCCTGGTTCCATTATTTTTTAATCCTTCCAAATATTTATTACTTTACATTTCTGGCATTACATTCTCACCCCCCCGCGAAAAAAAAAGTCCAAAAGTTACTCTCCCACAGTTTCACCCCAGTGGTAAGAAATTAAGTTCACAATGGTTCCTCGCAAACACATATGTTCATCCATCGTGAGAAAGGCTGAGTTCCACTTTTTAGCCTCGTACAACTCATAGCTTTGATAGTTCTTTGTAGTTTCTTGATAGTTCCCTGTCAAGTTAGTCCATTATTCATAATTGACATAATGTACCATAAATTACATGAGGATTACCAACATTCACATTATTATTAAATTGTAAATTTTGATATATATTATTTGCAATGCATAATTTTCATTTCTCCTTTTACATAATTATTTACATACGACATATCATTACATAACAGCATTCATTACTTTATTATTATTATACATTTTCTTGTTATCATTTCATTTTGTAGCATATTGTAGTAGTGCAACTATCAACTTCCGATTCTTGGTTATGGTTGAATTCCATACCACCATATTATTTATAAATTACTTTGTTATTTCACTTTTTTCTTTTTTTTTTTTTTTTTTCTTTTTTTTTTTTTTTTTTGAACTTGCCATATATGTAATGTCAAAAATACATAACATACTTTTTGAAATATACTTATATCCACAATTTAAAACATAAAAACATATACATATACACTCAATTATCACTTTCTATTTATGACATTAATTACAAACTTTTTACATATTTTTCATATTCTTTGTTTTATGAAATTACTATTTACAACAATTCGAGGGCGAAAATTATACCCTCTGGCATTATAACAAACCTCATCATCATTTCTATTATTTTCACAGTTTAATTGCTTTTCTTTAGTAACATTCCCTTCCTTAATTTGACTTTGATCATTATTTCTAATCACTTTCTCATTTTGATTTTTTTCTTTGTCCTGTGTGTGTGTGTGGTTTGATTCGCTTTCGTCACTATCTTTCAAATATTGTTTTCGCTCCGCTGCCATGTATAGTTTATTTATGTGCACTTTATAAGTTTTATTTTCATCACTTTTAAGACATATTATAACATTATTATTTCGGACTAATTTCGTAATTCTAAATGGTCCATCATATCGATCCTCTAATACCCTTGGTTTTAGGAACTTTTTTAGGTACACTGTCGCTCCTATAAATATATCGTTTTTTTCTCACTATTTTATATTTCTTTATTTGTTTGTCATTTACCAGCTTTTGTTGTTCCGATGCGTCTTTCACTACTTTATCTATATTTTTTAAATGCTGTGCCACATAATTTTTATAATTATTTACATCACTATACATTATATCTATTTCTTCCTTACTTGGTATGTTTGTTTGTTTAATATTTTCAAATGGCAATGATAAATCTCTAAGATAGAACAGGAATGAAGGCTCAAATCCTGTATTACTGTTAATAGTGTTATTCACATAAAACTTAAACCATTTTAAAGATTCATCCCATTCAAACGTAGTCTTTGACAAACACATTATACATTGTTTCATGTCTCTGTGTATTCTTTCACAACGACCTAAAGAACTTGGGAAATAAACCGAACTGTATCGCCTTTCAATATTTAATGCATTTGTAAAATCTATGTATTCTTTACTTTTAAAAATTTGAGCATTATCGCTTTGAATAATAATTGGAACTCCATAAGTTGTCACGAAGTTTGTTAGCTTATTCACTATTGTTTTAGCAGTAATGTCTCTGACTGCATAGGCCTCAAAGTATCGTGAAAACATGTCTACAATTGTAATTACAAAATTATTTCCTCCATTACTGCGCGGTAGTTTTCCTACGCAATCCAGTTGTAAATATATTCCTGGTTTTAATATTTCTGGCATAGCCTGAAGTCTGGCTGGTGGTATATTTTTGTGTTTTACTAATAAGCATTGATTACAAGACTTACAAAAATTTTCCACGTCTTGGAAAGCCCCTATCCAAAAATATTTTCTTGAAAGTAATTGGTATGTCTTTTTTACTCCGAAATGAGGGAAATGTGCTATCTCTATTATCTTTCCCTTTAGCGAGTGCGGTATTACAATCTTATTCTCATTTATTTTCCTATACGTTTGTCTTTTATTTTCCTTCTTTACCATTAACAGTTTATTTTGGCTATCAATATAGTATACCTTGTTATTGTGATATCGGTTTCTTCCTTTTTGTAATTCCTCTCTAATTTTACTTAATTTTTCATCTACCATTTGTTGCTCTAATATTTTCTCCACATTTATCTCATCATTTTTAATTAAAGTATTTACATATTTGATTTGGTTATCATTGTCAAATACATATCTCGAGCAATAATCACTTGCGTTATTTTCACCTTTTTGATATTTGAATTTAAAATCATACTGACTTATGTCAATTAGCCACCTCGATATGATATTTGGCATTTTATCTAATTTTATGTGGTACATAAGGGATTTTGCGTCACTCAGCAAGGTGAAACTCCTTCCGAACAGATATTCTCTGAAGTGTTGTAAGGATGCGTGTATAGCTAGCAATTCTAGCTTTATTGCAGGATAACGCTTCTCTGCCGGGTTCACAGGTCTTGAATAAAATTCGATAACATGATCGACTCCATTTACCCTTTGCATCAAAATACTACTAATTCCCTTACCTGAGCCATCCGTAGTTAAGACAAACGGGTTTACTTCATCAGGCTGTCTTACAACTGGTTCTTTAAAAATTGCATTTTTTAATTTTTCAAAAGCTTTTCTACATTCATTATTCCACTCGAACCTAACATTCTTTTTTGTCAAATTTACCAACGGTTCTGCAATTTGTGCATAATTTTTTATCAGACCTCTAAAATAGTTTGTTGTCCCAAGAAAGCTTTTTACTTGTTTAACCGTTTGGGGTTGTTTGAAATTTTGCACTTTTGCACAGTTTTTTATTGATGGGCTTATACCATTCGCATTTACTTTATATCCTAAAAATTCAATTTGCGATTTGCATATCTGTAACTTCGCCGGGTCGAGTGTTAAATTATTTTCTTTCAATCTTTGGAAAACAATTTTGATTTTCTCTAACATTTCGTCGTTATTTTGTGCGCATATGACTAAGTCATCTAAGTAAAAGTATATTTTTAACTCTGATAGATCTCCTAACACTTTGTTCATTAAAAGTTGAAAATATGCTCCTGAGTTTTTAAGACCAAACGGAATTCTTTTAGGATTAAAATTTCCCATAAAAGTTGTGAACGTTAAGGCCTTTCTATCTTGTTTTCTTAGTTCGATCTGAAAAAACGCCGCCTTCAAATCCATAACTGTATAAATTTTACTACCAGCGATATTTTGTAATATATCCTTCACCTTTGGTAAGTTTATTGGCAAAAGTGGTAAATACGCGTTTATGGCCCTATAATCAATAGCAAGTCTATATTTAGGTTCTTCATTTGGTTTACTTGGTTTCTTTACAAGAATTATGGGACTAGCGTACGTGCTTTGTGAACTTTCAATAATGTCATTTTCCAATAATTCCCTAATTTCTTTTTGCGCAATTTCTCGTACTGCTCTCGGAATTGGGTATGGTCGACTCTGAATAGGATAATTGTGCATGAGTTCGATTTTCGGTACTATTGCTGATGTTTTACCTAGGGTAGCATATGACTTTGAAAAAACCTCTGTATTGGTCATCATTAATGCAATAACTTTATTTCTATCTTCCTTATTTAAGTGCTGTACTTGAAAATCGTCTGGAGATATTTCTTTCTTTCTTAATTCCCGAATTTGTTGATAATCTGTTTTATTTAAATTTTGAATATTATTAATTTCCAACGTGGGTTTACTGCTTTTATTTTTTGTATCAACAATTTCGATTTGTTCTGTTATTATACCCACGTTCATATTTTTATTAAGTGTAATTTGGCAATTTTTTTCATTGTATAACAACATTCTAATCTTATTTTTATTTTCTATACTTTGGATCGCTTCATCCGTGATTAATGTTCTTGCCATTTTTATTGGAGAAAATAAAACATCCTGTCCCTCATTTAATTCCTGTGACAAAATCAATTGGACTATTTCTGACTCCCCTGGCTTTAATGTTATTTTTCTTTTCAATTTTGCGAAAATCTGCTTTTCCTCTTTCTTTTTAACATTCTTATTCTTATTACTTTCATTAGAACTTGGTAACCATTTTCCATCATTTACATTATCGCGAGTGCTACAATTTTGCATATTAGAGTCTTTTCTATCGTTATCGCTTTCATTATCCTCGCTTATTCTACCTTCATTCTCATTATTGAATTCATTACAACAATTATTTATTTCCTCATATTCGTCGTCATCATTATCATCGCTTATTCTATCTTCATTCTCATTATTGGATTCATTATAACAACTATTTATTTCCTCATATTCGTCGTCATCAGTATTATAATTTTCATAATTACTATTATATCTATTTTCATCGCGAATTCCCTGGCTTTGTGGTTTTTGTTTTGAATTCTGTATTGGGTTTGTATTTTCACTTTTATACAATTTAATCGCAGTATTCCCAAATTGTACTTCGTTATCTTTTGTATTTAAAATTGCTTTATGTGAGGATAAAAAGTCGTAGCCTAAAAGCATTTTATATTGCCCCTGAAAGTTCTGTTTTGTCACGAAAAAATAATTTTTGCATGCCTTTTCCCCAATTCTAAATGAAAATTGAATGCAATTTAAAAATTCTATATTTTCTTTAGTAAACGTCTGAAGTATTACTCTTCTGGTTATGTATTTTATTTTTACATTTCTATTCTGTTTTAGTTTTTGAAATGTTTCCAAATCTATAATACTAACTTGAGCCCCACTATCAATTACACTTATTATTTTTATTCCTTTGCAATCTATTTCTACCATCGGTAATTGTGGGCTAGATACGTTTTCACATTCGCTTGAAAGGATACTTTTGGTATCATATTTTGCTTTATCATTATTTTCATAATATTGTCCTCTCTTCAAATTTGTATAGTTTTGCCAGTCATCTCCATTTTTGTTATTTCTATATGTTTGTGAACCGAATTTATTTATTTCTCTGGAATTTGTACGATTCGTTCCTTGGTCCCAAATTCCAGCTCTTAGTTTAAATTACTATTATTATTGTTTCTCTCATATGTGTTTGATCTTATAT
This sequence comes from Amaurobius ferox, assembly GCA_951213105.1. Classification (NCBI taxonomy): domain Eukaryota; kingdom Metazoa; phylum Arthropoda; class Arachnida; order Araneae; family Amaurobiidae; genus Amaurobius; species Amaurobius ferox. Next base: position 1,309,287 of record OX578136.1, read on the forward strand.
TTCTTCCGTTGCGCCCCCTAAAATTTCCTCTTATACTTTGCCTCTCTCTATTTTCTACGTTGGTTTCTAATTGATCGCAATAATTTCTTTGATCATTATTATTTCCTTGATATTCCCTATTATTTCTATCATATCCTCCTCGTTCAAAATTTCTGAGATTTTCGTTTCTGTTTCCTCTGATATAATTTGTTTGCTCCAACCCATATTGCTGATACTTCCTTCGTTTGGGATTCCTTGCAAATGCAGTATTACACTCATTGTACCAGCAATCTGAGAAATAATGTCCATTTTTTCCGCACCCTATGCAAAAAACAGCCCGTTCCATGGATTGATTTGGTATATTTTGCAATTTTAATTTATTAATTTCTAAAGTCAAATCTTGAACCTGTGTTGTAAGTAACATTTCTTTCAGTTCGTTATGTGATTCTTCTGGAGTCCTATCATTAAGAATTATTTCAAACAGTTCGGCATCTTTTATGGCATTTTCAAACCGCTGCGGATCTTTTTTCTTCACTTCAATTGCCAAATCAGGGCGTAATGCGCTAATGAATTTTCCCAACATTATTTTATTGGTTATTTTCTCTACCTCTCCATCTGTTGTATCCTTAAGGTTCAAAAATTTACGCGCTGCGTTTTTTATTTTTAGCACAAGCTCGTCCACTGACATATCAGGCGTTTGTTTTATTTTATTGAAAGCGTCCTGTTCTTGCGTTATCGTTATTCTGTTTGAAAATTTATTTATTAGTAATATTTTTATTTTATCAAACTCCTTTTCGTTTTGTAATTCAGGGTTTTGAATTAAAAACTGCATAGCCTTATCTTTTAATCTGGTTTTAATGATAGCCACTTTATGCTCTTCCTTCCAACTTGCTAACTCCGCTAATTCATCAAATTGTTTTATAAAGAAATTTATATCTTCCTCCTTACTCCCACAAAATAATGGCAGGATCTGCATTACTGGAATATCCATATTTTTATTATTTCTATCCAATTTAGTATAATTTTTATTTGATATTTTTGAATCTTCTTTCAAACTTGAACTCCTTGTTATAATTGAACTTTTCACCACTTTTTTAACTGGTCCCATTCCTATATCCCATTTTTCTAATTATACCTTCGATCTCATTTAGAAGAACCATTTTTTCCATTTCATTGATAAAACTTTACATAATCATACATATAACATAAGGAGAAATGAGAATTGTGCACAATATTTTCACAATCATCTATGTCGCCACCAGTTGTCCAACCTTATCAATATTTATTTTTTATTATTATTATTCCTTTTATTTTTATTAATTTCATAAATCCTTATTTTATTCCCGTTACTGCTAAAGTCACGAGCACCAAATGTGCCGATTATTAATTTTGTTGATTAAAATTAATATTGTCAAAAATGCATTTTACATTAAATTAATTATTTATTAGTATATTAATTATACATGTAATCTGTTCTAAAACTTACTGCTGTGTACATTGCGTTGGTGGCCGCAAAACCCACCTATTTCTGTGCTTAACGGGATACTAAGTTAACAAACTAAAAATTAAGGTTAATAGTAAAGGAACAAACATTTATTTATCACATACTCAATTTACACTCTTTAGTTTTACAAATTAAATAAATATCACAATAGTGGAATACATCTCAATGGTAGTTCGGGGGGGTGTAATGCCAGATGAATTGATATTTGGTTGGAGCACGTGGTGGGATGCATTAATTAGCTTTTCCTTAAAAACACAAATTTAGACAAAGAGGTTATCCTCATATAGTTTAATTGTACGGTACCTGATCTTCGTTCATATAACTTGGGTAACACCGATGCTTTGTCACACTTTACACTTGCAATACCAGATGAACATGAGCTCTCCTTCGAATTCCTATATCAGAGACGCACACACAACTCTTAACTCTGCTACCGCCGCTTCTTCTTGACTAGTCTAACTCCAACAGCCTGCCTTGACCAATTCTGACTCCCACTTCGAGCAACTCTCACTTATATCCCTTTTTCGGTCCGCGGTCCACGTGCTGAAATGCAGAGCTGAGGGCTAATCCGTAGACATGGCGTCGCCGTCTCGGTTGCCGCCAAACGGCTTAGCGTGGTATGTAAACATGGGCGTGGTATGTAAGATATGGGGCCACCTGTATATTATCGCCCATCTGCTTAGCGTGGGGATAATCCGCACGCATTCCTGGTTCCATTATTTTTTAATCCTTCCAAATATTTATTACTTTACATTTCTGGCATTACAATCAGCATTATAGAGAAGTGTACTTATTTGATTGTTGCCATTTTGAGATATAGAAAAAAGGTTTCTAAAATGTGATAAGTATTATAAATTTCTTTAATGTATTAAATTTTGCGTATGCATACATTATGTTTTTAGGATACTAAGGACCTTGACATTTTTAGTCTTGATCTTTAGAGTAACCTTTTTTGGATGAGAGCATGGGCGGCGAGAGTTGGGGTTTTTGCATGAGGGGGCCGATTGTTGGAAACTTGGTTTTGTTTACATCGCGATTCTCGTTTCGTGGGAGCGTGACGTCATTATTCTAAATGAATTTCCCGTTCTCGTGAAAGAATCACGATGTGGACAAAACTGGGCTTACCATGCAAATCACCTTCTCGCCGCTCACGCATCCTGTTTTGCATATCCAGAGGGCGTTGCCGGCAGCGGTTGTGTTCCGGAACGCACCCATCGTCGGATATAAAAGCTGGACACATTTTTGGTTTAAGTTTGTACAGATAGATCGATCGATCGATTCAGAGATCGATGCAGCGGACGTATCTTGGATTGGATCGAGATCGCTGATCTCAGATGGATCTACATAAAGTCTTATTCAATGTTGTCGAATGTTATGATAATGTTTATCGGTGGACGCGGATGTTTTAGTGAATCTTAAAAGTTTTAATGGTTCTCGGTTAAGGAGACTATGTTGTTCCGTGTTGTGAACTTTATGCAGTGTTAATCCGTGAAGCTTAAAGTTTTTGCCATAGCGTGTGACCAGCTATAGGTGGCATTGGGAAATGCACGTTGTTACGTAAGTTTGAAAAGTTTTATTCTACTTACTCGTGTAAAGATTGCTTAAACCAAGAATGTGTCTAAGTGTGGAACTTTTTCTGAAACCTTACGAATGAGCTTGAGAACTCATGTTTTGTAAATTAAATAAAAGTGCTTCTTAATAAAATAGCTGTAATAATTGCTTCTTAAATAAAAGTGATTTAAACCAAATTGGAACTGTTATTTTCAACACCTCTACAGTTAGTTGTATTTTTTTACAACTTCCATTTTGATGTTGTTATCACTGCTATCTCTGCTTAAATTCCAGCGAAGATTTTCAATTTCGTACCTCATCTATTATTATAACCAGAAAGTTTATCCTGTGCATCCTGACAGGTTATATACATGAGTCTTCTATCGTACGTCTTCTATCTTCAAATTCACAAATCATTTACAAATTTATTAATTTATAAACCAACAGGTTATGGGCCCCAACATTAATGAGCTACAATAGGGAGATGGAGATCGATGGAAAAGGATAATTGCGTACTCTCAGCAAAGCCCGAAAAGGGCTGTATTGCGCAATCTTATAATTTAAGCAAAATATAATTTATTTAGTAAAATATTTCTTTATTTTTACGTGCACTATAAAAATAAATTAGGTCTATTGTTCTGATATGAAATCATTAGAAGAAAATAGATGCAAACTGATAATTTTGGACTCTCAGCAAAGCAGGGAATATGAACTAAATGGTAGGATGCATGAATTTCACAGGATTTTCTGTAGTTATGGGAGTAATGTACGTAAAACCGTAAGATGAAGTAAAAATCCGTACAAACTTCGGAAAATCTGTAAAAGTTGGCATCTCTGTACTTGGCGATATTTGTCCAAAATGGCGCACAAACTCCGCATTTTTGCTTTTATACGGAATCAAATGGACATATGGCAACCTTTATTTAGCAGTTACAAATACAACGTAATACTTGGCGAAATTTTTCGAAAATGGCATACAAACTGGGCAGTTCTGTTTTTATATGGACAACTAGCAAAGAAATAAAAAATCCAGAATTTTCACAAAATTCCCTGACTTTTCCCGGTTTTTCCTGACCATTCTAAAATTCCCTGACTTTTCCCGGTTCTCCCAGTTTCCAGGCTGAGTGGCCACCCTGTTCATCAACTGCACCGTTAGCTATGACTTGTGCGAGTAACGAAGGTGTGCAATCGACATCTATTCCATGAAATGCATACTGTAATTATCACTATTTATTTCTACTGTAATTATCACTTTCCCTAACATGGAAAAGATATTTGCAAATCGTTGAACAAGTCTTGAAAAATTACAGTAGACTTAACAGCAGTTCAGGTCTAACAAACATCGGCCATTAATATTGTCATAGCTGGCGTACATGAAGATACCGATCAAACGTAATCACGATGTTATATCACGAAGACGAAGCGATAATCAACATCAACTGATACAAGCACTAGCTTAAATAGCCCAGTATCATATTAGTTAATGTTTTCCTTCATCAAGTTGTAGTTAATGTTTTCCTTCCGGAGTATGCTAATCTCTAATCAGCTGAAGTAGAAATTAGCATAAACCGGAAGTTGCCGTCTCAATTTGCAGGACCACAGACCATGGGGGTAAAACTTCTTAACAAGAGATCCGAAAGCGATTAGCCAATCATAACGAAGTATCTTTTGGATTTTAGACCGTACATCGACTGATTCACGTACGTGCTTGTTTACAACCGAAGTTTTTCTAACAAGCGGCCCCCTCCTGCGGATTGAGTTATCTAATCACATAAATACAAGTAGTAATTAAATTTAAATTTCAGCTGAACATATACTACATTATAGAGTTTCAAAATATCATGTATAAATTTCAGTGTATAATTATATTTTCAAGACAAAGTTTAAAAAAAATATAAAATACATCATGATACAATTTACATGAGAAAACAAATTTAAAAATATCTCTGTGTCAAATACAGGAGATACAAATTTTCAAATCTTATATACTTCGCCACGCAGTATAAACTCAACAGTATCTTAACTACATGTTGAGGGAATGTAGAAAAAGTTTGTATATTACATCGAAAATCTTAAACTTTTAAATACTTCGCCACACAGTTTAAACTCATAAGTATCTAAGCTACTACATGAGAGATCGAAAAAATGTATAAGTTATTTTTAGTTTGTATCAAAAACTTTAAAATCTTCGCCACACAGTATAAACACATTAGTAACTAAACTACGCAATGCGGGTTTTGAAAAAGTGTTGAAGTTATTTTTTGAAAAATACAACTATACAATTTAGAATGAATTTAACTTGTTTACATTAGATTTCATATTAAAACTTCTTAAGATGTTTAAATTCTAAAGATTTCAGAGAATTTAGAGATTGCTTCTTTGGTGATAGGTTTAGTAAAACTGTCAGCTTTGCTATTTTTGCTATTTACAAATTTAATCTTAAAGAGCTTCTTTTTCACTAGATTTCTTAAGAAATGATATTTAACATCATTGTGTATGGTTCTATGATTCTCAATGGGCGAATTGGAGAAGTTTATGGCTGCTTGGTTATCACAGAATATTATACTATTTCCTAACTTAACGCTAAGTTTAGTACATTCAAGTAATATGTTCTGTAATATGTTTGGGCCCATACCATTTCCTTTGCCGATTCGGTTAATGAGATATATTCAGCCTCCATTGTAGATAAACTCACACATTTGTGTTTAAATGTCCTCCATGAAATAGGTACCCTATCTACAAAAAATATCATGCCTCCCATTGATACTCTATCATCCCAATTAGCTGCAAAGTCAGAATCAGTAAAACAATTTAAATTTACAGATTGAATGTTTGATAAGTTTAGTTTAAAATCCCTTGTTTTTCTACATACCCTAGAAGTTTGAGTAAAACATCTCAGTGTTTAATGCCTGGGTTTTCCTGAAATTGGGATAAGATGTTTACGGCATAGCTAATATCAGGTCTAGTTCTGCTGGCAAGAAATGATAAACAACCTAATAAGTTTCTGTAAGGTATATTCTTCATTTGTTGGATTTCTGCATGATTCACTGGACAATCTGTTTTGCTTAAAACTACACCTTTAGCTATGGGTAAACTAGAAATAGGATATTTAAACTTTGAGAATTTGTGACAAATTTTTGCGATGTATTGATTTTGATGGATGAAATGTTTATCATGTTTTTCCTCAAATTCAATACCTAATAACATTTTTGTTTTTCCCAACATTTCAATGTCAAATTTAGTTTTTAGTAATGAAGTTACGGAATTTAGATCCATTTGATTTTTGGCAAATAATATTATGTCATACACGTAAACAATCAATAAAGCTTTATTATTAAAATTATATGCACAATTGCACCACTTAAACATTATGAAATTAAGTTTTCTGAAAACCTGGTCTAATTCAAGATACCATTCTTTACCGCTTTGGTGCAAGCCATAAATCGCTTTATTTAGTTGACATACATATCCACTTTTGTTTTTGTCAAAAAATCCTGGGGGCTGTTTCTTGAATATTTTTTCATTGAGATTGGCATATAAATATGCACATTTGATGTCAAGCTGAGTATGGAACCACCCTAATAAACACACAAAAATAGTAAAAAACATCCTAACGATTGTAAAGTTAATTACCAGGCTAAACACTTCTTCATAAGTTTGCCCCTTTTCCTGGTTAAATCCCTGAGCCACAAGTCTAGCTTTATACCTGCTAACTTCACCCCTTTCGTCTCTTTTGACTGTATACACCAAACGGCAACCGATTACTTTGTCGGAAACAGGTGCAGGCACTAAGTCCCAGACACCTCTTTCCTTCACGACACCTAATTTGTCTGCCATGGCTGTACTCCATTCTTTGGATTGGGGCGAGTTAGCCGCTTCCTTGTTGTTCCTAGGAATTTGGACGTCTACAATGCTGGCTTCTGGCCGATCCCATGATCTTCCTTGATCCCCCTTAAAATTGAAAAACTTTTTATCAAATTTTATTTTATTTTTCTCACAAAAATTTTCTATATCTTTTAGTGATCTCAATCTAGGTCCCTTTCCTTTATAATAGTAATAAACATCTTTTCTTGTTCCAGTCATTCTCGGAATGACTTTTCTGATCCAAGTAGTATCTGGATCGGGAACTTGATGATCATCACCAGAGGACCCCGTTTCCTCATTACTTTCAGTAATGTCTTGATCTTCCTCTGATGAATCGTCTTTTCCCCCCTCCACATACTCCTCGTCAGACGAGTCTGGATAGGTGGGTTCGTGAGATGAAAAATTAAAATTTTCTTTAGGATTCTGATTTACATTGGGTCCCAGGCCGCCTTCCTCTGCGTTGCACTCTTCATTAAATCTAACATTTTTAGTTTCCACTATTTTCCCTTCATTCAAGAGCCATATCCTATATCCCCGAGTTTTCAGTGCATATCCCTCCGTAATGCCCTCATATCAAGTTTCCCTCTAAGTTGTTTAGGATTGTCTACAAAAACTTTGCATCCAAACGCTCTGAGGTGAGCAACTGATGGCTTTTTGCCGCTGTGCAACTCGATCGGTGTCAAATTCTTAAATTTGTGGCATATCCGATTTTTAATGTATGCAAAACAAAGTAAAGCTTCTGCCCAAAAGTCGTCCTTCAGATTGCTATCGCTTAACACACCTTGAACTAACATAATCCAAAGCAGTTAAGTTAAACTTCTCGGAAACCCTGTTTTGTTCGGGTGTGTACGTGTTTGTTCTTTCCGCTTTGATTCCCTGTGTTTCTAAAAACTTTCAAACTCAGTGTTACAAAACTCCATACCTCTGTCAGTCCTGACATTTAAAATTTTGGTATTTAGAAATCTCTCTGCTCGATGTTGAAATTGTTTGAACTTATCAAAAACTTCAGATTTTTGTTTCATAGGATACACAGTTACTTTGTGTGAAAAATCATCGGTTATGCTAAGAAAATATTTAGCACCTCCACGCGATGGTTTTGGCATTGGCCAGCATACGTCCATATGGATTAGTTCCAATGGTTTTTTCTATCTCATTCTGCCTATGGGTTTGAACGAAATTCTTTTTGTTTTTGCCAATTTACAACATTTACAGTTCATTTTCCGAACACTGCTTTTAGGCAATCCTTTAACAGCTGACACTTTACATGTGTGATGTAAATATTCAAAATTGATGTGACAAAACCTTTTATGCCATAACCTTGTATTTCCCCTGACTTCAATGGGTGATTTTACATAACTTTTAAAAACGTCAAACTTACAAGGCTTGCTAGGTTTAAAAATACTAGTATTAGAGTTTACAATTTTACGTTTAAAAACTTTGCTGGCTTTTCTATTTACATTATTCCTTTGATCATTATCACAATTTTCAACTTTACAAGTTTTAAACTTACTTTTGTTGCTTTGATTTTTAAAAGCATGATCATTATTTTCAGTTTTACAAACAGATGACTCATTTTTATTTTTACTTTTAAAATCACTAGACTTTTTAGAATTTTCATTTCTAGGCTTAGGTTTAGCATTTACATTTCCTTTAGACTTCTCAACATTAAAATTTTTAGATTTTGTTTTGTATTGAGGTCGAAGGAAATACAAGCCGTTATGTCTTTTGGTAAAAAACCATTTACTGCCACCAGGCTTATAAAAAGTAAGGAAACCATTTTTCCCGGTGAAATTACATTGTTGCTCTTCTAGAATTGAAGCAGCAATTAAGTTTCTCCTCAATCTAGATGAATACATTACATTTGTCAAATGAATGGAATTTTTCACATTATTGATTATAACATACATACTGATTGATCCGACACCTTCGATTGGGCTTTCTTGATCACCGGCAGCTAAGGACATTGTAGTTCCTTTAAGCTCTTTAAATTTGTTGAACAATTCCAAATTATTGCAAAAATGCTTAGTTGCTGCCGTATCAACAACCCAACCGAATTTGTTGGTGATTCAGTATTAGAATTTAAAATACTAGACTGTGTTATGCCGAGATTTTTGACTCTAAATTTAATTAATGGTTCAAAATTTGATAATAGCTTAAAATTCATTATTTTCCCCTTTCCCTTCAAAATTCAAAATTTTATTTGTTGTTTTTGAATATTTCGGCGATTTATTCCCCTTTTAACGTAATTTGTTATCTTTTTCCTTGTTTTCATTATTCAAAATTATGGCAATGCATCCTATAAACGTTAAAATATCTTTTGTTAGTTTTTCGGCTTCTCGCTCTCGGGTTTTAACTCCACGTCACTTCATTCAAGAGAGTGAGGAAAAAGGGCACATTTTTAGGCAAAATTCGGCCTTCATGGCTTATCTGTTGCGAACACCTGCTAGAGGGGTGCCGAACATCCGTTGGGGTTGCTGTACGGCGTAGTTGCCGCTTGGCGGAAGTTATCCGTTTAATGGTTCTTGGCATAACAGCGTTTTTATTCCGCAGTATATGCATGAGCGCTCGGCGCGGAACGCAGGTTTGCACTCACCAAGTTTGGCGTCTCCTGGTAGGCAAGCGTGTTGCTTGGACATTGGATTGCTGACCGGCATTTGGAGGAGGTGGTTTTTACTTTCCCTGCAATGCATGGTAATGTATAGGGAAAGTATTGGAATCATGTCGAAAATCGCAACTCGAATTTTCGACGGATCTACACGTTTCGAGACCTCTAGAATACAAAAAAACTATTTTTAGTGTGACGTCTGTGTGTGTGTCTGTCTGTGCAGATTTTGTATCCACTCTAACTAAAAAACTAATTGACCGAATTTCATAAAATTTGGTAGGTAAGTCACTTGTGCACGAATCTGGTGCTGATTAGTTTTGAGTATGACTCGGGTTAAAAGAACCTGCCTTTTTTTGTGAAATGGCCCGCAAAAGCTTGTATCCACTGTAACTAAAAAACTAATGGACCGAATTTCATAAAATTTGGTAGGTAAGTCACTTGTGCACGAATCTGGTGCTGATTAGTTTTGAGTATGACTCGGGTTAAAAGAACCTGCCTTTTTTTTGCGAAATGGCCCGCAAAAGCTTGTATCCACTGTAACTAAAAAACTAATGGGCCGAATTTCACAAAATTTGGTAGATAAGTCGCTTGTAGGTCACCCTGGTGCTGATTAGATTTTGGTATAATTCGAAAAAAAAATAACCTGCCTTTTTTTGCAAAATGGCCCGCAAAAATCATCAAAATCTAAACTTAAGAACTACGTATGCTCAAATATAGCCATTAAATGCTTGTTTAATAAATAATTTTTAGCGAAGAAAAGAATAAGACCAACCCCATTACACTAGGACTAGTCGTTCTCGAGATATTTTAGTTTTTCGTATTTTTCCTACACCATTTTTGAAAATAAGTCCAGTTTTCAAATGAGAACGAAAATTGAATTAAAAGTGAATTAAATTTAATTTAAATAAATAGAACATGAATATAAGTCTGCAAGGAAAGTCATGTGCTGCCCACATCATATTTTTTATTTGTTGCTGCTAAGATCCATGGAACGGGGCCGCAATGTAAGGGCGCCCATATCCCACAGTCGTCGCAAACTTTGCTCATCCTTATTAAAATTCTTTCATCTTTTGGTGCACAAATTCGGCAGTTTTTGTCACCGGACTCACCACCAGACGATGAATACAAAATTAAAAGCAATCAGTTACATCCGCTATGACTTGGATCCAAAGACTGAAGCTGCGAATGACCAAGCATTTGCCAGTATATCATCATGCACAGCAGACTCTTCTAAATCTGCACTTTTACAAAAGGGTTTGTGTGCAACAGTATGTGCTCAGCGGACTGCTGGGTCCGGCGGGTTTTCATAGCCATGCTTTTCCATCAGCATAGCAAATTTTTGTCCTTAAGTGCGTGATCAACATCAGTGCAGTGTCCAACATCATTCGAGTTTGTCAGTGCAAGCCTGTTCTATGATCCTTCTGCAAGTGTCCTTGTGTCTTCAAATTTAAGTTTTCCCGGATTTGCCCGGTCATCCTTTCAATGCCTTTTCCAAAAAAAAATAGTGTCCTTGTGTCTTCAAATGAAATTTAAGTTTTCCCGGATTTGTCCGGCGATTCTTTCAACGATTACACTGAATATTGTTAATTTTAACATGTAAAGTTGTGTTTGTTTCATTTATTTTGAGAGTTAATATTAAACATTTAAGTTTTGGTGGACAGCTCTCCAGGCAGACCAACCTCTGGTCTTCTGACCAGAGGGGATTCAGTACCTGGGTGTAATCAAAAGTTTGGGTGTTTTAATTTGTAAGTTTTAAATTGGGTGTCGCAATGTACTATACGATACGTAAAATTTTGCAATTATGAAGTAGGAGATGTTTTAATTGTTTCATTAATAAAGAAAATTTTAACTTTACATTAATAACAGTTGTGTATTCTTTAGTTGTTTGTTGGCTGTGCTATTTTTATTTATGAGAATGTTTAAAGGTAAGTGGAATTTTTAGAAGTAGTAAGGTGTTGAAATGATTTTAAAAGTGTAATATAGTTGAGCACAGACCAAGCTGTAGGTAATAAATAAAGAGGTAAAGAAACAAATAATAATTAAAAAAGTAAACTTTATTTAAAAATCTATACGATCAGGCCAAATTGGAAACATATAAATAAATCAATAAATAACTTAACTATAGTAATCTTGGAAAAATAAACATAAATATAAAATTGTAATTAAAATAAATAAAATATAAAAATAAAATAAATGTAAATAAAATAATTAATAATTTATAAAAATTTTTAAAGGAAGGGTTCCTTCCTAACAACTGTATTTCACTTAATTTAACAAGATAGGATTTGCAATTAGCTTTTAAATGGCCATATGCCTTGCATTTATGGCAAGGGCTTACTTGTTTACTAGAATTTACATTTTTGTAAGAAGTACTTTTAGATTTAAACAATTTTGTAGTTTTAGAGTTACATACATTAAATGCCAAAGTCTTACTTCCGTTCTGTTGCTCATCATGCTTTTGCTGAGCTATCCAGTCCTCCTCAGCGAGCAGTTCAGTCTCAATGTGCTTTAGTATAAAAGCATCGTCCGGCAATCTGTAAAGGGTCTGCACTATACCACGGTAGTCCTCATCGAGATGTCTAATTGTTTGGAAAGCTACCAGGACCTCGGCCATTGGGTGGCCTACGTCTTTCAGCTTGGATACCCATCTTTTAATCCTTGCGATCAATAGTCCAATCGGTTCTCCCAGCACTGGTTTCTCACTTAAGAAGTTGTCAAAGAGCCTCATGAGTCCAGCCCTGGATTTTGGTTCGAATTGGTCTTTCAAGATGTTCCATGCTGACACAGGTTCCTTCACCGATGAAATCAAATCGCGGTACTCCGCCTCTAGACTGTAGTAGAGTGTTGAAAGCGCTCTCTCTTTATGTCTTTGATATTCCACTTTTTTTTTCCTGGTCGTTTCCGCATCAGGTTTTTCCTCCGCACCCGTGATGAATCCATAAAGTCCTTCATTCATTAACATGAACCTTATATCCATACTCCATGTGGAGAAATTATCTTTCCTGAACTTCTCCATATCCGGTGTCACCATTTTCGTACACTGCTGCTGCGGCCCCTGTCTCGGGGCTCGTTCGTCTTTTACTTGATGTTTTGAAACTACTTCGCTGGTACTAGTTTGCTGCTATACAAGGGCTGCTAGGGCCCATAACCCACTGCTGGTAACTTGAAATTTGTTGGATTTTAGACCGTACATCGACCGATTCACGTATGTGCTTGTTTACAACCGAAGTTTTTCTAACAAACTGCACTGTTAGCCATGACTTGCGCGAGTAACGAAAGCGTGCAATCGACATCTATTCCATGAAATGCACTGCTAGCCACAATTTAAGCATGTAGTTGAGGTGTGCGATAGACAGCTACTTCATGAACTGAACCATTAGTCATGACTTGAGCGTGTAACGGAGACGCGCGATCGACAGCTACTTCATGAACTACATCGTTAACCTTAACTTGCGTGCGTAGCTGAGGTACAAGGTCAACACTTCATAAACCGCACTTAGCCATGACTGGCGCATGTAACATAGATGTGCGATGGAGTTACTTTATGAGCTGCCCCGTTATTTATGGCTTGCACCGCAGAGGTGTACGATCAACAGCTACTGCAAGAAAGGTATTGCAAGTTTAAAAATTTTTCAAAAACAATAGGGCTGGTCGCTGGAGGCAGTAATTAAATAATATGAGGGAAATAAGTTACCCTATATTTCATCAAAGCTACTGCAACGCGTTAATCTAGTCTCAGCTATTTCCCTTCAATCATCCTCTGATTTAATAGAATCAACAAAAACACATACACAAGTTCCTGCGGCTCAAAAGAACTCTAGTCCAGAAAACTATATTTTTAAATATTGGTTTTTGAGCAAAATTTCTTAGAGTTCAAATCTTTGGTACTTTTCATCCCAGATGCATACTAAAGATGGAATAATTTGACAAAATTTAAGTTTAAAAAGAAATGAAAACTGTTTAAAAGTTTTATCTATTGGAAGCGGGAATGTGTTTATTTAACATTCTTCACATTTCTGCTCTTTCATTGCTTTTAATTTATTTTTTATGGGGATCATGGCGATCCAATTGCGGGACCTCCCTACTATGCAGCATTTTATTTTATCCATTGCTTTTCTTCATAAACTGCTATGTGGTTCGGACCCCTACGCAATGCATCCTTTTGAAGAGATATCCTTTAATATCATCAATGCCTAGAGAGGTTGCTAACAGCAGACAAAAATACCTTCTCTACTCTCCTGTTTTGACATGATGTTGATCAAATATTGCGTAATGAGAGGCGTAAGAGCATCCGACTAACTATATTTGTATTATTAGATTTAGACCTAAAATTCTTCAAAATTTTTGCACACAATTGATTCCCAACAAAGAATAGTTGAGCAAAATTTTAACTTTGCAAAGAAAGGGAAACTTTGTAATTTATCTAGTAAATATGAGGAAGCACACACACTATTCAACCCGGCCGTTCAAATAGATACTCAAGTCCTCAGGATGAGTCGGACGGTCTGGGTCTTTAACACATATTCAACAATCGAACCCGTCTTTTTCTATTTTATTTCTTTGAGAGGTTAAAGGTTTCTAGGTTTGTTAGCTTGCGCTGGACATTCCCACTCCCACAAACAAAAGAATCTCTCCCAAACTCTGGTCTGTATATGATCACTTGAGTCGCCATTCGTTTTGCGATCGTATTTCACTAAAACCGCCCATGGACGGAGAGGATTTAACCATTGAGAATCGACGATTTTGTCGTGATTGACACTTTTGTCATCTTTGTAAAAGATGAGTGCTATTTTGAACAACGTTTTAATTTCTGAAGTCTTTTTTAACATTGATTGCCGTATGAATGGAATGTATTCGGGCGATAGGAGAGTAAATTTGACGTCACAGCAAAACATTACAAAATTTTAGGATGATTTAAAAATTTTAGGTTAATTTTAGGAATTCAAGGGAAGCTTCAAACTTTTAAGAATTTTAGGACGAATGCGATCCCGGTCCATTGCATCGAAACTGGGAATGTCTTCTGGCACTGTAAGTAAAATTATTCATAAAGATTTAAAGTTAAAAAAGATGTTTAAATCTAAAGTTCATCTCCTTTTGCCAAAGCATATTGGGGAAAGAAAAACAAATTGTAGAAAATTATATGATAAACACCTAGCTTTTTAACACCTTAGGAAATTTGTGGTAACACTCGATGGGGCATAGATGTATTTAAGTGACTGTAATAAAAAAGTCTCAAGTAAAGCTAAAATTAATTCACTCTACTATCAGTAGACTATTTTAGAACCAATTTTTGAAGAAGAAATTCCAGCCTTATATGGAAAGGACATCAACAAAGTTGAGCTTCATATGGACAAAGCCTCTAGTCACATGTCTAAGTCAACTGCCGCATATTTAGCAAAGAAAGAATCAGAAACATGAATAAAATGTATCCCATTTAATGAAATACCTGTAAAATCACCTGACACTTCTCCTATGGACTTTTGCGCTTTCGGTTTGTTAAAACGAGCCTTAGGAAAACTGCATTCAAGAACACTGAACAGACTTTGGAAAAAGACCCAAGAGGAGTGTGGATAAAATTGGCATGACGGTGTCAAGAGAAAGTTTACTTTCATGGAAAATTCGAACTAAAGCTATAATCAAGAATCAAGGCTATCAGATAGAAGCAAATTGCTGCAAGAAATATGCCTTTTATGCATAAAAATTAATTATCAAATTCATTTCCATAAAGTGTGAACAACCTTTTATAAAATAATAAGCATAAAAGTTGTCTTACCTTATCGTACAAATTTCTGTTTCCTTTCTTATCCGTACAATCGCTTTCTTCTGAATCACTGTCAGCCGGGGATATCGAGGTCTTGGGACATTCATCATCCTGAAGATATGTCTCCATAGCCTGAGAGAAAGCTATTGCACTCAGCACGCACACCACAGGTGTCAGCGTCAACATCAACCGAACCATGACTCCAGCAAAGTAGACGGCAGTTATAGCATAGAGAACAACTGGAATTGGAAATAAGGAAGTCTACATACACATGTAAACACAGGGTGAATACACTTTCCTTAAAAAAAAAATTTCCAGCACTTTTTAAGGACTTTCAAGTTCCATGCAATTATTTTTCAAAGACATCATTTCTTCCATTTTATGAAGTTGTATGTGTTTCCGGGACGAAAAATCATAACAAAATAACATTATTGTTTAATGTTGAAGCTGTTGAGGAAATTTTTGGGAAAAAATAATGTTGCTTAGGAAAATTTCAGTGACAGCGTAATTTCTAGGGAAATTTCAAAAGAAAGCAGAACTTCTCAGAAAAAACACAATGCTGTGAATCTGCAGAACACTTTCAACCCTGCCTTTTCCAAGTACTTTCAAAGTCTTAACCAAGAATATGGGAATATTCAAATACTTTCAAGGTGTTGAAAATGTTAATCTAAAATTCAAGTACTTTCCCAATGTTCAAGCACCCGTATGCATCCTGGTAAACAATTCACACATGTACACATGTGTACATGTAAATAGTTCACTTGGGATCCGAGTTCAACTCTTCAAAGTAATTGAATATAGCAACTATTAAAAAGGAAATATATAGATTGTGTAATTCTCAAAGATCCGAAGAATGTTGCTCCATTCACTTTATGAATATTAATGTTTCGTAATATGAGCACCAAGTAGTATAATGTGTTGTCATTTTTAATTTCCCATACTGCAGAATACAGTATAGCATAAGTATTATTGTCACGAAAAATTTTCATTTCAATATATATTTTAAGACCTTCTGAACATGTTTCGACTATTTTTAAGAGTGATGTCTGGCTGTGATGTCCGATGTGCTTTATTTACCTGTGTGTCTCAAAGTTTTATAAAATCAACCCTGTTATGTTTCTGGTCGGCGATGTATGTTTTCAAGTTTCACAAAATCAACGATGTCTTGCGATATGCTTTTATATACCTGTGCTCTGGCAGTTTTTTCATAGCCGTGCCTTTGCATCAGCAGGGTCAATTTTCGTCTTTGCGGCAAGATGGCATTTACAGTGTCTGACCAGCAGAGTGTGTGTGTGACATCTTTACCTACCTACACATCTACAATAATGATAAATTTTTCCATATTGGATAAAAGCCTTGCTGAGAATCTGTTTGATTGAAATCTAAATCTAAATAATGAATATGAATTTTATTTAACACTTTCATCATAAAATATATTATTCCTATTAAAACCTATATATCTATTAAACCTATTAAACCTATTATACCTATTATACCTATTATTAAACCTATTAACCTATTATACCTATTAAAATTTACAATTTTAATAGGTATTTGTTTTTATTATTTTAAGTTTAATATTTACATTTTTGGTGGACAGCTCCCCAGGCAGACCAAACTCTGGTCTTCAAACCAGAGTGGATTCTGAACCTGGGTATTTAAATTGTTAACTGGGTTTATTTTTAATTGGGGTTTTTAATTGTTTTCTGGGTTTTAATTGTTCTTTTCTTTTTTATCGCAATGTACCAATCCACTATACTAAATATGAACTTAATGATAACTGTTTTTGAAGTTTTAAATTGTTTCATAATAAAAGTTATTTTAATTTTTATTGTTTTATTAATAAAGGTTATTTTAATTTACAGAAATTTAGTGTGATTTTTTTTGTTTTCGTGCTGTGCATTTTTGATATATGTACTTAAAGGTAAGTGGAGTTTTGTAAGTTGGTATGAATATTAAAGATAAACAACAAAGTAACATGCACAAGCCAAGCATTTAGTAGAAGAAAAAATGAAATAATATTAATATTTTAAAAATAACTTTATTGAAAACTACACGATCAGGCAAATAATAAAATAATGATAATAACTTGGTGCAATCTAATTAAATAAGTAAAATAATAAATAATAAAGTATAATTTAAAGTAAGGATGTAAGTTCGGACATCACAATGTTATTGTAAAGCAATTTGTTTACAAATATAGGGTGATTTTATGAGATTGTTTTCAGATTTTGATTCGATCAATGTATATACTGTTTCTCTGTACCACTACTGTACCATTTGTAGTACTTTGAAATTTTTGTTTTTGCTATTGTACTTTGCTAATCAAATTATGTGTTATTTGTAATTTCCATATGTACAGTAGAATCTCGATTATCCGACCCTCGTTTAACCGGAACGCTCCGTTAACCGACGTCGGTTTCCTGACGTTTTGGAGTCTTCCTGGCATTTTAGAGTCTTTAAAACGGCGTTTCCGAAAGAAATTAATAAGAAAATTACTTTTTGAAGGAGAATCTGCATCTACAGTTTCAATACTAAGTTTTGGAAATCTGTAAATATTAAAGACTGCATTTATATAATCAGTGAAGCATGGGAATATATGCTGCAATTGACACTAAGACGAAGTTGGGGAAAACTTTTGCCAAATTTTTCAACTGGCGCAGATGAAAATGTTACAGACATTGCAAAAGATGGTGTTACTGAATTTTCAAACATTTTTAGCACGATGCCAGTTTTGAAAACTGTGGGATCAAAGAAATCACAGATTGGTTGATTTGTGACATAGAAGATGCAGTCTTCCAGTTGCTTAATGATGAGGAAATTATTGCAGAAATCAGACATTCTCCAAAAGAAGACTAAGAAGAAGATGATGATGATGAAGGTGAGAATGATTCTCAAGTAAAGATAAGTAACAATGATGCTTTTGAGTGTTTTTCAAAAAGCCTTGCTTGGTTGGAACAACAAGAACAGTGTGACTCCTCTGAACTAATGCTTTTAAAAAATTTAGTGACAGAGCTGCACGACATAGGATGACCAATTTACGCCAGATGAAGCTTCCATTTAAATCATTGTAAGTTTTTTGTTTCAAAATAAATTTTCATGTACTACTATACTGTACTGTAATTTGAATTTAGATATTTATTTAGCAGTTTAAATAGTCATAATAGCAGTTCGATGACGATGTTACATATTGAACTGGACGATTATTGAAAAATTCTCTATTATCCGGAAATTTCGATTATTCGATGTAGGTTCGGTCCCAATTACGTCGGATAATCCAGGTTCTACTGTATGTTGTTACGACTTTGTTTCAGAGACTAAGCCTTCCCTTATTTTTTGCATCGCTTGCTTGCTGTGCCTTAAAGTAATAGGGCTCTAGTCGGAAGATGACTTTCTGCAGATCTCAGGGCATGTCTGCTTTTCACGTCTCTTTTCCTTTGTGGGCTTGTGTTCTGCTTTTCGGTGGCGGTGCCTGGTGCGGTGCTTGGTGGTTGGTCCCTTAGGGTTTCTGTGACCTGGCTGTTTGACTAGCATAAGCCGGGTGTCCTATCACAGAGATCAAATCTTCATACCGTATACTTTCGGGTCTACCATTTGAGTTTCTCCCTATAAAATCCCTCCCTGAAGTTTGGAGGCAGAACATGACTTTAATAAGTCATGTTCCGACTCCAAACTTCTTTTACCCATCTCATTAAAGCCATTTCTACATCATTCTTTACCAACCTTATTTGTTTTCATTTATTGCTCAAAATGATTTGTTTCGTATACTACTTTAATTTTTCAATTGTAGATAATGTGCTTCATGAAATTTCCTAGCTTTTGTTATGTCGGGATTTTATGATGCCACTTTAATTAATAGTTCAAATTTTAATAATAGTTTAAAATTCGTTATTTTTCCCCTTTCCCTTCAAAATTCTAAATTAATTTGGTGTTATTGAATATTCCGGCGATTTATCCCCTTTTTAAAGTTAATTTGTTGTCATTTTTCATTATTCAAAATTATGCACGATGCGTCTTCAAATGTTAAAATATCTTTTGTTAATCCTCCAGCTTTTCATTTTCGGTTTTAACTTCACGTCACTTCATTCACGAGTTTGCAAAAAAAGATGCATTTTTAGAGAAAATTCGGCCTTCACGGCTTATCTGTTGCGAACACCTGCTAGAAGATGGCCAACTTCCGTTGGGGTTGCTATACGGCATGGTTGCCGCTTGGCAGAAATTGTCCACCTCGCGGTTCTTGGCATGGCATCGTATTAATTCCGTGGTATATGCGTGAGGTGCAGGGTTTCACTCGCCAAGTTTGGAGACTCTTGGAGGCGAGAGTGTTGTTAAGGACATTCGTTTCCTGACCGGCATTGGACTAGGTGGTTCTTTTTGACTGCTTCTGAGATTCGTGGAAAGGGCCCCACATGCAAGGGCGTTGTATCCCGCGATCGCCGGGAGTATGTTTTAAGTCAAAATTTTATTCAATTTATTCATTATGAAATTTTTGGTCCGATTTATTAAATTCACTGTTTGAGAGGGAGTTGACATCGGCCGACTCTCACCTGTCAGAAACAAGTTTTTTTTTTTTTGTTCTGCCATTGGCCCTTTGGGACTTTTGCTGAAACTGGAGAATTTTGTTTATTAAAGAAGTCTGGCATAGTTCAGTTCTATATCACTTTTGATGATGGAGGTGTGTAGAACTGTGGTCTGACAGACTGTTTTAAGTGTTTTGAGATTTCTGTCACTTTGGCGCAGTGCAAAATTAAAATTCTAAATTTTGGTTTTTGGTGATCATTTGATTTTTAAGTGAAGTAGTGCATGGCAGAGCTGAAGGTGATGTAAGCATGAAGCCAAGGCACTTCATGTTGTAAATAGGGAAGGGGGCAGAACCGAAAAGCAAGGAATGCTTGGGGGCGCTATGAGAAAAAGTGGATTTGACTTTAAATCCCAGCCAGTAACACTGTTTTTATATGTCACACTGCCCAGGGTCTGCTCCAGATTGCTGGGGTTGGTTGGTTTTCGTTTTGATTGGGGCGATTTTTTTTTTGTTTGTTTGTTTTGTGAGCAGTGTATTTTTTTCCCTTGTTTGAGTTTTAATTTTTATCGAAATTGGTGAGAATTCAGATGACTTTTTTTTATTTACTTCTCGAGGTTCAGTTTGAATTTTTGAAAATTTTAAATTTCGGAAGTTGTAATGAATTGTTTTTCTTGGTTTTCTTTTTTCCTTTCAGAGGTTTTTCTCCTCTCGTAAAGGGGAGATACAAAATTTTTTTTATGAAAGTTTGGAAAAGTGTAAGTTTTAAATTTTTATCGTCATGATCAGTGTGCCTTCCTTGTATGTAATATATATATATGGTAAACATTTTTCTCACATGTAATCCCAGGAGTTGCTACATGAAGCAAGTGTTCTCATGTGTTTACAGTTTCTCTTCCACCAGGATGGTGTTCACTTTTGGTCATTTTCGGCTCTTTGTTTTGAAAATTTTTATGCTAAAAATTTTTTCCGCTGGTTTGGAGGTATTTATGTTATGCCGGGATTTTATGATGTCACTTTAATTAATAGTTCAAAATTTAATAATAGTTCAAAATTCATTATGTTTCCCCTTTCCCTTCAAAATTCTAAATTTGGCGTTATTGAATATTTCGGCGATTTATCCCCTTTTTAACGTTAATTTGTTATCATTTTTATTATTTTCATTATTCAAAATTATGCGCGATGAGTCTTCAAACGTTAAAATATCTTTTGTTAATCCACCGGCTTTTCGTTTTTGGTTTTAACTTCACGTCACTTCATTCACGAGTTTGCAGAAAAAAGATGCATTTTTAGAGAACATTCGGACTTCACGGCTTATCTGTTGCGAACACCTGCTAGAAGGGGGGGCCAACTTCCGTTGGGGTTGCTGTACAGCATGGTTGCCGCTTGGCGGAAATTGTCAGCCTCACGGTTCTTGGCATGGCATCGTATTAATTCCGCAGTATATGCGAGAGTGCTCTGCGCGAGGTGCAGGGTTTCAGCGTGAGCGTGTTGCTAAGGACATTAGTTTCCTGACCGGCATTGGACTAAGTGGTTCTTTTTGACTGCTGCTGAGATCTGTGGAACAGGCCCCCATGCAAGGGCGCCCGTATCCCGCAGTCGCCGGAGTATGTTTTAAGTTTGTGCAGAATTGCCTGACATCGCAGGGGCATGCTTTATATTTGGACAACTTCAATGGAGTACCAACAGAATGTAAAAAGGTGGTCTGGATCTGTGACCCGCAGACTACCCTCATTGTGTTAATGCTGTATCTCCGATGTTGGTCATGGAGCTATCAACGGGAAGCACTCGTAGTTGCGCTGGTAGTGTCAATTGCTCTATCATCTATATCAGTGTCACCATTCTATGGTCATCGCAGTGTTATCTATTTTCATGCCATCGATTGTGAGTGTTCAAACCCTGTGGGCCTGTATGAACAGGGCCAGTTCAGAGATCAGAGAGCGGGCCCCCAGTGATCGGGGGCGTGCAAGCAGTGCCTTTTAATTTTAAGAGTGAATAAAATCAATGAAAAAAAAGTTACATCATGCAAGGAAGTAAAAGGCATTAAATTTTAAATTTCATTTTTAAGAGTTGTGATCTACCATCTCAGTACCATCGATCTGCGAGTGTTCAAGCCTTGTGGGCTTTGTGTGAACAGGGTTAGTGTTCAAAGATCAGTGTGCAAGCTCTCAGTGATAGTGGTGCGTACAAACAGTGTCATTTAACACCGAGAAAGTTTTAGTATCTAGAAAGAAAAATGTTTGAGAATGAGTTTACTTGATTATCTTAACAATAATGTATTTCTGTAACTTAAATGAAGAATTGTGGATTTAAATGTTTTAAATATTTTTTTTATTTCAAATTTTAAGTTTTTGGTGGACAGCTCATCCAGGCAGACCAAACTTTGGTCTTCAGACCAGAGTGGATTCTGATACTGGGGGGGTTCTTTAATTGAATTTCTAAATTTAAATGATTTAAAATAATGCAATGTACTAGAATGTTACTACTATACATTTAACTGTTTAAGAATTTACAAAATTTAACCTGTTATGTTTGGAAGCACTTTAGTTTAATTGTAATTAATAAAGAAAATTTTTAATTTAACAATGATGATTGTCATTCTTTAGTTTTTTTTTTGGCTGTGCTATTTTTATTTATGTGAACGTTTAAAGATAAGTGGAGAGTTATGTAAGGTGTTGAAATGTTTCTGAAAGTGTAATCAAGGTTGAGCACAGACCAACCAATAGTAATGATATTTGGTAAAAGGAAATAAGTAATGAAGCAATTTTAATAATTATAAAAGTAACTTTATTCTGTACAATCAGGCCAAATAAAAATGCAAAAATAATAACTTTAATCTGGAGATATAAAAATAATCAATACATTAAATAACTTTAAATATAATAATCTTAAATAGAATAAATCAATAAATAATCAGTGTAAAGTTAATTTAAAAGGAAGGATTCCCTTCCAACACTTTCAGCTATTTCAGACTTATTTTTCTATATAAATTCACAACTAATTGTGTACCAAACTTATTATACATCATACAAATAATCTTAAAAACCTGACACAGTAAATAGACAACATAGCTATTGAGTACCGAAATTCGACTGAAATAAAACTACTCACACAATGAGATTCTAGCTACTGCATGTATGTGAATATGGAGGTTCTGCAATTTTTATTGGTTAATTGGGTTCGTTATTAAATCTGGGATCTAGGCAAACTAGCTCACATCCAGTGAAAATTTGTCAGTCATAACAAAAATGTGTATTATTCAAATTTGATTTAAATGTATAGATTACCATTATTTGAACATACGCTAAGATGAAGATTGGAATTTGTACCAGCAATAATTTGTTAAAGTTCATCTTAATGAGGTTGGACTGTACAATAATCACATGTGGTTCCACTGAAATGAAGGAATTTAAGTCACGATAAAACTTGTATAAGAATACTTACTGAAAACACGTTCATCATTAATATTTTGAATGCAGTACCACAATCCAACTGGGAATGTTGTGACCAGCACATGAAGATCAAAAAAGAAGGAAAACCATGTAGTAGGTTGGTGCTCTGACACAGATGCAATAATGGGAATGTGAATTTTGGCATAACCTGTATCCCAAAGAGAATAAAATCGGCCACTCCAGGGTGCAATGTATCCTGGGGAAAAGAATGATGTCATAAGAGGTATTACATGCACAATGACTAAAAAAAGATAATGGTTATGATTATGGCAGGGAAAAAAGGGTTAAATTTGCAGGAGAATAGCAATGTAAATCACATTTCATGGCCAAAAATTTACAGAAACATTTTTTTAAAAAAGTCTACCAGTTATGAATAACACAAGTAACTACGATACAAATCAATAAGTAACACAAGTAACTACAACACAAATCAATAAGTATTATATTACACAAAAAACTAATACTTACATTTAAAAACCATAAATTATGGCAATATTATCAAAGCCGTTACATGCCATAAGATTTTCATTTAAGGACAGTGTTTTCATGTATTATATTGTACATACGAAGTTTTTCTTCTTTAAAGCAACATGCAATTAACTACATATACACTAGTGGATTACAGGGTATGCTATACTATTTGAAAAATCACTTATGGAGGCACTCCTTCAACTAAATCACAGAACATTAAAATTTATTGAACTTTGCTTGAGTATTGGCAATGATTCTATTATTTGTATAACCCAAATTCGCTATGTCTCTGTATAGGCATATATAAGCAAGCACAGAATGATTCAGAACATTGTTGCTTCGATAGCTATGCACTCCGATAAAATATACAGTGTGCTGTTGGAAGTAGCACTGTATAATTTAGTTATGTTTTATAAATAAAGTTATATTTTATATATATCCTTCTTAGCATACATTTCCATATCACACTTTTGCTATAACATAGTAGCTGTTTAATTAATTTCAGCACAAGTTGTGTTTTGAGACTGGCAATGAGGATATCGATTTACGAAAAATATGTGTTGGCTGGATGCATTTCATAAACAATATGGAAGTTTTAAAAGGAAGATTCAGCTTGCTTCAATTTACGTGAATTCAAGATAAATGGTATTTGTTCAGTTCAGCTAATGTAACACGGTATAAAAAAATTTTTTAGTTCCCTATTTGCTATTATGTTGATAATTCACATGCATGAAACTGGTTTGACAAATATCAATGATGCTGGTAATTCTTAAGCTCAAAATTATTATTTTAGTTCTGTTGAACTTTCAAAAGTTGCTTTTAAAGCACTCCCGGATGTCTGCATGTATTGTTCAAAATGGCTAACAATAACATATTTTTTTTAAATATTCCTTCTCCATAAGGTTGCTGGAAATTGCATATTTATCAAAAATTTGTTTTATCAAAAATAAAATGGCTGGAAAAGGATGTTTAAATCAACGAGTTAGTGCATATGAAGGGAGCGAGGTCCTATTTTCCCTATGCTAGAAATATCACCAAACATAAAGCAGGTGCAAGAAGGAGAAGGACATTCATGATTTGGCGATTTATTGCCTAAGCTGTGGAGTGTAACTTCTGTTTCTTTTTTTTTTAACTTCTATTAAGGATGACGATGACTGGGAAGTTGTTACACATGTTATACGTTATAAGATTTTAAAGAATATGTGCAAAAACAAAGATACAAAATAGGATTAGAATATTTTTATTATAAAAGAATTTTATTACTAAATAATTTTGTTAATGAAGTCAATTACGCAAAACAAATTGAATTTCAAAACAATTGTAAATAAAATATGATATGATATAAAAGAGATTACAAGTATACAAATTGAAGAATATACACTGCTGGACAATTGCTAAGGACAGATGACACTATCACCCATTGCAACCACAAAATGAAAGGAAGCACAATGTGGAAAATTAGAATAAGTGCGGGATACAGTAAGAAGAGGTGCTCGTAACGCGATATCGCTGATAAGAGATTTAAAGGATTTGACACGTGTGGACAGTTGTTGTTCCAAGTGAAAGTTTTACGGGAAAGATTTAATTGACAAACTTGAAATATTTGGAATGTCTTCCCGATATCACTTAGATGATTTTACGCATGGCCGTATTATTGGAAAAATCAAGGAAGGGCAAAAAATAACAGATGTTGCCAGGGAGTTCGATATTGCCCCCAGCGTTGTTTCACGGCTGTGGCAAGCATTTAAAACAACTGGAATGTGTAGCAAGTGTCACGAGGGAGGTCGTGTTAGAAGTACGAAACCTGCAAGAGACAGGTACATTGTCCTATCGGCAAAAAGGGAACGGAACACCACAGCTCAGCAGGTGGCAAATCAGTTTCTTGCTACCACAGGACAGCGGATCTCCCGAAAAACTGTAGCCAGATGCTTGGGAGGAAGACTATACGCCTGCAGACCTGTTGTGTGTGTCCCATTGTCCAGAATGCACTGGACACCATCATTGCAAACCACCCATTTGCAATGATGTTGTGAGCATCGCAAATGGACTGAACAGGACTGGGCTTGTATACTATTCTCAGATGAGAGTAGGTTCAGTCTGTCATCAGATTGTAGATGCCAACTGATCTGGCGTGAGAGTGGTACTGTTTATTGTCTAGAAAATATGCAGGAATGGGACCGATATCCGACATACAGTATCATGGTATGGGCCGGCATGATCAATGGCCGCACGCCCCTACATGTGGTTGCAACTGAGACTATGACCGGCCAACAATACATTGATGAAGTTCTACTGCCTCATGTTCGCCTTTTCCGTGGTGCTGTCGGTGATAAATTTGCTTTCATGGATGACAACGCACCATGTTATCGAACACTCGCTGTTCAGGATTGTCTAGTCAGCGAGGGCATTCAATGCCCCATATGGCCAGCACGTTCTCCAGATCTAAACCCAATTGAAAATGTTTGGGATGCTTTGGGGAGGCGATTTGCTGGTTGAAAATATCTTCCAACAAATAAGAGCATCCTCATCCATGCACTGAGAGAGGAGTGGGAT
This sequence comes from Amaurobius ferox, assembly GCA_951213105.1. Taxonomy (NCBI): domain Eukaryota; kingdom Metazoa; phylum Arthropoda; class Arachnida; order Araneae; family Amaurobiidae; genus Amaurobius; species Amaurobius ferox. The sequence goes on from OX578136.1 coordinate 1,335,546, forward strand.
AACTTGCTTCAACAGCTGCTGGATAATGTTGTGCAAAGCATGACACGACGTGTGGAATGTTGCATTGCACTCTACAGTCGACATATCCCGTACTGACACCTTTCTCAAAGGGGCCTGCTGTTCATATGCATTTTCCTATTTCTCCGTACACAGCATCAAATGAACACTTTTTTCCTTTCAGATGTCTCAAAACCTTCTATTTTCCAGAACAATAAATGATCTTTATTCTAATGTCCAAACAGTGTGGCAACAATATTTTATCCCGCTGGGCCTCCACCCCCGCTTAATGTTGTGCTACATTTCCATTTGTGATCCGTCCTCAGCAATTGTCCAACAGTGTATATAATATATATCCAAAAATAATTATAAAATATATGGAAAAAGTGTATGTAAGCTTGCGGAAAATGTAGAATTCTCCACTTTTATCCAGATAAACTTTATCTTTGAAAGTTATGTTAGCAGTATGTAGTATTTTTTTCTTTAGAGCAGAGATCTACTTCATTGAAAAGATAATGAATATATCTTTTTGTAAGCTTGTACCCTGTGCCAAATGCTCACACAGCACTTTTCTTTGGAATGAAGCTGCCAATCTCGCTCTTTCTTGAGATGGCAAGCACCTTACTTGATACATCAAGCCTGAGTCCTGTTTTCATGCCAGGTCTTACTCTTCAAACCACATGTACTAAATGCATTCCAGCCATCACTAATGCCAGCCTGCTCCTGTTACCTGATGATGGACATCCGCGGTCGTCTTGACATTGACAGACCCAGAGGAGTTTGACTTGCTAAGTCAAGTCTGTATGTGCCAGGCCTGACGGTGATAGTTTGCCTACCGGACCACTCTGATGATGTTCTTAACCGACCCAGTTGATCCCAGCATGGTGCCATTTGACCATAGAAGGTCCCTCCAGTATACTCTGAGCCTCACTCTTATTTTGAAGCTCTGGGGTAAGTCCTCTCCAAAGTCTATCTCAGGATGATACAGGAAGGCTCTGCCAATATGTATCCCCTTAGAAACCATCTGGACTTTTACCAATTCATTCTCACCTCTTAAAGGAAGAATAATAAGTCTCTTTTATTTTGTAATCGCTTTTATTTTGATACCTCAAGAGCTTTTTTTGTTGTTTAGACACCTAAGTTATGATACATGTTTTTTTTTTTTTTTTGTCTTACTTCTTTTATCCCAATCAGAGTTCTCCACTTCACTTGCAACCTGGGTATATTTGCCTATATCTTTTTTCAAATTACATGTTGTTGTTGAAACCCAGACCGTCCGACCTACCAGAAAGGTGTAAGGTAACTGTTTGGACGGTCGGGAAGTGCCACCCAATTTAGACCGGAACCCAGTGGGGGAGGCATCCACAGGGACCGTACCCTCCTTCCCCTACCACCAACCTCTCGGAAGGACTTTCGGACCCACATGTTTAACGTGATCGTACTCCGCATGAACACGGCGGCAGTTTTGGCAGTGGCTGGAATCGAACCCGGGCCTACCGAGTGCAACTCCAGCGCGCTAACCAATGGGCTACCGCGCCCTTTCAAATTACATGTGAAATTATTTTTTAATAAACTTTAATTTTTCGTTCCAAAATTATCTCTTTGTTTTTTCAAATTTATTCTTGACAAATTAATTATTAATTTTCAGCTTTTACTTCCACAGTCTAACACTAAACTTTCAGTATTTTCTATTTACAATATGCTATTGTTGAAAAGGCACAGCAACATAAACAAAGTCATCACTCATATACAAATCATCCTGTATTGGACAACTCATGTAACCAGCAATGAAAGGAAACTTGCACTGTGGCGTATTGCTTGTAGTACTCGGTTTGTAAATATGACATCAGAGTTTTGGGAAAAACAAATGGGTCTGAGAAAGAGGGGGAAAAGTATTTATAGCTGGCTTTGGATGATTTGTTTTTCTACACCAGAAGACAAATATTAAAGAAGTTTTGAACAACCAGAAGTGATCAGGATGAATTTATCCGTCGATGTGACAAATCACTATCTATGCTGTTTTATGGACTATTGCCAGAATACCAAGAATTGATTAGCATTTCTGATGATCTCGCTGATGCATGGGAAAAATTGAAAAATCATTTCGATGCACCAACTAGAGCAAATTTAGTGTGACTACTTGACAATTTTTTCAGCATCCGTCCAGAAACAGACGAGTCAATTGAAATATTTTGTGCATGAGTTAAGAAAGCTGTTTCCAAACTAAATGACGTTAATCATCCTATAGCTGAACTCTATGTGGTCAGGTATCTACCTGAAGTTTACCAAGGTATTGTTCAGATCATATACCGATGGCCGGACACTGACTTCATACTAGATAAGATTTAAATTGAACTTTCTGCTAACTTCTGAACTTTCAGCATACTCTGTATCTTATAAGAGTAAAAATGTTTCGATGCGTAATTAATTAACCCTTTTGCGACGGTTGCCACGCCCGCGCGTCAGCTGCGAACTTGCATTCAAGGACGGCCGCCATGCATTCCTGGCGGAGAAAACTATACCCTAAAAGACGGGTGCCACATACGCGTGTTTTTATGTCGAACATTTTTATTTGTCTACTAGATGGTGTTAAATGTCCGTGCAAAGAACTCCAATGTATTTTGCAGATACTTGACCTTGGCATAGGAAGGATCCAATTAATCATTTCTCCATTCGGAGTGGTGAAACATGGTTTTGTAATATAAATAAATAGAGCACTGCTCATAGCATTAGCTATTTTATAATTGAGTTCCAGTTCTCGTTTTGATTTCAGCTTAATGATTTCATTGGTGAATCATTGGAATATAAAAGAGTATTTTTTTTTTTTGGGGGGGGGGGGGGGGGGGTAGAGCCAGTGGAATTATTCGTTTATTTCGGGAAAAAGAATGGGAGCAACTAACGAATATTTTGTATTCATATTTGTATGAAAAATATACATCAAATAGAAAATAAATATTTCTTTTATTCCTGAAAAAAGTAGATTTCTGTGTTGATTAGGCGATTTTTAGTGAATTTTTTTCGAGAGTTAGGCTTAGCGCAAAAAATTTACCATCCTTTGGGAACAGTTCAGAAGCGAAGCACTCCGTCCTTTAGGCCGCTGCAGTTTCGGAATGCCGCCATCGCGAAAGGGTTAAGGAATTTTCAGGCTAAGCCTAAAGTTAACAAGAAAGATCAATCATGCATAAAGCATTGTTTATGAAACACTTTCCAACTTCAATGCAATTTTATATAAACATCTCTAAACTGTGATACATTCATTCATTGGTAATATTTTTAAAATTATCACAATACTACATCAACTTATTGTATTTGAAAACTTAAAACTTCATCGAAAAAAATGAACTTCATTCAAATAACGGCATTGAAATATAAACTGCCTGGTTTAAACATCTCTAAAATGCAATATATTCCTCGATAATATTTTTAAAATTATTATAATACTACAATAATTTATTATATTTGAAAACTTCATTGAAAACAAATGAACTTTATTCAAATGGCATCATCGAAATATAAATCGCCTCTATATAAAAGCAGCATTTCATTTAAAAACATTTTTCCATTCCTTTCATTCATCACAATACTCTCTATAAAAATTTATTTTATTTAAAAACTTAAGACCATAGAGGTACAAGTAATTAAACTCTATGCTTAAAACTTCATGGAAAAAATTGTCTGGTTCTCTGTTGTTGTTGAGACCCAGACAGTCCCAGGGTCCGCGCTAGTCATTCGCCTATGCGCCAAATGCGAAAAGATTGCAAAACTGACGATAAAAAAAATAATTTGGTGAAAAAAATGGCGAATGATTTTTTGGAAACTGTGAAAATTTCGTAAATGCTTTTTTGGGAAGTAATATGGAATAAAAGTCCGATTTAATTTGGAATAAAAGTCCGATTCCAGACAAGTAGGCCTATGACATACGAGTGTTGTCTCCCGTCTGTTTTGGGGATGCTCGCTCTTGTGTGACAAGCTCCAAGTATTCTTTAATTCCCAGCACGCTGCTCCTCAAAACGGACGGCAGACAGCGGATTCCTGTCTCTCAAGCGTCCTTGACTCATCGCGGCAATCAAAACATTATCTGGATCCCGTCCGTTATGTAAGCCAATTTTTTTCGTTAACCCTGAATCGCACAACCGTTAACCCCCAACACAGTTATTAGATACTCTCCAATAAACAAAACAAAAAAACACTTTCAACTTAAAATCCTGCATTATAGTTTTAAACAACCCGTGTTACAGAATTATTTCTGAAAAGAGCCATTTTTTGTCGAAAACGATCAGCCGTAATCAAGTGATAAACATCGAACGAAAATGTATGTATATTTTTCTATGACGCGTATACAATGGCAGTCCGGAGCATCTGGAGGGCAGAGAAATTAGGAGTGTGTGATTGCGTAATTACTACCGCATCGTTTTAGGACTCCACATATAAATCGACCCCCCCCCCCCCCACACACACACACTTGTCACAAATTTCTCGACTTACGCGAGTATATACGGTAAATAAAAAAAGCATTTAATTTTAGTTAAAACCAACTGAAAAAAGGTCACTGCTGATTATTATCACAGATGCCAATTTGCGGTTTGCTGTTTTTGCCATATCGTAGTTTATCTTTTTGTTACGAATTTTTAAGCCTGCCTGGCTTGTTTCCGTTTCATCTTTATCATCATCTTTGTGGTTTTTATATGATCCTTACGCCTACCTGAATTTTAAAACCGACATAAAAATTTATTCCTTAGATAGTCTTGGTGCCTAATTTTAAAGAAATATAATGATGATACTGCATATAAAAATATTATAAATGTAACAAGAATTGGTTTCACATGTCCTATGATAACAACCATCATTAAAAGAGGCTTTAGTAAACAGAACATAAATTTCATTAAGTAGTAACATCAGAGTAAAAAATCTCAGTGACTTGATTCTTATAAATAGTGAAGGGCCAGATATGAAAGATTTTAACTTTAAGGCAACTTTCGAAAATTGGTGTATAGTACAAAAATTCGACGCTTGCCTGGTTTATATGATAATGAAACCATGTGAATTATAAAATAAATTCGTCATTTTTGTAACTCATTGTGATCTTTCATTGGTAAATACAAGTTTAATTTACTAATAGCCTGTTTAATGATTAAAAAACTGAAATCTACCTATCTTTATATCTTGTTTAGAATGAAATTAATATAATTATCTGCATTAAGGCTTAAAAGCAGAAATTTTTTCACCGATGGCGATGATAACTTTGACTAATAATCATGTAATTTGGCTAATTTATTGGCTAACAGTTTGAAATTCCTAGCGCGGGCCCTGCAGTCCGACCTACCAGAAATGTGTAAGGTAACTGTTTGGGTGGCCAGGAAGTGCCACCCAATTTAGGCCGGAACCCAGTGGGGGAGGCATCCACAGGGACCGTACCCTCTTTCCCCTACCACCATCCTCTCGGAAGGACTTACGGACCCACATGTTTAACATGATCGCACTCCGTATGAACACGGTTGTCTGATATTAGAAAATTTAAAAAATTTGAAGATAGCAAAGCACGCACTGACAGAGTCAATAAGTTTTGGCTGGGTCATGAAAGTACACAAGTCCAGTTTTAAAGAAAAACTTCGTTCACTTTATTTGGTGAAAAACACAACTCGGCATATTACACGTACCTGGTAATTTTCCATGCCGTAAAACATCAAAATATACTATGTACAAAAAGGTTCAATATTGCTTGCTTCTGGTCTGTCTCTGACCCTTTTAAGACCTTTATTTTCCCGAAAATTAAACAGTTGCTGATCAAACTGTATATTCCTTTTCTCACAATATTTCTTAACATCATTGTGCGACCTCAGCCTTTTATTATCTCCTTGAGCGTAATAATACACATCGGTTCTACTCCCATCGGGTCTTGGAACCGTCTTTCGCTGCCAAGCAATATCCGAGCAAGGAGTCATACTGGAGTCAGCAGGAGAGTCCGTTTCCTCACTGGATTCAGACGGATCGTCACCAGTGTCTTCACTCTCTCCTGTCCCCCCATCAGACTGCCCTCTCGGATATCCCCGTCGGAGTATTCTGAAAGGTTATCTCTTATCCCTAAGGAGATATTTCTGGGATAAATTGGGTCCAGGATGCCTTCCACTACCTCACCCTCATCAAACCTCACATTGCAGGTCTCAATTGTTCGTTTGTCTCCTGACAAAAATATCCTATAGCCTTTAGTTTTAGTAGCATAGCCTACCATCACCCCTTCTGTAGCTTTCATGTCTAACTTCTTTCTGAGCTGACTGGGTTTGTCTACATATGCTCTACAACCGAAGGTTCTAAGATGTTTGACTGAAGGTTTTCTACCACTGTAGAGTTCATGTGGAGTTTTAGACTTAAATTTGTGACATATTCGATTTTTAGTGTATGCAAAACACAATATTGCTTCCGCCCAGAATCTGTCATGCAATTTGCTGTCGTTCAACATGGCTCTAACACAGTCAAATGCGGTTAAATTAAATCGTTCTGATACTCCATTTTGCTGTGGGGTATATGTGTTAGTCTTTTCAGCCTTAATACCGATATCCCTCAGGTAATTTTTGAACTTATCATGGCAGAATTCCATCCCATTATCCGTCCGGATACATAGAATTTTAGTACCTAATTGCCTTTCCTCTCTGGCCTGAAACTCTTTAAAATGTGAAAATACTTCTGACTTCTGTTTCATAAGGTAAACAAAAACTTTTCTACTATAATCATCTGTTATAGTTAAGATATACTTATTCCCACCATATGAGGCTGTGGGTAAGGGACCATACACATCCATGTGTAACAATTGTAATGGTTTAGTGGACCTTATCCTACCGGTGGGTTTATACGATACTCTCCTAGACTTAGCCAATTTACACGATTTACAATTTAACTTTTTGTATTTAAGCCTAGGAAGTCCGTTTACAGCAGAAACTTTGCTGGTTTGGAGGAGATATTCAGCGTTTATGTGGCAATATCGTTTATGCCAAAGACAGTTTGTACTATTAAGTTCAGTTACTGAACTGCTAGGCTTAGATATTGAACTATTCACATTTTTATTCTGCTTAGTTTTTGTTTTGTCAGATTTAAATTTAGTTTCTTTAAGATTAGGTGCTATTCTTACTTTAGGTGTTTTTCTGGAAGCACTAGGATCCCTATCCTTGGATTTCTTATCCTTTTTGTGTTTCTTGTCTCCATCTCGATCCCTATCTTTAGATCGACGGGTTTCTAAGTTATGTTGTTCCTGGGTACTATACTTTGGTTTTAAAAAATACAACCCATCCTTTCTTTTTGCATAAAAGAATTTCTCCCCTTTAGGTGTAAAAAACCATAGAACCCCATTAGCTCCATTAAAACTAAAATTTTGTTCCTCAAGAACAGATGCAGCTAATAAATTTCTCCTAAGTTTAGGAGAATACATAACATTTTCCAATTTGATAATACTTTGCTTATCCTTAAATTGGACATACATTTCCACCGTCCCAATAGCCTCAACTGGACTTTCGACATCCCTACTGCTAGCGACATTGAAGTGCCTTTGCACTCATTAAATTTTAAAAATAACTTAATGTTATTACAGAAATGTCGCGTAGCAGCAGTGTCTACTACCCAGCTGAGTCTATCGCTAGGATCGATTACAGTATTAGCCTCAATCTGTGGAGACCCAAGAAATTCCACAATACTAGATCCATTATTTCTAGGACAATTAAATTTAGTATGACCTAATTTGTTACACTTAAAACACTTATTTTTACTTTTAGAACTATTTACAATATTACTAGAAGTATTTACATTAGACACTTTATGAGATACATTTGGAAATTTAAATTTAGACACTTTTACACTATTTACACATTTCTTAGAAGTAAGATATGCAGAATTTAAACTCACAGTTTTGGAAAAGTCATTCGCTTGCTGCCGAAGCCGGCTCTCCTCCGCTGCTAGCTCTGCTTGTATTTTGCGGAGCTTGAAGTCCGAGTCACTCCAGCGATATATTAGCTGTACGATACCTCGGAATTCTTCCGGAAGATATCGAATTGACTGGAATGCAACATATAGGTCTTCAATGGGGTGTTTCGCGTCTTTAAGCCTCGTCACGGCCTTCCGCAGTCTTGAGCAAAAAATGTCAACAGGCTCATCTGGCTCCGGCCGGATGTCGAAGAACTCGTCTAGTAATCGCACTAGGTTGGCTCGGGAAGGCGCTTGAAAATGTTCTTTCAAGGTATTCCATGCTTGACTAGGTTCGTCGGTGACGTTTATCAACTCCTTGTATTCCGAGGATAAACTTTGATAAATTATGGCTAATGCTCGGTCTTTCCGGCGATAAAAATCATCGTAGTCGCGGCGACTTGCATCTTCTTCTAAAGGCCTAACACTTCCATCTACATGTCCGAAACATCCTTCTCCCTTGAGGACGAATGAGATGTCGGTACACCAGGTGACGTAGTTGTCCCGCGTCAGCAACTCCGTTCTACTTGCCTCCATGGCCACTCGTAGATTTGAAGAAGCAGAAGTAAAAGTTCTTTTGTACACTGTTTACGTTTACATTGTTGCGTTTCGTTGTTCACACGAACTTCAAAATGGTGCCAGGTGCGGCCCCCATCTGAACACTGGAACGATTTCTTTAAAAATACTTGCACTTATGACTCTATTGGGCGTTAAACAGGTCCGTAACCGTCTGTCTGATATTGGAAAATTTAAAAAATTTGAAGATAGCAAAGCACGCACTGTCAGAGTCAATAAGTGTTGGCTGGGTCATGAAAGTACACAAGTCCAGTTTTAAAGAAAAACTTCGTTCACTTTATTTGGTGAAAAACACAACTCGGCATATTACACGTACCTGGTAATTTTCCATGCCGTAAAACATCAAAATATACTATGTACAAAAAGGTTTGCAGTTGTAAATGACTAGACAGAGATTCCTTGAAGCATTGGTAGTTAGTTACTATACTACCTCTATCACTTGCGTGTATTTCAGCCACCAACGAAGGTATCACACTTGGCAAAGGGAAACCAAAGGATAGAGCATCAGAAAAATATTTAAAGCGGCTTCCGAACGTTTGTAAGTAAATTTAACGTTCAATACATGCTGGTCCAAACTGACCACATCTGCATCCGTTTCGACTATTAACCGTCGTCAAACGATATTCCGCAGTGCTTCTTTCAAAAACATTTCTGTCTGCCTGCATCAGACCATCATCTCAAGTCTGTCTCGTCGGACTGCGTCTCGATCGTCTCTAATGTCTGATTGCTTCAAGAAACCTCTGCCCTATATATCCGAGAATGGACAGTTCCGGAAACGCCCCCGGATATGCAAGTCAGATGCGTACGCATTGAGAACTGATTTGCATGAAACCTCATGTTGAAAAACGTCACGGTTCACGCCGGTGAACGGGAAGAGTCGTTCATATTAAATTTGCATAAATGCCCGTTCACGGGAACGTGAATCACGATGTATTGATTATTTCCAACAATGGTGGCAGTTGCGGCAGCGTGCAAATCCAGTGTGCAAAACGCCGGGCTACCGCACCCAAAATGTGCCAATAGCACGCAGTGTTCCCAGGTGGTCACCCACCCAAGTACTAACCACGCTCGATACTGCTTGACTTCGGTGATCTAACAAGAACCAGTGTTTTCAGTATGGTAGGGCCTTTGGCGTTTGGTTCTCTGTGTAAAATCAATGAATGTTTCATTCATATCAGCTATATTGCAGACTCCATGAACTAAATAATTTTGCGTTAAAAAAATGCAGCAATTCTTATACAACTTATTCTACATCTTTTGGTATTTACATTCTCCATAAGTGAAAATTAGGCTTCGTTGTAGAAATAATCAAAGTTTGGTGATCATTTAAACTCAAATATATTGTAACTGCATTTTTTCAGTATGTAGATGCACAGAATTAAACAAAAATAAATTTAATAACATTAAAGTTTAAATGCATTTTACAAACATTTGAAAAATAGGAATACTAATTAAATGCGTTGCTAACATGCCTCCCCTTGTCAAAAATCACACTTAAATATAAACATTTTTAATTTGTGCTAGAATTTCATTCAGAAATTGTAAAAATTAAAATATATAAATTTCTCGTTATATTAAAAGTTTGCTGGGTTTGCGGATGGCAAAATTATTTCTGATTGCAGCCTACAATTTGACGATCCAGCAGAAGAACTATTTTAAGTAATATCTTAACATTTTTACAAAATAGCGCTCATTTGCATCAAATTAACATTGGCGACAAACTCACTAACTCTACACAGCCTGATTAGAATCCTCGAATTCGAGAAAGATGTTATTCACCCATTTTAACTTATAACGGTATCGATTCTATCTTTCGTACTATATGACCTACTTGGTTATGATTTTTGAAAATAATTTACTCATGGGCATGATAAAAAAAATAATTAAACTCTTGGAAAGATATTTATTATAAAATATATCTCTTTTTTCTTTCTGGAGAATATAGCAAGAGTCAGAATTTAATTGAATTTATTTTTCTCCCTATATTAAACAATTTTTATTTAAAAAACTACCTAACATATTTTACTGAAATCTTTTTTATACATTTTATGGGATAATTTGAATAGTTCTTAAAACTTTCGAAGCAATTTGTGAATTTTAAATTCGCTTAAAATATGTGTGAAAAATTAGGCCCCATAGGGTTCAATGTATTTTATTTTTTCAACCCAAGTTCAATCCAAAACTAATTGGATGATATTATTCATTTATATTATGAATTCATTTATATCAATCCAAAACTAATTGGGTGATATTATTCATTTATATGACAGAATGAATAAAGTCATAAACACTTTTTAACTATGTTGTGTTAAAAAGGCACAAATAGAACCTTGTTATCTTTGTAAAAAGATAGCTCATTTAAAGATAAATTATCCAAAACTAAAAATGAAAAATATGTCTAGTATTGTAGAATTAAGTGTAAAAACAAATATTGAGACCAGTTTTGCTATGGATCCCATCGATAAGTTGAATTCGGTCATAGATACTGCCGCCACGCGTCATTTCTGCAAAAACAACTTGTTGTTTTTAAATTATAAAGAAATGAAGGATACTTCAATGTTGCTGGCAGTAAGCAATGTCGAAAGCCCAATTGAAGCCATCGGATCGATCAAAATGTTTGTCATTGTTACTGGTCAGAAAAATTATATCATTTTGAACGAAGTAATGTATTCCACTAAATTACGCCATAATCTTCTAGCAGCTTCAGTACTAGAAGAAAGTAATTGTTCTTTTCATGGGGAAAAGGGGTTACTTTGGTTTTTTACACCAAAGAAGGAAAGTATTTCTATGCTAAAAGAAAGTTAGGATTGTATTTTTTAAAGCCCCAATATGAATTAGATAGCTTAAAGGAAATCAGGGATCAAAATTATTAAGATAGCAAACCTGAAAATGAAGATAAACAAAACAAAAGTAAATTCAAACTTCTAAAAGAATGAGTAACCCAGAGAAATACAAAACAGATTAAGAAAGGTAAAAAGTTGAGATCCGATTTTGGAAACTCTAAGGAAGTTCGGAAACAAATCAACAAAAGATTTAACATTTATAAAAGTACGCCGAATAGCTTTATTAATGAAACAAATGTTAATACCAAATTTTGGCATAAAAAATATTATTACCTTAACGTTGATTATATGCTTCAAACAAATAAAGTTTCAGCTGTAAAGGGACTTCCTAAATTTAAGTTCCAAAAATTAAACTGCAAACTAGCTAAAACAAAATGAGTATCTTACAAACCAATAGGTAGGTTAAGATCTACTAAACCCTTAGAACTGTTACACATGGATGTGTGTGGACCCTTGCTAGTAGAATCATTAGGTAGAAATAGATATTTTTATTAATATAAAAGATAAATATAAAACATTTATATATATTGTATAAGATAAGCAGCATAAAAAAAACGAGTATCAACTTTGAAGTAGAAAACATTGGATGAGTTTTTCACATAAACAGGCAAAGCGAGTAAAAATAATTTAGCAATTTCAACATGCTTTTCAACATGCTTTCAACATGCAATGGTTTTTTCAAGTTGCTTAATGTTATGCAAAATTAAATTGTAAGTATGTTTTAAAATAATTTAGAAATTTGCTCTCAGTACTTATTTATAATAGATTTATTGTACAGGAAACATAAGTCAAACAACCAATCCTTCTCCCAATGTCTTGAACTGATGAGCACTTTATCAAGGTATCACTATATGTCTGTTGGCAAGGAAACTCCTTAGCGGGTCTACTTTTATAGGATCTATTATTTCGATGTCGAGACGGAGGGGGATTTTGAAAATTGGGGAACATTTAAGATATTGGTAAAATACAAATTTTATTATTATTTGGCAGTAACAAAGACAAATTCACAGAAATATTATAATTTATTAATGAGTAATATTGTTAACATGCATTTATTATTGCTATCTTCTCATTCTTAACATTTAATACATTTTCAATACTTATTTTAAGTGTTTTTTTAAACTAATTCTTTTCTATAAGTTATTGTCACTATTACCATTTTCCCCATTTCTTAAAGGTTTGTCAAATTTAAATTTTTCATTTATCCATTGCTTAAATATTCACTAATTTTTAATTTGTTTAAATAATATATTCACTTATCTATATTCACTAATTTTTTTTAAGCTTGCAATTTTTTTTTAATCTTGCCAATGATTTTTATTATAGACTTTTCAGGTGTTTTATAATATTTGTTTTCCAATAAATCATAAAAAAATTTATTTATCATGAAGCATTCAAATACATTTTGAGGCAATTTTAAATTCACTTAAGTTTTCTCATCTTGGTCTTTTTATTTTTTACTTTCCCGAGCTTATGAAGCATTCACTATTATTTATTCTTCTTTAATTTTAAGAAGCCCGTCCACTAATTTTTCTTCAATTTCGAGGGTTTTACAAATGATTTTCAGTAAATTTTAATAAATTAATATTCTTGTTTTATATTTTGATCATTTACTCTAATTTTTCAATTATCGTGATTGCGATATTTTGGCTTTTTTTTCCAGTTATATTAACAGACGTAATGAGCTCTTTTATTTTAAAATTTCCCCAATATGTTTATTTCATAACAAATAAATTCTTTATCCTTTTGAAGAAATTTAATTTTTTTAAATATTTCGACGCCTTGAATGTAAAAAATGGCATTTTATATCGCTAGAAACATGCCGTTTTATTGCAATACCCAAATTTAGTCGATGAGAGATTATAGTCGAATGAGAGATTATAGTCGAATGAGAGATAATAGTTGATGAGAGATTAATAACTTAAAACAGGGTATAATCTGTAAAAGAAAATCTGAAATTTCTCCTAGCAAAAAACTGCCGTACATCGAGATTTTAAAAATTATCAAGTTTTTGTGATCAAGTTTTGAAAATACGAAATATGTCTGGGATAGTATCCTTCAAACGGGCTATTTTAGCCAATGTTACACACATTCATAATAGTCGTTTATGGGCCATTCATATGTAGGTTAAAGTAGAACAATAATACATAACATTGCAATATCGGCAATTCAGCTCAAAAAAGCATTCCCCCATCCCCAAGGTTGAAATCCTTTATTCGTGCCGGTTGTCCAGATTTATTCGCTCGCGCCGGCCCCGAGCGGCAACGTATGCTCGAAACTCGTTCATATAGATTAATTCTTTTAATTTTTCATTGTGAAAAATATGCTATAATGAATATTTAACCAATAAATAAATTCACAAGCATGAAATAGCAGGAACGAGTTTCGCACACCATTTTTATTTTAGCGAGTGATTTTAATTGAGTTAGATGTAAAAATGGGGAAACTCATTTAAACCGTAATTATTATTTGCCATGCTTATAGTAGAGAGCACGGCAAAGACGCTACACCCCGGAATGTCGCAAATCACATTGGTGATTACAGGGAGGGGAAGGATAGGAATGTGGATTGCACTCAATTCTCGGCAGAAAATGCAATAAATTACGATCGCCTCGTAGGGAAAAAACTATAGGAGCCGTAACAGTATTGTAGCAGTTGTTGACAGATTTTTCTCACGCCACAGGTGGATTTGCAGGGTGAGGAGTGGAAGTGACCTTTGAAAAAGGTAAGAAAGGTGACAAATTTTTTCAAAAAAAGTGACTAAAAGGTGATTAAAAAATAGAATTCTTGCCAATAGAATGAAACAACAAAATTTGGTTACAAAATTTTTTAAATTTTTTTTTTATACTCCCCTACCAAAAAAAGCCGGGTAAAATCATAATAGATTTCTTCATTGTGATCCTGGATGGGGTGTGGCCATATAAATATTATACAAAAGGTTTACACATAAAGTTTATCAAATTTATAAAACCAAAAAATCCACACAAAATTATTCTGAAAATCTAATGATGTATTTGTTCTCTTCAATGTTCTACAAAAACAATTCTAAAGAAAAAAACTTCTCTAGCCTCCTTAGTTTGTAGGTGTGGTGTTCTTTTTTCTTGTCATTCAGTGTTGTAGTCTCACATTCGATTGACTTTTTTATTTTTCCATCTTTTCCATATCTTCTTCAGAATCCTTTCTTCTTTGTCCTTCTAATTCGATTTTCTTTTTCCTCTTACAATCTTCCATAAAGGCAGTGTACTTTGAATGTACTTATTGCCCATACTTGATAAGTTTTGGATTAATGGGTACAAAAAGAAAATGGGGGTATTGTTTCAAGGTATCCCTCACTATCAATATACTATTTAAAAACCTTTCTGTCATTGCTGACTTATCTTCTCCTAATATATGCTTAGAAATGGAAAATCTTTTCTCTATGTCAGCATTTCCATGCGACAAAGTAAGAGAAGCCTTTATAACTTTTGAAACATTCGGAAACTTAATATCTCTTGTTAATGAGTCCCTTTTTGAGATGTTTTGTCGCCAGTAATTATCAATAGTTTTGTTTTCAAATGCTGTATCATCTTTTTCCAGTTGTAAAACTTTCTACCCATCTAATAAATAATCTAGTTGAACATGAAATGGCATAATTTTTGTAACTTTCAATATGTCTCTGCAGCTTCTAGCCTTTGCTCTTTCTTTTGCGTCCAAAAACTTAAAACTTTTAAGTGATCCATTTGATAAGCAAGTCTTTTCCATCACATGCTTACAAGCAGTAATGTAGTGATTTCGAGCTTCTTTCAGAAACAACAACTTATCATTTTCTTTCAGTTTAGAAAGTTCGTCTGTGACCTCCTCATTAATGACAAGTTCTTCAAGAGAAAGTAGATTACTAACTGTGAAGAGTTCATCAAGATCAACTTTAGAAAAATCAGTGATTTTCCTAATGATAGGAGTTTTCAAAACATGAGCTATGAAGGTCTGAACAACGTTTCCTATTTCTTCATACAATTTGCGGATCATGGGTGCTTGACACTGAAAACATTGTGTGAACTTCATGAATACTTCTGCTGGTGAAATAATGAAATGAAGTTCAGCTTTTATTGAAGGTTTCTTTGAAGCACTCACAACAGCCTTGTAGGAGTTGGATTGAAGAACAGCCGAATTTTTTTTTCAGAGGCATGTGCTTAAAGAAATAGAACTGAATAATGTCCCACTGCTCCAAAATCCTGTTGGCTGAAGGCCCCAAGGTAAGCCACCTTGTTATTGCATGTTTCAAAAATTTGTGGTGTGGAATATTAAATTTAGATTGGATTTCTTCAAACTCTTCCCAAAGGGCAGGCCAACCATCAAAATAATGGTAAATTCTGATTATCAACTTAGAAGCTTCTTCACCGAAACTCTCCAATGCCTTCGCATATGCATTATGCATTGTGTGGATGTTGTAGGTACCTATGTTTATAAGTCTTGTTCCTCGTGTCTCCTGGACACTACTATCGAAAAGTCTAAATACTTTTTTATTAACATTAGGTCCATCTGATCTAAGCATTAGACATCTATTTTGTGATAAATTAGCCTCAGAAAGTGCTTCACATAGCATTTGATGCAATGTTTCACCATCAGCTTTACCTAAAAAGAAAGTTCTGAGGTGCCGTGTCTTTATACTGCATTAAACATCATGAATACTTTGTGAAAAATCCATTGAAAAATTATTATACACTGATTTCATCGTCCAAATCAATTCAGAATTGGTAGAAGCATCCTTGGTACTATAGATGCGAAGTGTTGATGCACAAGCTAAATTTGAAGGCTGTGAGTGGTCCAAGCATGCAGGAGGAGGTGCAAGATCTAAGTGTAGCTGGTTCAGTCCAAATTTAGATTCAAAGTTTGATTTATGTTTTGACATAAGTGAATGATTAAAAATAGCCTGAAAACATTTTGTTTCAAAGCTAATAGTACAGGAACACACATTACAAAATAGTTCACTTTCATTAAGCTCTCTCCCCCATGCAGAAACTTTAATCTTTAAATTATCTTTTCTTTCAAGCCAATCACTACGGAATTTGCATTTCCCCATTTTGAAATTTTTAGCAGAAATATATTGGGACTAAACAAATGAAAATTATGTACATTTTCACCCAATATAGTCAAAAAAGGTAGAAAAAGGTGATAAAAACTGAAAAAGGTGACAAAAAGTGACCAATTTAAAAAAAGATGATAAAAGATGAAAAAGGTGACTGACTCCTCACCCTGGATTTGTTTAGGGAGAATAGCCATCCTACGCTATCACACAGTTTGGCCGGTGGTAACAGGATTTCATAAATTGCCAGTTTTTCAAGTTTAATCGCCATGTGGTAAGTGGGAATTTTAAGCTTTTAGGCCTTATTACACGACAGCAATTTAGTACAACATACCGTTCGCACAACAGCTTTGGAACGTTTGTGACATCACTCCACGCAGCACAGAACGAACGTGGCGTCACTTCACTCAACAAGTGGGGGAAGCTCTTTCCCCCTTGCATTAGCTTCGTAATTTCCACATAGGAATACCGTTTTAGAGTTCTCATACTGTAAAGATCGCTTTTAACATCCCAAAGGTTCCGTTTGGATTGAATAATTGTGTTATTACACAGGGCAATTTTTATTACCGAACTTTGGCAATTCCGCCCATCAATCATACTTTAGGCTCCTCCTCTTTAACAGGTCCATTTTCTCTAATGTTGATGATTTAATTCCAGAAACCATTCATCAGTGTGTTTTTCATATAATATAAATCTTTTATATCTCAAAAATGTCTGTAATTTGGTAAAAATTATTTTCTTTTTCCCATCTGCATTTCCAGACTTCAGCAATTCCGCCCGGCAATGATACTTTAGGTCCCCGCCTTTCTAAAGCTCCCCGCCTCTTTAATGCTGATGATTTCACTCCAAGAAACATTCTTTAGTGTTTTTTGCATATAATTTGGATCTTTTATATTTCACAGATGTCTGTAATTTGATAAAAGTTCTATGATTATTTTTCCATCTCCAGACTTTAACAATTCCGCTCGGCAATGATACTTTAGGTCCCCGCCTTTTTAACGCCCCCCCCCCTTCCTCTTTAATGTCGTCGATTTCATTCCAAGAAACATTCTTTAGTGTTTTTTGCGTATAATTTGGATCTTTTATATTTCACAGATGTCTGTAATTTGGTAAAAGTTCTATTATTATTTTTCCATCTCCAGACTTTAGCAATTCCGCCCGGCAAAGATACCTTAGGTCCCCGCCTTTTTAACACCCCCCTCCTCTTCAATGCCGCCGATTTCATTCCAAGAAACATTCTTTATTATTTTCTGTGTATAATTTGGATCTTTTATATTTCACAGATGTCTGTAATTTGGTAAAAGTTCTATTATTATTTTTCCATCATCAACTTAAGCATTTCCGCTCGGCAATGATACTTTAAGCCCCTCCTTTCTAACAGGTCCTGTCTAATGCCGACGATTTCAGAAAGCATTCTTTAGTGTGTGTTTTTCATATAATTTGGCTCTTTTATATCGCACAGGTGTCTGTAATTTAGTAGATGTTCTATTATTTTTGCCATCTCGAGATTCTAACTCATTCCAAAGCAGTCTATCAGCCATCTTGGTTGCCATTAAAATCACGTCACCTGTGACGTTTGGATTTACGCACTTCTGATTGGTCGACTTTCGCACAACCTTTTCCTCAACCAGAACATTTTAGGTTTGAACCTAAAATGTTGAGGCTAGATTTGCTGAATGAACTGTCTTGCGAACGGTTTTGTTGTGCCAAATACTGCCGTGTAATAAGGCCTTTATGATGTCATCTGATCAACAGCCAACCAGAATAAAGTAAACACTTCCACATAATGAGGGCAGTTTCACGGAGGGACAAAGAGAAAGGAAAATTCCCGTTCAGATGGTTTCACAGGGATTTGAAGATCGGCAATTCACAAAACAAAATTTCAAAATTTTCCCTGATTTGAAGCAAAATTCCCTGAGTTTTCCCTGAAACTTTCAGAAAATCATTTTTCTCAGAGAATTCCTTAATTTCCCTGATTTCCCGGTTGTGTCGCCACCCTGAGTTAACTAAAATGCAAATTAAATGTTATTATAGAATCAAATTTAGTGATTAAGAAAATTTTTGAAAGAAAAAAAATGTCTGAAAAAGTTGATTATTCAGGCTAGTTATTAAAAGTCTTTCTTTGGAGCATTTCAATTAAAGAGGGCTGTTGTTCAATTAAAGTGGGAATATGTTGTAAATCGGAAACACTTGTTTAACACCTGTGTCACCCATTCGGCATTATTGTAGTAGACCACCGTGCAAAAAAATCAAAACAGGCTATTTTAGCGTGGTTACAGTATATTCATAATCAGAGCACACAATTAACAAAACGGTTAACTTTAAAATCTCCAAGAAATGCCAAAAGTCAATTTTTATGTTATGAATTTCAAAAAATATGTGAAACTAAACTTTTACAACCAAAGATTGTAAACTTACTAGTAAACAAGAAAAAATTTGAAAATTTCTTTAAATTCTGCAGTTTTTTCATAAATCCCTAAAAATCTCTCAATTTCCATAGTTCAAGGGAAATGTTCGTACATCTAAGAACATTGACTGCTAATTTACGGAACTTTGAAAATAAAATGTCCAGTTACATTTGTTTGCACTCCAGTCACTTTGCAGTGAAAAATGGCATGGCATCACTTTACCACTGCGAAGTGATCAAGGCATCAAACGAAATATGGATTTGCTAAAAATAGAAACTCTTTATTTCATTTCACAAACAAAATGTTCTGCCACTCGGCGAAAGTATGTTTATCTGACATGGAACAAATATATCCACCATGATGTTAATCCACCATGGTCCATGGTGTTAAAGAGTTCGCTTTTACCTCCATGATACTTGACATTTCCCTACTAGTCGGAACTATTTTCACCAACATGTCCAGTGGTAGGGTTTCAGTAAGACCTTTGTTTATGTGAGGATCA
This sequence comes from Amaurobius ferox, assembly GCA_951213105.1. Classification (NCBI taxonomy): domain Eukaryota; kingdom Metazoa; phylum Arthropoda; class Arachnida; order Araneae; family Amaurobiidae; genus Amaurobius; species Amaurobius ferox. The sequence continues at coordinate 1,354,881 of OX578136.1, forward strand.
CAAACAGTTGAAGTGTAAGTTTCAAATGTAGAGAATGTAAGTTTCAAAGCATCATTTTATAATATTGATATTGCTAATTAAGGCAAAAAATTATTTGGTGGGATTTTAAACAAAAACCGCTATTTGGTGCAATTTTTGACAAATAATTGCTTGTTGGTGCAGAATTTGGCATTATTTTGCCGAATTCTGATTTTGGGAGCATCTGGGTATAGAGATGCCGGATAAAAGATTGTGTCCTGTATTGGGTAATATTAGTATTGTGTTAAAATATCTTTGATACAAAGAAATCTCGATATAACATTCAATCATTTTTATTTTACTAAACTAATAATAAAGTATAATTCACTCATTTGATTTACCTGCATAGGTGAGCAGCACAACTCCCAGGAACACAAATCCTCCAATACCCACAACGGCCAAAACAAAAAGAGTCCTTATCTCTGATTTGGACATGAAGGATTGCAGGTACTTGAGGAAAGCATAAGCATTGATGAGGATGAAGATGCCTGGAACAGAAAGGATCCAACAATTAAAGGGCAGACCACAAGCAGTGGGAAAATACAAGGAAATGACATACCTGCAGACGCCATGTGCTCACTTGTCCTCACAGGCTGAAATCCAACAAAAGGAATTTGCATAGAAAGAAGAAGGCCAAGAACATAAAATGTGTTGTATGCTGAAATGAGAAACATTTTCATGAGCAATGCCTCACAAAACTATGGAAACTGTTACAGCAGAATATAAAAAAAAATCACAACAAAATGATGCACAAGATGCATTGTATAATATTTTTCACTTTGAATTGTACAGTTCTTGATGACAACATGGAAATAGATTTCAAAGTTAATTATATTTTGCACAAATCCAGCATGACTATTAGAAAAATGGCTAGCATCCATTAAGTAAAACAAACAATCCTACATAAAGTGACAATCTTACACAAAGAGACAATCCTACATAAAGAGAGAAACTTACATATGTGCATAATATAAAGCAATATCACAGTGCCTGATGTGCATAAATAAAGCAGTATTACAATGTCTTCTCGACTATTTAGTTCAAACAAAATGACTTATGCTCACATGTAAAATTCTCATCAAAATGAAATATATAACTATGGTAAATTCTTTAGTGTCAAAATATAATACCATTACAAAAAGAATATCCTCTTGTGAATGGAACTAACGACAAGAATGATGCTAACAGATTTGTCATAAAATACTGCATATATATTGAATGAAAATTACTACTTTTTTAACACTTTACATAGTTGAAAAGTGCTTATGACTTCGTTCATTCTGTCTGTCTGTCTGTCCGTTAGCATGATAACTGCCATAAAAATGACTATCAAAATGAAATTTTAGTATGATGTTGTTCAGACGGTCTGTGGGACCTATGGGAATGTAAATGAATAACATCACCCAATTAGTTTTGGACTGAACCTGGGATGAAAAAATGAAATACATTGAACCCTATGGGACCTCATTTTTCAAACATTTTTTAAGCGGATTTAAAATTCACAAATTGCTTCGAAAGTTTTAGGATATATGCAAATTATCCCATAAAAAATATGAAAAAATTTTCAGCAAAATACATTTGGTAGTTTTGTAAATAAAAATTAAAATAATAATTACACCCATATTATATGAAGAGATCATGTGATCCACTTCAAAATAAAATATGGCATTCATTTTGTATCAAAATCGTGATTTTTAAAGTTCTTTTTAATTTATATTTAGTGTTGTATCCTTCCTAAAACCACTTTATTTTTGCTTAATTTCTGTGCATCTGTATTCTGAATGAACGCAATTACAAGATATTTGAGTTAAAATGATCATCAAACTTTGATTATTTCTGCAACGAAGCCTAATTTTCATTTATGGAGAATGTAAACACAAAGATGTAGGATGAGTTGCATAAGAATTGCTGAATTTCTTTAACATAAAATTATTTAGCTCTTTGAGATATGAATGAAACATTCAGATATGATGAATCTGATATGAATGAAACATTCATTGATGAGCATTCATAGAGAACAGATGATTTTACAGCAGACTGTTTCAATGAAGTTTTAAGCATAAAGTTAAATTATGCTTACTTCCATGGTTTTAAGTTTTTAAATAAAATAAATTATTGTCGTATTGAGATGAATGAAAGGAATGGAATAAAAGTGTATGAATGAAATATTTATAGCTTTTACATAAAGAGCCAGGCGATTTATATTTCAATGATGTCATTTGAATAAAGTTCATTTTTTCGATGACGTTTTAAGTTTTCAAATGTATTAAATTATTGTATTATTGTGATAAAACAACTGGAAAGTGGTTTTTTCAGTATTTACAACCATATTATTTTCATAAGTCCAGGCCACAAGCTCAAGAACATCTAAGGCCCGTTGAAGGGCACCCTCCAGGCCAGTCACGTCAGATCCAGTAGCACTCATTACCACATCATCAGCAAATAACAAAACATTTACGCCCGGGACAGACCTGGAAATAGTGTCTATTACATCATTGATCATTATATTAAAAAGAATCGGGCTCAGTACAGCTCCCTGGCGTAAGCCCTGCCTAGCCTGGCGATAACCTGACACAGTGTGGCCATATTTGACACACAGAAATCGTTGGTCAAGAAAACTTTTTATCCCTTTATGTAGGTTGCCATAAATGCCACAGGAAATAAGCTTTCTAAGCAATCCAGCTCTCCAAACTCTATCGAAAGCATTTTTAAAGTCCAAAAATATAGCAAGAGTACTTTGCTTTCTCTGAAAGCCATCCTTTAAAAGCCATCCTCTTGAGATAAGCGGACCAATTGTCGGAAACCTGCCTGTCTATTAGAAATTATACCAGTTTCATCCATCGCAAACAGTAATCTGTTTGCTATTAATCTCTCAGTTAATTTACATATTATGTTTGTAAGGGAGATTGGATGATAACTCTCCAGTTTTTCTGCAGGTTTGTTAGGTTTGAGTATAGGTATGATTATAGCCTTCAGGGTATCATAAATTGCTGTTTTTAAAAATATCCAATCGCTTAACATAAGTATGACTTATATTAGAATACACTTAAATAGTGAATATCTCAAAATAACAGATACTGACTGGTTCCAATCCTTTGAAATGTGAACATACATGCTGCAGTTTTCTGGTAGTAACTTCACAAAATTTTAACCTTAAAGTCATTTTTTTTATAAACTTTCAAAGACCCGGTTGTATTTAAAATTTTCTTATTTGAAAATGTCCTTTATTATTAAAATCTTTAATGTGCTCAAAATACTGATCATTTGAAGAGAAAAAAATCTACTTAAAAAGGATCAAAAATTTGTTTGAATAAAATCAATTTACTAAAAGAATCTTAGTTTTGAAACTTGAATATGTCATTAATGTTCTATAAAAACAGTTCTAACTAGACACTAATATAGATATCCCTCCCCCCTATAAAAGTAAGAAATTTCCTTTCTTTTATATAAAATATATTACAACAAATATAGCAGGATCTAGCACCTAACTACAAAAATAAATTGTTCGAATATCGTTGTAGTGGTAATTACAAGTTTATTTCCTAATTATTATTAAAATTGAAATAATGTAAATCTACTATTTATATTTAAAACCGACAGTTTAATTTTTTTTATTTAAAGCGATGACTTAAATATGAATTACTTATGTATAGTATACTTTTCAAAAAACCACTTTCAAACAAGAAACTTTTGTAGAAGCCTTCAAGGCAGGCAAGTGATGTTTACACTGCATACAAAGTTATGGAAAACCTCAAGTAATAGCCACAGAACCAGAAGTGGAAATCCTTGGTGAACCCCAACACCTTCCGAAATTCCGTACAGAATCCATATAAGCTCTTTCTATATAGTCCTATCCATTCTTCAAAAGTTGCAAGGAAAATGTAAATTTCCTAATCGAAAGTGATATCTCCAATAGGAGAAATGAAAATCCTTAGTACTTGTGTGTACCCACACACACACCACCACCAAGAATTTAGGTCCAAATTAGTTCTTATTTAAGTTCCACTTATAGCCAGTTTAAGAAATCAATGTTTCAAGAAATGTTTCAGAAGTGGAAAAGGAACCGGAAATTATTAGTAAATCACCTCCTACCTCCTCCAGAATTTAATACTGAATCTAGTTATCACTTATCATTTATAATTTAGTTATTAATATTATACCTTATTAGTATACTTTATTTAAAGTATAATTATTAATAATATACTTTGATATCAGTTATCACTTCAGCTCTTTCTATAGTCACTATCCATTCTTCAAAAGTCCACTACAGGTTTTACCTTGCAATGTATGACTGTCGTCGATTTCTAACAAAGTATTATGATCTTTTCAAATATATAGAATGTTCATAAAAATATTTCACACCTTGAAGCAACCTGCTTAGCTCACAGATAATACAACAATGCATATTGTTCTCCTGCGTTCTTTATATAGCCATCATGTACAGAGATATATAGATTCAAGAAATCAAATACACCACTGTTTTTAAGTTAAAGTCAGTGCAGCCTATTTCTGAGCTTCTGAGGTGCTGGATGGAGTTAGTTAAAATACCGACACAATAAATCAGTTTTAAGTAAAGGTTATGTTTCTTAGAAGGCCGTCAAAACATTGAGAACATAGGTGGGCTAAGATTGCTTGTTTGAGAGTACTGTAGTCTTCTCAAGTCCCACGAGCTACACATGGGGGGTTCTAAATCCCCTCTAAACTTAATTCCCATTCTTTTGATGGAAAACGATTCTGATTGAGGAAAGTTAAGGAATTAGTAATTTCGACTTTTACAAATATCAAAAATATGAAACGACATGCATGAATGTTTACTATTTTATTTCCAAAGGTTGTAGTTATCAAAATATTATCTTTAGAGCACTGATAAACAAATATTTGAATATTTGAAACAATAAAACATCTCTAGAATCAGAGTTCAGAGAAAATTAGTATTTGAGTAATAAAGTACAAGCATATGGAGATATTGTGAGATTAGGTGATTTGTGAAATTTCGATAATACTTTTCAAAAATTGGGAATTTGGGACTGTAAGATAAAAATTAGTAAACCTTTCTATGAAAATTAAAATGTATATTCTTAAATTTATACTATTGACACCACACCCCTCCCATAACCGTAAGTAAACAGCAATATATAATCATAACATATGAACTTTAAAGAATAAGTACAAAAAATGCAGATTAGGAATGATTTTGAAAAAAATGTTTGTATTACATAAAAGCATCCATGAACCGGTTTTGCAGTTATTATGGACCCATCAGCATGAAATAACCAATATTTACAATGGCAGTAAGAGAATTTGTCATGAGCACAATTTAGAGAACCAACGTAATCATCTTCTATTTCTTCAATATTCACCTCAGATTTCCCGAGGTTAAGTTCATAATGAACCCACCTATGGAACATTCCAAAGGCTGGGATTACGCTTTAATATTTGGTCATTTGTGTGTGTGTAATAGTCTTAAATTTTGAATAATTCCTGTACTAATCATGCAAATTATTGCATCTAGTTCTAGTGTCTTAGCATAATGTATGAATGCAAAATTTTTTATAGCCATACATGTATTTCCTTGTTATTCTGTCTACATCTGATGCACACACAGAGAGGGAGAGAAAGAGTAAATTGGGGGTGGAAAAAAGTTTTGTGCAAAAGATCAGTCAAAAATGTTGAAAACAATACATTTGCAATATTACACAGTATGAGTAAAAATGTAAAAAATGTATTTTTAATTAAAATTACAAATTATGAATATGGTCCGAGTTTACTTCCCTAAGATCAATATTAACCAGTATCAGCAAAAAGGTGGTAAGAGTGTCACAACCCTCCACATAGACAGAGTAAGTGCATTCGTGATTCTTATATATATAATAATATCTTAAGAATAATATCTTAATAGTGCTATATATCTTCAAGGATTTGCAATAATACAAATGAGCTTTATTAATAGTCTGGTGAGTTTTTTATTTATTTCGTAAAGATAAATTTGACTATATCCTATCCCAAACACAACTCAAAAAATGATTTATTTACAAAAATTTTATTTACGTTTTATATGAGCTATTTTATTTAATTTTTTGTATAAAAGAAAGTTTACATGCATTTCTGATTGCAAATGCATTGTTTAAAACAAACAGTGTAAACTTACATTCGATTTTATATCTATTTTATATAATTACTAGAGACCCTCAAAATTTGCGACTCGTGAAATAAACGAAAAATTAAAAAATTCAAATAATGATGGGAAACATGCTTTTAAGTCAAATGAAACATATTTACATGGGTTTTGACTCGCGAACTACTCGTGAATTTTTGCAAATCTGTCCACATGAACGAATTTTTACTTCTACTCGAGAATTTTAAGAGTATCTGCCGAAAAAAATCGTAAATGTTAGCCATTTTATCTGTTTATTGCTTTTTTCGCGAGAAAAAAATTCAAATGCTGTCAAGAGGTGGCGCAATGATCGCGAAATAGGAAGTAACCGCCAAGCAGTAGTTGTCACAGTTCCAGGAAGTTGGAATAGAACTTGAGTTGATAAAATATCGTCCATTAACCATATCATGCCACCGAAAGTGAGTATAGATGAAAGAATAAAATATTTCTCCCAATACATAATGAAGAAGTCTGGAAACTTAATGTTGTGCAGTTTCTGCAATAAACGAGTTGCATGGGAAACTGCCGATGGTGTGAAAAAACACATTGCAAACAGAAGCCACCTGGAATCGGCAAAGACGGGCAAAGGACAATGTTTGAAACTGTTGAAGATGCGAAAAATGCTAAGGTACATCCAAATTTTTGCTCTATTTAGTCTTTTTTTTTCTCTGCGTTTATTTACGTTATCCAATGTCTTGTTCATGATGCTTTTATTTACGATATTCCGCTGCCTTCTAAGCGAGTAATAAAACCTTTTAAATGTTGAAGGTGCAGTGTTTCGTTTAAACGAAAACAATTTAATAAACATCGATGATAGAGATTTTTAAAACCAAACAAAATGTTTAATAATTCCCAGATGTAAAATATGTCTATATCAGTATATTATAAATTATAATCAAAGAAGTGGTAGATTTTATTTTTTTATTGTGTTCCCGAACTCCTCCCACGCTAATAAACTTGAAAGGCTGATATTTGCAAAGAAAATGCAGACTGGCCTGGGAAGTCTACACATCTATTTTTTATTGTCAATTTGTCATTTTATTGATATTTTTTTTCACTAGATTTCGAGAATCATTCCAAACACAAAATATTAAGCAGTTCCATCGAGTGCAGTTAAGTGAACTTGAGTTCTTGCGAGTGGAGTTCCAGTTAGGAATTTAGAAAAATTTAACCGGTTAACCTGCTAGTTTTATTTATATAACTTAAGATAGGATTTTTATTTAATTAATTATTTATTTTATTCCGGTCCTACTGAAAATGAATAAATTATAAATCGAGGTTTCACAGTATAATATTTTAATATGGCTTTTCGTGAATACAATTAAAGTGCAGAACTTGAGTGCTTTGTTTTTAGGATTTATTAGGCTGCCAAAGTAGATTTTGTCACCTCAACAGTAGAAATGATGATTTCCACGAATATTCCGTTGGAGAAGGCGACCATCCAGCTTTCAAAGACTGGGTGAAAAAGAATGTTGTCGGTGGTGGAGATTTGCCTGGGAGTAACGTTCTTTGGAGAGAGTATTTGCCTCACCTGGAAAAATCTCGGAAAGTAACGACCATTGCAGCTTTAAAAAACAAAAAAGTTGCAGTGATGTCTGATGAGACAACAGACAAGATGGGAAGGGCAATATATGTTATCCTGCTTTCTACAGTGGAGCCCTCCAGGTCCCAGGAGCAGTACGTGGCTGTAGTCACTTCACTCGAGGCTGTAAATGGTCGAAATGTTTTACTATCACAGAGACATTACAGGAAATAGAAGTCAACTTCAACCAAGTTGTGGCATTTGTTAGCGATTCTGCCTCATGTTTCTCAGGGTTGTCACTGCTCCTTCCTGATTATGTTGTCCACATTCAGTACTGGGCACATAAAGTTAATCTTGTTGACATGGTGCTGAAGGATGGTTTGTCTAAACTAAACCAAGTTGTAATTTCTGTGAAGCAGACTTTTCTACATACCAGAAAGAAACGATATGCCTTCCAACTTTTCCTACAAGAGAAAATGTCCAAGGCTGGATTGTTCCCCATTCTTGTCCATACATGGTGGAATTCCTGGTTGGAAGCAGTTGAATGGCTGGCAGACAAGTGGGACATCCTTTTTGAGTTTCTTGGCTCCAATGTTGGTAAGGAGTCCTTCAGAGGTGCATCCTTACACATCCACTATCTTAGAAAGTCAATAGCCCCACTACTAAAGCCATTGTTGGAGAGGTTGGAAACAAATTCCAAACCAATCGCCGCAGAGGTTTACCCAAAGCTGAGTAATTTGAAAAAGCGTCTACAAGTGCTTGCGAGTGGATCCTTCAACAACAGAGTGGAGGAGAAGTTGAATATCCTGGAAAGCAATCTGAGGAGCATGACAAAGGAGGAAATAAAGAAAACAGCGAGTAACATGCACATGAAGCTAGAATCGCTTATGAGGGGGGATCCTGTTCACACGTTTCTGGAACCTGTGGTTGATCTTTTCTATAGACAGAACGTGATCTCACAGGCAGCAACAGGAGAAAAGCTGAAGACTATTCACCAAAATAACGACATTGTAGGACATTTCTAGCTACAAAGGGGAACAAACTTACAAGGAACTGAAAGAAACTCTGAAGAACAATCCAGATATCTTGGTGGAAGACGCACTTCAGGCAATGCGTGAGGACCATCAATATTTCGTTGATGGTGCACTAAGAGCACTATGGGTTCCAGTTTGAAACATAAATTGTGAAAGGTTCATCTCCAAATTTTCCTGTGTTTTAACTGACCGCAGAACAAATCTCAGCTTGACGAACTTGGAACACAGCATACAATTATGAAAGTCAAAAGTGAAATTTTGTATATCTTAGGGAGCTAAATTTAATTACATTTGCCTATTAATTATAATTATTAAATCGTTAATATTGTAGCTATATATGATTTTGTTGTGTATTGTTTTGTGTTTAAAGTGTCGATATGTAAAAAATGTGCTTCAGTTTTTAACTCAGATGGCCTTCAGAACCCAAGAATATTTCCTTTCCACTCAAGAATTTTTCCTATTTACTCAAGAATTTTGTCTACGTTATTCAAGAAATTAAGGATATTTCATTCAAGAGTTTTGAGGGTCTCTAATAATTACTAGCAGCATACCCGTTCTTCGTACGGAGTATATAATATAAAGAAACTTAAAATTCACAATCATGTGCAAATTCCTATAGCATACTAAATGACATTTTTAATAATATTCTGTTAAAATATTTAATTTAATACTCCTACAAGAAGTTTAAGAATCTCTGTTCTTGCTATACAAAATTATCTTCATGTGCAGATCTGAAGATTAAAACATCTTAGTCCCTTTCGTAAGCAAATTTACAAAAAATATGGAATTAAATAAATATATGCAAAATAAAAACATTAAAATTGTATGAGACCCATACTACTTATATACGCGAATATTAGAAAATATAAACAGTATTAGTAGATTACATGCATAAACTAAAAATATCAATAAACCCGTAATCTTTAAACCTGAAGGCAGTAATTGATTCCAATATATGCCAAAATGAAAGTGCTAAAATTATACGGGAAGATATACCCGTACTACTTATAATGTCGTAGATTAGAAGATATGTCCTGGTGTTAGTAGAAGATTACCCGTATTACAATATGAGTCTCAAATATCTTTGCCAAAATAAAACAGATGACGTAATAAATTGAAAATATCAATAATCCCCGTAATCTTCACACCAGAAAGCCATACTTGATTCGAATATATGCCAATATATGTCAAAATATATGCCAATATGCCTGTACTACTTAGATTCTCGTAGACTAGAAGGTATACCGTGCATTTGTTGAAGATTACTCGTACAATGTACAATATATTAATGAGTTTCAACAATTTTTGCCCCAATGAAATAATGGCATAATAACTTGAAAATATCAATAATCTCTGAATCAATAATCCCCGAAAATACCAATAATAATAATGTTTAAACCTGAAAACCGTAATTGCTATTCCAGTCAAAAATGCAATGACAATGACATTTATTTTATATACATACATACATGCAAACATTTAACTAGGGGTTATCAGTAGCATAAGTTAAAGAGCTTAGGGAGCGTTCAAGTATTACACAAGCATCTCAGGAGGGGGGTGGGGGGGAGTCAGAAAACCTTATTTTTCCTATCTTACTCTATGTTAATTTTTACTTACTGGGGGGGGGGGGGGGGGGGGGATTCAAAATTACCAAAAAATGTGCTTAAGTAATACTTGAACACTCCCTTACCACGGGCAAGTCGCCGTATGCCGTGGTCTATTGTTTGAAAGATTTTTAAAAACAAATATAACAAAAAAAAAATAATAATAACTGCATATTTCTAATTGGATATTTACAAAATTCATTTGACTTCAAATAACCAACATAAGATGGAAAAAAGCTATCAGCAATGCACGAAATACTAAAATACAGAAAGTCAGTCTTTTTGAGCACAATGAGTATGTAACATGCACTCTTGACATTTCTGAGTTCGACTACACTGAAAGTTTTTCCATAACAATTCATATTTATTTTCTCCTCCAACATACTCATTATGCAATGGTATTTTTTTAAGCACATAATCACACGCAGTACAAAAAAACTTTCTAACAGATGCAAAAAATTCTTTAATTTTATCTGGCGATAAATTTGAGCAGCTTAAATAACTTCTTGTGCAACTACCAATAATAAGTTCATCATCACTTTTTTGGTTCTTCATCTTTGAGTACTGTATGTTAAAAACTTCCTCACATTTTGAAATTGCTGCTGGGGTTACAAAACGAATTAGCAGTTCAAAATAAAATTAAGGAATTCATCCTTCCGTAAAAATCTTCTTGTTCATGTGTAGCAGATGACATGAACAACCAACTATTTTAATTTTGGGCTGTTTTGACTGGATAAAAGAGGCAACTCCCTTAAATTTTCCTATCATAGTATTGGCATTATCACAGCAAAAAGGAACACAGTTTTTCCATGGGATTTGAAGTTTTGAGAGTTCCAAATCAATCACTTTAAAAATTCCTTCCCCAGTATTGCTTTCTGATTCTAAAAGGGATAAAAGAGTTGTTTGAACCTGACCTTTATCAGAATAAAAAAAACTCACGACCTGGGGGTAGAGTTTCTTATCTCCCAAATCGTTACTGCCATCTGTTGCGAGGGAGGACTTATTATTCTTAATTTTATCAATAATTTGGCTTTTTGTCTCCTTTGCTATAACTTGCATAATAGCACTTGTCTTGGTTATTTTTGAATATTTGAATATTACACTTGAATATTTTTGGGCGATTTCCGAATCGGAAAACATTTTTGAAAAAAGTTTTTCAGCGTGCAGAAATTGGTAAATTGTGTTCTATTAAAAACTGAGTAAATAAACACTCGGATTTTATAACATCTAAGTCATTTTTTGTAGTAAAATAAGATGCCACATTGCGATTACTGGATTCCAATTTATTCAGTTCGGTATATTTTTTGCAGGCCACGTGTCGTTTGTAGTCGTCATGACACCATGAGCCACTGAAAAATCTTGTTTGCACACAGTACAAAAAGCAAATCCTTCTTTAGAAGATGCTATAAGGCATGCCCATAAGTTTGAATACTCTTTTTTAAACTTTTGGCAGTTCTTGCGCTTTTTTACAGGAGGGGAATCTCCCTCAAAGCATTTTAAAAATCGATCCATTATGCACAGACGATAAGGAAGATGCAGTATGCTCCAGAACTAAAAAGTACACTATTCAGAAGTATTGCCAACTCAACATACGAAAAATGTGCACTGTGGGCGAAAGGACCGAAACCGCCATAAAGCATAGCAGAGATAGGAAAATGTGATGTATTAGGAGCACTTTGCACAATCACAATATTCACCTTGAAGCCTGCCTACACTTATTTCCCGTGAGCCTCTTTGCAGCACAGGACCGATCTCTACCAGAACTGGGCCAAGCACTTTATTTTTTCTCGCAAAAGCATGCTTTGCTTTCATTCAATATACACATGTTAGTGTACGCCAGTTCCAATGTCTAAATAACGATCACACACATACAAAAAAAGATGAAAATTATTTTTTTTTCTCCTTGGTTTTTGCGCTCATACAAGCAAAAGACAATTCATAAAATTCATAGAAATTAGGGTAGTTTTCGTAGCTCCGTAGTTCAATAGGGAAATCCGTAGGAACTACGGACAATCCGTAGCAGTTGGCATGCATGTACATATCTTCTTTATTCAAATCGGAAAAGATTTAATAAAAATCATCTGCAGCATAAACATATTAGATTTAAATCCGTTGCTAAGCAACACAATATCATTTGCTTCAAATAAATTGGTGGAAAAAATATCGTCTGAATAATGCTATCTCTGTGGAAGGTTTGGCGACATTTTCGTCAGTTTAGCGACATTTTAAAAAATCGTCAAATTTATCGCAAAGTGGAACTGTATGTAGGATTGACAGTCCCACTTGGCGACGAATTGACAAAACATCATCACGATACTTTCCAATAACAAAGCATGATAACTTTAATTTATTTAGCACAATTTTATCAATTTCAAGATCTTTTTATGGATTTATAAATTTGGTGACATTTTAAAAATTTGCTAAATGTGTTACTAAGTAGGACAGTTGAACTGACAGACAAATGCTAAGAAAACATCATTTCAGTACTTTCTTTTAACAAAACAAAATAAATTTCATTGATTTGCGTCATTTTTATCAATATTGGCAGCATTTCAGTTGATTTGGCAACATTTCCGCCAATTTGGCAACGTTTAAGAAAAGTTTCCAAGTTAGCGATATCCCGCCAGATTCGTAGCTTTGAATTTGCAGATCTGAATAAAACATCCTGATTCAGTTTCTATATTACTAAATGAAAACACTAAAATTGTATTAGAAGATATACCGTTCTACTCTTTTTCTGTTTCAATAATCGGCTAAATGAACTTATTGGCTAAACACAATGTATGATTTTATTAGTTAACATAATATATAAGCTTGAAAACTCTTTTTCGCCAAAATAAATTAAAGTGATGTATGCAGTCCGCAATTAATATAATTAAAAGAAAAATCAAACCGTTCATTTATAAGACATATTTTTATATCCATTTATTTATTATTCAAATCAAAAAAATAATAATAAACATTAACAAACGCATTTAAATTAAATAACCATTTTGATTTCTTAATACAGGCAGCCCTCAACTTTCGCACATAATTGGTTCCTAAAAATGTGTGTGAATGTTGAATGTTCGAAAGTAGATGTCAAAAACCCCCCATAAAAAACTGTATTTTAAAACATTTATTTATCAATAATAATAGTATTTATTTATCAATATACATAATTAAGTTAACGAGGTGTGTTGAAGTGCTTTCAGGTGTATTCTTTATAAACTTGTCAAGAGTTAGTTGAATACCACCCTTTTTTCTTTTCTTGAAGAGTTCTAGACACATGCTGTGTCTTTCTCAATCACCCTACGTACTTGAGATATACGTCCTCTATTGGAATCGCATTCTTCCATGATAGTCAAAAATTTGTCAAGATGCATGAAGGCTTCATTCATATTTTTGATTGTCAAAGTCTTGACGATTTTATCAGCTTCTTCTTCCTCACTTTCATTGTGCATTTCATTTAAGCCTTGTTGCTCAATTAAGTATTCATTTGACAGAGGTATTGAGTGAAATTCAATCAACTCATTAACATCTTCGTTGTTGAAGTCCAAGTTTAGTTCATTCATTAGGATAACTATTTCATCTGTGATAATTTCTGCAGTTTCTTCCGAATTTATAAAATCACTCATCATTTGCGGGCATAATTATTTCCAGGAACCTTTCATTGTTGACTCTTTTATTTCAGCCCACGAGTCTTCAATATTGTTTATTACGTTCTATATATTATAGTTCTTCCAAAAATCTCTTAATGTAGGCTCACCTTCCCTGTCAGTTGCCTTGATGGCCTGATTCATTATTGTCCTCATATAATATCATTTAAAAGTAACTATCACTGTAGCTATCACTTGCTAACGCAAGACTAAACCTGTTTAATACATTGTAGACATTTGGCCCCCCCACCATCGCGGCTCGGAACCCTAATGACGTCACAACGATTCCGAAAAGTTCGCTACTCTAGCCGGCAATGTGTGAGTGAGCGTGAACTACCGCACTCCATGGGAGTGACTGCATGGAAGGGAACAATTTTTGTATTATCGACAAAAAGCTTTAAAAAATTGAATTTTTAAAATTGCGCGAAATAGCAAATTGTGCGAAAGTCGAGGGCCACCTGTACTTTTCATTGTTGATTAAAAACTTGTGAAAAATAAACCATGGTAATATATTTTCCATTTAAATTCATGTTTCAAACATTCATGGTTTATCTATCCCTTTGAGGAATGGATTGTTCTGGAACCGTTCCCAAGTGGATCACTCCGGAACCGTTCCCCGTCAAACACACACCTGTTTTATTCAGGGTTCCCACTAAGTCAGGAAAAGAGGGGGAGAATTTCTTTCCTTCCAGAAAATTTTGGGAGAGATTTTCTGTCAGAAGGAGAGAAACTTAAAATTTCATTTTTTTTTTTACCATGCTAATTTAGAAAGTAATAAAAAAGAAAGCACTAACTATAACTCATATTTTTCGATATTTAAATTTCTTAATTCTTATAACTAACATTTTTTTAACTTTCTTTCTTACTAACATTCTTTTTAAAAATTAATTAGGAGTCGTTTAAGTATTAAGTAAGCACATTTTTGGTAATTTTATACCTCCAGCCCCCACACTTGTTAGCAAAAATACTCAAATTCCTGACTTCCCCCATGTTTACGTTATGATTTTATTTGCTGACATAAAAACGTCTACATGGATTATTTTATGTAAAATGACTCACATGCGAATTTACGATTTTTTTGTCTCTAAACTGCAAAAGTCAATTGTATTTACTTTATATTTTGATTTTTAAAATCATTTTATCATCAATTTTCATGCAGCAATAGCAATTAAAAACTTTAACGATTTTTGATTGCCGAAGGCAATCGTCGAAACCTATTTCACTAGGCAAATAGAATTAGGTAATAATTGTGACTTGATGTTTAAAAATGGATTCTTTTTTTTTTTTTTTTGTATTTTTTACAAAACTTGCAGAACATAAGGGTTGCATCGTCCTTTTGTTGAATCTCAAGCCAGTCATGCAATTTTAGCCATTTTGTTTGAAAAGTGTCGACTTTTTCCTTTTTGTTTTCAGAATAGCCCTTTATTACATAAATAATACATTTGTAAAATAATTTTTCTATATAAAATGCGAAACAATTACAAACACTGTAGTCGATGCAAACAGATTGGAAAAGTGGGAAATATTTTTCAAATTAAACGAGGTATGCCGAGGATCGCGTACAAATGCAGATTTTCGTGATGCTGCTGCAAAATAACCCTTCATTTTATTAATAATATGGTAGAAAAATGGTTTGGTTTTTATTCTTTGTATACTAAATGATATAATTATAAAAAAATTCAGTCGATGCAAATATATTGTAAAAATGGCAAAAAGATATTCTAATTCATTAGTCACCTCTCCTCAGAAACTGTGGGAATCGCCGTATGTGAAAGTCGTTTTCGCAATCGTGGAGAAACAGATTTTCAGATGTAAGAAAGGAATGTCTTTGATAAAAAATTCGTTGCTTTGTTGAAATTTTGCGACATTTTCGGGATTTTTGTAACCTATAGACATACTGTGTACGGGGAAAAGGATTTTCGTCCGCGGAAAGAAGAAAATTTCTCGAGCAAAACAAGAAAAATGCGGGAAGTACTCGGAAAGAGCATAATTCAAATCCGTGAAAGAATCCTAAAAAAAAAGAGCAAAATTTTATTTGAACAAATTTGCGACCCGCACAAGCGGGAGATTTTAGTTTTCTATATAGTTTTTTCTTATAGTTTTCTATATTCTCGTTCTCGCTAATTAGAAACACGTAGTACTTTTAGTGTGCCCAAATCGCAATTGACTGCGATTCACACGTAGCTACAGAATCACGGTCCGCGACTGTGCGGCAATCGGCCCGCGATTCGCAACAATGAGACGATTGATCACGATTTGCGGTCGCGAAGGAATCGGCCCAATCTAACGTCCGTGGGACTGAAAGGATTTTGGAGAAATTTTTGTCGCCAGAAATGGCGACTTACTATAATAATTTTAGTTGCCAATGGCGACCTGGCCACCGCGACTCTGCATCTCTATAGTCATCGGGCATCGGATTTCTCGGTATCCAATTTGAAGGGAAAAATAATTTTAGACCTGTTGGAAAAAATTAATACATCGCGATTCATGTTCCCGTGAACGGGCGTTTATGCAAATTTAATATGAACGACTCTTCCCATTCACCGGCGTGAACCGTGACGTTTTTCAACATGAGGTTTCATGCAAATCAGTTCTCAATGCATACGCATCTGATTTGCATATCCGGGGGCGTTTCCGGAACAGTCCATTCTCGGATATATAAGGCAGAGATTTCTTGAAGCAAACATCTCAGAGAGAGACACCCAGTCTGATCCAGAACGGAGCGGAGAAGGCTTTGTAAGACATAGACACTGATGTTCTGATGCAGGCAGACAGAAATGCTTTAGACAGAAGCACTGCGGGATATCGTTTGACGACGGTTTTAAGTCGAGACGGACGCAGAGATGGTCAGTTTAGACCAGTATGTATTGAACATTAAATTTACTTACTTATGTCTGGAAATCACGTTAAATATTTTTCTGATGTCTTATCCTTTGGTTTTCCTTTGCCAAGTGTGATACCTTCAATGGTGGCTGCAAATACACGCAAGTGATGGAGGTAGTATAGTTACTTACTACCCATGCTTCAAGGAATTTCTGTCTGGTTATTTACAACTGCAAACTTTTTGTACATAGTATTCTTTTGATGTTTTGTGGCATGGAAACCTGGAATGTGTAACTTGCCTAGTTATGTTTCTCACGAAATAAAGTGAATGATGTTTTTCTTTGAAACTGGATCAGCATACTTTTATGACCCAGCCAACACTTATTGACTCTATGCCAGTGCGTACTTTGCTTCTTCAAATTTTAAATTTTCCAACAAGGCCGAGAACTGGAGAGAGAAATTCTCGTGCAGTCTAAATTTTTACGTGAGATTTTTTATGGATTTCGCGAGAATCTCGCGGGTTCGCGCTGAAATGGGACCCCTGGTTTTATTATAAGTAGAGATAAAACTAAACTTTTGCTTACAAAATAATATGTTTTCAAAATAATAATGAAAATAAAAAGAAAAATTCAACCCAATAAAGACCCATGAATTAGTTTGTTTTATTGCATAAAATAAATTTAAGAAACATTATTTTGCATTAATAGCTCCTTCTTAACGATAAGAAGAATTGCTCCTGTGGAAAAATAATTCTCTTGAAAACCTATTAAGTAAAAACAGTTTTCAACCAGTTAGTTCATTTATATTCTTAATTTAAAGTGACATATTTTTTGCATAGAATGGTACAGTGCCGGCTGCTATAAGAAGGTGAGGGTCAACTGCAGTGCCATCTATTGCCTTTCCTGAAAAGCTATACTCATTTTTTCCCTTGATTGCAATAAAAACATATTGACATAAAAACACATTAAATCCATTTCAGCTGCTGGTCAGTCAGTCAGATTGCTAAAGATGAAATTGATGATAATATTGCTAAATTAGCAGCATTTTATTCATGGCCATCCAATATTGAAGGTGAGGTTACACTACGGCCTCCATTCCTATTTTCTTCAAAGAAAAACCCCAGTGTGCCCAAAAGCTTTTCAAAAAAGATGCTCTTTATAATGAGAATCTTTTTGGGATGGTTCATGAGCTTCTAATTATTCTGGCCACATTATCTGTTACTATATGTAGTAATGTGCATTCATTTTCAACTCTCAAACTTATTTAAGAAATTGCCTTCCTGAAGAAAGACTAAATGGTATTGCTCTAATGTATATACATAATGATATACATTGAACTGAAGAGGAGCTTTTAAATAACCTTTCAGAAAAAGCAAGGAAATGTAATTTAAGATTAAAATTAAATAGTAATTAATAATAGTGTACTAAAAAAAATTCGGCGATTTATATTATGTCTGTCATTAACCCCCCCATTAGTAAAAAATAAGAAATACAGAGATAGGGTGATTAAATTATCTTTAATTTCATATATACAACATCCTTTAGCCAATGTAATATGATTTAAATTTTAAAACAAAAATGTTTCTTCCTTTAGCTTTTCAAAAGACATTTCAAATATTTCTTCTTAAGATGCCGAAACACCCCATTTCACAGTCCCTTCGTGCATTGTTCGTGTATTAGAGCACACTCAGAAGGCAAGAAAATGTCTACAATCTTGCTGGTGCAGTGAGGGATCTATTTTGACTTTAAAACCTGCTGATATTTTTCATCAACAACACATTTTTTACCAGTTGATACTTTTCATTTCAAATTCAAGGCTCCCCAAAACCACTTTTTAGTGGACCAGCAGTACTTTATTTGCAATTAATCAGTATAGGTACATTTTTATTAAAAATAATTTAACATTTAATTGTCTTGCTATCAAAGCAAAGATTAATTAACTACAAAATCAATTTAATAAGACAGCCTATTTTCACATAACAAATCATTATTCAATGCAATGTCTGAAATGCTCATTTTCAGGATTGAATCCTAAGTCTCCATTGAAATACAGGACCTATGATTACTTTTTATTGCCAGTAATGATGAAAATAAAATTCTTCAAATAAGTATGCTGTCACAAAATGAATTATGATTATGTATAATAATTTTGCTTTCACCTCATCCAAAACTCTGTAAGACTTCTTTAATTAAATTCCAATTATCTGATCTAATACCAATCAACTCTTCTCGAGTGACAGATACTTATTCAAATCACTATATTCATCATTATTGGCAATAAGAGGTAATCATATATCTGTATTTCAACAGAAACTGGGGATCAAACTCTGCAAGCAATACAATCATATGTTAAGGATGTAGCAAATGGTGATCTCATCCAACCATGCTTTTGGCCTTCATCTAAATTTGGTAAATATTGATTGAAAAATTGCTCAGCAAATATAATAGAACTCGGCAAAACTCGGCAAATGAAATAGATATTGAAAAAGCAACTTACCAACAAATATTTTACTAGTAAATCGTCCCATTAAAATAAGTGTAAACACATGTAGAGGTATGAGATTGATGATGAAGACATAACCTCCCCAGGCGGAAACCTAAAAAGAAAAATATTCACAGCAGGTCAATAAGTTGATTGCAAAGAATAACATAGAATCAATCATTAATTTTGAAAAACATCTACATAAAATCAATCAATCAATATTTATATACATATATATGTTCCCCCCCCCAAAAAAACATGGTGTCCCAAAAACATTGACCTCGGCTTTTATTCGTTAAATATTGATCTTTGACATATATAATAAATTACAAAGTTGTGAAAAAAAAAGGTACAGAATTTTATGAAATCGATAAAAATTTTCAGGGGATTAAATTTGAAAAAATACAAAATTTAAATTTTTATACGGCCCTACCACAAAAACATTTCCAATGAGTAAAATGTGCCCCATTCACTAATAAGGTGATGTACAACATTTCAGCATTTTATCATAAAAAGTCCCAGAGATATGTTTAAACAAAGTTAGTGAGGGATTAATCGCAAATTAAAATCTAAATGTTTACAGCAAGAGTGCAAATGACGCAAAGCAGAAATGCATCATAGGCAAATAATATCTGCCTCTTATCTTTAGTGGATCTTTGGCATAGATGGAAAACATTTTGAACAAGCTTTCTACACAGTGTAGATACTTTTGTACCAATAAATAGCAAAATTATTATTTATTTATGTAATCATTATTTTCTTTCATAATTTGTGTATGACCCCTGAAACACGATCTGCCGACATGATTTCTCCCCTTTGAGAACCCATGCCCCTTTCAAATGCATCGAAAAGTGGTTTACGTCAGAATTTTTGTCTTTTCATATCTCTGGAACTTTTTATGATAAAATGCTGAAATTTTGTACATCACCTTATTAGTGTATAGGGCACATTTTACTCATTGGAAATGGTTTTGTATGGGGGGGGGGGGGGGGGAGCTGTATAAAAATATAAATTTTGTATTTAAAACTTAACTCCCTTGAATATTTTAATCGATTTCATAAAATTCTGTACTTTTTTTTTACGCAAGTTTGTAATTTATTATATATGTCTAAGATCAATATTTATGGAATAAAAGCCGAGGTCAATGTTTTTGGGACACCCTGTATATATATATATATATATACAGTAAAATCCTGATAATTCATAATGCCAAGGGACCAAGGCCTCATTACGAATTATCGAGATTTTTAAATATGCGGAATTACGATTTATCAGGGGTAAAAAAAGCTAAATTTCGAATTGATGGGGTTTTATTAATGCTAGAAATATGTACATAAAATGGTATATATATGTATACTATATATTCATGGACATAATACGAATTATGCAAAGTACGTAGGTTTATGCACCTACCTATATGTACCCTAAAAACCCCCAACTTAGGCTTGAAATAAAAGAACATAAACAAATAAAATACGTATGTAGAAAAAAATTCGGTTATTTTTGTCTGATGAAGGAAATGTTCAAGCACTTGATCAATGGTGTTGTCCAGTGTCACAATAGCCAAAAACACATCGTCGCTAACTTCTGATTTGGGCAGAAAATGCTGCAAGTGATTGATGTAACCTTTTGCCTCCTTTATAGAAATTGTGGGGAAGTCCTCGTCACAATCGCCATCTTTATCCGTTGAGGCGAAAATGTCCTCGTCCATCAGATTTCCCGCAATAGTCACATCATCATCAAAGTTAATGAAATCTTCAAATGTGATGCGATTTTCTTTACTTTGAGACACGTGATTCCAGTCTACAAGGTCTACACCGATAATTGATGAATCCAGTTCGTTAATAGATCGTAACCAGTTTTACAAAACCACAAGCATGGAAACAGTTTTAAATGGTAGATTGACTGACATTTTTCCACGCTTTGTCGGCAATGTTCATAGCTGAATAGATTGTGATTTTGTTCTCCTTTCCGTCCTCAATGCTATCTAACAGTTGCATAATGACTTCTTTACGGTATAGTCAAGTTTCATTTCGAATAAACAGGATTGTTGGCATGGTATATTATAATTTATAAGAAGTTTTTGTTCCTCTTGAGTGAGAAAATACGTACGAATAAGCAAGGGGACCAAAATGCATTGTTATTTTACGAATTACCGTGAGTTTCCCAAGGGACCTGGAGTTTATTATGAATAGGCAGGATTTATGAAATAATGGGATGCGAATTACCGAGATTGTACTGTATATATAAATTTTCAAAATAATCAAAGAGTTAAAAGATTTTAAATGTTAAATACTAAGCATGTACTGTATCTTAGTTTAACAATACAATAGAAAAAACTGTACATGAGTTGCCACAAATATTAATGGATTTCCACAAAACTTTATATATGGCTTTGTTAATGTAAAATCTAGAACTAGATAGAATTTTTTGAAATTCAAGCAAAAACTTCAACATTTTGTATTTTTGTAACATGGTAGCATAGGACAAAATGTTACATAATTACACATGAAAAGGTTTATTTATGACTCAATTATCATGAAACAGTTTCAATCATTGTAGTGAAAAATAGCAGCAAAACAATTTTTGTATTCATGACATCACTAAACCGGGGGAGGGGGTATCTCCCCAAAGGGTATATTGATATTGTCAAACTTGGTATCAAAGTGAAGAATTTTAGCTCTTTAAAATGAAGAGTAACATGCTATAATTGTGATAGATTAGACAAACGAACAGATTTTTCAAAGAAAAAAAAAACAAGCAACTCAAAAATGGATTTCTGTTATGAGAAAAGTTGATAGTAAAGTATGCAACCTTTTATCCGGCGTCCCAATATCCGGCCGCTCCCAAAACTGGAATTTGGCAAAAAAATGCCAAATTCTGTTCCAACAAGCGATTATTTGCGAAAAATTGAGCCAAATAGCAGTTTTTTGTTCAAAATCCCACCAAATAATTTTTTGCCTTAATTAACAATATCAATATTGTAAAATGATGCATTGAAAACTGCATTTTCTCACTTCAACTGCCTGCGATCCTAACATAAACAAAGGTCTCGCTGAATACGTACTCTCCACACTGGAAATGTTGCTAAAAATAGTTCCGACGAGGAGGAAAACGACAAGTAACATGGAGGTAAAAGCGAATTCATTAACTCCATGGGGGATATTTCCATCTCAGATAAACATACTTTCAACGAGTGACAGAACATTTCTTTTGTGAAACAAAATAAAGAGCTCCTATTTTGTAGCAAAACCATTTTTTTATTATTTATTTTTATATTTATTTAATTATTTGTTTTATTTTATTTTCTTTAGTATGGGTGCATTTGTTTGATGCCTTGATCACTTCGTAGTGGTAAAGTGACGTCATGATATTTTTCACTGCGAAGTGACTGGGGCGAAAAAAATGCTGCTGGGAATTTTATTTTCATTCTTTAGAGAGGTCAATGTTTTTAGATCTATGAAAATTTCCCTTGAACTAAGAAAATTGAGAGATTTTTAGGGATTTCTGGAAAAGGTACGGAATCTAAAGAAATTTGCAGTGATTTCCACATTTTTTCTTGTTTACTATTTTCAATTTTACAATTTTCAATTTTTGTTTTACATTTTCACCTATGTCTGAAATTCTTAACATAAAAATTAACTTTTGACATTTCCAGTTAACCGTTTCATTAACTGTACACGCTCATTAGGAATAAACTGTAACTACGTTAAAACAGCTTGTTTTAATTTTTTTTATGGTGATCTGCTACAATAATACCAAAGGGGTGACACAGGTGTTAAACATGTGTTTCCGATTTACAACATATTCCTTAATTGTTTTCCTAGGATACAGGGGTTTAAAATATTTTATAAGATAAATAAAACATAGATTCTTACCATGTTTCTTTCTAGACGTTTATAATTATCAAGCAATCTGGGGGTATTGGGAGAGGAGAAAATGCATGATTTTCATTTTTTCCACTTAAAGTGAATATATTTAATTGAGAAAAGGCTAGTTTTCACGGGGACGAAAATGTTTGCAGTATTTTCTGTGGACATGAAAATTATTAGTACTCAGGTTGCTTTTACCTTAGATATCTTAGATCAGTCTGAGAACTGTTAGTTTTTACTTCTAAGTTGTTGTTGTTGAAACCCAGACCGTCCGACCTACCAGAAAGGTGTAAGGAAACTGTTTGGACGGTCGGGAAGTGCCACCCAATTTAGACCGGAACCCAGTGGGGGAGGCATCCACAGGGACCGTACCTTCCTTCCCCTACCACCAACCTCTGGGAAGGACTTTCGGACCCACATGTTTAACGTGATCGTACTCCGCATGAACACGGCGGCAGTTTTGGCAGTGGCTGGAATCGAACCCGGGCCTACCGAGTGTAACTCCAGCGCGCTAACCAATGGGCTACCGCGTATCACATTTTAAGAAAATTCTTAGTTAACATTTTTGATTTGAATTATGTCCAAACAACCATGATTTGATGCAATGAATTCTAAAAGAAATTATGTATAAAAGATAAAGTGACCATTTTGAAAAGTATAAACAAAGGTGCGTCTGCTAAAATATTAGGAGATGAATATGGTGAGGGAACTGAAATCTAATGCTCCAAATCCTTTAATTGAAATGTTCAGGGGGGGGGGGGGGGAAACTTCTAATAACTATCCTGAATAATCAACTTTTTTCAGACATTATATGTCTTTCAAAAATTTTCTTAATCACTAAATTTGATTCTATAATTACATGTAATTTGCATTTTAGTTAACCAAGTATATTTATTTTTCATATAGATTGTAAAAAAGCTTTATTTAATACATGTTTTTAAAATGAATTATAATTTTCTATAACATTTTAGACCATTCCAGTAAGTTTAAGAAAAAGTGTTCCGAATTTTGTAAAAAACCTTTATCCAGAATGCCTGAAGTCCCAAGCAGTCCGGATAATAGATCCTGTACTGTACATGATACTAAATATAACAAATTTTAACATATTAATTAATGATGTGAATAGAAATCAAAAATCATAACCTTCAATCATAATGCAGAATATAGCAATGAACTACCACAAAAAAAATATGCGCCATCTGATGAAGATCTTGGAAATATACTTAAAGAAGATTGGTACTTATGTGATTATTGATATATAAATAAATTACAACTCCAGGAATTAAAAAAATGAATAAAGAAATAATTAAGTAATATATAATTATTGTAAAATAATATGTATCTAAAACTTATCACAATGATTAATCAAAAACTGCAGGAATATTTATAAAAATATTAATGTAAAAATTCTATTTGCACAAAAGGTTATTATAGTAATTATGAAATGAAATGAAATTTCTAAAGCGATAATGAACAAATTTGTAAATTGAATTTA
Organism: Amaurobius ferox; assembly: GCA_951213105.1. Classification (NCBI taxonomy): domain Eukaryota; kingdom Metazoa; phylum Arthropoda; class Arachnida; order Araneae; family Amaurobiidae; genus Amaurobius; species Amaurobius ferox. Next base: position 1,379,522 of record OX578136.1, read on the forward strand.
AAATTTCTAAAGTGATAATTAACAAATTTATCAGGATAGGATGCAGCTTTACAGTATTTTAATAAATTGGCTAGACTATTACTAAATTGTGTATTTTCACAACATAAAAATCATATGAAACTGATTAATTAAAATATTTTTGTATACCCGTTTACTCATACAGGAGTTAAAATTGATAATCTTGTGAACTTTAAATGGAAAGCTTTTGTCAAAAATATTTTTTTTTATAAAAAAGGAAAATGAATTATCAAGAGAGAGTTAAATCCAAAAAGTTACCACGAGATGAGATATTGTTATCATTTGGAATGAGATAAATCTGAGGGATAAAAATTGAAATCTATAGCAGTTGATGAGGGAGCTGTCTTAATAAGTACAACATCATCGATATAGTAGTAGAAAGTATATTCAGAGTAGAAAGTATATTCAGAGTTTATAAAATTTGACTCGTAGAAGTAAAGATATAGATTTGCTAGAGCAGAACTAGCTGAACCACACTGAGGAACACCCTTAATTTGCAGATATATTTTATTGCATTGCATCAAGTAATTATTAAAAAGAACACACCTGAGAAGGTGGTGCACGTAAAAATGATCCAAATCAAAACGTTGTCTATTATAGAAAGATTTAATTAAATCCCAAATTACTTAAAATTGATCTTTTATGTCAATATTGTTAAATAGGTCCTTAAAATCATAAGTTTGAAATCCCAATATATTAATAGTGTCTAACTTTTGAATTAAATGATAACTATTAATAATATGAGAAGATGAATTATTAATAATATTAGAAATAATTTTATTGTTGCATGATTTATGTCCAACTGTTGCAGATCTAAAAGAGATAGGGTTTTTATGAAATTTTAGGATCATAACAATATATGGAAATCTTAGATTGCTGCAAGGTAATTTTAATAGTTTATAAAATGCAATAATTATATATATACATATATATATATATATATATATATATACATATATAACTTACCATGTAAAAATAGGCCAGAGAAGTCAAAACCGCCCAAAATATAGCTCCAGTTTTAACAGCCTTCACCTGCAACAAAACAAGAGCATCTTCACAGCAATCAATAATATAATCAAGAATGGCTATTCACCTTCTCAGAAGAGGAGGCACCCTTTAAGGGGGCTCAAGACTTTCCAAAGAATCATAAACAGGGTCAATTTGAATGTTTCACATTTTATTTTGTACTTCTTCTCCTATACATCGATAACATCTAAATATTTTACGGCTAATAAGTGAATTTCTGTAACATATATGATAATGCTTTCAATAAGGTGAATCTTATAATATTTTTTTTAATTGTATAATGTTCATGTATTCATTAAAATTTAATTTTGCTTGCGCGAATGATTGCAACAAAACCATTGCTTCCAGAAATAAAAATAGAGCTGATGAGGATGCAAGAGGTCTTAGGTCCATTCAAGAAGTCTTAGATGAAAATCAAAACATTTGCATAATTTAAGTTTAAAAAAAATAAACTATTAAGAATGTAATTAAATTTAAAAAACTTAAATTATGCAAATGATCTAAGACTTCTTGAATGGATACTCTTGCATCCTCATCAGCAATATTTTTGTTTCTGAAAGGAATGGCTTTGTTGCAATCATGCGTGCAAGCAACCTATATCTAAATAAAATTTTAATAAATTCATGAACATTATAATATTTTTAAAAATAGTATTATCAGATTCACCTTACTGAAAACATTATCATATATGCTACAGTTATTCACTTATTAGTCATAAAATTTTTAGGTATTATCGATGCATATCTTGAAGAGGTACAAAATAAAATGTGAAATATGGAAATTCACCACTTTTAAGGGTCCTGAGTCCCCTTAACTGGGTGTAGATTACAATTCAAAAACTGTAAATACATATCCTATTATAAATGGAAATCAGAATACAGTCCTCGTCTCCAGAGCAGTACCTTAGTAAATTAAGCAACAGCAGTCTTTTAACATCATATACAAATTTGCTTGAAAAGCCAGTTTTACTTTTCCCCTACATGCATAAATGTATAGGGACAGTATTCTCATGCAGCAAAAATATCTAGGTCTTATCCATATTATATCCCATTAACCCAAAACACGGCAAGCATAAAAGACACATCCAATAGATGATAAGTAACGTCATATGGATCATTTAAAGTTTATTTATGTCTATATTACTTTAAAACAATTGATTTAAAACTCAATTAAATGTTTAGAAGATATTCAAATTTTGAAAAAATTAAAAATCTTTAATAATGTTACAAAAATCGTCATTTTAAATGCAAGTTTTCATTAGAAAACGAATGACACAAGCTTTAGAATGCTAGCATGACCAGTTCTCGAGATATTGCACATTTATCAAATAAATTTATCAAAAAAAATCACAAAATTAAAAAATTTTAATTATTGTGAAATAGGTTCACTTTTCATATGTTCTAGCTCATCCCATTCTCCAGAGAAAAAACTTGGGTAATTGTTTTGTATTTTGACACCTAACAATTCACCATTAGTCATCAATATACAAGAAAAGCTCATCTCTCCATATTTCCATAATGCTTGGTGATAAGTATGGTGAACTTAGCAGCGAAATATTACTAACTTTGTAATTTTTCACCCCCCTTGTGATGAAAATATCAAAATTACAAAAATGATGCTAAATTAACGAAAATGATGTCAAATTGATAAATTAATTATTAAAATATTTTAATGTAAGGACTATTGCTTATTGTGGATGCTATCCATATTGGCAATTGGCAATTTGGAATTATGTGTAGTTTTGAGAGGGTAGAATTGAGAGTGTTGAGTGCATTTTAGCGAGTTAATTGGGTAATTTGAAATAGTTGTCATCCAGAAGTGCCAATTCAACCTTGAAAATACTGTATCATGGATCTTAAACACCCTTTTTTCACTGAAGGAAGTAAATGCATGGGCTAGCCACATCAGATTTTTTTAAATGAGCAGGCATTTAGATTTTTATTTTGAAAAATGAGTTTGAAAATGGGAGAATTTTAGTGTGAACTGAATAGTTGAGAATTTTTTTCACCTGTATTATTGGGAAGCGGTTTAAAAGTGAAACATGATCAGCTGGGAAAACAATGTGCAACAATATGCATTCTATTGAGAAAATTAAAACTTAATGCATATTTATGGACAAGTCCATTCTCCATTCCTAATGAAGTGAAATTTGCCCTGAGTGATTCCTTTTACTGAAAAGCTACAATAGGCAGGAAGATGACACACACATAAAATTGCACACAGATGGGCAGAATCATAATTTCAATAATTAAAATGAACTTCAACAGAGTGAAACATCCATTTTTAAACCACGCATGCTCACCACACTTCATACAAATAACAAGAAAACAACTTTTAAGAGCAAGTGCACTGGCATGCATTGCGACTTAAACATATTCCTACATATTAAATTTTCTTTTTTTTGCAATTTAAATCTGTTACTTTGATTTCATTGCATTTCTGTATTTTAATTTGTTTAATTTAATATTCTCTAAAAAGATATATGCTTTTTGCATTAGGATTCTCAAACATTGAAGTTATTTTTTATATTTCTAATTCCATGATTATTTGTTACATTAAGTTTTAATTTGAAATTTTTCACAGCTTGCTATTTCACATGTCTAAGTCTATTCAAAGCAAAGCTTTTGCTGATTAATCCTTCTAAACAAGGATTAAGCATTGAGAAAGTTGGGAATTTCAACAGTACTATCTAAAATAAAATAAACCATCTTCTTCCTTAATCAGAAAACCAATCAGCAAGTGAAAGCACATAATTAACAATACTTCATGCAGTCAATAACAAGAAAACAAGTAAATACACAGGGTGATTAAAAAAAGATGGGCCAAACTTTACGAGGTGGTAGTACACACCAAACCAAGCATTTTTCAGTAGCGAATGGAACATAGTGAAAATGAAATGTAAAAGCAATACAGAGAGCTTATTCGTTGGGAAGCGAATGCTCCAAACTTAAAAGCATCATTCTGCTTGTTATTTTCTGGAAGGCTTTTGGTAGCAATTTGTGTGGCCAGATACCACGTATGTGTGGTATCCGGCCACACAAATTGCTACCAAAAGCCTTCGGCTTGGTCGTGTGGTCTGGGTTTTCCACACATACTGGTACTCAGATACTCAGCAAATTTGAGTTAATTTTGAATATACTTTTTTCAGACAAAATACAAATCTAGCCATTTATTGCTGCATATATAGTATGATACATTTTATTAATATACATCTGATGTCACTTAATTAGATTTGTAAGATAAAAAGTTTTATAACTCATAAAAGCCCTTTTTTTTTTTGTATTTTACTTCCTTATTTTAAGAAATACTTTTACATTTTTACATTTACCATGTATGTGTGTACCATACTTTTACATTTACCATGTATGTGTGAATGTTTTAACTAGTACACACCATTAATATTGTGTAGAAATATGAAATTATTTATTATTCTTTTTGAAATGTGAAGTTATTAAGTTTTTCTTGAAGCAAGTAAATAAAATACAAAAAAAAAGCTTTTTATGAGCATATGAAAACTTTAATACAACAAATTTATAAATCCAAGTAGTTGGAGTTAACAAAGTTACATAAAAGTAAAATGTATCTTCCACAAAAGCTAGATCCATATTTTGTCTGAAAAGTATCTGTATATCATGTGTCACATTCAAACAAAATTTACCCCCCCCCCCATTTATATCTACAGAATGACCTGATATATATTAAATAGACCTGATATATATTAAATGATGTACATAACATATGGATTATAAATAAATGCTACTGATTTTATAGTAAAAGCATTTATATCAAATCCGAAGAAATTTGACATTTGCATCCCCCCCCCCCCCAATTGAGTTCTGAGAAACAATTTTACTCTATACCATAGACTCTTGCTTGTCTTGGATGATTTATAATACAAAGCTCATCAATAAATAAGTTATTCATGCAATATTAAAAATGAATTAAAAGTATTTTTCTTCAGAAGATATAAGGCAATTCATACAGAAATTGAAACACTCAGAGTGCCACACATGCGAGAAACATCACACGGTTATAAATCAACAGATTATTTTCTCAAAATAAAATTTAAAATGTTATGAAATTTAAATTTACAGTTTAGACTTTTGAGCACTAGTTTAGCAACCCTGGATACTCAAGAGGGTACTGTAGTTAAATGAAGAATGGTAAAATATTATGTTATAACAAGTAAACACAGCACAAAAGTAATTATTTTTACAAAAGCCTGACAATTCAACAATAAATACAGACATCAATATGAAAATTTAAGTGTGAATGCATTATGCAATGATCACAGATTACCCCCCCCCCCCCCCCCATGTTTTATTTTCTTAAACAATTATACAAAGGCATACTGCGTATATTTTATTTATAATATAGTTTCTATGTTCTATGATTTATCAAGACTATTTCGATAATTCTATAATTTATTATGGCTATTTCGATAATTCTATGATTTATCAAAGCTGCAATTTGATTCATTGATATTTTAGATTAACTTAACATAACATATCATGATACAAGGAGTAATTTGTAACAGATTTTGTCTTTCTAACATCTAAAAAATGTACAATTCACGATCTCAACAGAAAAGGCTAATATTTACTTCACAAAAGTCTGTAATAAAAATATGCTTAAAATACAAAGTTCAGTGATGACAAGTCATTCAGGCAATATTAAAAATAAATTAAGAGTACTTTTCTCCAGATATAAGACTATTCGTACAGGTATAGCAACATTCGGCGCTACACGTACTATGTGTTACAAAAATGTTAAAATTGCATGCATAAAATAAGACAAAATAAAAATAACTCACCATTTATTAAGTCCTGTTTTCACTAGTCATTGTAATCGAAGTGGGCACGTATTTAAATTGTTTTTTTTTTTATTTAAAAATATGAATTTTTGAAAGTCACTTCTGTAACTTCCATACACTTTCGTACATTAGGAGTAATTGCAGACCCCCCGCGGCTGACATCACGTATCCCATCATTCCTAGATGTCCAAACCTTGTTTTAGGTAGCCTTGCCCCTGCCCCCTGAAGACATTTTATGCTAACCTAGTTTCTATTTATCCGGCACAGCATTTAGATATATTTATATAGCGCAAATAGAAAACTTGCACCCCCTTGCAGTTCTGTTGATTGAATTGTGCAGTCTCAAGGTTTTTGAGCTAACTGGCTTTTCTGGTAAAGGCACGTCAAGAAATGTACTAGTCATATCCTGACTAATATCAGACATTTCTATGGATTTCTTCAAACTGGAAAATAAATGCCCAGGAAGTCTTTTCAGAAGAGCTACAAAATTTGTGATGGTGTCATTAGTAAGGCAGATTGATAACTCTTCCAAGTATTGTTTCATAATTTTTAAAGAAGAAATCATAGACTGAATAAATGACATATACTTCCATGGAAACAAATCGGAATTTTGAACTTTTCTTGACGTCTTCCCCCAGACGTCAAGATTCCAATTTATCACTTTACCTGGATGACGTCGATTGTAATGAGTTTTTTAGTTTTTTTTTATAACTAGTTTCACATAAACTACAAATAACTTTCTCATTACATGCCATGATTAAAAATCATTAACTGGGATATAATCTTTGAAAATACTTGGCACTTCTTTATAAAAAATATTTGAAACAAAATAAATCTGCCTGCTTGTTTCTACAAGTGGTAATGCATATGCATCAAGTGGCAAGGTATGCTCAAAAGAAACTCTTTCAGCGAGAACCTTTCAAATCACAGTTACAGATCAGATATATGCATGTGCGTACATGTAAGTTAATCCGTAGGCAGCACATTATTCCATTTCTAAAAATAGAATCTCAGCAGAGGGAGAGAAGTGAATGTACCATACAAAGCAGGCTTCGGGAAATCAGAAAAATCTAACCCGTCTGCGAGGATGGCTAGTGAAATTTTTTACTCGTCCTCCTAAGAATTTTTTTTTCACTTTATATTCATTAATATATATGCACGCACAACAATAATAAATTAGAACCAACTGCCTCACGATAAAGTGTGATAACTGCATATTCATACACCACCCCCACAGAGCTTAACCGCCCCAATCAAACTTGCCGACGCGGAGTCTCCACTAAAGGACCGGACCAGAGGAATTCTGATCTATGGGTGGGGGCAGAGGGGTAAGATATGTAAGGAATCTCTCCTTTTTCCAATGTTTGGTAACTTGAAGGCGTGGTAAATAAATAATCATATAAATCCTCTTGTCTCTAAGCAATTTAAACCTCATTGGCACTCTTAATTTCTAGGGAATGTAGTCAATCAAGATTAAAATCTTCAGACTAAATAGATGTTTCATACCTTAACTTCAGTTGTCAAACAACTGGAACAAATGCCATGAATGAATTTTAACCATTTTAGTTTTAAAGTTAAAACAAAAATGTGGAAGAAAATAAAACACTTCTGGCTGAAACTAGAAGAATTCATTCCAAAAATTCAAACTTGTTACTTACTTCCGTCTATGCCATGAATGAATTTTAACCTTTTTAGTTTTAAAGTTAAAACCAAAATGTGGAAGAAAATAAAACACTTCTGGCTGAAACTAGAAGAATCCATTCCAAAAATTCAAACTTGTTACTTACTTCCGTCTATTACAGCAAATGAAAATTTTATAGTTTGGGTTTTAAAGAGTTAAAAAGGGATTTGGACTTAGGTCCGGGCTGGGCTTGAGTTTTCTATTGTTTCAGGCCGGGTTGTGTCTTTTAATTTTAATTTTTTTTTAAACGTCCGTTACGACCAGGCCGAACATATTTATATTGAAAATTTTTAAAATTGATTTAAATTGAATACATGAACTTATTGCTTTTATTTCAGCCATGTAAAGATAAATGTTTAAGAAAACAAACTAAATTCTCCGTACAAAATTTTGACAAATTTGTTTTTAACATATTTGAATACAAATGATTTCGGGTCTGCTGAGACGCAGTTATCTTCAGGCCGAGATCATTCTACATTTATAAATTTCTTCGGGTGTGGTCCGGGTTTAAGCATTGGTATTACTGGTTTTGTTAAAATCCGAAATTTCGGCACATGTAGACCTCGAAAAGGAGAACAGAACATGTCACTTCGATCGTGAGGACGCTATCGCACTTTCGTTCGGTCATTGGATTCACTGGGTGGAGGATGAGGGGAGAGAAAATAACTAGCGCCTGTGATTACAATGCGGATCTGACGGCTCGCCTAGAAAGAAGGCTTTGATAATGCACACTAGCTAAGTTTATGAGGGGGGGGGGGGATTTGCAGGCAATGACATTTCAATTTTCATTCATGGCACAGGAAATGGTGGCTTTCGCCATATTTTTACGCTGACAAAATTTTTTTTTTTTTTTTACGAAATCTAATCTCAAGGCCGTCTGAGAGGATGGCAACTTCCGAAAATTGGTCGTCCTCACCGAATTTTAACTCTGTGAGGACGGGCGATATCCTCTTGCCGAATTTTAACCCGGAGAGGACGGGTGATTTCCAGAAGCCAGATACAGAGGGGAGGAGTGTTCTCTCCTTGACCCTGAACTGCCCTATTGGTGAAAGGTCAACTTCCCTCTTTCCCTTTTATCTGATCCAGAATGTTTGAAAGTGATTGATCGTCTGCAGAAAACAAAACTTGTTCTGCGGAACGATTTCGGAGCTTTTGCGTGAATATGTTAATTCTCCCAAAAATATAATTTGTTTCCAAAATGAAAATCTTTCTGCAGGAAACCTTTGCCGTTCTGCAACATTGTCGCCGTGATTCTGCCACGGGGTCAGAGGGTTATCGAACATAACATATTTAATTGTTACAAATTATTCCGCAGATATTTCCGATTTTTACCAGTAAAGAATTAAACTTTGAAAACAAAACATTTTGTTTTTTGTACTCTATATTTTGAATCCTTGGATTATGTGCATAAAATTACGGACAGTCACATTAAAAATATTAAAGCAAAACATGTACTTACCGTGTAAATAATGGTAGATATTGCAGTTTTCAATATTCTTGCTAGAACAAAAAGCTAGAACAAAAGCTAAAAAGCTAAAAAGCTAGAACAAAATCAGAATTCATGGTAGTGAGCAACCAATGAAAAAGCTGTCAGCTTAATGAAATGGGAATGACGTTTAATTATAGTATCTCCCATGATGACTCATAGCTTTCCTTCGATAAATCATGGCTGACGGCCGCTGTGACATTTCTTTTGCATTCTGGATTAATCCTCTTTTTAGTGCAGCTTTGCGCCTTTTAAGTGTGATTTCAGATGATTTTGTAATGTTGTATTTCACGGTGTTTTCATATTATATATATATATATATATATATATATATATATATATATAATATATATATTATATATATTATATATATATATATATAATATATATTATATATATATATATATATATATATATATATATATATATATATATATATATATTATATATATATATATATATAATATATATAATATAGAAAAACCATAGAAACTTTACATACGGAGGAAAACTCACAAAATTTTTTTGGCACGACATATTTTTCGGAACTTTCGGGACCCATTTTCCATTTTCGTTATATTTTCGGGACTTTCAGGATCTGTAGACACCCTGTTATAGCAAGTAATTTTTCGAGGTTTTTTATTTTTATTTTTGCAGTCTATTGTATATACAACAGATATTGAAGACAGTCAAGTTTTAAAAATCTAATTAATAAAATTCAAGTATAAAAAATAAAAAATTATAACTTTTAGAACTAGAATTATTAATAAACTAAAAATAATATACAAAATCTAAAAAATGCTTATATCTTCAAAATATTTATTGAAATTAATTTTTAAAAAATAGCAAACTTATCTGAACATATCATCAATTAACAAATTCATATTTTCCTTTTTCTTACATATTTCACTGTTCCAATTTCCTTTTTTACTACTTTTAGTTCGTTTAAATATAGTTCTATTTTTTTCTTAGTGTCTTGCAGAACAAACAGCTTGTCCACTTTCTATTTTCGAAAAATCCTTTAATGATATTCCACTTGAAATTAGCTCCTTGGCACTACCTAGCATTTTCTGCGAAGCTTCCAATTGATACTTAATTCTTTCTTCTTTTTTAAAGATATTTTCATCTGTAACATCACATCTTTTATTGCTTTTTTCAGTTCCTTCTGATTCTATCCGTGCTCGATATATTTTCGATGACTTCTTCATGTACTTTATCAATTCGTGTATCACAGGTAAATTTTGGCACATATTTTCATATCGTTTCATATATGATTTTGTGTGACATAATCCATTAATACTAGGCAAGCTTAACTGGTTCCGAAAATTCAGCATTCTTTTGTTTTCGCTGAATCTCCTTTCCACTTCTGCATTACCAAAGCAAAGCTTTAACTGTTTTCTTTATCAAAGGGTACTTTGTCATTCCTAGATTATTTTTAATTTGAAATATGTATGTCCAGTAAGTATCAAGTCGTACAAAATTAGATTCAGTTAAATAATCACTATCCTCATCATTTGATTCAGCAATAGATTATGGAAGTTGCTGTTTCAGAAATATAGATGAATCTATAGTCTCTGACTGTAGAGAAATCCACTCATCTGTTAATTTTACTATTGGTGATGATTCTATAACATTTGGAATCTGTGATGCTAAAAATCTTATATTAGAAATTGTGGAAGCCTCTGTTCGTGCTAATCGATGGAGACATTTTAGGCATCTGAGAACTTTATTATCTAGTGGCATTATTTTTATTAATTTCGATGCACATTTCTTATAAAACTGTCTCACTAACATAAAAAATTCCTTCTTTTCTGTATCTGACAGTCCACTAAGAGCTCTTTCTGTGTCTAGCCCTACTTCAGTTTTCTTAAGCCAATTTTTTTCTGTATCAACCTTTTTTAAATCTGAGTTACTGAGACTAAGGAGAAAGTCTGGCACAGTAAAACGCCCCAAGACCTTTTTTTTTATCAAAAGGCATATCTCCTCATTATACAATATGTGTAAGAGTGACCCTTCTTGCTGAAAAAACTTTTAAAAAGGTGTAAAAAGTTCTGAAGCATTTTTCAAAAACAACAATTTAGAATAGGTAAATTTGCATTTTAACATTTTACAGATTCTTTCATGTCTATCATTCCCCTCTCATATTTCTTTTAGCAGAATTAAGAAAGTATTCTTTAATTGGCTCATACTGTTCAATTATCCTGTCTAATGCCAATTGTAAAGTTAAAAACCTATTTGACACATGGCGTAAAAATATATGATCAGGCAAGCACAAGCTTAACTGCTTATCTCTAAACTCTTCACTTCTTGTGGCAGATTGCTTGAAGAAATAATAAATATCAATACATAATATCTCAATATCTGCACATGTATCCAATCCAAAAGCAAAAGCATTATGGACTTTGGAGTGAACAAGTGCCCCTATTCAGAAGATATTTATGCAGTTGTTGCAGTTTTGTATGCAACAATTTCATCACATTTGGGTCATCTGAAAAAATACTCAAAAGCTTATCTTGTGGTAGACTTGACAGAGCATTGCTGATATGATTAAGCAGTATCCCAGATGTTGCTGAACCTAAATGGTAAGTTTGAAAATGTTCACAAACAAGAAGCTTTTTTGATTCCGAGTAATACCGTATTAAAATGTCCAATTACTGGATTCTTTTCTCTGGCAATGGAGATTCATCAATTTGTAGTGAAAAGAAAGCTTGTGTTTTAAAGATCTCATTTACAATTTGTTCCTTAAAATAAGGACCCAAGCCATCAGATATCAAATAAGATAATTTGTTCTAGCCACATGAAAAGTCACGAGCAATTCTTGAATCACTAAATATATCTACAAAAATATTTGACAATATATATCCTGAGCAATATGGTATATCATGAACAGCAATTGCAATAGCAAATTTTGCTTCAGCAGATATTACTTTATCATTATGAGACATGATGCTTGGAGAAGGCAATCAAACACCTGAAATTTGAAAGCTATTGATGACCCTTTGATCTTTTTTCTTTTTCAGTTCACCGGAAAAGTCTCTAAATTTTGCACATTTTTCAATGTGTTTCTTTAAATTTGCATGCCATTTTACTGCTGCTACACCATGCTGAGAACAGTTGATGACACTGTCGCAAATAATATAAAGTGCTTCTTCTGGTTTAAATCCAGGAGAGCACCATGCACCTATATTATCCCCATTTCCATCAGTCTCCTTCAAAACTTCAGAATTAAATCTACTTTTCTGTTTGCAGGACATACCTGAAATAATATAAAATTTTAGTAAAAATGTAAAAATTAAAAAGAATTCAATACACATTTAAAAAGAACTGAAGTTTACAAATGACCTATAAAACATTTTAAAATTGCAATAAATAATTTTTGAAAATATATAAAAATAAATAATTGTATTAAATAATTTTAAAAAGATAAAAATTTAAAATAAATATTTTTTTTAATCTAAAAATTTGTAATAAATAATGTTGGCAAAGACTTACAAAATAATTTTTGAAAGGATCTAAAAAAAAAAATCTATATAAAAGCATTTAAAATTTGCAATATTTTTCAAAAAAGATACTACAGATGAAGATCAATGGAAAAATATTAGTAGACTCTTAGCAATGCAGGAGAATACAAATTGAATTGTGCAATCACATTATTTACATGAAACTGCTTGAATTTTTTAACACTGTCTCATGCCGGACTTCGGGAAGTAGATGAATTTAATCCGAAAATATCGGGATGGACCGAACTTGCATCCAATTGACCGCAGCTTTCAATAAAGAATTCTAGTTTAGAATAGAAACAGAAAGAAATCGTATTTCATAAGAAAATAATCGGAAATTTCTTGAAATGATGCAAAATGGTGGAAATTGAAGAGGGAAAAAAAGCAAAAAAACTCACGGTAAATTACGTGCAAAATGTATGTTTAATGAAAATGCATTATAGATGCGTAGTGAAAATACTCAGCAAATCTTATTGAAAAATATTTGATGAAATACTTATTTCCTATTCAAATGAAGAATCCGAAAAAGCCACATGTTGATTGGATGTCAGAATGTCGTGGGCTACCAGATTGGCGATGAAAACGGAATAGAATTGTAACCCAATTCTATTCTGTTGCTATTCTGTAGAAATTTTGTCGCCGTTTCCCCTCCGTTCCTTATAATTTGATGTGCTGGTCTCACTGTTGGCAGAGCAGAAGTTTAGCAGAGGGTAAGATGCAGTCGTAAAGTGTTCTTTAATAAAAGGCAAGTTCGTCAAACACAAACATCACTTTTATTCTTGTGAGATCCATTGCATAAGATATGGTTACAAAACACTGTAACATTCGTTACAAAGCAAACAGTATGTACAACAATGAGCTAGCAAGCTCATGAAAAAAAGGGTTGATAAACAGTTTATGATTAGGCATACACTCTCAGTTACTCGTACTGTTACTATAACATTGGCAAGTTGATAAAAGCTACATTACCATAAAATGCTGTGCTTGCTTACGAAACCACCATCGGCAGGTCACACGCCATGGCATTACTCCGAGTCCAAGACCGCGAAAAATTAACTTGGTCTCTTTAAAATTGAAAGAGCCAACACTAGAAATATCTTATTGCACTTTCCGAAATAAAACTATCGGAACTTGACTCGTACCTTTGTTTAAGCAACTTAGCTGAAAATGCTAACGTACCGAAACATACTCAAACCGAGTATTTGCTATGCATCAGATCATAGACCACTTCATACATCCAGTACGTACATCCATAACGTACATAACATCACATAGCATCAACAAGACACAAGTATGACCAAAGCATGATCCATAGCGGACATAAAGTAAGATCAACCTCATGATCAACCTAAGTAACTAAGAATGTGTCCTAGCATATATACACAATGATGGGTACGCTCCGGAACTCAACCGTTGACGGCAGCGCCCTCACAATATGCAAATCAGGATGCGCACGAGGCGAGAAGGCGATTTGCATGAATGGCATGTTCTGTTCTCTTCACGAGTCGTTCACAGGAACGGTAAAAACATTCTTAAAAAGAAGACACGTTCCCGCGATAACGAGAATCGCGACAGAAACAGAACCAAGTTTCCAACAAGAAGCTGGGGGGGGGGGGGGGGGGGGGGGGGGGGGGGGGTTATTCACCTAAACTTATGAAAATAGCGAATTCGAAAAAAAGCTGAAAACAGCAATTCCATAAGAAGGAAATCCAGGATTCCACGAAAAAGTGGCAGGCCTGTTTACATTGCGGTAAAGTAAGAAATAGTAAAAAATATATATATAACCTTAAAAATAAATATTGCGCGATGTGGGAAAAAAATAAGTAAAATTAAAAACTCAATAAATATTAGCGGAAAATTTAAAAGTTAATCAAAATCAAGCAAAAGCTAATTAAATAGCAATTGAATTACATTAAAAACTATTTTACGAAAATTTTATAAATAAATTCATAATAAGAATAATTTTATCGATGTTTAAGATCCTTTTCAACATTTGTTTAAATCTTTCAGATTTTTGTCTTACTGCCCAGTGTCTTACTGCTTGCTTACTGCCCAGTGTTACTTAACAGACCGTTATACAAAAGCAAATGAATTTCAAAAATCTTCTGAAATTTTCACATCATATATCAAAGGCTTTTTTTTCCTTTAACTTCAAAATCAGTATATTTAGTAGACCACTGATAAATGCACAAAAATTAATTTCAATGAATTCGAGGCAAATGAAATTGAAGATGATTACTACTGTTAAAAAAAAGGAGGTAATATGAGTAAATTAATTTCCACTTACTTTTTTAATTACTTCATATAAGATGTTTTTTCTCTTCTCCAGACACAGCAAAGATGATATTGAACCATGAGGTAAGAACTTCCAAACCAGCTTACGATCAAAGAATCTGCGATATTGAAATAACGAACATTTCCATTCCAAAGATCACCCCGAAACCGAAACCACTGTGTCTCGCCCACAGACATCTTCCTTTGTCTTATGGCTCGCCTCCTCCTTTCTTTGCCCTATGTTCTCACTCTTCTGGATGAATTTGTGACTCAGCCTTTTCTCGCCACAGAAGCACTTTGCGTCAGCATTTTTACCCACCAATCAATCATTCCTTTCTGTTTAGCAAAACAAGAATCGCATACCGCAGTATTTTTATGGAATGGCGCAGCATTGGCACAAAAACAGTTAAATTTTGCTTTTTGTATCAGAATGGCGCAGCATACTTTAAAATGTGCAGTTTGGCGCAATTGGCACAGTAATCACATCACTGTCTTTATGAAATGATTTCTATTCTAACTAAGTTACTACCTCTTTCTAGTCATTCTTTAACTTAAAAACCAATGAAAGCTTCTAAAAATAAAAACCAATTAAAGCTTCTGAAAATATAGAAACCAATTAAAGCTTTTGAAATTATATTTTAACTGTAAGTGCTTATGATGTCTCTTTGCATCACAACTTTACTTTGAAATAGTTATAACTCTTTAATTATAAGAAAATAAAGTTATTTTTAAAACTTTAAACTTGAAATTATATCTCTACAAACAAAATAAAAGTGTTAAAAAAAGAAAATTCTAAACTATCAGAGTTTCGACACCACAGAGGTCACTCTTTCGAGCCATTACTGTAATTATTGTTTATTAAATGTCATTTTACAACTTCTAAGTCATTCTTGTGTTTTTGCCACACCTCATCGGTTTCACCTTTAAGCTCCCACTGGTACCTTTACATTTAATTTCAGACCCAGTAAACTATGACGAAAAATGCTTGGTTTGGTGTGTACTACCACTTGGTAAAGTTTGGTCCATCTCTTTTGAATCACCCTGTAGATATATAAAGAAAACTCTTTCAAAATAACCCATGAATCAATGTTGGAGCCTCAAAAATGCGGAAATGCTGAAAAGAAAATAGAAACAAAGAAAATGAGAAAAAGCTGATGTGAGTCATAGACGGAAGTGAGAGGGAGCTTGAGGTTGCTAAGCACCCCCAATAGTTTCAATAACACTTAAAGCAATTTTTCATATTTATATTGATGTTATACATTGCAACTCAAATTATAAGGGATAATAAAGGGGCTTTAGCACTCCCAAACTACAAATCCTAGCTCGTGACTTTGATGACTACATAAGCCCCTGGGGAAATTTTTTGGAGGGAAGGGATTTCGTCTACAGGAAATTTGAAGATATTATTCTAACTTTATATATTACTAAAAACAAAAAAAAATGCATTAATTATGGACACACACACACACACACACAAAAAAAAAAGAAAATAGCATTGAAAGAAAATCTTATAAACATAAATGTCATATGACCTTTCACCTACTAATTTGAATCGTTTGCTTTTCACATTTTGAATTTTTTTTTCGGGGGGGGGGGAGGCCTCTAACCCGGCCCTTAAATATGCTCGTTAAGAATTGTTTGCCATCGAAAGGTCCAAAGACCATCCGATTCTTCTGTATCTATGCTATTTATGGGGATAACCACAGAGTAGTTTACTACTCCTTGGTGTTATGACTGACTTTCAGTATAACAACAGTATTCAGTATTTTTTATATGAAAAAGTCTGAAATTTTTACTTAAATTCTCCTCTTGGTAAGCATTTATGTATGTGCATATTCTATCCCATAGCTGCCAACCTCCAAATATGAAAAACCGGGAGATTTTTGTGCAAGAATATGAAAAAACTGGGAGATTTTGATAAGCCCAATTTTAGATGATGCAGATAGATTGCAAAAGTAGAAATTATTTTCACAACTAAACGAAATATAAAGAGGATCGCACACAAATGCCGTGTTTCGCGATACTGCTGCAAAATAGCCTTTCATTTCATTAATATTACGGTTGAACAATAGTTTTTCTGTATAAAATACGAAATAATTAAAAAAATTCGACGATGCTAACAGATTGCAAAAGTCGAAATTATTTTCATAATTAAACTGAATATATGGAGGATCACGCACACAAATTCTTGGAAAATTTAAAAATTTGAATTTGAAGATAGCAAAGTACGCACTGGCATAGAGTCAAGAAGTGTTGGCTGGGTCATGAAAGTACACAGGTCCAGTTTTAAAGAAAAACTTCGTTCACTTTATTTTGTGAAAAACACAACTAGGCATATTACACGTACCTGGTAATTTTCCATGCCGTAAAACATCAAAATATACTATGTACAAAAAGTTTGCAGTTGTAAATGACTAGGCAGAGATTCCTTGAAGCATTGGTAGTAAGTAACTATACTACCTCTATCACTTGCATGTATTTGCAGCCACCATTGAAGGTATCACACTTGGAAAAGGGAAACCAAAGGATAGAACATCAAAAAGTATTTAAAGCGACTTCCGAACGTTTGTAAGTAAATTTAACGTTCAATACACGCTGGTCTGAACTGACCACATCTGCATCCGTTTCGACTTAAAAACCGTCGTCAAACAATATCTCGCAGTGCTTCTGTCAAAAACATTTCTGTCCGCCTGCATCAGACTATCAGTGTCTAATCGATCATCGTCTCAAGTCATCATCTCAAGTCTGAGTGTGTTTTGAGGTCTGTCTGCGATCTCATCTGATCGATCTAATTGCTTCAAGAAACCTCTGCCCTATATATCCGAGAATGTACAGCTCCGGAAACGCCCCCGGATATGCAAATCAGATGCGTACGCATTGAGAACTGATTTGCATGAAACCTCATGTTGAAAAACGTCACGGTTCATGCCGGTGAACGGGAAGAGTCGTTCATATTAAATTTGCATAAATGCCCATTCACGGGAACGTGAATCGCGATGTATTGATTTTTTCCAACAATCGGCCCCCTCATGCAAATCCTTAAGTCTCAATGTATATGCAAAAGAATACTTACTCTGAGAAACCAAGGTATATCAATAAACACCAAGGCCCCCAGTATCCTATCAAACATATAATGAAGGAAAAATTTAAAGTATTATATCATTACTAAATTTAAAATAAAATGCATAAGTACTTATAGCATCTGAAAAACAGTTAAGTATTGTCGACAATATTGTAACAACAACATTTCACATCAAGTAGAAATTTATATACAACACAACTTCAATGCTTAAGTATTAGCATTCAAAAATTTAAATTTTAGTTTAAGTTTAATTATAAGTATCCAAAATTTAAGTATAAGCATATTATCATATTTAACAAGTCAACTTTAAAAGATTAAGATTTTGTATAAGCATAGAATTTAAGTTTACTTTAAATTTGAGTATAAACACTATAATTCAAAAAGCTTAAAAAATTTTAGTCTATTAATACAATACAAGTATACATAATTAATACTATTAGACTGCATTGATATACCAAATATTTAAAAATACATGATGCAAGTAATTAGATAATAAAATTCCTTTATCAAAATTTTCAACACATACTTTTTACTAAGTTGAAAAATACAAAATTTTATACACATAAGCTACTATTTAGCATTATGCGGGTAATAAAAAATGGATGTATATACAAAGGTGTAAAGTGAAAAAGATTCAATATCACAAAAATTTATACTCAAGATATACTATCTTATATCAATGAGGTTTAAAATAAACAATAATGTATATATATGACATCTTTAAAAATTCCCAAGTTGTAAATTCAATTTAGTATTTAAAATTTTCTTTAGACTAAACATTTAATCTCAAAAAGTTTGAATTAGTTTTTAAAAATTTTACTACAAAATTTAAGTATTATTTCCTTAGTCATTGGTTTAGTAAAGTGATCTGCTAAGTTATCTTTACTATTTACAAATTTAACATTAAAAGATTCATTGACTATTAAATTTCTTAGGAAATGATATCTCACATCAATATGCTTAGTTCTATTGTTTTGGAGAGTTAGAAAAATTAATGGCTGCTTGGTTGTTGCTAAAAATAACACTGTTACTTTTATTAAAGTTTAACCCAAGTAAATGACATTCTTCAATTATGTTTTGTACCCATACCATTTCCTTAGCGGCTTCAGTTAGTGATACGTATTCAGCTTCCATGGTTGATAAGCTGACACATTTATGTTTAAAGGTACGCCAAGAAATAGGTACATTGTCAATAAAGAGTATCATGCCTCCAAGTGAAACACGGTCATCTCTGTTTGCAGCAAAGTCAGAATCTGAATAACAATTCAATTTTAACTCTTGAATGTTAGATAAATTCAACATATAGTTTTTAGTCTTTTCAACATATCCTAAAAGTCTTAACAATGCATCCCAATGCTTAATTCCAGGGTTTTCTTGAAATTGAGATAATATATTGATGGCGTAACAAATATCAGGTCTAGTCCTACTAGATATAAAAGCCAAACACCCAATTAAGCTCCTGTAAGGAAAACTTTGCATTTGCTTTATTTCTTCACTTGTCTTTGGACAATCTATTTTACTTAGAATATTCCCTTTAGAAATGGGAAATGAAGTAACTGGATATTTATATTGTTGTAACATTTGACATACTTTATCTATATACTGACTTTGATGTATAAAAAATTTATTGTCACATTCTTTAAATTCCACGCCTAAAAGTTTTCTAATTTTTCCTAATACCTTGATATCAAATTCTATGCTAAGTAATGAAACAATGTGGTCTATGTCCCTTTGATACTTTGAGAAGAGAATTATGTCATCCACATAAACTAGCATAAGAACTTTGCTATTGTAAATATAGGCACAATTACACCATTGAAGTTTTAAAAAATTTAATTCTTTTAATTTGGTGTCAAGTTCATTAAACCATTCTCTCCCACTTTGATGAAGACCATAAATGGCTTTCTTCAACAAACAAACATAATCAGGCTGTTCCTGATTGACATAACCTTGAGGCTGTTTGTTGGGGGGGAGAAGCAAGTGTCTTTATGAAATACTAAAACAATTCTAAATATTCAAAACATTCTGACTACTGAAAAACTATCTCTGAAAGCTGCAAAAGTTCTAAAACTTCTAAAGTTCATCTAAAATAAATCTGAATTCTTAAATAAACTGAAAGTGGACCTATTGACCAGTTACCCTATGTGTACAAATATGTACTAATCCTGTAAAGTATTAAAAATGACACTTTACCTAAAAATAAAACATTAAAGTAAAAGAGAGAGAGAACAAACACATTTTAGGTTTTCAAAAATCTAACGTTTATTAAAATTTAAACTTCATTTTAAAAGAATTTTCAAAACATTTTACATCTCATTAACTAAACAAATCTAGCAAACAACTTAAATAAATAAATAAAAGGAATGGCCGGTCGTATAGTGGTAGAAAAAACGTTAGAATATTAAATTTTAAAGTTAACAATAATAAAATTATACAATTATTTGTCTAAACTTGAATTTAGGATAAAAGAACATAAGTTAGCCAAAAGGGAATTTAGAACATCCTAACAATAATCCAGGATTCGTAACTTAAAATATATAAGTCAAAGGGGTCTTATTTAATGCTAACTCAAAACAATTTTAAATAATGCAAAAGTAAACTAGTCTGAAACTTGAAGACAAAGAATTATATCACCTAGGCTCCAAGATAAGCTTCTGAGATCTGCAGGAAAGGACCCAACAGCAAAAATGTCACCAAAGTTCCCAGAGAACACTTCTTGAAAGACAAACACGGCAAAGGAGGGTTATGTCCATCAGAGGTGAGGAAAATATCCTACAGGATTCGAATTCGAAAAGGATTCCAAAGAGAACGTTTAGTAACGACGTAATTATTTCTCCACACAGCTGCACCGGATCTTTGACATCAGAACTGAATGCATAGCATATGTCCGGTTACTTTAAATTATAAAAGTGTTGCTGAATTTTCCTCAAAGTCCTTCTAAAACCACCATGTCCTGCAGTGATCGAATCATGACAATAATTTAGAATATCAGAGATCAAATTTTGTGGAAGAACAATACGCTCTTTTCTTTGATATTTTAATTTAGGTTTTCTATTAGTACAATATAATACATCATCTTTTAAGAAAAACATTAAATTTTTAGGGAATGGGTCAATATTTTTATCTAAGCATGAGCCAATTCTTATACAATTAGGGTCAGAATTTTGAGAATTACGTACTCTTAAAAGAAGGTTTGTATCAACATCCAGGTCTATAGTATTTACTTTTACATTATTTACACATCTAGATAGATAATCAGCTGTTAAATTTAGGCGACCAGGTTTATGAATAATTTTGTAATTCAACTGGGTCATGGTTATAAAATTCTGCGCGCGTATTTATACGTGCGGCAAAAGGGCGGAGTTTAGATAAACGGCAGCAATTAAAATTCGCTTACCGAAATTAGAATTGCCAAAATAATACTCATAATTCCGAGAGCAGACAATCCGTAAAAACGCGAACCAATTAAAATAAATCACGAATTCCAAAGAGGCGCGAAAAACGCTTAGGTGGCGTATTAATCGCAGTAAAAAGCCCGCAAAACAGAATTCCGAAAATGGCCGCAACTGAAATTTTTGAATTGCAGTGAGACATGGAAATAACCTGAAACTGAAGAACAAACGGAATTTCTAACCAAAATGGGACATCAAATTAAAAGGAACTTTAAGGGGAATCAAATAAATAAATAATTTTTAAAATTTACAAATCAAAAGTAATATTAATTTAAGGAATGGAACATTTTTAACTAAGAATATTATAAAGAAAATTAATTTAGAAGATTAAAAATCTTCTAATTAAAGAATAAATGAAAAAGCCAATAAATATTATTTCAATATTAAGAAAATTGAGCCAGGGAAAAAGAAATAAAAGTAAATTTTCAAACCTCCAAATTACATACATTCTAAAGCAAGCCAACACATTTCATATATACCTTTTGACTCAATTTAGCATAGAGATAGGCAGATTTGATATCTAACTGGAAATGCATACGAAAATTGAGAAGAATGCTCTAATTAAGTTGAAGTTAACAACAGGGCTAAAAACTTCATCGTATGATTCTTCCTTTTTCTGACCATACCCCTGGGCTACCAAACGAGCTTTAAATCTCTTAATTTTCCCATTCTCGTCTTTCTTAATAGTGTAGACCCATCTACTGCCTATATGCTTTTGTGAGGTGGATGCAGGAACCAGTTCCCAGACACCCCTCTCTTGCATTATGGTCATTTCTTCATCCATAGCTTTACACCATTTTTCAGACTGGGAAGATTTAATAGCAGCGTTGTACCATTTTGGTATATTTATTTCAATATTGCTTGCTTCTGGTCTGCCTCTGACCCTTTTAAGACCTTTATTTTCCCGAAAATTAAACAGTTGCTGATCAAACTGTATATTCCTTTTCTCACAATATTTCTTAACATCATTGTGCGACCTCAGCCTTTTATTATCTCCTTGAGCGTAATAATACACATCGGTTCTACTCCCATCGGGTCTTGGAACCGTCTTTCTTGGAACCGTCTTGGAATAATTTTACTCTATTTACAAATTTCTTAGAAGTAAAATATGCAGAATTTAGACTCACAGTTTTGGAAAAGTCACTTGCTTGTTGACGAAGCCGGCTCTCCTCAGCTGATAGCTCTGCTTGTATTTTGCTGAGCTTGAAGTCCGAGTCACTCCAGCGATATATCAATTGAACGATGCCACGGAGTTCTTCCGGAAGATACCGAATCGACTGGAATGCAATATATAGGTCTTCAATGGGGTGTTTCGCCTCATCACGGCCTTCCGCAGTCTTGAGCAAAAAATGTCAACAGGCTCATCTTGCTCCGGCCGAATGTCGAAGAACTCGTCTAGTAGGCACACTAGGTTGGCTCGGGAAGGCGCTTGAAAATGTTCTTTCGAGGTATTCCATGCTTGACTAGGTTCATCGCTGACGTTTATCAACTCCTTGTATTCCGAGGATAAGCTTTGATAGTTTATAGCGAGCGCTCGGTCTTTCCTTCGATAAAAATCAATGTAGTCGCGTCGACTCACGGTCGCGTCTTCTTCGATAGGCTTAAAACTTCCATCTACGTGTCCGAAACATCCTTCTCCCTTGAGGACAATTAGATGTCGGTACACCAGGTGACGTAGTTGTCCCGCGTCAGCAACTCCATTCTACTTGCCTCCATGGCCACTCGTAGATTTGAAGAAGCAGAAGCAAAAGTCTTTTGTACACTGTTTACGTTTACACTGTTGCGTTTCGTTGTTCACACGAACTTCAAAATGGTGCCAGGTGCGGCCCCCATCTTAACACTGGAACGATTTCTTTAAAAATACTTGCACTTATGATTCTATTGGGCGTTAAACTGGCCCCGTAACCGTTTCTCTTGGAAAATTTAAAAATTTGAATTTGAAGATAGCAAAGTACGCACTGGCATAGAGTCAATAAGTGTTGGCTGGGTCATGAAAGTACACAGGTCCAGTTTAAAAGAAAAACTTCGTTCACTTTATTTTGTGAAAATCACAACAAGGCATATTACACGTACCTGGTAATTTTTCATGCTGTAAAACATCAAAATATACTATGTACAAAAAGTTTGCAGTTGTAAATGACTAGACAGAGATTCCTTGAAGCATTGGTAGTAAGTAACTATACTACCTCTATCACTTGCGTGTATTTGCAGCCACCATTGAAGGTATCACACTTGGCAAAGGGAAACCAAAGGATAGAACATCAAAAAGTATTTAAAGCGACTTCCGAACGTTTGTAAGTAAATTTAACGTTCAATACACGCTGGTCTGAACTGACCACATCTGCATCCGTTTCGACTTAAAAACTGTCGTCAAACGATATCCCGCAGTGCTTCTGTCAAAAACATTTCTGTCCGCCTGCATCAGACTATCAGTGTCTAATCGATCGTCGTCTCAAGTCATCATTTCAAGTCTGAGTGTGTTTTGAGGTCTGTCAGCGATCTCATCTGATCGATCTAATTGCTTCAAGAAACTTCTGCCCTATATATACGAGAATGGACAGTTACGGAAACCCCCCGGATATGCAAATCAGATGCGTACGCATTGAGAACTGATTTGCATGAAACCTCATGTTGAAAAACGTCACGGTTCACGCCGGTGAACGGGAAGAGTCGTTCATATTAAATTTGCATAAACGCCCGTTCACGGGAACGTGAATCACGATGTTTTGATTTTTTCCAACACAAATGCCGTTTTTCGCGATACTGCTGCAATATAACCTTTCATTTCATTAACATTACGTTTGAACAATAGTTTTTCTGTATAAAATACGAAATAATTAAAAAAAATTGATGATGCTAACAGATTGCAAAAGTAGAAATTATTTTCACAATTAAACTGAATATATGAGGATCGCGCACAAATGCCGTTTTTCGCGATACTGCTACAAAATAGCCTTTCATTTCATTAATATTACGTTTGAACAATAGTTTTGTTGGAAAAAATCAATACATCGCGATTCACGTTCCCGTGAACGGGCGTTTATGCAAATTCAATATGAACGACTCTTCCTGTTCACCGGCGTGAACCGTGACGTTTTTCAACATGAGGTTTCATGCAAATCAGTTCTCAATGCGTACGCATCTGATTTGCATATCCGGGGGCGTTACCGGAACAGTCCATTCTCGGATATATAAGGCAGAGATTTCTTGAAGCAAATCATCATCAGAGAGATTTCCCACTCAGTCTGATCCAGAACGGAGCGGAGAAAGCTTTGTAAGACATAGACACTGATGGTCTGATGCAGGCAGACAGAAGCACTGCGGGATATCGTTTGACGACGGTTTTTAGTCGAGACGGATGCAGAGATGGTCAGTTTAGACCAGTATGTGTTGAACATTAAATTTACTTACATGTGTCTGGAAATTACGTTAAATATTCTTCTGATGTCTTATCCTTTGGTTTTCCTTTGCCAAGTGTGATACCTTCAATGGTGGCTGCAAATACACGCAAGTGATAGAGGTAGTATAGTTACTTACTACCCATGCTTCAAGGAATTTCTGTCTGATTATTTACAACTGCAAACTTTTTGTACATAGTATTTTTTTGATGTTTTGTGGCATGGAAACCTGGAATGTGTAACTTGCCTAGTTATGTTTCTCACGAAATAAAGTGAATGATGTTTTTCTTTGAAACTGGATCTGCATACTTTTATGACCCAGCCAACACTTATTGACTCTATGCCAGTGCGTACTTTGCTGTTCATCTTGCTTCTTCAAATTTTAAATTTTCCTACAAGTTCTTCTGTATAAAATACGAAATAATTATAAAAAAAATTTGACGATGCTAACAGATTGCAAAAGTAGAAATTATTTTCACAATTAAACTGAATATATTGAGGATCGCACACAAATGCCGTTTTTCGCGATACTGCTGCAAAATAGCCATTAATATTACGTTTGAACAATAGTTTTTCTGTATAAAATACGAAATAATTATAAAAAATTTGACGATGCTGACAGATTGTAAAATTGGAAAAATAGTTTCATAATAAAATGAAATATAAGGAGGATCGCGCACAAACGTTGTTTTTAGCGCTACTGCTGAAAAAAATAGTTTCATTTCATTAATAATATGTTTGAACAATAGTTTTGTATATAAAACAAAATAATTTAATAAAATTTTAGTCGATGCAAATGCGTTTTTCCCACATTAATTAGATAATCATTGGTAATCTCTCTCGTGACGCTGTGGGAATAATTGCCGTTTGCGAGCGCCGATTACACAATAGCTGAGAAATGCATTTTTAGATGAAAAAACGGGAAAACTCCGATTTCAAAATTTGTGACTTCGTTTCTCATTTCGTAATATTTTCGGAAAATTCGTGATCTATTTCCGATTTTTTTACTTTTGTAACCTGTAAATACAAATATAAAAATACAAACGTCAATCGCGATCCATTCCTACACCACGGTAGCAGAAAACTGCGCCAAGGAAAACAACTGAAAGTCACGATTTGCATTAGTGATTTCTACCAAGAAAGGGGGAAAATAAGGGCCGTTGTGTGAAAACCGGGAGATTGAGCTACTTACCCAGGAGACCGGGAGATATAGCGAAAAACCGGGAGAGTTGGCAGCTATGCTATCCAAATATTGCATTAAATGCAAACTCATAAATGTTATTTAATTGGAAAGGAAGAGCATCAAAAACCATAATTTCAACACCATGCCATGCAAAAGCTTTGAAAAATTCTTCATCAAGTAAAAACAATTATTTTTCGATACCTTTAGAACTAATGCATGGCTGTTTTACATGTATTAAACTATTCATTGAGGCGATCATAAGGCTTAAATGTTTTTGTTTAACAAATTGTTTGTAAGGCCACGAAAGGCAATATATTTTTGTCCATGTTGAGTGGGATCTTTACTAGAGATGTCACAAAACCCAATAACCGATATAATCCGATACCAATATTTGATTGCTATTATAATGTATAACAAATTCATAATTGCTGTAAAATTGCGTATAAAACTTATGTCAGCCATAATAAACTAGACACCTTCATAAATATTAAAAAACAAAAACATTCATAATACATGTTTATAAATATTTTATTTGTTCACATTTAATTTAATAAAGTAACTAAATAATGTATGTAACATGTGTTAAATACAGGTAGGTTAAGAGATAAATAAAATAAGTCAAGCTAGAGAGAAAATTGAAACAAAATAACAGTTTGTTACATACCCATAAGTAGTACGTAAGCATAAGTGCAAATATTGCAATTCCTTCATTATCATAACTGCCAGCGACAGATCGACTAATGTAACCAGGCACTAAAAAATGAAAGTATACATTACTGGGGTTGCTCATTAGCAGAAAAGAAAGTTAAAAAGTATCACATATATCTTGTATTTCAGTATTAACGCAAATACATCCCAACAGGAACTTGTGTTTCTGTATTTAAAATCCATAATGTATACTAGATGTTCCACGGGATTTAAAATGCAAATCTGATTAGAATCACACCAGAACTCACAGAAAATTCTCGAATACCAGGAATGCAAACGGCTACAAAATAAACCAGGTTGGCCTTATTATTCTGTATTAAAAGTATTTCCTTATTAGTTAGCCTTATTATTCTGTATTAAAATTTGATCAACATAACACAGCTGAATAGCAAACAACCATCCAGATGCTGAGAATTTGAAATCCCCATAGAGGCAAAGCAAAAGACAAACAAAACTTTACTTGCAATTTTGAATAAAGCATGAACAATTAGACCTATACATGTGAGTTTGTTTGTTTTTTTACCCAATTCTAAATTGTGTGAAATTCCAATTTTAAATTGTTTTTGAAAAGATGTATACTTTGTGTTGGAAAAACGTAAACAAACAATCAAGATTCACAATTCTGCTGAACAAAATTCAAATCATAAATTCATTTGAATGCTTCACTTTGTTCTCGAGAGTAAAATGTGGCATTCTTCCAGCATGTTCTTCATGCAAATCAAGTGTTTGATGCATATACAGTAAATCTGCATATCCCAGGATGATCCCAGTAATTTGCATGTTCCGGGAAGGTCCCATCCTCAGGTATAAAGGAACTCAGCTTGATACATGAAATCAGATGGAAATCAGATTGGTAAAGATCGTAGGTATCGTTTCAAATCTGATCAAATCAGGGAACATAATGTTTCAGTATGTCAACTATTAGATGGATTAAATTCGCGATAAGTTTCTAACCAGTCATAGTCTTCCACTACTACAACTGGGACCAGATATGGAAGACAGGTACCTTTCTGAATGCAATGAGGGAGTGTACTATGGCAGCATTCCTCCAGATAAACCAATGAACATAAAACTTTCCTGAACTTAGTTTGAGTAGTGAAGATAACTCTAATATTTGCATATGATGAATTCGCAACACCTCTGCACAGGCACATATAAGCAAGCTCTGAACATTTCAGTATATGCTTTTCAATAACGACATACTAAGCGCTGTTATAAGTAGCACTGTTTAAGCTCTACTGTTAGTTATGTTTTTGTAAATAATAATAATTTTTTATATACCCTTCTGATAATGCATTTACCATACCATACATTTACCTACATCATGCATTTACCATACTACAAACATTGATATATGAGTTATATGAGTTAAAGGCACATATATTGGAGCAAAATTTAGGTGGCAAGCATACATCACCGATCCACCAGAAAATGGCATTTCTTTAAAATCACAAGTTTTTGATTCATGAAAAAAAGGTGACACTAATAATTCTACACAAATAAGTTAAAATCTTCCAATCATCAATGTTCTAAGTAATTTTGTATTCTTTCAAAATATGTTAATGCAATAGAACTTACCAATGGCTATGAAACATGCAGCAAAGAGTCCAGCTCCGTCACTCCACAGCTCCTTTGTTAGGAAGTAAGTTGATAGTGCGGTGAGACCACTGAAATGGACACAATAAAGATAAATATAGTACATCTTCCCAGTATTAGAAATTTAAACTAGGTGTCATTTGACATCTAAAGTTTTGACTACTAAATGGACAAAACTAGTTGCCATTTTTGCATCTCTAACAATAACAAATATTTTTAAATGTTCTTTTTTGTTAAAGATATAATTAAAGAATAATTCAAATTTTTGTATTGGAAATTATTTTAAATTTTCTTAAATTATAAAATGTAATAATAAAGGAATCCATGAGAAAATAAAAACAGAAAAACCTTTTTCAGAAGTTTCACATCTCCCAAAAACTTTCTCAGCAACTCTTCCTTTCTTGAAAATTTCCAAAGTGGCTGCATCTGATACGGGCATGATGCTACACTTTACTAGTTATGAACAAATCGCAGCTAAGTGTTTTTATTTAATGAAGTTTCATTTGTCCTAAGTATATAGGGTCAATTAGGTTTGTCCAACTCGCAGGTCACATGCAACCCACAACGGATATGAATGCGACCCAACAAAAAATCATAAACTTACAAACTTTGAGATTGGACTAAAAATACCATTAATAATACTACAAATACAATTTTAGCATGTTATTAATTTATAAACTATGAATTTTAGAATTTAACACGATCTTTAGCAATGAGAGATTCATAAAATTATTCTCAAATAATTATATTTGTTCAAAATGGCCACCCATGAGAGTAGTTACTTCTCGATATAATAAATGGTGCCCTAGAGCTCTTGCTTCCTACTTTCCAAGTCAGCACTATTTGGAAGCACCTACATTTGTGAGCAGCTATTTTCAAGGAAATACAAGAATGTAAACAAACATCGTAATTCACGATGTTCATAAACTTTTATTTTTGAACCACTTACTTCATGCTCGGGAGTGATTCAAGGCATTCTTTCAGCAGAAGTTTTCATTCAAATTGAATATCCAACACATACACAAACTCAATTAAATATTTTGGGGTGGACCCCAGATAACATAGTATTCTGGTAGGTACCCCCATCCCAATGTATATAAGAAGTTCACTTTGGAAACATCAGTATGATATAAGATCAAAGTGATTGGTATGATTGGTAATCGCTTTCTATGAAGGTCTTATGATAAAATGTCTAAGCATTAGATGATGATGATGGTGTTGAAGGATTGAAAGTTCCTATTCAGATTTTTGTCACAAATTAAACACTGGTGATTTTTATGCTTTTGATCTTGTTAGATGTCGACCATTCATAGTTCTAAAGATTCAACTGTAATGTATCAGAAAAGGTTTTGTCCATGTTCCAATATGTGATCGGCACGAGATGGAAACGGACGCCATATAAAGGTAAATTTAAATCTGTCGATATTGATGCTTCCAAAACAAACCTCTCATGTTTCTCAAACTCTATAGAACTTGTAAATATGTTACGCTATAAATGCTTATAGCCATGTAACATGCCACTGTAATTTGGCAAGATAATGTGTTTATGAATAAACGTAAATTCTGTTGATTAATTTGACTCATGAACTTCTTTCTTTTACTACTGCACAATTCTGCTATCGACTTAAGGAATATCCTAGTGTTCTTTTATATAGTTGAATAAAGCACACGAAGAATAAAACTAGTACCAAAATATCTGATGAGTACCTTGAGAACTCACTGAGAATTGCAACTACTTCCATCGAACCAAATATCGAAGCATTAATATCTCAAAAACAATGTCAAACATCTCACTAATTTCATATTGCTGTCTCTCTTTGTGTGTGTGTGTGTGTGTGTGTTTGTGTCTTTCACTTTTATAATAAAAAATTCATGAATTAATGAAATTTAAATTACTTAAATATGTTAACTATATATTCTACGTTCTTTTGCTCATCAGCTATCATTAGTGTATTTTATGCGAGGCCTAAAACAGCTCGTCTTCTTCAAATGTGGTTCAGGGAAATTAAAAGGTTGGACAAATATTTTAGTAGACCGAATGTTCATCTCTCAAAGAGGCACATCTTGTTTGAAGGGCGTGGCCAAAGCAACTACAATTTCTTTAGAGATATCGGAATATTTTTAATGAGAAATTGGAATATTTCTTACGGAAAATCGAAGTTTTGGAACAAAGTGCAGAAAAACAACTGTGACGAATTTGAGAAAATATTTGTGTCGAGTTTGCTCTACCCCAGGGGGTTGATGATGAAACCCAAACCGTCCGACCTACCAGAAAGGTGTAAGGTAACTGTTTGGACGGTCGGGAAGTGCCACCCAATTTAGACCGGAACCCAGTGGGGGAGGCATCCACAGGGACCGTACCCTCCTTCCCCTACCACCAACCTCTCGGAAGGACTTTCGGACCCATTAACGTGATCGTACTCCGCATGAACACGGCGGCAGTTTCGGCAGTGGCTGGAATCGAACCCGGGCCTACCGAGTGCAACTCCAGCGCGCTAACCAATGGGCTACCGCGCCCCCTACCCCAGGGGGTGTCCAACCCCGTTAGCGCGCTGGAGTTGCACTCGGTAGGCCCGGGTTCGATTCCAGCCACTGCCAAAACTGCCGCCGTGTTCATGCGGAGTACGATCACGTTAAACATGTGGGTCCGAAAGTCCTTCCGAGAGGTTGGTGGTAGGGGAAGGAGGGTACGGTCCCTGTGGATGCCTCCCCCACTGGGTTCCGGTCTAAATTGGGTGGCACTTCCCGACCGTCCAAACAGTTACCTTACACCTTTCTGGTAGGTCGGACGGTTTGGGTTTCATCATTAACCCCCTGGGGTAGAGCAAACTCGACACAAATATTTTCTCAAATTCGTCACAGTTGTTTTTCTGCACTTTGTTCCAAAACTTCGATTTTCCGTAAGAAATATTCCAATTTCTCATTAAAAATATTCCGATATCTCTAAAGAAATTGTAGTTGCTTTGGCCACGCCCTTCAAACAAGATGTGCCTCTTTGAGAGATGAACATTCGGTCTACTAAAATTTTGTTGCCAAATATAGAAAGTATGTTTTTCTTTCAATGATTCCCATAATTAATGAGAGTTAACTTTTGCTGAAATGGGTAGATATTATAGCAACTATTAAATGTCATTTTAGCCCTTCTGATTGACCTCTTTAAATACTTCAGAAATCAACTTTTCATTTCTTTGGGAAAATCCGAATTTTCATTTCCAGGAAAATATACAAATCTTCAATTTTGTGAACGACTTTGATGGAATTCATGTACCAAAGACATTTTTCAATGAAATTCTCTACTTGGATGAAAATGGATAGTTTAAACAAAAAATTAGCCCAAACAAAAAAAATTCCATAGCATTATATTTATAGGTTTTTAATGCGTTTCATTTATTAGTTAGTAATTTCTAAAAGATAGTTTAGCAGTATTTCAACAGTTTAGCAATATTTCAGCAAACAATAAGCAATATTTCAGATGATCGTCGGTACATTTCATTTTATTTTTAAATATTTTCCATTTTTTCAATATGTTTGTATCCACAGATATTTTTATATTTATTGTGCTTTTTATGCTGAAATATTATCTTTCCCATATTATTGATGAAATTGAGATATATGTTTAGGATAATGAAATTAAAACATTTTTATTTATTGTCATTTAGAATTAAAAGGCTCATTAGAAATAGATTTAAAAAGCATGAATTTTTTATATACACTCATGTTTATGAAAATTGCAACACCATGAAGGAATTGCTAGATTAGAATGAAACGCATGGGACATGCAAAGCAGAATAGGGCATGCAATTGATAAGAAATGCAGTGTGAATGTATATGCCTGGACTCCACAGCGCCTTCTGAATGGTCGTACGAGGAGTATAAATAGTAGGCTGTGGAATAGCCAGACAAGTATGGTGTCAGTGTATGCACTTTGAAAACTGTTCTACTGAAGTCATTATGCTACATCAACATCAGAAGACTCCGTATAAGCAAACTACAGAGTTTGAATGGGAATGCATAATCAAACTGCTGGAAGAAGGATTTTCATACCAGGATATTGCTGCTTATATGGGGCATAATTCCACAACAGCAATGTGAGTGTGGAAGCAGTCGACCACGTAATATGACGACAGCATGGGATGATAGATATCTCATCTGCATGACGGTGACAAACCATATCAATTCTTCTCAAGCGTTAGCGCAGCACTCGAGCACTGACACAGGTACAGCATTGTTTTTTTTTTTTTTCTATAGTTCAAAGGCATCATCTGCTGCAAGCATTCTGCACTGTGTGCAAGCATTCTTTTGAAAAGGATATCGTTGACCCTAAATCATCAATGCCACAGGTCACAATGGGCGGGGGAGTACAGACCAAGGCGTGTGGATTGGCACAAGATCATATTTTTGGATGAGTCATGCTACAATCTCGACTACAATAATAGCTCATACACGTTAGACAGTATTGTGGTGAATATAATGTAAATTTCTTAATAATTCGCGTTTCACATTTATTCGACAAATCGAATATTCTGGTGTGCAAAACCCCTAAAGTAGACAATATTGGGAAACTAAATTTGCGCATTTCTTCCTTTCGAATTATATACCTGTACACCATATTAAAGTCTATCTCATCCTGAGGCACCCCTATATTATTATTTCTCCTTTGGAACTTTTTTCTGTGAAGCACAGCCATAAATGAACATTTCTGAAAAACTCTGTCTTGTGTTTTTTATCAGATGATTGGCCCATATACAAAATATCAAGCCTCTATCACATTTAAAAGGAAGCATGCCTCATTTATTCGAAAAATCGAACATATTAGTGTGCGCACCTCTTAAAGTAGCAAATATTGGAAATCTGAAATTTCACACTTTCTTCCTTTCAAACCACCTACCCGTACACCAAATTTGAAGTCGCTATCCTATAAGAAGCATGTTTTTCTATCACTTCACTTTTTGAATGTTTTTCTGTGTAGCACCCCGTTAAAGAACATTTTTGTCAAACTGTATTAACCTTTGTTTTTTTTGTCAAATGGTTAGCCCATATACTAAATTTCAAGCCTCTATCACATTGAAAAGGAGGAGTTTTTCATTTGTTCGGCAAATCGAACATTTTAGTGAGCAGCACCCCCTACAATAACAAATGTTGGAAAACTGAAATTGCACACTTTCTTCCTTTCCAACTTTTTACCCGTACAACAAATTTGAAGTCTCTATCTCATCGCGAAGCATGCTTTTCTAGCATTACATCTTTCGAATGTTTTTGTGTGGAGTACCCACCCTCTTAACTATACATTTTTGAAAAACTCTATTCTTTTTGTGATTTCTATCAGATGATTCGCCCATATACCAAATATCAAGCCTCTATCACGTTTTAAAAGGGGCGTTTCTCCCTTATTCCGAAAATCGAACATTATGGTGTGCGGCACCCCCTAAAGTAGAAAATATTGGTAAACTGAAATTGTACACATTCTTCCTTTCAAACTATCTACCCTTACACCAAATTTGATATTTCTATCTCATTCCGAAGCATGGATTTTTATCAATTCACTTTTCGAACGTTTTACTCTGGAGAGCACCCCCCCTTAAACGAACATTTTGAAAAACTATATTCGTCTTGGGTGTTTCCGTCAAATGATTAGTCCATATACCAAATTTCATGCCTCTATCAAATTTTAAAGGAGCGTTTTCTCATTTATTTTGTAAATCGAACGTTTTGGTGTGCGGCACTCCCTTAAGTAGAAAATATTGGAAATCTGAAATTTCACACTTTCTTCCTTTCGAATGATATATCCATACACCAAATTTGAAGTCTCTATATCATCGGAAAGCATGCTTTCCCATCATTTCATTCGAATGTTTTGGTGTGGGGCACCCCCTCTATAGAACGTTTTCGAAAAATTCAATTTTTTCAGGGGGTTTTATCGAACAACCGAGCCGTGTACCAAATTGCAAGTCTCTATCTATTCGGGAAGTGCCTAAAAAAGCGTGACAGACAGACAGACAGACACTTGGCAATTAGTATATATTAGCCGAATACCAGTTGAAAATCAACGGTCTCGCAATAAGAAATCCCTGAATAATGTAAATTTTATAATAATTCGCGTTTCACATTTATTCGACAAATCGAATATTTTGGTGTGCAGAACCCCCTAAAGAAGAAAATATTGGGAAACTGAATTTGCGCATTTCTTCCTCTGTTTGTCTTGTGTTTTTTATCAGATGATTGGCCCATATACCAAATATCAAGCCTCTATCACATTTAAAAGGAAGCGTGCCTCATTTATTCGGAAAATCGAACATATTAGTGTGCACACCCCTTAAAGTAGCAAATATTGGAAATCTGAAATTTTACACTTTCTTCCTTTCAAACTATCTACCCTTACACCAAATTTGATATCTCTATCTCATTTCGAAGCATGGTATTTTATCAATTCATTTTTCAAACGTTTCATTCTGGAGCACCCCCTTAAACGAACATTTTTGAAAAACAATATTCTTCTTACGTGTTTCCGTCAAATGATTAGCCCATATACCAAATTTCAAGCCTTTATCAAATTTTAAAGGAGCGTTTTCTCATTTATTCTGTAAATCGAGCATTTTGGTGTGCGGCATCCCCTTAAGTAGAAAATATTGGAAATCTGAAATTGCACACCTTGCATTCCTTTTGAACGATTTACCCATACACCAAATTTGAAGTCTCTACCTCATCGCAAAGCATGATTTCCTATCATTTCACTTTTTGAACGTTTTAGTGTGCGGCACCCCCTTAAGTAGAAAATATTGGAAATCAAAAAGTGTACACTTTCTTCCTTTTGAATGATTTACCTATACACCAAATTTGAAGTCTCTATCTCATCGCAAAGCATGCTTTCCCATCATTTCACTTTTCGAACGTTTTGGTGTGGAGCACCCCCTCTAAAGAACGTTTTCGAAAAATTCGATTTTTCCAGGGGGTTTTATCGAACAACCGAGCCAGCCGTGTACCAAATTGCAAGTCTCTATCTATTCGGGAAGTGCCTGAAAAAAGCGTGACAGACAGACGGACGGACACTTGGCAATTAGTATATACTAGCCGAATACCCGTTGAAAATCAACGATCTCACAATAAGCAACCCCTGAATAATGTAAATTTTTTAATAATTCGCGTTTCACATTTATTCGACAAATCGAATATTTTGATGTGCAGAACCCCCTAAAGAAGAAAATATTGGGAAAGTAAATTTCCGCATTTCTTCCTTTCGAATTATTTAACCGTACACCACATTAAAGTCTATCTCATCCCGAGGCACCCCTATATTAGTATTTCTCCTTTGGAACTTTTTTCTGTGAGGCACACCCATAAATGAACATTTTTGAAAAAATCTCTTAGTCTTGGGTTTTTTATCAGATGATTGGCCCATACACCGAATATCAAGCCTCTATCAAATTTAAAAAGAAGCTTTCCTCATTTATTCGAATATTAGTGTGCGGCACCCCTTAATGTAGCAAATATTGGAAATTTGAAATTTCACGCTGTCTTCCTTTCAAACTATCTACCCGTACACCAAATTTGAAGTCTCTATCCTATCGAGAAGCATGTTTTTTCTATCACTTCACCTTTCGAACGTTTTTATGTGCAGCACCCCGTTAATGAACATTTTTGTCAAACTGTATTCATGTTTGGTTTTTTTGTCAAATGGTTAGTCCATATACTAAATTTCAAGCTTCTATCACATTGCAAAAGAGGCGTTTTTCATTTGTTCGGCAAATCGAACATTTTAGTGATCGGCACCCCCCCCCCCCCCCCCCCCTACAACAGCAAATGCTGGAAGACTGAAATTGCACACTTTCTTCCTATCCAACTTTTTACCCGTACACCAAATTTAAAGTCTCTATCTCATCGTGAAGCATGCTTTTCTAGCATTTCATCTTTCGAATGCTTTTGTGTGGAGTACACACCCCCTTAACTATATATTTTAAAAAACTCTATTCTTTTTGTGATTTCTATGAGATGATTGGTCCATATACCAAATATAAAGCCTCTATCACGTTTTTAAAGGAGCGTTTCTCCTTTATTCCGAAAATCGAACATTTTGGTGTGCGGCACCCCCTAAAGTAGAAAATACTGGTAAACTGAAACTGTACACTTTCTTCGTTTTAAACTATCTACCCTTACACCAAATTTGATATCTCTATCTCATTCCAAAGCATGGTTTTTTTATCAATTGACTTTTCGAACGTTTTACTCTGGAGCACCCCCTTAAACGAACATTTTTGAAAAACTGTATTCGTTTGGGGTGTTTTCGTCAAATTATTAGCCCATATACCAAATTTTAAGCCTCTATCAAATTTTAAAGGCGCCTTTTCTCATTTATTCGGTAAATCGAACGTTTTGGTGTGCGACACCCCCCTTAAATAGAAAATATTGGAAATCTGAAATTGCACACTTTCTTCCTTTCGAACGATTTTCCCATACACCTAATTTGAAGTCTCTATCTCATCGCAAAGCATGTTTTCACTATTATTTCACTTTTCGAATGTTTTGGTGTGCAGCACCCCCTTAAGTAGAAAATATTGGAAATCTGAAATTGCACACTTTCTTCCTTTCGAATTATTTACCTATACACCAAATTTGGAGTCTGTATCTCATCGCAAAGTATGCTTTCCCATCTTTTCACTTTTCGAACGTTTTGGTGTGGGGCACCCCCTCTATAGAACGTTTTCGGAAAATTCGATTTTTCCAGGGGGTTTTATCGAACGACCGAGCCGTGTACCAAATTGCAAGTCTCTATCTATTCGGGAAGTGCCTGAAAAAAGCGTGACAGACAGACAGACAGACAGACACTTGGCAATTAGTATATACTAGCCAAATACCCGTTGAAAATCAACGGTCTCGCAATAAGCAACCCCTGAATAATGTAAATTTTATAATAATTCGCGTTTCACATTTATTCGACAAATCGAATATTTTGGTGTGCAGAACCCCCTAAAGAAGAAAATATTGGAAAACTGAATTTGCGCATTTCTTCCTCTGTTTGTCTTGTGTTTTTTATCAGATGATTGGCCCATATACCAAATATCAAATCTCTACCATGTTTTAAAGGAAGCGTGCTCATTTATTCGGAAAATCGAACATATTATTGCGCACCCCTTAAAGTAGCAAATATTGGAAATCTGAAATTTCACACTTTCTTCCTTTCAAACTATCTACCCTTACACCAAATTTGATATCTCTATCTCATTTCGAAGCATGGTTTTCTAAAATTCACTTTTCGAACATTTCACTCTGGAGCACCCCCTTAAACGAACATTTTAAAAAAACTATATTCGTCTTGCGTGTTTCCGTCAAATGATAAGCCCATATACCAAGTTTCAAAGCTCTATCAAATTTTAAAGGAGAGTTTTCTCATTTATTTTGTAAATCGAACGTTTTGGTATGCGGCACCCCCTTAAGTACAAAATATTGGAAATCTGAAATTGCACACTTTCTTCCTTTTGAACGATTTACCCATACGCCAAATTTGAAGTCTCTACCTCATCGCAAAGCATGATTTCCTATCATTTCACTTTTCAAACGTTTTGGTGTGCGGCACCCCCTTAAGTAGAAAATATTGGAAATCTGAAATTTCGCACTTTCTTATTTTTGAACGATTTACCTATACTCCAAATTTGAAGTCTCTATCTTATCGCAAAGCATGCTCTCCTATCATATAACTTTTCGAACGTTTTGGTGTGCTGCACCCCCCCTTAAGGAGAAAATATTGGAAATCTGAAATTGCACACTTTCTTCCTTTCGAGTGATTTACCCATATACCAAATTTGAAGTCTATCTCATCGCAAAGCATGCTTTCCCGTCATTTCACTTTTCGAACGTTTTGGTGTGGGGCACCCCCTCTATAGAACGTTTTCGAAAAATTCGATTTTTCCCGGGGGTTTTATCGAACGACCGAGCCATGTACCAAATTGCAAGTCTCTATCTATTCGGGAAGTGCCTAAAAAAGACGTGACAGACAGACAGACAGACAGACAGATGGACAGACAGACGGACACTTGGCAATTAGTATATATAATAGATAGACTAGCCGAATACCCGTTGAAAATCAACGGTCTCACAATAAGCAACCCCTGAATAATGTAAATTTTGGAACAATTCGCGTTTCACATTTATTCGCTAAATGAATATTTTGGTGTGCAGAACTCCTAAAGAAAATTGCCCACTTCTTCCTGTAGAACTATCTAGCCGTACACCAAATTAGAGTCTCTATCTCACCCCGAAGCATGCTAATTTATCATTTCTCCATTCGAATGTTTTTCTGTGGAGCAGACCCATAAATGAACATTTCTGAAAAACTCTGTTCATCTTGATTTTTTTATCAGATGATTGGCCCACATACCAAATACCAAGCCTCTATCACATTTAAAAGGAAGATTGTCTCATTTATTCAGAAAATCGAACATATTGGTGTACCGCACACCCTAAAGTTAGCAAATATTGGAAATTTGAAATTGCACACTTTCTTCCTTTCAAACTACTTCCTCGTACACCAAAATTGAAGTCTTTATCCTATTGCGAAGCATGGTTTTCTATCACTTCACCGTTCGAGCGTTTTTCAGTGTAGCACCCCCTTAAATGAACAATTTTGGAAAACCTTATTCATCTTGGGTTTGTTCTTCAAATGATGAGCCCATATACTAAATTTCAAGCCCCATCACATTGTAAAGAAGACGTTTTCAATTTGTTTGACAAATCGAATATTTTAGTGAGCGCACCTCCTACAATAGCAAATATTAGAAAACTAAAATTGCACACTTTCTACCTTTCCAACTATTTACCCCTACACCATATTTGAAGTCTGTATCTCATTGCGAAGCATGCTTCTTCTATCAATTCACCTTTCGAATGTTTTTGTGTGCAGTACAAACCGCCTTAAATATGCATTCTTGAAAAAATCCATTTTCATTGAGTTTACTATCACATTATTCACCCATATACCAAATATCAAGCCTCTATCAAATTTTAAAGTAGTCGTTTCTCATTTATTCGGTAAATCGCACATTTCGGTGTGCAGCACCCCATTAAGTAGAAAATATTCGAAATCTAAAATTGTACACTTTCTTTCTTTCAAACGGTTTATACATACACCAAATTTGAAGTCTCTATCTTATCGCAAAGCATACTTTCCTATCATTTCACTCTTCGAACGTTTTTCTGTGGAGCACCCGCTATACGAACATTTTAGAAAACTATATTCGTTTTGGGTGTTTTCATCAAATGATTAACCCATATACAAAATTTCAAGCCTCTATCAAATTTTAAAGTTGCCGTTTCTCATTTATTCGGTAAATCGAACATTTTGGTGTGCGGTAACCATTGAAGTAGAAAATATACGAAATCTGAAATTGTATACTTTCTTCCTTTCAAACGGGTTACCCATACACCAAATTTGAAGTCTCTATCTTATCACAAAGCATACTTTCTTATCATTTCATTTTTCGAACGTTTTGGTGTGGAGCACCTCCTAAACGAACATTTTAGAAAACTATATTTGTTTTGGGTGTTTTCTTCAAATGAATAACCCATATATCAAATGTCAAGCCTGTATCAAATTTTAAATTAGGCATTTCTCATTTATTCGGTAAATCGAACATTCTAGTGTGCGGCACTCCCTTAAGTAGAAAATATTCGAAATATGAAATTGTACACTTTTTTCCTTCCAAACGGTTTACACATTCACCAAATTTGAAGTCTCTATCTCATCGCAAAGCATGCTTTCCCATCATTTCACTTTTCGAACGTTTTGGTGTGGGGCACCCCCTCTATAAAACGTTTTCGAAAAATTCGATTTTTCCAGGGGGTTTTATAGAACGACCGAGCCGTGTACCAAATTGCAAGTCTCTATCTATTCGGGAAGTGCCTAAAAAAAGTGTGACAGACAGACAGACGGACATATGGCAATTAGTATATATAGATACTGCATACATGTTAAGTGTGATGGTGTGGGTTGCTAGTGGCTATCATAGGCGATCCCGGCTGCTACTCATTGCGGGTACGCTTGACTGAATGAATGAAATGAAGGTGGGTGGCTCCAAAAGAGCCCAGCACATCGACCAGAGGTCTATTGTACAACCCCAAAAAGAAAATGAAGATCCCTAAGAAAAGAGACCAGTAGCCGATGCGAAAATAAGCAGGCACTTGACAGGTATGTCATTCAGCTCCCAGGGTTCAATCACATGACAACCAATGTGTTCGAATCTGTGAGCAGAGTAGGCCTCACATTCACATAGAATGTGAGCTGCAGTTTCTTCGCTGTAATTGCAGCCTCTGCAAAGCGAATCCTTGGAGACACCCATAATATTAAGATGTTTCTTGAGGGTGCAGTGCCGAGTAAGGAGCCCAACAGCTCTCCTGATGCCAGTTCTACTGAGCCTGAAAAGTTCCTTTTGACGTGTACTATGGCAATTGCAGTTGAGGATTTTCGCTTGCCCTTGTCCCTTAGTGTCACGCCAGTTCTTACATTGAAGCTTCCTGAAGATGTCATAGACAATTCTTCTGACAAGGTCATTGGGAATACCCAAGGCCGGCTCAGGGCCCACAAAAGGAGTACTAGAGCCTTTCCTAGCAAGTTCATCTGCCAATTCATTGCCAGGAATGCCCGAACGACCAGGCACCCAGTACAGAATGACACTATTATTACTAGCAATTTTACAGAGAGCATTATAACATTCCCAGACAAGGGAAGACGTCACAGTGAATTTCCCCAGAGCCATAAGAGCAGCCTGACTGTCAGAACAAATGAAAATCTGGCTATTCTCATACTTTCTGTCATAGCAAATTCTACAACACATAAGAATGGCAAATACTTCAGCCTGAAAGACAGTAGCAAAATTGCCAAGCGGATAAGATAGCTCAGTGCCATCATCAGGGCAACAGACACCAGCACCAGTACTTGTGCCAATCTTCGAGCCATCCGTGTACCATACAAAACATTTCAGTTTGTTGTAGGTTGGAGTCCTCTTCCAATCATCCCGCGAGGGGACAAGAATTTCATAAGGCTTGTCAAATGTAAATTTGACATGGATACCATCAGGTGGCATACAGAAATAAGGATGACTAGCAACCTTACTGTTAAGTTCGCCCCAAGATAGATATCTTGAGTAATCTTTCCAGTATTTCAGATATTTGAGTCTGTTCATGCAGATAAGTGCCTCTGCTTCAATACCCATATAAAGCGGATGCAAACCAAGTAAAAGTTCAAGAGTTGCAGTAGGAGTGGTTTTCATGCATCCAAAGATTGCAATGCACACCATCCTTTGAAGCTTAACTAAATCGAGTTTAGCAGTTTCACTTCTAATTCTGGATCACCAAACAATGGATCCATAGGAAATGATAGGACAGACTATAATCGAGTAAGACTATCAGCGGGTACGCTTAACAGCAATCACTATATCGGAGAGGTTTTGGAGGCCGAAGTTGTACCCTTCCTTCAGCACACTCCTGGCGCTATATTCCAATGAGACAACACCTGACCACATATTGTTCAGAATGTCCAAGCCCTTTTCACTGCACAATAGATACCACTTCTTCCTTGGCCTGCCCATTCACCAGACATTTCACCGATGTATAGGATATGGTCACTCGGCGACTGGGCTATTACTGTTCTCCAGCAGTCATCATCCATGAACTATGGACCCGGATCAAAGAAGCCTGAAAAGTGCTTATGACTTTGTTCATTCTGTCTGTTTGTCCGTCCATTAGCACGATAACTGCCGTAAAAATGACTTTATCAAAATGAAATTTTAGTATGTTATTCAGACAGTCTGTGGGACCTATGGGAATATAAATGAATAATATCACCCAATTAGTTTTGGATTGAACCCGGGTTGAAAAAATGAAATACATTGAACCCTATGGGACCTAATTTTTCAAATATTTTTTAAGCGAATTTAAAATTCATAAATTGCTTCGAACGTTTTAGGAAATATTCAAATTACCCCATAAAATATATAAAAAAAAAATTCAGCAAAATATATTCAGTAGTTTCTTAAATAAAAATTAAAATAATAATTACACCTTTTATATGAAGAGATCGCGCAACCATTATATGCAGAGATCATGCTGTTGTTGAGACCCAGACCGTCCGACCTACCAGAAAGGTGTAAGGTAACTGTTTGGACAGCCGGGAAGTGCCACCCAATTTAGACCGGAACCCAGTGGGGGAGGCATCCACAGGGACCGTACCCTCCTTCCCCTACCACCAATCTCTCGGAAGGACTTACGGACCCACATGTTTAACGTGATCGTACTCCATGTGAACACGGCGGCAGTTTTTTGGCAGTGGCTGGAATCGAACCCGGGCCTACCGAGTGCAACTCCAGTGCGCTAACCAATGGGCTACCGCGCCCATGCAGAGATCATGTGACCCACTTCAAAATAAAATATGGCATCCATCTTGTGTCAGAATTGTGATTTTTAAAGTTCTTTTTAATTTATATTTAGTGTTGTATCCATCCTAAAACTGCTTTATTTTTGCTTAAATTCTGTGCATCTACATACTGAAACAACGTAATTACAATATATTTGAGTTTAAATGATCATCAAACTTTGATTATTTCTACAACGAAGCCTACTTTTCACTTATGGAGGATGTAAATACCAAAAGATGTAGAATGAGTTGTATAAGAATTGCTGCATTTCTTTAATGCAAAATTATTTAGCTCATGGAGTCTGCAATACAGCTGATATGAATAAAACATTCATTGATTTTACACAGAGAACCAGATGATTTTTTCGATGAAGTTTTAAACATAGAGTTAAATTACTTGTATTTCCATGGTTTTAAGTTTTTAAATAAAATAAATTATTATAGTATTGTGATGAATAAAAGGAATGGAAAAATGTTTATGAATGAAATGCTGCTTTTATAGAGCAAGCCAGGCAATTTATATATCGATGACATCATTTGAATAAAGTTCATTTGTTTTCAATGAAGTTTTCAAATATAATAAATTATTGTAGTATTATGATAATTTTAAAAATATTACCGAGGAATGTATCACATTTTAGAGATGTTTAAACCAGGCAATTTATATTTCTATGCCGTCATTTGAATGAAGTTCATTTTTTCGATGAAGTTTTAAGTTTTCAAATATAATAAATTAATGTAGTATTGTGATAATTTTAAAAATATTACCGAGGAATGTATTGCATTTTAGAGATATTTATGTAAAATTGCATTGAAGTTGGAAAGTGTTTCATAATCAATGCTTTATGCATGATTGATCTTTCTTGTTATTAATGCTTTCTTTCTGTCAAAAAAAAAAAAGGGTTTTCAATTTATTTAAAAAATAAAGTTGATCATTTTCTAACCTGTCAATGCTCTACAACTAGGATATTTTTCATACAGGGAAAGAGATATCAGAATATTTGTAACACTATAAAGATTTGAAATATAAAAATGTCATATAATTTAAAGATGGTTGAAACTGAAATTTTCAGAATGCAAGGAAGTTAGAATTTAACGGATTATGATATTAATAAATTGAAAGTAAAAATAAAAGGAAAGAAAAATAGCAATAAATTACATCACAGTTTAGATACATTAAATAAATTTAAATTATTAAATCTAAATTATAAAAAAAAACTTTGGCCGAACCACAAGCACAGACTAAAATGACTCATGAAATATCATAACGAAATAACATTTTGGACACATTTGGAAACAAGAAAAAGGAAAGGTTCATAACTGTATAGTTAATTTAACATACCTTATCACAGGGGCAAGGAACACACAAATATCTCTAATGTGGACTGTAATATTAAAAAGGCTTAATAAATAATGAATAGTCCCTGAAGTGATCATTAGTCCAGGATAAACCTAAAAATTAATAAAAATTCACATTTTAGCTTGGTTTGCCATAAAAAAAGAATTTCAAAAACATACTTAACACAAACCTTAGTTTCATAAAAATAATAGTATCTGTGGACATAAAAAAATTTAAATTTAACACAAACTGTTGAAATGCATGATAACAATAAAATAGAGATAGTGCTAAAATAACATTACCTGCAGGTCCCAAATATGAAAAAAATCATCATATAATGATTGTGTATTAATGAAAAAACTCATATGTGGTTAGCGACCACTGGCCTGTAGTACTTACTCAATTAGTGGTCAAATACTTCATTCATGTTAGCGGCAATGTTTACCTAAACAAATTACTGGCAGTAAAGCATTTCTTAAAAACCTATGATATATATTGCATCCATAAAGATGCAGTTTTGCAATCAGTGCACCTTTAAAAATAAAACAAAGTCTAAGAAGTGAACTGACATACAACAAATTTAGGGAGAATTGGATGAATGGAACTTTTTTTAATAATTAATTTTTTGCTGTTTATTAAGACATTTTAAAAACTTTAAATTACCAAAATAGTAAAATATTAGAATGTTACCTATGTTGAATAGTAAAATATTAGAATGTT
This sequence comes from Amaurobius ferox, assembly GCA_951213105.1. Taxonomy (NCBI): domain Eukaryota; kingdom Metazoa; phylum Arthropoda; class Arachnida; order Araneae; family Amaurobiidae; genus Amaurobius; species Amaurobius ferox. The sequence goes on from OX578136.1 coordinate 1,424,196, forward strand.
ACCGTCAAAGCCTGTACACTTCATGTGATATACCCATCCAAATACATCGAGGCCATGCACGGGAAATGGCAGACATTCACTCCATCCACTCCTAATATCCATAGACATATGAGTTATACACCCCTCCCATTCAATATTGCAATTTCTTAACTTATCTATTTATAAACATACATTAATTGCACTGTTTAAAACATGAATTCAAAGATAAAGAAGGAAGCAAGTCTCTTCAAACCTATGATTCTGAAATTTCAAATTGGGATGACCTCTCACTATTAACTTTCCTATTCAGATGAATCATGTAGGGGGTGGTCTCATCTCTAACTCCTTCAGCTGAATGCAGTTTTCGTTTAAGCCTCATGACCATAAAATTGCATCCTGTTGTGACAACGCCTTCGGACTGAAGATATTAAGCACAAAAATAGTAAAATAACTAAAATTTTGAAAGGTTTTGTTTCCAGATCCAAGGGTAAATTTGAAAACGAATTTCAGATTGTCGAATTAGTATACATGAGTTTTTCTGACATACTGGCACAATTTTAGAGAGATGATTAGCAAAAAAAAAAGGAACTTAACACTGATAAAATTGAACATGCTCTTACATTTTGTCCTATTCAAACAAGGCAATGGATGGGACAATAAAAGGCATGAATAGGACATAAAAATAAACTGGCCATTTTTATATTCACAAACAGCTTCAAATATTTTTTAATTTAAAAGATATGAAAAATTCTATTATAAAAATGGAAATGTACAAAGAACATTTACAGCGCCTAAACTTTCCTTTTACATCTTATGGGTCCATTTTTTTCTTAACTTTTTAAAATTTGCAAAACATTAGAAAGAAAAAAGTACTTGTATGAATAGTGCTACAACAATCACTAGGTTTCGGGAGCTTTAAAATTATGCCTCTTATGCTTTCATTGGTTGGATATAGACAAAGCACATGTCTTTTCTTTAGAAATTAAATTTGCACTTCAAATTCTGTAGGATCAAACATAACATTGCATCTATTGGTATAGATTTCAGTGACCAAGGCTAAGACTTGGTTCTGTAGGATTTCTAATTTTTTAAGCAAAGAATTAGAGACAGTGGCTAGGGGGCTCACAGCAGATTATTAAAAACGGCAAAACAAAGGTTTTGTAAGCAGTATTAAGAGTAATGCATGCACTTCCCCACATAACTCCTGCCAAGCGTTTCAAGATTGTCAATCTGTTAGAAAACCGTTCTGATATTGATGCAATTTGCTCTTTCCATGTCAATTTATTATCAAAAGTTACACCTAAATAGGTAAAATCATCTGTGTTTTCTAAGCGGTCGTTTCTATAGTTTAGTTCTGTACAAAAACCTAATGGATTAAGAGAAAAAGATTGTGTAGCTGTCTTTGCCAGGTAACAATCATATTATTGTCACTACACCAGTTTGATAGTATTACGATTTATTATATTTCTCCTCAATAAGGGTTTCAAATTTTTCTTAAGTGCCTGAGTCCAAATTACCAGGTTGTTCACAAATAGGAGACATTTAATACCTTGTGGCCTTTCGAGTCTCAAATCAGATCATTAATATAGACATTAAAGAGAGTGCAGTTACTTACTGCTCCCTGAGGAAGGCCTATTTGCAGGTTGAAGTACCGTGAAAATTCATCTCCATATTTGACTTTGTAAGTTCGCTATCCAATGAATGATCAAAACTAATTGAACAGTTTGGAAGAAATGTTTATTTTTAGCGATTTTTACTCCAGGATACATAACGAGACACATATTGCACATGCAATCCGCTTAGTGTTGTGATAGCTGTCGACTGTGTACCTCGCCATTTACTAAAGCTTAAAATTCCCACTCGCCAGTCACCACATGGCGATTAAACTTGAAAAACTGGTGATTAACGAAATCCTGACTACCGTCCAAACTGTGTGATAGTGTAGAATGGCTATTCTCTCTAAATAATCCCACCTGTGGAATGAGAAAAATCTGTCAACAACCGCTACGATACTGCTACAGTTCTCCCGTAGTTTTTGCTGGAAGAATGTAAGCAAAAAGATTGTGATTCACTATTCGTCTAAGCAACGTTCAAAAACAAATTTATTTTGATTTACTTACCTCGTTCTCGGGAGTGACTCACAGCATTCTTTCAGCAGAAGTCTTCATGTAAATTTGAATATCCGATGCGTACACAAACTCATTTGCATATGTAGGGGCAGACCTCTGAAATTGTTCCAGTAGGTGCCGATCCCGGTGTATATTATAGGAAGTTCAGTTTGGAAACATCAGTATCGCAATTATATAGTATTGCATTCGTATTGTATTATATCATTGTATTGGATTGTATTATGATTGAGCTCGGTATTGAGCTGATGATTGATGATCTTGTTGATCATGTTGATGTAGTCTATCTTCTGCCGATGTAAACGAAGTATTTATAGTTTGAGATAACTAGTTAATGACGGTTCATAAAGATGTTTGTCTTGGTTAAAAAGGCAATTATGATGGTAATAAGTTGTACTTCAACGTTAATTTAAGTGAGTGATGGTACTGATCACAATTGAATTTTTACTCTGTGCTTTAATATTTTATCGTTCATGTGCTAATCTAGTCATCTACAAATGTGTCAAGTTTCTTCATGTTACAGGTATGTGACCTATAAGAGGGTGGAAGTTGAATAACATACGGAGGAAAGCAATGTGTATTGATGTTTTCCAAAATGAACTTCTTAGCCATATTCTCTCAATTTCAAAGTCTGTAAATACGTTCTAGCTGCATGTTGATGTCGCAGCCAGCCTGTTCAACTAGGCAAGATTCTGTCATTTTTGAATAAACACTGATTTTGTTTTTCTAAGAAATGACTCTGTATTTATTTTCCTTTGCTTAAACTCTGCTCCATGTTTATACAAATATACATGGAAAGTTTACACGCCAGACTTTTGTATCCAGGAGTTTTCCTCCTATGAGGCGATTGTAATTTATTGCATTTGCTGCCGAGAATGAGTGCAATCCACATTCCTATCCTACCCCTCCCCGTAATCACCGATGTGTTTTGCGACATGATGGGGCGTGGGCGTAGAGTCTTAAAACTTAAAACCATGGAGATAAAAGTAACTTAACTCTGTGCTTAAAACTTCACCGAAAAAGTCTGATATAAAATCGTCTGTTCTCTATGTAAAATCAATGACTGTTTCATTCATATCAACTATATTGCAGATGCCAGAGCTAAATAATTTTGCATTAAAGAAATTCAGCAATTCATATACAACTCATCTTGATGTGTTTAAAATCTCCATAAGTGAAAATTAGGCTTTGTTGTAGAAATAATCAAAGTTTGATGATCATTTAAACCCAAATATATTATAATAGCATTGTTTCAGAACATTGATGAACAGAAATTAAGCAAAAATAAAGCGGTTTTAGGACAGACACAACACTAAATACAAATCAAAATGAACTTTAAAAATCACGATTTTGGCACAAGATAGATTCAATATTTCATTTTGAAGTGGGTCCTGTGATTTCTTCATATAATGGGTGTAATTATTATTTTAATTTTTATTTAAAAAACTACTGAATATATTTTTCTGAAATTTTTTTTATATATTTTATGGGATAATTTGAATATTTCCTAAAACTTTCAAAGCAATTTGTAAATTTTAAATTCGCTTAAAAAATGTTTGAAAAATTAGGTCCCATAGGGTTTAATGTATTTCATTTTTTCAACCCGGGTTCAATCCAAAATTAATTGGGTGATATTATTTATTTATATTCCCATAGGTCCCACAGAACGTCTGAACAACATACTAAAATTTCATTTTAATAAAGTCATTTTTACGGCAGTTATCGTGCTAAAGGGACAGACAGACAGAATGAACAAAGTCCTAAACACTTTTCAACTATGTTGTAAAGTGTTAAAAAAATAGATGTTGCAATGAAAATGTAAATTTTTTAAATTGAATTGAAATCTCCCCACAACCAGGAGTTGAAATTCTTAGTGAATTCCTCTACCCTTCGAAATTTGATGCTGCATAAATCATCATCTAAGCTCCATCCTTAGCCAATTCCAAGAAATAGATGACGCAATGGAAATTTTTAACCGGAAGTGGAAAAAAAAATAAGAAATAAAAATTATTTTTGAATCCAGAATTTGATGCTGAATCCCCTGAATATTCCTTGGCGAAAGATAATAAATATATAATAGATAATGTGTTAATTTTCTCATTCAACGAGCACAATTCCTAGTAATTACCAAGTTCAACATAAAATCATACAATATAAAAGCATTATAAACACAAAATAATCCATTTTCCTTTCATAATGCAATATTTTCTCAGAATTTTTGTACATATTTAATTATAGTTATTTTAGACGATTGAATTTACAAAACAGCATAGAAATTTGATAAAATAAATTTTAATTAAATCTAAAATTAACTTTTTTTTAAGATTAATAAATCTGAAAATAATATTTGAAAACTATAAGAAAATTATTTTGAACATACCTTAAATCTTAGATGGTAGCATTGAGATTTGTTTCAGCGAATCATTTTTTTTTATAAGATTTAATTATGTGTTGAGAGATGCACTAGTAACTAACACTGATAACGCATATGAGATTACCCTATAATTGCATGAGAAATTAAAATAAACTTGCTTTTTGTGCTTTCTAATATCGGCTATCTCGGAAATCAACGTGAGAAGCAAGTTTATGCCAGGAGGGAGAAACAAGAATTTTGTTTTCTACATCCTTGCATTCAGTTCGACATCACGTCGTGTTAATTGGTTGCGACACCCCGTCGCGTTAATTGGTTTACAACCTCGAAGAGTAGGAAGATAAAGATTGCCCCTTCGAGGCTAGCTCTTTGGATCGCCCCCTTCCTAAACTGATAATTTCACAAAAGAAACTTCTAGACGGGTCATCTCAGTAGTTAGCTAAATGTGATTGGTATGAGCTGTAAACATGAATGAATGAGCAAGAGCAAACTTACCCACTAGGGTCATAAACGTATCTGTTTTGGTGCAATTCCAGAAAATTTCTTCCTGATCAGTTTTTATTGCCTTGTTTCTGAACACGACACTGAAGCTATCTGTACCCAGGCGGCTTGTATCAAAGGGCTGGAATCACTAGAGGTAGCCTTCCCTTTCTTTAGCTATCTTAAAAGCATGGCCAGTATGTCCCCTTTCGGTTTTACAAATGATTGATTACTCCTCGAAGGCTTGTTTTGAACTACAGGGCCCTTCATTGAGGCTTTTTGGACTATTTCAAAAATGAGACACAGAATCCAAACAGATGTTTAAGAAATGTTTTGTACTTTTCTTTCATTCAAACTTACAGGTTGTGTTTAGGCTTTATATATAATTTATATTTGTAATTTTATAATTACACATAATATGTAAATTTCAAAACCTTCAATCAATTTAGAAAAAAAATTATATATTCATATACAAATGTATAAATATTTTATCCTCAGCAATATTCACAGGCCCCCTAACAGTATCTGGGCCCTAGTACTGTAGTACCAACTGACCCCCCCTTTGTGGGGGCCCTGTTTATTGGTTAAATATTCATTATAGCATTTTTTTCATAATGAAAAATTAAAAGAATTAATCTATATAAATGAGTTTCGGGAATATGCTGAGGCTCAGTACAGGCGCAAGCGAACTAAATCTGGGTGCCCGTCACGAATAAAGGATATCAGTCTTGGGAATGGAGGAATGCTTTTCCGAGCTGAATTGCCGATATTGCAATGTTATGTATTATTATTCTACTTTAACCTACATATGAACGGTCCATAAACGACCATACGGAAATTATAAATGTATGTAGCATTGGCTAAAAAATTGCATTTGAAGGATACTATCCCAGACATACTTCGTATCAATTTTAAAGCTAGATCGCAAGAATTTCACAATTTTTAAAATCTTTATGCACAACAGTTTTTCACTAGGAGAAATTTCAGATTTCCTTTTACAGATTATACCCTGTTTTAATTTATTAATTTCTCATCGACGATATATAATACAACGATGTATGGATTCCTAAGATGTTTGATCAGTTGTGTTTTCAGAAGTGCTAACTGTTAACAATTATTATAAATCAAAGTTAAATTGGTTCTATTTTCAACTTAGTAGCGGCCAGGAGCAGCTCATGCCCCTTTCCCCATTGATCAGAAAATTCAAGTATTGCAATAAAACAGCATGTTTCTAGCCACACAAAATTTTTTTAATTCAAAATATCGAAATATTTAAAAAAATCAAATTTCTTCAAAAGGATAAAGAATTTACTTGTTATGAAATAAACATATTGGGGAAATTTTAAAATAAAAGATTTTATAACGTCCGATAATATAACGGGAAAAAAGACCGAAATGTTGCAATCACGATGATTGAAAAATTAGAGTAAATGATCAAAATATAAAAACAAGAATATTAATTTATTAAAAATTGCCGAAAAGCATTGATAAAATGATCTAAATTAAAGAAAAATTAGTGGAAAGGCTTCTTAAAAATAAAAGAGGAATAATAAATAGTGAATGCTTCATAAGCTTGGGAAAGTAAAAATAAAAAGATCAAGATAAGACAACTTAGATGAATTTAAAATTGCCTCCAAATGTATTTGACTGTTTCATGATAAATGAATTTGTTTTTATGATGTATTGGAAAACAAATATTATAAAACACCTAAAAAAACCTATAATGAAAATCATTGGCAAGATTTAAAAAAATTACAAGATAAAAAAAAAAAATAGTGAATATAAATGTTTAAAATATTCAAACAATGGAAAAATGAAAAATTTAAATTTGAAAAACCTTTAAGAAATGGAAAAGATGGTAATAGTGACACTGACTTATAGAAAAGAATTAGTTTTAGGGGGAAAAAAAAAAAAAAAACACTTAAAATAAGTTTTGAAAATTTATTAAATGTTAAAAATGAGAAGATAGCAATAATGTTAACAATATTACACATTAAAATTTAAAATATTTCTGTGAATTTGTCTTGTGTTACTATCAAATAATATTAATAAAATTTGTATTTTGTCAATATCTTAAATGTTCGCCAATTTTTAAAATCCTCAACATCCAAATAATAGATTGTATAAAAGTAGATCCACTAAGGGGAGCTTCCTTGCCAACAGACATATAGTGATACCTTGATAAAGTATTCATCAGCTCAAGACATGGGGAGAAGGATTGGTTGTTTGACTTGTGTCTACTGTACAATAAATCTATTATAAATAAGTACTAAGTAATAAGAGCAAATTTCTAAATTATTATAAACCATACTTAAACACAATTTTGAATAACATTAAGCAACTAGAAAAAACCATCACACATTTTGAAGCTGTCAACGGTTGATCGGGAGAAGAGACCCCCACTCATTTTTCAAATTACGAAAGAGCGCCAATTCATTCCGTATACTTCACAATCTGGTAGCCCATGACTTCTGGTAACCCACGAATATCCAATCAGCGTGCGACTTTTTGGGGAATCTGCATTTTAATAGCCAGTAAATATTAGAATAGCATTGCGTTATTTCTGGAACTTTGAAATAAATCTTTCTTGATCGATTGCATTAGGCCTTTTTTCTGGAACACATTATTTTGATTTTCTGTAGTTTTTTGTAGATAGTTCAGTAATTTTTAGAACTTCTTTGAAATAAATCTTTCTTGATCGATTGTTAAGCTTTTTTCTGGAACATATCATTTTGATTTTCAGTAGTTTTTTGTGGATTGCAGACTGGGTTACTAAATGGCATCTGGTAAGCCGCAAATGGATTCGAGCGAATGTTCCAGAAAACGTGTTCGAGTGGATGTTGGTCAAAATGAGTCAAGCTTTAAATTTTATTATATGCTGGAAGCTAAAGGTAAGAGAGCAGTAATTGATTGGTGTGTGTTAAAAGGTTTAATGAGTGCTAGGTATGAATGTCCTAAGTGTGGAGATGAGATGAAATTGTGTGAAAGAGAGAGATTGATTGATGGATTTGAATGGAGGTGTAGAAAGCGATCGGGTGATGATAAACATGAAGTATGTAGGAGTGTGAGAAAGGGTACGTGGTTTGATAACAGTAAATTAAGTATAATTGAGATTTTAATTTTAACTTTAATGTGGTTTGGAAATATTGAATGCAAGGTTGTGATGAATCATTTGAATGTCTCGGGAAAAACTGTTACCGATTGGAAACAGTTTTGCCGTGACATTTGTATGAGTGCTTTTTTTAAAAATAGAAGTAAGATTGGGGGGGCTGGTGTGACTGTGGAGATAGATGAAAGTAAGTTTGGTAAAAATAAGTATGGAAGAGGAAAGCCTGTGGAAGGACAATGGGTGTTTGGGGGGATTGAAAGGGGTACTAATAAATGCTTTTTCACTAAGGTTTCTAATAGGTCGAGTAAATGTTTGCTGAATGTGATCGAAAAGTATGTTGAGAAGGGGACATTGATAATATCAGACTGTTGGAAGGCGTATGATTGTCTTGAACATAAAGGCTTCATGCACCTTCAGGTAAATCACAGTTACCATTTCAAAGACCCCGAGACAGGAGCGCATACCAATTCCATTGAAGGAACTTGGTCTGCAATCAAAAGAAAAGTGAAAGGGAGGAAGGTTAAAAAGTATTTTAATTCTTACTTCTATGAATACATGTGGAAACGACAGCAGGAGCATTCTATTGGGGAGGAAGCGTGGAACAAATATTTGAAAGCTGTAGCTTCTATCTTCCCTCCCCATAGACGTGACGAAGATGCAGACAAAGAAAATAGTTTTTTACATCACTCGGATACTGAGGAAGAAGAGGATGACGAGGAATGAGGTTAGTTCTTTTCTAAGTTCCATTTTTTCTTAAATTTAGTTAAAAGTACTTGCGAAATGCTATATTGCACCTTGGCGACTCTTTAGTAACTCTGGCAACCGTCTTTTGAGAAACTTGTACAGAATAGCAGCGCATTTCTTGCTTCTGTTGTGATTCTCGGTCGTTTCGGATTTTTTTTTTATTAATCAGCTACGTTAATTTTGGATTTTTGGATACAACTACATGTTGATTTTGAAATTTGATAGATTGGAGTAAGTTTGGAGATCTTTTTTCATCGTTTCTCAAGTTTCCTTGATTTGGGTTATATCTGCTAAATAGCTGGGAAGAGTGAAAGATTTAGAATTGTTTTTTTTTGTTTGATTGATAGTGGTAAGATGAATGTGATTGAATGGTGTATGAATTAGTCGTTGATTGCAAGTAGGTACGAATGTTCTAAGTTCCATTTTTTATCACAAATTTTGCTAAGTGTCGTTTTTTAATCAAATATTTTTTAAGTATCATTATTTATCACATTTTGGTACTTTTCGGTTAACTGGGCGACAGTCGGATCTAGTTCCAATGTGACAACAGTTGGTCTGTAGCAATTCGAACATGGACCTACTACCGCTTCGCGGTCTTACCCGCGGTCCAGCCTCGTTGGCTGTTGGAGCTCTCACATTGCAACAGGTGTTGTATGGCTCATATAGCACAGGCTTACGTCCGCGCAGCGGACGTAAGTCTGTGCTCTATGAACCATATGCTCTATGAGCCACTAAATACCTGTTGCTGAATGCGACCTCCGACAGCCAGCGGATTTTGTGATGTGTTTTAGCGGGCGTAGATCCATGTTCGAATTGCTACATCACTCAATGAGCCACGGAACATCTGTTGCTACGTGCGACCTCCGACAGCCAACGGGGCCGGATTCTGTGATGTTTTTTAGCGGGCGTAGATCCATGTTAGAATTGCTACATCACTCTATGAGCCACGGAACATCTGTTGCTACGTGCGACCTCCGACAGCCAGCGGGGCCGGATTCTGTGATGTTTTTTTAGCGGGCGAGCGTAGCGAGGTAAGCCCGCGAAGCGGGCGTAGATCCATGTTCGAATTGCTACATCACTCTGAGCCACGGAACATCTGTTGCTACGTGCGACCTCCGACAGCCAACGGGGCCGGATTCTGTGATGTTTTTTTAGCGGGCGAGCGTAGCGAGGTAAGCCCGCGAAGCGGGCGTAGATCCATGTTAGAATTGCTACATCACTCTATAAGCCACGGAACATCTGTTGCTACGTGCGACCTCCGACAGCCAGCGGGGCAGGATTCTGTGATGTTTTTTCAGCGGGTGAGCGTAGCGAGGTAAGCCCGCGAAGCGGGCGTAGATCTATGTTCGAATTGCTACATCACTCTATGAGCCACAGAACATCTGTTGCTACGTGCGACCTCCGACAGCCAGCGGGGCCGGATTCTGTGATGTTTTTTAGCGGGCGAGCGTAGCGAGGTAAGCCCGCGAAGCGGGCGTAGATCCATGTTCGAATTGCTACATCACTCTGAGCCACGGAACATCTGTTGCTACGTGCGACCTCCGACAGCCAACGGGGCCGGATTCTGTGATGTTTTTTTAGCGGGCGAGCGTAGCGAGGTAAGCCCGCGAAGCGGGCGTAGATCCATGTTCGAATTGCTACATCACTCTGAGCCACGGAACATCTGTTGCTACGTGCGACCTCCGACAGCCAACGGGGCCGGATTCTGTGATGTTTTTTTAGCGGGCGAGCGTAGCGAGGTAAGCCCGCGAAGCGGGCGTAGATCCATGTTCGAATTGCTACATCACTCTGAGCCACGGAACATATGTTGCTACGTGCGACCTCCGACAGCCAACGGGGCCGGATTCTGTGATGTTTTTTTAGCGGGCGAGCGTAGCGAGGTAAGCCCGCGAAGCGGGCGTAGATCCATGTTCGAATTGCTACATCACTCTATGAGCCACGGAACATCTGTTGCTACGGGCGACCTCCGACAGCCAGCGGGGCGGGATTCTGTGATGTTTTCTTAGCGAGTGAAGTAAGCAGGCGTAGAATCATGTTTGAATTACTACGGATCAGCTGTTGCACAAACGGTTGTTTTCACGTAGCGATCTTCGACAGAGAACGAACGACTGGTCGAAAAGTTCCTAAATTTGTTTTTAATCTTTATAAACTTCTTCTACGTTTCGTTTTCATCAAATTTCTTCTAAGTATCGTTTTTTCTTAAATTTCTAGTATCAACGTTTAAAGTATTGTCTTTTTTTTTGTGATTTTCGATGTTTCGAGTTATAAGTTTTTGATATTGATTTAAATTCAAAAAATATTTTAAGTATCGAGTGTTTCAATATGGTTTCTAAAATTTTATTTTGCTGCCGTTACGCAATATTTTTATAATTCTACCATTGCGCAATATAATGCACAAAAATCGTATTTTGCAGTCTTTTTATGAGTATTATTCACTTTTATTTATATTCAATTGCAATATCATTTAACAAAATTCCAGTTTATAAAACTGTAGAATACGCCACTTTGGTAGGAGGAGTCTATTTTTAAACACAAGAATATACGTCACTTGAGTGGGGAGGAGTCAATTTCAAAACACGGAGAAACGCACCAACTTGGCGCAATTTTGTACTTAGAAAAATGAGTGGGGGGTCTCTTCTCCCGATTTACCCTGTCAACAACTGGACATTAAACTTCATGAACCTACTGGCAAGTGGCTACTAACTAAGAATGGGAATTTTAAGCTTTACATGAACTCAAGGTTAATATGCCACTGTGCAGGAGATGCAATTCATGTAGCGGGTTCAAAAAATAAATCACCTTTTATTAGAGGACCCGTTTTTGGTTTGCTATGCAGGAGCATGCAAGTATTCGATACATACAATAATGATATACCTGCTACAATCCGCATAGCATTGTTGAAATTTTGTAAGTAGATGATCAGGTGGGGCAGTTAAAAAATTCCAATCAAAATATTATACAAGTTTATTATTCCATGCATTTTTGTGAGGCACTTCAATTTAATTCTAGATACATTTTTTATACAATTTATTATTATTTCCAATGCTTTTGTATGTAATGTAAATGCTAAATTAAAAAATAATGATAAACTATATAATTTCAGTCTTGCGCAAATTTATATGACCAGTTCAAATTATAAATATTAACTGAAACTGCTGGATATGGGTGTATGTAACTGTATTCAGTACGATAAGGAGGTGAAGATTGCGGTAGGTCTAACAAACCTCTAAAGCTGGTACACTTGAATGTATGTGGTCCTAGGGCTACTACTTCTATTAGTGGAACCAAATACCTGTTGTCCATAACTGATGACTAGAGTTCGGATTATATGCAATTGCATATCTGTATATGCAATTACATACTTTTTAGCTATAGAGCCCTTTTTAGCTATAGAGCATATAAATACCAGGATTCTTGAGCTTTATTTTATTAAATTTTTGAAGCAATTTAACAAATTTATTAAAATATTGAAGCATATTTTAAGGACTACAGAAAAAAAATTTATATACTATGAAAAAGTAGGTTTAATTCATTATGGAGTTTTATCACGTAATTAGGGATCATACCATGGCAACAAAGTGAAAACTGTCGACAAATCATAGCTAATCGACACAAACATTGCAAGCGTGGACGACAAATTTGTCACCTGAAACATGATATGCATTATTTTGATAGCAAACCTTCCAGAAGCAATTGCACATCTCCCAATGCCAATGATCAGTAATTAAAAGCATTAATTCACTCGGCAGTTGTGAATGAGTTAAGAATATCCCTTTATTTCGTTAATTATATGTTTAAGAAATTCATTGAAATATCAGGGGAGATTCAAAAGATTCACAATAAAATATAAAACAATATTTTCTTCTGCATAATAATACAAGCAAAAATTTACAGAAATATATATATATTTTTAACAATTTTAATTATTAATATGCATTTAGAATTAATTGCTATCCTCTCGTTTTTGGTGCTGATTAAATTTTAAAAACGTATCTGTTTTTTTTGTTTTTTTACTTTTTTAAATTTAAAGTTTATCTTTAAGCCATTGTCAGTTTCCTCTCATTTTTCCATATATTTCCCAAATTTACAGATTTTTTTTTCTAAACATTTATAATCACTAATTACTTTCCAACCCTGTTTAAAATTGTACCAATGCTTATCATTATACGACATCAGGTCAATTCAGGTCACGAACAATTTCATTTCCCATGTAATATTTAAATGCATTTGGGACAATTTTAAATTCACTTTTTCACAATTTAATCATTCAAGATTTTTCCTGATTTTATTTTTTAGCATTATTACTAAGTTTTCATGCATTGATCTTTTTATTCTGTACTTTCCCAACTGAAGAAACACAATAATTCATTGTTTTTCTTTTTATAATTCAGGAGACCGGACACAAATTCATATTTAAATTTTATTAATTTATATTTCTGTTTTTATCTTTTAATTACTTTATTCCATAATTTTTTCAAGCATCACAATCGTGATATTCCGATTATTTTTTCATCATTTTATTGGAGATTATGAATATAGTTTTGTAAGTCAATGTCTTTCAAGGAACAGATTATTTAATGTAATTTTAGCTAATACCATCATATTTTTCATATAATACAGAGGGTGTTTGTTCACATATTTTTATAATGATTTTGAAAAAAATATATATAAACAAAGATAAGAATTTTATTTTCAAATATGTTCAGTCTGATAGTCCTTTTGTTGAACCATCATATTACATCTTGATTTCCAAGATAAAAGAGCTTTTCTTAAAATATCCAGGTTGATTTTGTTCTACTCCTCTACCACAATCTTCCAGAGTCTATCCAATGTTTTGGAATACCGCTTATAAAGATCTTGTTTTAAAAGTCCAAATACACAGTAATCCATAGGAGACATGTAGGGGGACTTGGCTAGGATGCATTTAAATGGAATAGCCTCAATTTCTGTTTCATTTCTCATTTTTTCAAAAAATATAGCAGTAGATATGGCTGGTAGCTTTATCCTGATGGAACTTAACACAGTGGAGATTGTTTGGGTAAAGTGATGGAATGCATTTTTTGAAAACAGGTGTTAGAACATATTTCTGATAGTATTTCAGTTAATTTTGACATTTTTTTCTACTTTCCTTATTTTAAGTTTTCTGTTATAAGAGAATCCAGCAATAACCATAAAACTTTTAGCAAAACTTTCCTCGTTTTCTCTGAACCAACCTTTGTTGGGTATGCATTTTTTACTCTTTCCCCCAGTCAAATGTAAACTTGGACGTCTCTTTCCATTTTATTAATTATGTCACTTAATTTACGTATAAAAATATTAAAACCATGCTTTTCACATCTTTTTTTAATAATCGAATAAGAGTATTATAATTTAATAAGAATATTTCTCTTCGTAAAGTGCAAAAATGTAGCCTTCAGTCCATTGTTTATTTTCCAGCGACATTTTAAAGCAAAGAATATTTTTAATGATGCAGATGATAATTAAACCCTATTCCAACTTGATGCCAGTCAGGTTTTTTTTTATCATTTAAATTTAATTCATGGAGAAAATCAAAAACGCTACAAAAATGTGCGAACACCCTCTGTAATGCATTTTCCATATGATCGTTTATAAACCATATGTAGATCAAAGTGGAACAACAAATATGTATCATACACAAATTGTATAATATACTCAGGTAATTGTTGCATCATTAGTTGTATCAAAAAAATATTTCTTTCGGCACACACATGTACTTGGCATATGTCGTAGTGTGAAAATAAAATACTAGAAGATTTTAAACTTTGATTAAAGATTTATTAAACATTTAAGGCATAATTCAACCAGAAAATAGCATTGGGTCATGCCAACTCAGCATCCAATATTTTGAAGTTAAGCTATTTATCAATAAAACAGAGACAGATTCAAAACTGAGACTGACAGATACTTTTAGACTGAAGCTGTTTAACAAAGTTCAGCTTATATTCTGGTAGAATCTTGTTACTATTATGGTGTCGAATTTCAGATTTTTTGTTAATTTTGATTCTATTTAACTTTTATTTTAATTGCGGGAAGGAAATTTCAAGTTTAAAAAGAACTTTAATTGCCTATAAAGTATTATAACTATTTAGAGTCGAGCTAAGGTGCAAAGTAACAGCATAAACACTTAATGTTAAAGATATATGTTTTTTATACTTTGATAATTGTCTTACTTAACTTAATTGCAGTAATACTTAAATTACAGCTTAACATAATTAATATTACACTAAATAAGTTTATTTAGACACATTCTAATTCATGTTTTAACATTAGAATCACGGATGATCGCTGCCGTCATTCTAAGAAGATCATTGATTTGTTCTCTTATTATAAAACCTAGAATAATTTTCTTCTGTGTTTTCAATAACTTTAAGAATATAAGAAAAGTCATAAAATTTCAATGGGCTGGAATTAGCCGTTTTGGAGGAATCATTTTTCAAAGTAGTTATGAAAAAGTAGTTATGTCAAAATGACCACTTCCATCGTTCTAGTGTTAACAAATAACTTGCATGCTTTACATGCAAAGAAATAGGGTTAAAACTGTATTACAGCTGTTTTGCGCATTTCACGCAAATGGAATTTATATCGCACATGAAGATTTTTTGTTTGCTAAATTACTTTTTAATTGATTAGATATTAATAATATAATAATCAAAGTGGTATCACGTCTGTTTCACTAAATAAATTAAGGACACAACATCGTTAGACAGATGGTCATTTAATAAAAAACATCTTAAAGACTCTCACAAGTTTTAAAAACAAAGCCAGAGTGCTTTTCGGAGAGTGCTTAGTCCACCCTTGGGCCAGAGTGCTTAGTACACCCTTCATCAGTGGCTACATGAAAAGCAAACATGGATCATTCATATATAGACCATATGCGTAGCAAATTTGGATAAATAAATACAAAATATAATCTGAACTTTGTAAGTTGAATAGGCTAATAATTAATGCAAATAAACCTAAAAAATAGGTATAAAATTCTTTAAAAACATATGTTAAGAACATTACCAGAAAAGTACAAATTCGAAAAAACAGTCAAGCATACATTTCACAAGGATGACGTCATAGATAACTATGAAGAGACTTGAATTGCATAGAGTCGAGAACGAGTTGTCAAGCATAACTTAGAATTTGAATGGGATCAGAATTACAAATCGACGAACGGTAAATATAAATAAAAAGGGATTCATAAAGGAGAATATTATGAAGGTTATTACGACGAATTAAGAGGAAAGTTTTTTCAAAGATAGACAGGAAATTATCACTAGCCACACATTGAGCAAGAGCAGTAGAAAATTTACCATTCCTGACATCACGAGCGTGTTCCGCTAAACGGATGCCGACATTACGTTTAGTGCTGCCAATGTAAAATTTATAGTCACCTTCAGGAGTCAACAGGGGAACCACATACACCCCAACATAGCTCTTAAAGTCATCGATATCCCCAAATTTATCGGAACGAATACAACTGAATAAAGTAATAACATTAGAATGAGCAGGTTTGAAATCAAAATCATGACAGAATTGAATGAAGGGACGGAAAATTTTAGGAAAACTAGATTTATAAGGTAAACGATCATTAATAGCAACAAGTTCAGTATCAAGTTGAGTAAATTTACGGTAAACATGGGCGAAAATCTTATAAATAAACTCAATGGAATAAGCAGCCTCATGACCAAGATTAAAAATAAAATAAATTTCATCAGTTAAAGCAGGAATAAAAGAGCAAACATTAAATGCGCGATTAAAATAAGCATTAAAAGAGGCTTTTTTAGAGGATATTTGGATGAAAAGAATTAGCAGGGATACAATAGTTGGTAAAAGTGGATTTACGGAAAACCGAAGTTTGAAAACCAAAGGAGGAGCGGGTAACCAGAACATCAAGAAAATGTAAAGAACAATTGGATTCATACTCAACGGTAAAATTAATCGAAGGGTAAAAATCATTAACTTTATTCAAAAGATGAAGGAGATCATTTAAATCATGATCCCAAATAATAAAAACATCATCCACGTAACGGCACCAAAGAATAGGTTTAATGGTTAAAAAAGGTAACACCTCGCTCTCGAGCTCCTGCAAAGCAGCCTCAGCCCAAATACCAGATAATTGGCTACTCATAGGGGCGCCAAAAGTTTACAAGTAAATAGCGTCGCTGAAGCCAAAATAATTTGTCTCTGCAACGACATTCAAAGCAGAAGTGATTGCGTCGATAGTGAGGGTTTTAAAACTGTGATTTTGAAGTCTTTTAGCAATAATTTTAATAGCAATGTCAGTGGGAATACTAGAAAAGAGAGAAACGACATTGAAACTATGGAGAGTACTATTAGGAACAAATTTAGTGTTAAACAAGATATTAATGAAATTTTCAGAACTAATAGAAAAAATATGATTATTAAAAAACGGTTTTAAGAAATAAGCAAGGGATTTTTCTAAAAAATAAATGGGTCCATTACATTTGGAAACGATAGGACGCATAGGATGATTCAATCTATGAAGTTTAATTTAACCAAAAATAATTTTAGGAAGTTGATGGAAAGTATGGAAAGCAGAGGATTTAACATTAGGAGGACGATCAGTGCATTTTTTAAGTTTGCAATCGAGTATTAATCATTGTAATTGGGAATATTTTGACCTGATTGCATTCCATCTCGGCAATATGCTTCTGCATCGAATTAACATAATCAGTTTTATTTGTAAGAGCAAGTAGCTTAGTTTTGTCAGCAGATAAAATAACTAAGTTAGTATTAGATTTACGTTTTTTGATTTCAATGATTTCAGTATTCAAAGTAACATCAGAACCAGAATGCCTCATCTCATTTTGAAAAACAGTGATAGACCGACACATAATAAAATAGCTGTGGTCTTTATGGCCTTGAGCAACGTTAAGAAGAGCATCCCCCACAGGGGGAATTAAATTAATAAAACTAGAATTAACAGCAAGATAAGAAAAATTTTGGGCCTCTCTCAAGAGCTTTAAGCTGAATAGAGGAGATAGCAATAGAAGTACAATTTACAAAGGGACAAGGTAAATGTTTTTCAAGCTGGGAAAAAATTTTGGGTTTTAAAGCAAGAAGTTCAAGACGGGAATATTTAAAAGCAGGGTGCTGAGAAGAAAGCGGAACATCTCCCGCAGAGGATGCTCTTCTTAACGTTGTTCAAGGCCATAAAGACAGCGGCCGTTTTATTATGTATCGGTCTATCACTGCTTTTCAAAATGAGATGAAACTTAAAGGTAAAAATAGGCATTCTGGTTCTAATGTTACTTTGAATACTGAAATCACAGAAATCGAAAAACTTAAATCTAATCCCGACTTTGTTATTTTATCTGCTAAGCAACTTGTTCTTACAAATAAAACTGATTATGTTAATTCGATGCAGAAGTGTATTGCTGAGATGGAATGCAATCAGGTCAAAAAATTCCTAATTACGATGATTAATACTAGGATCGCAAAACTTAAAAAATGCACTGATCTTCCTCCTAATGTTAAATTTGCTGCTTTTCGTACTTCTCACAAACTTCTTAAAATTTTTGGTCAAATTAAACTTCATAAATTAAATCATCCTATCGTTTCCAAATGTAGTGGACCTACTTATTTTTTAGAGAAATCCCTTGTTTATTTCTTAAAACCGTTTTTTAATAATCATATTTTTTCTATTAGTTCTACTGAAAATTTCATTAATATCTTGTTTAAAACTAAATTTGTTAAAAAATAGTACTCTCCATAGTTTCGATGTCGTTTCTCTTTTTCTTGGTATTCACGTTGACATTACTATTAAAATTATTGCTAAAAGAGTTCAAAATCATAATTGTAAAACCCCCACTATTGACGTAATTACTTCTGCTTTGAATATCGTTGCAGAGACAAATTATTTTGGCTTCAGCGACGCTATTTACTTGTAAACTTTTGGCGCCCCTATGAGTAGCCAATTATCTGGTATTTGGGCTGAGGCTGCTTTGCAGGAGCTTGAGAGCGAGGTGTTGCCTTTTTTAACCATTAAACCTATTCTTTGGTGCCATTACGTGGATGATGTTTTTATTATTTGGGATCATGATTTAAATGATCTCCTTCATCTTTTGAATAAAGTTAATGATTTTTATCCTTCAATTAATTTTACCATTGAGCATGAATCCAATTGTTCTTTACATTTCTTGATGTTCTGGTTACCCGCTCCTCCTTTGGTTTTCAATCTTCGGTTTTCCGTAAACTCACTTTTACCAACTCTTGTATCCCTGCTAATTCTTTTCATCAAATATCCTCTGAAAAAGCCTCTTTTAATGCTTATTTTAAAAGCACATTTAATGTTTTCTCTTCTATCCCTGCTTTAACTGATGGAATTAATTTTATTTTTAATCTTGGCAATGAGGCTGCTTATTCCGTTGAGTTTATTTATAAAATTCTCGCCCATGTTTGCATAAATTTACTCAACTTGATACTAAACTTGTTGCTATTAATGATCGTTTACCTTATAAATATAGTTTTCCTTACTATCTAAGATTTTCTGTCCCTTCATTTAATTCTGTCATGATTTTGGTTTCAAACTTGCCCACTCTAATGTTATTACTTCATTCAATCGTATTCGTTCCAATAAATTTGGGGATATTGATGACTTTAAGAGCTAAGCTGGGGTGTATGTGGTTCCCCTGTTGACTCCTGAAGGTGATTATAAATTTTACATCGGCAGCACTAAACATAATGTCGGCATCCGTTTAGCAGAACACGCTCGCGATGTCAGAAATGGGTCATTCTATGTCAAATCAACCAATAACAAAAAAATCTGAACCTTCACGATGCAGATTTTTATGATTCTTTGTTTATTTATTGTAACTATCAAGATGACAGAAAATGCAACATTTCAGATTTTTTGGGCTCTTAGTTTTTCAATTATTGATTTTCAAAAAAGCAAAATCTACCAAATTTGGCAAAGTTTTGAAATCTTTAAACAGCTGTAGATCAAAAACTATTTAACCTAGAGAGCTCAAATTGATGTCATTTTCTTTTGCTTTTAATGAGCCTTAATTTGATATATAACATGACTATGCTATTTCAAATTTGAATTTTTTGAAAAATTTCAAAAAAAAATTATTTTTAAATCTCAAACACCCCCCCTCCCTTTTAATATATGCTGTAAAGATGTTAGTGGACTACTTTTATGCCAAGTTTCATAATGGGATGCCAATGGGTTCCTATGAAAATTATTTTGTTTTATATTAAACTATACAAGGAATACGCTAAATTTAATTACAAAAAATTTAATTTCCATAGGAACCTCTTAACTACCGACTATGAAATTTGGCACACAAATAGTCCCTTAATGTCTTTAAAACATATTTTTTGAAAAAAAAATCAGTTTCTCTTTTTTTTAGATTTTCTAAAAAGAAAATTTTTTTTTTAGTTTGTAATTTTTTAAAAACTCCAATTTAAAAAAAAACATTAGAATACCATAATCATGTTGTATATCAAATTGAGGCTCATCGAAGACAAAAGAACGGCACCAATTTGAGCTCTCTGGGTCAAATAGTTTTTGATCTACAACTGTTTAAAGATTTCAAAACTTTGCCAGATTTTTTTTTTTTTTTAAAGTGAATGACTGAAAATCTAAGAGATCAAAAAATCTGAAATTTTACAGTTTTTGTAAACTTTACTGGTACTATCACTGTACCAAAAATGATCAATTTCTGAGGTATCAAGGTTCAAAACCATTAATTGATTTGACACGGAATGACATACATTTAGTACATAACTCATTAACTAATTCAAACATTTGTAGTTGTTTCAAACATTCAGCCCATATATGTTCTTTTCAATTTTAACAATTTGCAACACACTTAATATTTCACTTTTGTCACTCAAAATTTAATTTTGTATTTACAATCAATTAGAAAAACCTCACTTTTTTCAACAACTTTTAAAATAAGTACTTCTCCAAACTGAGTGAAGACAATTTCATTTCTTCCTTGCTCAGAGTATAAACTCTCCCAGTTGAAGTAACAGGCTCTACGTTTTGCAAAATGATCTCACCTGGCACATTCAATACGTCACTCGGTTGAGGATAAAAAAAGGAGAAGGTCCCTTAGGATGTAGGAAGCTTACTTTATAGTCGCTCGTAACATTATTCATTTCAAGAATACATGCAAGCCACCAAGATCCTTTATAGATTATAGTGGCAAATCCAGATTCAATTTTTGCTAAATTAGTTGGTGTAATATAGTCTAATGCCGTCACACGTTCGGTAAATTGGTGTTCACTACAGTAATCATGCTTAACAAGAAGCAGATTTTCATAAATTGGGTAAAATGAAGTTTTTGAGTACCCAAGATTGCCTTAAAATCATTGAACCGTGGCGACAGTGTTTCTTTAACTTCTTTGTACTCATCAACTGTGCAGTACTCAAAGTCTATGTACTCAAAAACTAGACTATATTACACCAAACTAACTTAGCAAAAATTGAGTCTGAATTTGTCACTATAGTCTATGAAGGATCTTGGTAGCTTGCATGTATTCTTGAGAAGAATAATGTTATAAGCGACTATAAAGTAAGCTTCCTACATCCTAAGGGACCTTCTTCTTTCTTTTATCATCAACCGAGTGACGTATTGAATGTGCCAGGTGAGACCATTTTGTAAAAAGTAGAGCCTGTTACTGCAACTGGGAGAGTTGGTACTGAGCAAGGAAGAAATGAAATTGTCTTCAGTCAGTTTGGAGAAGTACTTATTTTAAAAGTTGTTGAAAAAAGTGAGGTTTTGTAATTGATCTTAAATGCAAAATTAAATTTTGAGTTACATATGTGAAATATTAAATGTGTAGCAAATTGTTAAAATTAAAAACAACATATGTGGGCTGAATGTTTGAAACAACTGGTTAATGAGTTATGTACTAAATGTATGTCATTCCGTGTCAAATCAATTAATGGTTTGAACCTTGATACCTCAGAAATTGATCATATTTGTTACAGTGATAGTACCAGTAAAGTTTACAAAAACTGTAAAATTTCAGATTTTTGGGGCTCTTAGATTTTCAGTTATTCACTTTTTAAAAAAAGCCAAATCTGACAAAGTTTTGAAATCTTTAAACAGTTGTAGATTAAAAACTATTTGATCCAGAGAGCTCAAATTGGTGCTGTTCTTTTGTTTTCGATGAGCCTTAATTTGATATACAACATGATTATGGCAGTCTAATTCTTTTTTTTTTAAATATGAGTTTTTAAAAAAATTGCAAACTAAAAAAAATTTTTTTTTTTTTAAATCTAAAATAAAAAAAACTGATTTTTTTTCAAAAAAAAAAAAAAAAAAATGTTTTAAAGACAATAACCCTTTCGGGACGGCAACATTCCGAAACTGCTGTGGCCCAAAGGACGGAGTGCTTCGTTTCCGAACTGTTCCCAAAAGACTGCCAATTTTTTGCGCTAAGCCTAACTCTCGAAAAAATGCACTAAAAATCACCCGTTCAACACAGCATTCTACTTTTTTCAGGAAGAAAGGAAATACTTATTTTCTATTTGATGTATATTTTTCATACCAATTTTCTTTTATCAAAATATCAAAAATTTTAGCGTATATATGTTTTAGGTACAGATAGATAATTCATTGGCATGTCCTTCCGATTTTTTAAAACTGTACCACATATATGCGTATTCTTAGACAACAAATACTTTGCAAGTACAGGAGCGGTAAAAAATTTATCCAAATACAAATTATATCCTTTTCCTAAAAGTTCACTTAGAAGTGTTTTCATAACACATTCTCCATACCCACCATCAGAGCTTGATAATTCTGTGTCCTTTTCAGTATACACAAGGAAATTCCATATATAGCCTGATTCCAATTCTGACAATTTATATATTTTTATTCCATATCTGGGCCTTTTCGAGGGGATATATGGACGAAATCCCAGCCTTCCTTTCCATGAGAACAAAGATTCATCAATGACCACATTTCTTCTAGGAGTGTATATAGATTTAAATTTTTAAACTAATGAATCTAACACGGGTTTCAATTTATCTAGTTTTGGGGCATTACTATCAAGAGTAAAATGAAGGTAATGTAATATTCCTATAAATCAATCGTGACTCATAACTGAATTGAAAAAAGGAATACTGATAATTGGATTCTTAGAAAAATACATTTTAAGATTTGGTTTTCGGACAATGTTTGTCAAAATTACTAGTGCGAGAAA
Source organism: Amaurobius ferox (assembly GCA_951213105.1). Lineage (NCBI taxonomy): Eukaryota > Metazoa > Arthropoda > Arachnida > Araneae > Amaurobiidae > Amaurobius > Amaurobius ferox. Next base: position 1,447,198 of record OX578136.1, read on the forward strand.
TACACGAAATTTGTTCCCTGTCACAGGTGTAAATACATTTGAAACAGGTGGAGTCTTCGATGTGGAAGGAGAGAGGAGATTTTTCTCTCATTTTTTCTTTGCAAACTCATTAGTTGCTTTTACGATAAATTCTACTAGTTCATCATCAAAAAATATGCTAAAAAATCAAGTTCCTTATCTAAATTAGGTGGCATGATATTGTGATTTATTCCAGATATGTTCAAAAACTGCAAAGAATTCAGATCTTTCAAATCACATGTCCAAACATCATTCGAAAAAACAGCAACTGAAGCTGGCGGCGTTGTAATAATAGTATGCTCAGAATCTGAAGAATCAATTGCATTTTCAGATTCATCATCAGAAATCACACTGTTCCACGAATCTTCACTATCTGCTTTGCTTTCATTACTGTCTGGTTCGCTTACCATACGCGTATATTCTTCCACAGAGAAGAAACGTCTCAAACCAGCCATACTTTTATCCGAAATAGCCTAAACATTTCACTGTCGCACATTCCTTTAACCCCCCCTCCCCCCCAAAAATACTCTCTTATATTCCTGTAATTCACCAATGAAATCATTAAAAGCTAAAATCAAAAGGAGACCCGGAACTCAATTATAAAATTGTTAATGATGTAAGAAGTGCTCTGTCTGTTTATTTTACAGAACCATGTTTCACTGCTCCAAATGGAGAAATAATTCATTGGATTCTCCTTGTGCCAAGGTCAAGCATCTGCAAAATACATTTAAGTTGCTTCCACAGGCATTTAACGCCATCTAGTAGACAAATAAATTCAAATGAAAACGTTTCACGTAGAAACACCGATATGTGCCACTCGCCGTTTAGGGTAAAGTTCTCTCTGGCACGAGTGCGTGCCGTCCGTCCTTGAATGCAAGTTCGCAGCCAGCACGCGGGCGTGCCAACCATCGCGAAAGGGTTAAGGGGCTATTTGTGAGCCAAATTTCATAGTCGGTCGTTAAGGGGTTCCTATGGAAATTAAATTTTTTGTAATTAAATTTAGCGAATTTTACGTATAGTTTAATACAAAAAAAAATAATTTTCATAGGAACCCATTGGCATCCCATTATGAAACTTGGCATACAAGTAGTCCATTAACATCTTTAAAGCATATATTTTTTTCAAAAAAATTAAAAGGGGTGTTTTTGAGATTTAAAAAAAAATTGTTTTGAAGCTTTTCAAGAAATTCAAATTTGAAACAGCATAGTCATGTTATATATCAAATTATGTCTCATTAAAAGCAAAAGAAAATGACACCAATTTGAACTCTCTAGGTTAAATAGTTTTTGATCTACAGCTGTTTAAATATTTCAAAACTGGCAGAATTCGCTTTTTTGAAAGTCAATAACTGAAAAATTAAGAGCCCAAAAAATGTAATATTTTACAGTTTTTATCAACTTCACTGGTACTACCACTGCGCCAAAAATTATCAATTTCCATTATGTCAAGGTTCAAACCATTGGTTGATTTGACACGGAATGACCCGAATGGTAAATTTTCTACTGCTATAGCTGAATGTGGGGCTTGTGATAATTTCCTGCCCATCTTTGAAAAACATTTCCTCTTAAATCGTTGTAATAACCCTCGTAATATTCTTCTTTATGAATCCCTTTTTATTTACATTTACCAAGCGTCGATTTGTAATTCTGATCCCATTCAAATTCTAAGTTATACTCGTTCTCGACTCTATGCAATTCAAGTCTCTTCATGGTTATTATCTATGACATCATTCTTGTGAAATGTATGCTTGACTGTTTTTTCGAGTTTGTACTTTTCTGGTAATGTTCTTAACATATGTTTTTTTAAAGAATTCTGTACCTATTTTTTAGGTTTATTTGTATTAATTATTAGACTATTCAACTTACCAAGTTCAGATTATATTTTATATTCATTTATGCAAATTTGCTACGTATATGGTCTATATATGAATGATTCATGTTTGCTTTTCATGTAACCATTGATGAAGGTTGTACTAATGCCTAAAAGTGCTCTGGCCTTGTTTTTAAAACTTTGTCGTCTTTAGGATGTTTTTTATTACATGACCTTCTGTCTAACGATGTTGTGTCCTTAATTTATTTAATTAATAATATATTTTGCATCATAATAAATTTTTTAAAAGTTATAATTCGGTATTTAAGAAAGAGTTTATTGAATACGTTGCAGATTAGATATGAGCGAGCCAGCAACGTATTCAAAAATTGCCACACTCTCTGCGAAGAAGGGATGGGAGATTCAAAAGCCGAACTTTTTTTGAACTGAAAGGCTGATATGTTATATTTTGTATAGTGGTAATCTCACGATAAACTTAGTAGCTGGATTTCTTCTTTTGAGGCTCTACCTTGTTTTAATCCACAGTTCTTCCAATTTTTATAGATTGATTTTATTTATACTACTTATTGGAGTATTTAAATAAAGTATCAAAGCATTAAAATAATAAATAAAAGTGCATTAAGCTTAAAATATTTAAAAAAAATACATAAAGAATAACCAATTTTGAAATCAGTCCATCAAATATGGAAGCAGAGATCAATGTGCAAGCTACATATAAATTTTGAAACCTTTACTCTCTATCAAAGATCACATTCTGCTACTGGAACCCACTTTTGTGGATTTTATTGGAATCTGTTCAGCGTTTTCAATGCTACGAGTTTCAGAGTGGGTGGATGGAGAGACAATGCAAAGATTCAGCTTCACATTTTTGAAGAGTTAAACCAGAAGGAGTCAGTGGCCAGAAATGTTTCAACAGCAGGCGTCTGAAATCAGATTTATATTGATATGTTTGTTATACACTTGGCTGATTCATGGATTGAAAATACTTAAAATTATGTAGTATATACTTTTATATTATGTTTTGTGGACAGTAGGCTAAAGACACCCTATTTAGAGAAAAGGTAATACCACGAAAGAGATAAATTTAAATTACAAAAATTTAAATTCATTCAATTCATTTAATTTCATTCCCTACCCATAAAACAACAGTTATAAAAACTAGTACGCTTTTAAAATGAAGGCTGAAGGCAGAAACCAGAAAATGGCTATTTACATTTTTAAAATAATAAAATAAAATACTTAAGGGGACTCATACCTCAGAAACCACTTATGAGCTGCCTCCATGTTAACCAATGGGGAAATTGGTTTAGAAGATTCCTTCGTAAATTTTGCCTGTAAATGTTAACAGTTTGTTCGATATTAAAGGAGAAACACATACGTTTCAGTCGAAGTACGATTTTTTTTAATATTTAAATTTAAAGTGTTTCAAAAATGAATTTAAATGTTAACAACACAACGGAATTTACCATTAAGGAGCTTCTGTAGCAAGTTTGAAAGAAAATTTGAATATTTGGCCTAAATAAAAAAAAATAGTAATATATTTTTCTATTGATATCAGCAAATATGATAATGTTGTCATTATAAAATCTATTTTTAATGGTCCAAAAACTATTTCAAGTGCAGATATGTAGAACAGAATTAAAATACGTTTACGGCAACCCTGTAAGTCACACGCTTGTGGGTTGTACAATCTCTGTCTGTCAGCAATAGATCTTTATGTGCGGAGGGAGATAAAGTATTTGTTTGACAGCCGTAATCAAGGAAAGTACAGCCCTCTATAGTTCCCTGCTTCTAGGAGCAACACCTCTCTAGTTCCCTGCTTCTAGGAGCAACACTTCTCTAGTTCTGTGGTTTCATGGGGGACTGTGACAATAGAGTTTTTCTCCAGAATTCGTAAAAGATTCCAAAGAAGTTTTGTGCAGGATTTCAGTTCAAGCCCTTTTGCTGTTGATACAAATCTGTTTTTCATTTTTGAGAGAAATATTTGTCTTTCCAATTCTTTTTTTTCTCCCAATATTGCAGTACTTCTTGCTGAAAGCATTACATAATTAGTTTTCAGAATGTATAGACTGTCTACAGAAGTGGGTTTAAGATTTCCAGCCCACCGGAGCCATAGCAAGTGTACATTATTTTCCTTTATAGTTCATCACAATATATTTTTACATTCTCTATATACATAATATATAATACACAGGGAATAATATTGAGGGGGGGGGGGGGAGTTCCTAACAACTAAATCAATAGGGTTCCACTAATCATTGAGTGTGATAATCATACCAAATTATTTCCAAAGTACTGTGACATGATCTAAAATTCAAGTACGAGTTTTTGACGGAAGAGCACGTTTCAGGCATCCCTGAACTCGAATCGAACATATTTGAAGTAATCTGCGTGAGCCTGTGGCCACGATATCTCATAAACGAATGAAGCGTTTTAGAAAAAATTTAATATAACTATCGCACTTAGTGATTAGTGAAACCCTATTGATTTAAAACTCGGTTAGGAAGAACATCTCACCCCTTCCCCCCATTTTTGTATGAATTTAAAAAAAAAATAAGGACTTTCAATAATTACAATTACACATTTACAGGCACTTTTTACTGGAACTTTGGCAAAAAAAAAAAAAAAAAAAAAAAAAATCTTTTATCCCGAATTGTACCAAAATCTAATCAGAACCAGGGTCACCCACAAATAATTTACCTATAAAATTTAATGAAATTCGGTCAATTAAATTTTGAGTTAGAGTGAATACAAAATCTGTACACACACAGACGTGATGCTAAAAATAGTGTTTACTTATTCTAGAGGTCTCAAAACGTGCAGATCAGTCGAAAACTCGAGTTGGGATTTTCGACATGATTCCAATACTTCCTTATATATTACGATGTATTGCAAAGAAAGTAAAAAAAAAATTGACGTGGGCAGCACATGAATTTCCCTATAAACTTTAATTCATCTTCTTATTTATTTAATAATTCATTAAATTGAATTTAATTGTACAAAACACCGAATTTACACTTTTAATTCAATTTTTCTTTTGTGTGTGTGTTATCTGGACATATTTTCAAAGGCGGCGCAGCAAACATGCGAAAAAACTAAAATATCTGGAAAAAGGCTAATGCTAGAATAATGGGGTTGGTCTTATTCTTTTTATCGTCAAAAATTACTTGCAAAACCAACATTTAATTGATATATTTGAGAATGTGTGAACATTTATTTTATATTTTAATGATTTTTGCATGGCATTTAAAAAAAAAAGTAAAAAGTACCGTTTTCCCAAATCTTACCAGATAACCTAGTTATCTATCAAATTTTATGAAATTTGATAAATTAGTATTTTTAGCTATAGTGGATACATGCGATTTTTGTGGCCATTTCTCAAAAGATGGTAGGTTCTTTTTCCCCGAATCATACCAAAATCTAATTAGCATCAGGATCACCACAAGTAATTTACCTTGAATAATTTTTTAAATTTGGTCTATTACTTTTACAGTGAGAGTCGATACATACATTGCACAGACAGACACACACACACACAGACGTTACACTAAAAATGTTTTTTTTTTTGTGTTCTAGGGGTCTCGAAACTTGTAGATCCGTTGAAAATTCGAATAGCAATTTTTGATATGATTCCAATATCTTTCATGTATTGCAGGGAAAGTAAGAAGAAAATGAATTTTAATTTGTAGACAAAGTCATGTGCTACTCACATTAGATTTTTTATTTTCCCTACAATATATAGTATATAATATATAGGTAAAATATTGGAATCGTGTCAATAATCACAACTCGAGTGTTTGACTGATCTATACACGTTTTGGACCTCTAGAACACTAAACAAATATTTATAGCGTGACGTTCCTGTGTGTGTCTGTCTGTGCAATGTATGCATGCACCCTAACTCAAAAACTAACAGACTAAATTTAATAAAATTGTACAGGTAAGTCACTTGTGAGTTACCCTAATGCTGATTAGATTTTGGTACGATTCGGGAAAAAGAACCTGCTTTTTTCACGAAATAGCTCACAAAAATCTTCAAAATCTAAAATAAAAGATTATGCATGCTCAAATACATCAATTAAATGCTTGTTTTATATGTACTTTTTGACGATGAAAGGAATAGGACCAACCCCATTACTCTCTAGGATGCTAGAAAATTAAAAACAAATACAAAAAATCTGATGTGAGCAGCACATGACTTTTCCTACAGACACATATGTGTGTTCTCTTTATTTTTTGAATAATTCATTAAATTGAGTTTAATTGCACAAAATAAAACAGCATTTGCACTTTTAATTCAATTTCTGTTTCTATTGGGTAACTGGACATATTTTGTAACAAAAATGCGAAAACACTAAAATATCTAGATAACGGTTAGTCCTAGAGTAATGGGGTTGGTCTTATTCTTTTCCTCGTCAAAAATTAGATAAACACGCAGAGTCACGCTAAAAATAGCTTTTTTTGTCTTCTAGAGGTCCCAAAACGTGTAAATCAGTCGAAAATTCAAGTTATGATTTTTGAGACGATTCCAATACTTTCATTATACATTACCATGTATTGCAGGGGAAGTAATATACAATTGAAGTGGTAAAAAATCCTGCGCATAAAGAGAAAAATACCAATTTTCTTTTGTATTCACTAGGAAAAAGAGAAGGGGACAACAAAAAATGTTCTTTATTTGAAAAATAATTCTGCTTCCAGGGATAATTCCAACCCAATAAAGACATAGGATCCTCGCATTGATTAGAAAAAGGGGAGTAAAAAATTTTGATGTGGGCAGCACATGATTTTCTCTGCAGCCTCATACTCACATTATGTTTATATCTTCAATAAATCGAGTTTAATTGCACAAAATAACAACCATAATCATTTTAAATGACACTGAATTTACACTTTGAATTCAATTTTCATTTGGTAACTGGACTTATTTTCAAAGGTGGCCTAGCGAAATTGTGATAAGACTAAAATATCTCAAGAACGGCTAGTCCTAAAGGAATATACCGAATTGTACCAAAATCTAATCATCACCAGGTTAACCTATCTAAGTGATTTATCTACCAAGTTTTATGAAATTTGGTCTATTAGGTTTTCAGCTAGAGCGGATACAGGCAATTTTTAGGGGCCATTTCACAAAAAAAAAAAAAAAAAACTGATGTAGACAGCACATGACTTTCCTGCAAACTTATATCCACATTATCTTTATTTTAATTAAATTTAATTAACTTTTAATTCAATTTTAGTTCTCATTTGGTAACTGGACTTATTTTCAAAGGTAATGTAGAGAAAATACGAAAAAACTAAAATATCTCGAGAACGGCTAGACCTAGTGTAATGGGGTTGGTCTTATTCTTTTCATTGTTAAAACTTACGTATAAAACAAGCTTTTAATGGATATATTTTAGGACACGTAGTTCTTTAGTTTAGATTTCTACGATTTTTGCGGGCCATTTCGCAAAAAAAAAGGCAGGTTATTTTTTTCCGAATCGTGTCAAAATATAATCAGCACCAGGGTAACCCACAGCCGACTTGTCAACAGATTTTTGTGAAATTCGGTCCATTAGTTTTTCAGCTAGAGTGGATACAGGCAATTTTTGTGGCCCATTTCGCAAAAAAAGACTGATTCTTTTATCCCGAATTGTACCCAAAACTAATCAGCACCAGATTTGATCACAAGTGACTTAACTACCAAATTTTATGAAATTCCGCACAGACAGACAGACAGACAGACAAACAGATAGACACACAGACAGTCAAACAGATACACAGACAGACACACACAGAGACGTCATGCTAAAAATAGGTTTTTCGTATTACAGAGGTCTCGAAATGTGTAGATCCGTCGAAAACTCGAGTTGCGATTTTCGGCATGGCTCCAATACTTTCCCTATACATTAAAATGTATTGCAGGGAAAGTAAAAATCTAATGTGGGCAGCACGTGACTTTCCCTGCAGACTCCAATTCATATTTTCTTCATTTCTTTAATAATTCATTAGATTGAGTTTAATTGCACCAAATAATACTAAATTTGCATTTTTAATTTATTTGGTAATTGAACATTTTTCCGAAATCGGCGTAGCAAAAATGCACGAAATCTCAAATATCTTGAAAACGGTTAGACCTATAGCATAATGGAGTATGTTATATTTTTTTCCTCGTCAAAAATTGTGTATAAAACAAGAATTTAATTGATACATTTGAGCATACGTAGTCTTTTTTTTTTTAGATTTTGTCAATTTTTGTTGGCCATTTAGTAAAAAAAGGCAGTTTGTTCTTTTCCGAATTATACCAAAATCTAATCAGTACCAAAGTATCTCACAAGCAACTTATCTACCAAATTTTGTGAAATTTAGTCAATTAGTATTTTAGCTAGGGTGGATACATGAAATTTTTGCGGACCATTTCGTAAAAAAAGGCGGATTCTTCTTTTCTGAATCACACCAAAATCTAATCAACACTAGAGTATCCCACAAGTAACTTATCTACAAAATTTTATGAAATTTGGTAGGGATTAGGAATTAGTTTGGGAGGGGGGGGGGCCTCCTAGTTTATAAAGAAATAATTACAAAGCAACTTTTTATGCAAAATTTGGGTTAGATCTTGTATTAAATTTCATATCACCAATGAAAATCGAATATTTTCTTTCATCAGGGAGGGCTTAATATATTTTATCATGGAGGGGGTCAGTCCCCTCTGACCACTGGTTGGCTGCAATCCTGTGTTTCTGTCATGAGCTTCTGACAAGGACTCTGAACTTGTTCACGATAAAATTTGAACATTGCAAATGGTAGAAATTTGGCAGTGTCAATGGAGATTAGTGAATCTGTCAGTGACCCCCCCCCCCTCCACCAGTGACTTAAGTCCTGTGTGTATACTCTAAAATTTTTTAAATATGCCAACATCGACTATCTCGATGTCTATTGCAATTACTGTTGATTTAAAGATTTAAATAAACACTAGTTGCCGATGGAGATAAAATATTTTACTCTAGTATTTTTGAAATGGAAGATTTCTTTTTTCTTATAGAACGATGTATGCAATCATAATTCAATAAACAGGAATTTTACGATGTATGCAATCACAACGATGTATGCAACCACAATTCAATAAACAGGAATCTTACGATGTATGCAATCACTATTCAATAAACAGGAATCTTACATTGTCTTTCACATCAATTTTCCCAATTTTAAACCCAATTTGGTGTTATTAATAAATGTTAAAGTAATTCTGCTGCTGGCTCCAACTTTCAACTAAACTTTTTGAAAATTTAAGCAAATTTCCAATAAAATAATCTAATCATCAGTACGATACAGCATCAGACAAGAGCACTCAAAACTCTTTCTTTCTCTTCAGAGGTTTATTCAATGTAACTGGTTTATTCAATGCAATGCCTCATGCCCAAGGCTTTGTATTATAACATTCCCTCAGCTGGGATAAGGGTATGGGAATTTATGGCTTTAGTTCGTCCTGAAATAGGATACAAAGAGAGGCTTACTGTTCGGAGTGAAAGTCATTTCGATGATGGGCAGCTCAATTAGGAGAAGGGACTGTGAAAACAGAGCTAAAAGCTGAATTCTTGCAACCATACCATTTTTACAAGCGACATCTAGGGAACAGATTGTCGCGGATTTGAGTTTCATTGAGTGGTAAGCTGGGCTTTAAACAGTTACAGACAACATGAAAATATTAATAATTACAAATAAAAATTCGATCGGGTTGCCATGGGCAAGAAATGCATAAAACATAACAAAATTCTTAAGTTATGAATTGATGAATAAGAGAATTTATAAAAAAATTCTTTGACACAATAATCCTAAAAATATCAGAAAAAAATTGGATTTTTTTTTTTTCAAGAAATAAATGAAGATGCTAAGAGATTAGTGTTTTACAACTGAAATTTCCCTTGACTTAAATTCGATTTGATTCTGCAAATAATTCAAAAATTTAATTAATTCTGCCTTTAAACTCAAAAGTATGATACTTAATGTACAAAAAGAATGTTATCTCTTCTAAACAAAATATTTCACTTGGATATTAAAAACAAAAATATGATAATTCAGTCAGATACTCTAGAATAATTAGAAGATGAAGATATAGGGAAAAGGATTATTTTAGCAGAGCAAGCACCTCAACAGCAGCAGTTGAAAGTGACAAAACAATTAAAAACAGTTGAAATAGTGACATTTCTTTCAGTAAAAGAAACCAAAAGGGAAACAAATTTTCTTACAATGAAATGAGTTTTGTTAACAGACTGATTTATTTACATTTCAATTATTTTTTTTAAATTTAAAACAAAATTATTTCATAATGCAAGATGCAAATTAATAATAGCATAAAGAAAATCTATAATATATCATGGACAGTGACCTCAAGTATGTTGATTTACAAAATGCTCAAATACACAGACATAGATGAGTGAATCACACTACAAAGTGAATACTTTTGTGAATATTAATTAGTTAATACAAACAAATTGCATAAGTGAAAAAACAATTTAGAGCATCATGTACAAATGTCGTTTTTTGTGATTTTGCTGCAATAGTCCTTTATTTTATTAATTATATGTTTGAAAAATAGTTTATCTGTATAAAACAAGAAATAATTACAAATATTGTAGGCGATGCAGACAGATTACAAAAGTAGAAAATATATCCCAAATTAAATTAAATAAATATACCGTGAATTGAGTACAAATGCAGTTTTTCATGATGCTGCTTCAATATAGCCTTTTATTTTATAAATAATATGCTTGGAAAATAGTTTTACTCTATAAAACGTGAAACAATTACAAATATTGTAGTCATTGCAAACAGGTTGCAAAAGTGGAAAATAATATTCAAATTAAACGAGGTATGCCGAGCAAATGCAGATCTTCCCGATGCTGCTGTAAAATGAATAGTCTTTCATTTTATTAATACGGTAGAAAAAGTTTTTTTATATATACAAAATGAAATTGTATAAATTTCAGTCGGTGCAAATAGATTGTAAAAGTGTGCAGAAAGATAATCATTGGTCATCACTCTTCAGACACAGTGGGAATCGCCGTATGCAAGTGCCAATTTCGTAATCACGGAAAAACAGATTTTCAGATGTAAGACAGGAAAAACTGATCAAATTTTGTAGCATATTTGAAATATATATGACTGATTTCATGGCTAATTTCATGGCATTTACGGGATTTTTGTAACATGTAGACATCCTGTGAACTGCGGAAAGGATTTTCACCCGCGGGAAGAAGAAAATTTCTTGGGTAAAAAAAGAAAAATGAAGGGAAGAACTCAGAAAGAACATAATTGCGAATCCGCAAAAGAATCTTGATAAAATGAAAATTTTATTTAATCGAATTTGTGATCTGTACACGCGGGGACACGTTTAGACTTTTCTCTAAAATATTTTGCTAATTAAGTATACGTAGCACCATTAGCAGTGATTGAAGACCCAGACCACACGACCAACCCTAGGGCTAATGGTAGCTTAGTGTGTGGCTGGCGTTAGCAGTGATTGGAAAAACTACTTTTTTTTTGTAGTGAACTACAACTGCAACTACTTTTTTTTTTAAAAAAAGTAGTGACTACAAACTATTTTTTAAATGAGTCAGTTCTTAACTACTTTTATAAGACAAATTTTGCTACAGTTTCAATTTACACAAAAAAATTGAGGATATGTGGATATACTGTAGTAATTTAATATACTTATTCTGAATAAGTAAAATTTACTGATCAACTTATCAATATTTAAGCTTTTACCCATTTCTGAAAAAAAATAAAACAATAGTATAAAATAAAAGCAAAAACTATTTATTTAAAACATGTTTGTTCATTTTTAGTAGAATTTGCATCTCAAAATTGCAATCAGATAAGCAGAATCTTTTGGGACATAACAAAAAATCATCTTTATGAGGCAATAGCCCTGCAGCATCGAAAACCTTATGTAGTTCAGGGATGAGATTGTCAAAAAAGAAAATAAGCTGAAATCAAAAATTTGAGAAATTATACGCAACAAACACTGTATTTTAGTGTCTGTCGCGTATAAATATTTGATATTTTTGCATAACTATAAAAAAAGAAATACTACAATGGAAAAATGATTTAATTCTATTATATTTAGAAAATGCAAATTTGGCAATTGCATTTAAGAATAGGGTAGTTTAAATAAATGGACAAATTTCATTTTAACGCATTCCTTCATATTAATTCTAAACTATGCTTTTATTATCTATAATAACTCATGCTTTTATTTTGTCAGTTTTGTTGAAATTAAATCATTACAACAATAATCAGGATTTACGAACTTAATTTCACAAAAAACAACTTTTTTACAATTGGCAAGACACAAATTTTTTGTTCTTGTGCATTATATTTTTAAACACATTTATAAAATTATCATGTATTGTTAAAATGTGCATTGTCACATAATAAAATACACAAATAAAATTTAGTGGCAGTATCTTATGTATGTTTTAAAGAAAATGTTTATTTTGTTTAAAAATATATTTTCATAAAAATGTTGCAGAAAAGGCTTATATATTTTAATGAATTTTAATGAAACTGTAAATATTTTAATGAGTTTACTTTAAAGAATATTAAAATATACTTCCACTGGGAGAGATGCCAACCTCTGAAAGGGGTCATCAGTAGAAAAATCAGAAGTTTTCAGTAGTATTCCGTAAAAACGCATCGACCATCAGTAAGATTTTAAGTATATTGAAAATATATATTTTAAAATCTTAGAATAAATTAAAAACGTAGTTTTGCTAACTTAACTGAGTTAATTAAAACTGAATGGCACTATTTATGTGAAAGGCTCAGACCATACAGCCAACCCAGGGGTTTACGGCAGTTAAATGTATGGCCGGGGCACTATTTTATGAAATTAACCTTTATAATTAACCAAAATACTTAAAATAAGCTAGTTTAGTCCAGTTAACCCTTTCGCGATGGCAGCATTCCGGAACTGCCGCGGCCCAAAGTACGGAGCGCTTTGCTTCCGTACTGTTCCCAGGAGACGGCAATTTCTTTGCGCTAAGCCTAACTCTCGAAATAAATTCACTAAAAATCACCTATTCAACACAGAAATGTACTATTTTCAGGAATAAAAGAAATATTTATTTTCTATTTGATGTATATTTTTCATACAAATCTGAATACAAAATACTCGTTAGTTGCTCCCATTCTTTTATCCGAAATAAACGAATAATTTCACTGCCTCTAAAACCCAAACAAAAAAAAATACTCTCTTATATTCTTATGATTCACCAACAAAATCATAAAGCTGAAATAAAAAAAAAAACCCGAAACTCAATTATAAAATTGTTGATGCTGCAAGAATTGCGCTGTTTGTTTATATTACTAAATCATGTTTCACCGCTCCAAATGGAGAAATAATTCATTGGATCCTCCTTATGCCAAGGTCATGTATCTGCAAAATACGTTGAAGTTAGTTCTACAGACATTTAACGCCATCTAGTAGACAAATTAAAACATTCCATGTGAAAGCACGCATGCGTGCCACTCGCCGTTTACGGTAAAGTTTCCTCCGTCATGAATACGTGCCGTCTGTCCTTGAATGTAAGTTCGCAGCCAACACGTGGGCGTGCCAATCATCTCGAAAGGGTTAATGTACAACAATAGGGAGATGGAGATCGATGGAGAAGTATAATTGCATACTTTCGGAAACACACATGAAAGAAAAACTGAATTTCACGATCGTACTATTTAGGTGAAAATAATTTTAAAAATTTAGCCTTTATAATCAACCAAAATATCAAAATAAGTTACTTTAGTCAAATTAATGTGCAACAATAGAGAGATGGAGATCGATGGAGAAGGATAATTGCGTACTCTCGGCAATGGCTGCAAAGAAAAATAAAAGCGAATTTCACGATCGTGCTATTTATATGAAAATAATTAAAAAATTAACTTTTATAATCAACAAAAATATGAAAATAATCTCGTTTAGTCAAGTTAATGTGCAACAATAGGGAGATGGAGATCGATGAAAACGGATGGATAATAGCGTTCTCTCAGCAATGGCTGCAAAAAAAAAAAAAAATTAACGAACTTACTATTTATATGAAAATAATTAAAAAGGTAACTTTTATAATCAACCGAAATATGATAATAGGCTAGTTTAGTAAAGTTGATGTGCAATAAATAAGGAGATGGAGACGGATGGAAAAAGGAATTTGTGTACTCTCAGCAAAGCCCGGAAAGAAAGACTAAATTGTGAAATCTTATAATTTAAGCGAAATTTAAGTTGTTTAGTAAAATATTTCTTTATTTTTACTCGCACTATAAAAATAAATTAGGTCTATTGTTCTGATATGAAATCATTAGAAGAAAATGGATGCAAACTGATAATTTTGAACTCTCAGCAAAGCAGGGAATATGAATTAAATGGTGGGATGTATGGATTTCACGGGACTTTCGGTAGTTTTGGGAGCAATGTCAGTAAAACCATAAGATGAAGTAAAAATCCTTACAAACTACGGAAAATCTGTGAAAGTTGGCATCTCTGCACTGGTCATATCTATAAAAATAATATACTGTTATGAATGGGGTAAAAGTAAAACAAAGATTTTCAAGTGCTGAACGAAGTTTTTTCCTCTGTTTCCCCTTTGAGTCCAATGACAACATATATAATGACATATATGATAACATACATCACGGTGATTACGGAGACAAAAATTTACTACTTGTTTTTGATTCCCCTTCTATGGGGGATTTTATGCCTCCACTTTCGGGTTAGAAAGATGAGCTTTGTCTGCCGCCCATTTTTTGGATGCTGCATGCTGGAAGTACCAGAATAAATACAGTTTGTCACATGAGAGCGTCCGTGTGTGACAAGCTACATTTATTCTTTTATCCCCAGCAGGCAGCGTCTAAAAAACTAAAAAACAGATGGCAGACAACGCTCATCAGTCGTAAGCCGAAGCTCAATTAAGATAATAGCTCTGGTTAAAACATTTCGGCGATTTTCTTTGAAACGCGAAACTTTGTTTGAGGAGAAAAATTTATTAAAAAAAAATCTGATTTTTTCAGAAAAAGGGGGATAAAAGCAAAACAAAAAAGCAGAAATTTTTTGGGGGAAAAGCAAAAAAGAGGAAGCATCTCATGCCTGGTAGTTTCTCCTCATTCTCTTTCAAAAACCGACATATGCGTTAGACGGCAAAATGCATTGAGTTCCATCTTGTCTTATTCAGTATTATGCGACTGGCAATTATTTCTGAAGTTACCTTGTCAGCTAAAATAACCCAGAATTTTTATTTGTTCAAAAGCACTTGTCATTTTGCAAATCATACATTGTTGTGCAGAACACTAAATTTCGTACAAAGGAAGAAAGGGTGATCAACGTGATATGTAAAATGGCACCTTGTTTTCTTACTGAAGAAATGTTAAAAGTAGCGTCAAAACTCGATACAAACTAGTGAATTATTGTATTGTGCTACTCGCTATACTACTTATTTTTAAAAGTAGTGCCTTACACTACAAACTACTAGAAATAGTAGTGACTACTGTAGTTTCGCTACTTGTAGCACACTACTTCAGATCACTAACTGTAAGTATAACCATATCACAATTAACTGCGATTCATGCGCAGCTATGGAATTGCAGCCCCAACAATGAATTGATCTGTGAGGCAATCGGCCCGATCTACCAGCAGCTAATGCCGTGGGACTGAAAGGATTTTTGAAAAATTTTGATCACCAGAATTAGCTTTAGTGTGAATTAGCGTAATTGACTATGGTGCGCATGTAGTTACAGAATCGCAAGCCGCGATTTGCGAGGCAATGGGCCTGATCTGCCGACTGCTGGCGCAGTAGGACTGAAAGAATTTCGGAGAAATTTCGGTCGCCAGGAATGGCAACTTGCTGTAATAATTTCGGTCGCCAAGAATGGCAACTTGTTGTAATAATTTTGGTCGCCATGACTGCAAATTTGGTCGCCAATGGTGACCTGGCCACAGCGAATCTTCATCTCTACAGTATATCACATCAAAAACTAGCTCTTAACTGAAAAACAATTTCACTTAATTGCCCTACAGTCTACACTCAAGATAAAAAAAGTAAAATAACTTACAGTTCCACCAACAATTCGACCTAAAGGGTACCAAGCTCTTTCATCAAACCAATTCAAAAAATTATAGAATCCATGTTGAACCATATAATGAGTTGCTCTGTAATTGAACCTGAAAGAAACCACATTAACATATTAATGGTATTTCGCCCATATGTAGTTAGATTAAATGTTACACAGCTTTACAAACTTTGTTGGAAATATTGTAAAGCTGTGTGTATCAATATAGATGCATCAGCACAAAAGTAACAGATTACATATAATATCAACTATTTTGCTAACTTGTAACTTCAGTCAGAACTTCGTCAGAAAGAAATCTGAAGTCAAAGTTTAACATTTAAAATAGTGTCAAAATTTGAAACACAAAAATTGTTATTTTTGTATGAACTGCATATTTTCAAGTGATTATTAGGCGTAAGATAATTGAGAATATTGATCACTTTAAATGCAAGTAAAATCAAACAAGGTCAGCAAGAAAAAGTAATTCATATATTTTTTAAAAAGATATATTTGTATTTAACTAAAATGTTTATTAACAATAAAACATACTACTGTCTACGGGTGTTTCGATATTTAATACAGATTTCGCTGCTATAAAAACCGATTAGCCAATAGATCTGATATTTCTTTTTTCTTCTATTTTGTACTCTTCAGCATTGAGAAAATGATTTTTCTTTAATTGTAATCCTGAAACAGAATGATGTGCAGAAAAACGAAAAATAGAGAAATACTTTACTCACCTAAAAGATAGATACACTGAAAGCCAGGGATAACTCTGTCGGATGCTGTGCATTTGCATGAAAAGGAAGTCGAAAGTCATTCAACATTCTAATGTTTATATTAAATGGTCCTACACTTGTGTTATTTATTTATCTTAAAATGATCTTTAGCTCTTGATACATAAATGAAATCCTTTTTTTTAACTGGGCAAGTCGGTCACAACAGGGACTTATTGTCAAATTTCTAGTATATATAGATATTGTACTTTGTGTTTCTAGTTGAAAACAGAATTGCCAAAATAGGCGACATTCCACTAATCGAACAACTTTTTAACACTTATTGCCACTTTTTGAAACATAAAATAATTAAAATAAAGATGGGGTGCACGTTCCCAAGTCCTGTAGAATCTGAGTACCAAATTTCATGCCCATTTGACACACGCTGTTTTTCATGTATGCATGGAAATATTTACCCACTTCTAAAAGGGGAAATTTGATACATGTATGATTCAAGTGGTATACTGGCTAAAACATTCCAAAACACCGAAATAATTCTATAGGAGGGTTGGGGGGAGGTAATTTTATTCTGTATATTGGGTTCATATTTGAATAAATCTCGCTATTGCAACTGATAAGAATAACCATTGTACGAAATTTAAAAATAGAATTCAATATTTAGCCTCATTATCAAACTATTTCCTTTACTTATTTTACTTACATCTTTTCCCATAAAAAGTAGAAAGAGAGATGGAAGGATCACGAATGATACACTTCCCCATCTGCCAGATAAATTGCAAGTTCCTTTTCTTGACAAAAATGTTGTTCAATTATCCTGTGTTCGGTGTTGATTTGAGCTAAAATGTTCTGAAAAATTGAACGCTTTAGAAATTTTTGCTCTAAAACCAATATTTCCAAATATAATTATTTGACCTAAGATTCCTTGATGCTCCTCATTTGTGAATACCCTATTTTCACATAAGGTGCCTTCCCACTCACTGCATCGCAATGGTAGACAGTTCACGGCAACACCCGAGGTACACGCAAGTCTTTGCAGAACCGTAAACCCCTTCACACTATCGGTAGACGACAAAGAAATGTAGCCAATCAGATGAAAGCGCAGAAATTTTCTCCTAGTTCAGCGGCCATGTTTACAAACCATCTCTTCCAAAACGATTTTATATACATGAAATATTATATATAATAAAAATTAAGACATTATTACTAATATAATCTCTTTGCTCTTATCTAATTCAAATTTATATTTACCAGCGGCTCGCTAGTTTACAGTATTGACACGTTTCAGAAAATCCAGCTTTCTGTGAATTTAAACAAGAGCGTATGCGAGTTTGCTTTGATGATATATACATATTTCATCAGTTTTCTAAAATAAGCTAACTAAAGTGATTCCATCACAAAACACAAAGGATCCTAATTTAAATTGTTTTAGAATATTTACTACACTATGGCAATTTCCTCATTTTAAAGAATATAATTATGTATGTTCTCTTTCTCGAATCATTAAAAAAAACATCCGACAGAATTTAGAAAATTAATTTTGATGTATGTTTTCCATAGACTACTTTTTATCTTTCTATTGCAATACTAAAACAACTTGAAAACATATTCTGTTTACTCTTTAAAATAATACTTTAAAATAGCAGTAAATGTTTTGCATGATATAATTTGTTAGTACATTTCAGATGTTAAGTTTTGGCTTGGCTGGTAGAGAATCAACTCCGCAAACGAGTGGGCTCTGGTTCGAATCCAAGCGAATCCTAAATTTTACAAGCGCTTGCATCTGTTGCTAAAATATTCAAATACAGTTTTTCATTAATAATCTGCAAATTTTTTTTTGTTTTAAATTATTTTAAGTTCTATATACAAAATAACCTTATATCAGTAAATTATTTTTAAGTTTGAATGCTTATAAAAATTTATTTCGAAGTTACTTTGAAAAATATCTTGAAGTATACTTTATACCAGCTACCAGCTATAGATGGAACATATTCTTCTTAATTAAAAAAGTGCTTGTAGAAATAGCAAATATAAAATGTGCATATAAAATTAGACAGAAATCATCGAACATCCTTATACGAATAGTAGTTATCTTTCGACATGTAATTTGAACATTTTAGATTAGAACAGAAACAAAAATCAAACTACTTTGAAATTTTAAAGAGGTTGTATTTTAATAATTTGGTGCTAACATTTGAAGAATTTTTTTTATTATTTTAAATGCATAGACAATTAGAAATTTACAATACATTTGAAAATCATTTATTTTTAATAAAAAAAATAAGTTTACATGTAAATATGAAAAGTTTACTCTTTTAAGTTTGAATGCTTATAAAAATTTATTTCGAAGTTACTTTGAAAAACATCTTGAAGTATACTTTATACCAGCTATAGATGGAATATACATTTAAATCTATTTTAAAACATAATAATTACTCAATAAATATAAATGTAGATAAAATAATTTAAATTTAAAAGTTTCCTTTAATGAGAAATATTTTAAACATTACAAATGAGCAAAAAACATATTTGGATATTTAATATAGATACGTATTTGAAAACCTTTAAAATCAAGTATAAAATGGTAATGAACTTAAATTTGTTTAAGGCATGATATTTTAATAACGGCATTCTTGAATTTAAATACTTGAAGTTTTTTTTTTCTTCGTTTGTTTCATTTCAGTCAATATCGGCAATATCGCTTTTTAAGCTAATTTTGTATTTTAAAATAGTGAATATTTTTCAGCAAATATTTATTTGCTTTTTTATACGGATGTGTGACAAATCCAAATATTTTTTAATGTTCATTCATCTGTTTAAGCTTCTGATATCTGAAGTAATCCATATAAAAAAGATCAAATCAAAAATTTACTATACGAAATATTGATTTAGCAGGTGTAAAAACATGATCTACGATGCTATTGGCTGTTGCATTGCCGCCAACCGTGTGGTGAGCGTTAAAATTCGGTTTCATTTCGAATTTTAGCATAGCGGCCTGCGTTCACCGTGGAAGCAAACTTTCCCCCACTTTTTCATCGTACAGCGCATGCATGAATTCAACCTTCCGCTGTGGTGTGTTGCGGTGAGTGGGAACCTTAAGTGCTGAAAGGGTCAAAGTCAGACTAAGTGTTGACAAGCTAAGTATTGACTGTCAACTAAGTGTTGATAGGGTCTTAACATAGTCAAAACAAAACAAAGCGGGAGCGAGTTGGCAAATATGCAAAAATGCAGATTCACGGTGTCCAGGTCGCCATTGGCGACTAAGTTTTCCATCATGGCGACCAAAATTATTACAGTAAGTCGCCATTTCTGGTGACCGAAATTTCTCCGGAAACCTTTCAGTTTCACAGGCAGCCGGTAGACCAGGCCAATTGCATCGCAATCAATCACATTGTTGTGGACTGCAAATTGCAGGCCTATTGCTGCATGGTCACAGATCTTTGATTCCATAGTGTGAATCTCAGTCAATCGCGATTTGGTCACACTGAAATACTACACTGTACTACGTATTCCTAGTTGACGAAATATTTTAGAGAAAACCATAAACGTGTCTCCCCGCGTGCGCGGGTCATAAATTCTATCGATATATATATATATATATTATTATTTTCTACAGAATTGTTTCGCAGATATGAATTATGTTCTTTCCAAGTACTTCCCCTTATTTTGCATTTTTGGCCAAGGAATTTTCATCTTTCTGCGGGCAAAAATCTTTTCCCCAGTTTACAGGATGTCTACTGGTTACAAAAATCCTAAAAATGTCGCGAAATTTGAACAAAGTCATGAAGTTTGATCTGAGCTTTCCCTTTCTTGCATCTGAAAATCTGTTTTTTCGCGATTGCATATGGCAATTTACCCTGTGTCTGAAGTAAGATAACCAATTATTATATTTCTGCCATTTTTACAATTAAGATGACCAATTATTATATTTCTGCCATTTTTACAATCTATTTGCATTGACTGAAATTTTCATAATTATTTTGTTTTATTTACAAAAAAAAAAACTATTTTTCTTACCATATTATTAATAAAATGAAGGGTTATTTTGCAGCAGCATCACGAAAATCTGAGTTTTCACATGATTCTCGGCATACCTCGTTTAATTTGAAAAATATTTTCCACTTTTTCAATCTGTTTGCATCGACTACAATATTTGTAATTGTTTTACATTTTAAACAGAAAAACTATTTTCTAAAAGTATTATTTATGAAATAAAGGGATATTTTGCAGCAGCATCACAAAAAACAGCATTTGTACATAATCCACAATATTTCGCTTAATTTGGGAAATATTTTCCACTTTCGTAATCTGTTTGCATTGACTACAATTTTTGTAATTATTTTGTATTTTATACAGAAAACTATTTTTCAAACGTATTATTAATAAAGGAATATTTTGTAGCAGAATCGCAAAAACTGGCATTTGTACTTGATCCTCTATATCAGGGTTCCCATTTCAGCGCGAACCCGCGAAATTCTCGCGCAATCCATGAAAAATCTCGCGTAAAAATTTAGACTGCGCGAGAATTTCTCTCTCTCCAGTTCCGGCCTAAAATTATTTTTTCCTTCAAATTGGATACCGAGAAATCCGATGCCCGATCCCGATCGGAGATCGGGCCGATTGCTTCGCGACCGCAAATCGCGATCAGTTGCCTCGTTGTTGCGAATCATGGGCCGAGCGGTCGCGGACCGCGATTTCGTAGCTACGTCTGAATCGAAGTCACTCGCGATTTGGGTACACTAAAGTACTACGTGTTTCTAATTAGAGAGATATTTTATAGAAAACTATAAGTGTCCCCTCAGCTTGCGCGGGTGGCAAATTCGATCAAATAAAATTTTGCTTTTTTTTTTATAGGATTCTTTCACGGATTTGAATTATGCTCTTTCCGCGTACTTCCCGCATTTTTTGTGTTTTGCTCGAGAAATTTTCTTCTTTCCGCGGACGAAAATCCTTTCCCCCGTACACAGTATGTCTACAGGTTACAAAAATCCCGAAAATGTCGTGAAATTGGCCATATATGCCCAAAAAATGTTACAAAATTTGAACAAAGCAACGAATTTTTTTTATCAGAGACATTCCTTTCTTACATGATCTGAAAATCTGTTTCTCCGCGATTGCGAAAACGGCGTTCGCATACGGCGATTCCCACATTTTCTGAGGAGAGATGACCAATGAATATCTTTTTGCCATTTTCACAGTATATTTGCATCGACTGAATTTTTTTATAATTATGTCGTTTAATATACAAATAATAAAAACCAAACCATTTTTCTACCGTATTATTAATAAAATGAAAGGTTATTTTGCAGCAGTATCACGAAAATCTGCATTTGTACGCTATCCTCGGCATACCTCGTTTAATTTGAAAAATATTTCCCACTTTTCCAATCTGTTTGCATCGACTACAGTGTTTGTAATTGTTTCGCGTTTTATACAGAAAAATTATTTTACAAACGTATTATTTATGAAATAAAGGGCTATTTTGTAAACAAAAAGAAAAAAAGTCGAGTCAAACAAAATGGCTAAAATCACATGACTGGCTTGAGATTCAACAAAAGGACGATGCAATCCTTATGTTCTGCAAGTTTTGTAAAAAATACAAAAAAAAAAAAAAATCCATTTTCAAACATAGTGTCAAATTTATTACCTAATTCTATTTGCCTAGTGAAATAGTTTTCGTCGATATTCGCCTTCGGCGATCAAAAATCGTTAAAAGTTTTTAATTGCTATTGCTGCATGAAAATTGATCATAAAATGATTTTAAAAATCAAAATATAAAGTAAATACAGTCGGCCCCCGACTTTTGCAGTTTACAGACAAAAAAATCGTAAATTCGCATGTGAGTCATTTTACATAAAATAACCCATGTAGACGTTTTTATGTCAGCAAATAAAATCATAACGTAAGCATGGGGGAAGTCAGGAATTTGAGTATTTTTGCTAACAAGTGGGGGGGGGGGGGGGGGAGCTATAAAATTACCAAAAATGTGCTTACTTAATACTTAAACGACTCCTAATTAATTTTTAAAAAGAATGTTAGTTTTAAGAATTAAAAAATTTAAATGTCGAAAAATATGAGTTATAGTTAATGCTTTCTTTTTTATTACTTTCTAAATTAGCATCATAAAAAAAAAATGAAATTTTAAGTGTCTCTCCTTATAAGAGAAAATCTCTCCCAAAATTTTTTGGAAGGAGAGAAATTCTCCCCCTCTTTTCCTGACTTAGTGGGAACCCTGCTCTATATATTTTGTTTAATTATGAAATTATTTTCCACTTATGCAATCTGTTTACATTAACTAATATTCTAAAAGTATTCACTTTGTTATGGGATTTACTCTACTATGTCTGTGTATATGAGTATTTCATAAATCAACATAGTTGCGATTGCTGTCCATGATATATCAGTGTTCTCCCTTCCTATCTTTTGAATGGGCGGGCCACCCAGCTGTTTTTACAAGCCACCCGGCTGACAATCTAAGAAAAACGTATTTAAAAAGTAAAAATTAAGAAGAAAAAAAAATGAACGAACATGAACAAAAAATAAAAAATAATTTTTGATTAGCCTACATAAATTTGCGAAGCCACTAACTTTAGTAAACAACTTTGGGGCCGGATTAAAATGCCACCGACAGCACAATATTTTGCCTACCATCTGAGCCAATAACTCCTTCAAAAAAAAAAAAAAAAAAATTAGTTCTCTGATCATTCCGTGATGGTGCCATGCCAGTAAATGTACGTCGCATGCATTTTAAGAGGCATATCGACGAATTCTACGTACTACTAGAATACATCAGGCTGAAACGCTTTGTTTGGGAAAATGCGATAGAAATTAAAATCTTCGGTCAAAAAAAAAAATGCATAAAATAAAGTATATAATTTTGTTCTATGTGCATGATCTTGCTTGCAAAGAAATGCACCTTCCCAAGATAAATTTTTCCTGGCTAAACGGTAATGTTGTTGCACATCATAAAGAAAGGCATCATCCCACATTCGTTTTTTCCTATTTTTGAAAGACTAAAAAAAAAATTTAACTTTGTTTTCACATTCATGAAGTAGCTTATAGCTTAGTAGGTGCAGCAGTAGCTTGGTGCTGGCATGGCCGATTACGTCAGAACCCCTGAAAGTTGCCGATATTTTCTCTACTCTTTGCAGCACTGCGTCTGTATGGAATTTTTGACTTTTTTTTTCATGTAAATATGCAGTATTTTTGTGCTTTCCAAGAACGCGTTTTTCAAAATTTTACATATCAGTTTTCATTTCTACGGGTATTTCATGTGTTACAACACATTGGCGGTGTCAAATAATTTGATATCTCCTCTAAAACACTAGTTTATTTCATCAATTTTGCGATTTCCATGCTCCAAAATGCTAGTTTCCAGAGCCAATGTTGTGATTTCTCTAATCCAAACCGCTATTTTATTGCGCCAATTTGGGGGTTTTCCTGCACCAAAACATTAGTTTACTGCGCCAATTTAGTGATTTCCCTGCACCAAAGCTAATACAAAATGCCATATATGGTGCACGGTCCCTGAAACAGTGAATAATAATTCGCCAAATAGTCTTGTTTATTGCGATGTGTTTCTGAACGTCTTGTGGGCTTATTTTGCTTTTGTGTTTTTTAAAATGAGTAGAAAGGTAGTCCAGGGAAAGAACCTATTTAGTTATTTTAACAAAGTTCATGAAAATAAAGGAAGTGGAGTGAAAGTGATACTACGTCTACAACTACCGGTAGTGAATCGTCTGCTTCTTCAAATGTAAAACACACATCTAAACACCGTACTTTGGGAATTAACAAAGAATGGTTTAAACAATTTCCTTAGTTAGTAAGCAAAAAAGATGGAATGCTGTGTTCCACTTGTATGAAATACGGTAAGAGAAGAGTTACAAGCAGTGTTTGGATAACCACTCTATGCACTAGGCTTAGACAGGAAAGCTTAGTAGGTCATAACACTAGTGTCCTACATAAAGATTCTGCTATTCTAGAAATAAAGGCACTTTCAGAAACTGGATTAGGGCAAATTGAAAAATCTATTTCAGTTTTACATAGTTTAGAGAGAGAAGCTATTGTTGGTGCTTTAAGATCTATGTCTTTTTTAGCTGCAAATGCACATACTTTATATAAAAAACTGCTGAAACACTGTGAAGCTATGGGTTGTACCTATTTAAAACATCTCAATGTTGGAAAAAATGTTAATTATACTTCTGAAAGAATTATGCAAGAACTGCTTGAAATTTTAGCTGCGCAAATTAAATCTGAAATTTTGACACTTACAATCTGCGGAGTATTTGAGTATTTTATGTGATGAAACTACAAATATAGCTGTTATAAAGCAACTTATTGTATATGTAAAATATTAGTCAGGTTACAAAGGAGGTTACTGTAAGGTTTATTTCAACTTCTAGTATAACTGATGGCAAAGCTGAAACTATCAGTAAGAAAGTAATTGAAATAATTTTGAGCCTCAATTTAAAAGCTTGCAATCTGGTAGGTCTAGGATCTGACGGAGCAGCTACAATGATTGATAGGCACAATGGAGTTGCAAAATTACTGAAAGATGAAACAGATGGTCTCATGGTAAATTGTCATTGTATTAACTATCGATTGGCTCTTGCTGCTGCCCAAGCTGCAGCCGAAGTACCTTACTTGTTTAAATTTAATGACTTTTTAAGGCAGTTGTTTTATTTTTTTCAAAACTCTTCTGTCAGAATGGCTGGCTTAACTGCAATTCAAAGTATACTGGAATGTCCTCAAATTAAATTGAAAATGGCCAGTGACACTAGATGGCTATCTCATGATAATGCTGTTAGATCTTTAAGAGAATGCTTGGTTAGTGTTGTGGCTCCACTAGAAAGAGAAGCTGTTGAGCGAAATGATGTAACAGCTGAAGGATTAAGCAAACATATCAAAACGTACAAGTTTTTAGCTTTTTTACTAATGCTTTCTGATATTTTACCTCATTTGGCTGCTTTATCTAGGGCTTGGTAAAAGCAAGATATAGGCTTAACAGAAATAGAACCAATTTTGGAAGCCACAAAACTGACCATTGTAGAACTTAAAGAATCTCCTGGTTGTCACTTTTAAAGCCTCCACCACAATCTGACTGACTTGTGGTTTGATTTTCATGTTAAATTTTCAAATGCTGAAGCAGATACATTTAAAACTGCAATCTATGATAAATACATAGAGATAGTAGTTGATCACCTGGAAGTAAGATTTCCAGACATGCCTATTATTACATTTTTTCCTAGACCTTTTAGTACAAACACCTCCAGTCATGACCAAAATGAGGCCGCTGAGAGTCTCTTTGATCATTATTCTAAACAAGGGAATCCACCAATATTAAACTATGAAGCTTTAAATTAGAGTGGGTCTCCAAAATGATCAAAGAGCAATCATATAAAAATCTGAGCACAAAGCAAATACTTTTGAAATTGGCTACAACACCTGACCTCAGAGAATCATTTCCAAATTTATCAAAGTTGGCTACTGTTGCACTCTCTATACCTGTCAGTACAGCAGAATGTGAAGAAGGATTTTCATCCCTAGGTAGAATTAAGACCTGTTTACGAAACCGAATGAAACAGTCAACTCTGAATAATCTCATGACTATTTCAACAGAGGGGCCAGATCCAGATGATTTTGATTATAGCAAGGCAGCTGATAACTTTGCTTCTATCTCAGAAGAAGAGAAAAATTCATGTGTAGAATTATTAGTATTTATTAATACCAATAAGTAATTATATTGTAATATTATATATAATATGTATTATAATTATTATTAAATGTAAGTTACATTTACAGATAAAGAGGTTTGCATTTCTGAGATTCGAAAAAATTTGTAAAATATAATACATCTGCTTTGACCATCCAGCTGCTGATTCACCCCACATGGCTGGTAAAATTTTCAAGGGAGAACACTGATATATTATAGATTTTCTTTAAGCTATTATTAATATGCATCATGTATTATGAAATCATTTTGTTTTAAATTTTAAATATCCAGCTGAAATTTAAATAAACCAATCTGTTTACAAAACTCATTTCATTGTAAAAAAATTTATTTCCCTTTTGATTTCTTTCTTCTAAAACGAAATGTCACTATTTTAAACTATTCTTAAGGTTGCTGGTGTTGAGGTGCCCTACTAAAATAATCCTTTCCCATCCATCTTCATCTTCTAATTATTCTACACTAGAGTATCTGATTGAATTATCATACTTTTGTTTTTAATATTCAGGTGAAATATTTTGTGTGGATGAGATAATGTTCTTTTTGTACATTCCAAGCTTGATATACATTCACATTTTGAATTTAAAGGCATTTGTACTGCAGAATCAGATCGAATTTAAGCAAAAGGAAATTTCAGTTGTAAGACTCTCAGCATCCTTTTTTATTTAATTTTTTTAAATCATTTTTTTCTAATAATTTTATTGTGTCAAGGAAATATTTTATAAATCCTCTTATTTATTGTTCACAGACTGTGATTAATGGACTGTCACTATACCCTATTTTATGTGTTTCCAGGTTTATATTTTATACAAAAAATAAAAAGCATAAACTCTTTAGACTTTATTTTAGATTAAGAAAACATTTAAATAGTTGTTCACAAAAATTTTAAAGTTAAATTTTAATTTCATATTAATTTAATTGCAAGCTTAATGCCTATCACTAGAGCCATAGGTCACATCTGTGGACAGAAAGAAAATTCCACCAAATGGCAACAGCATACATACTAAGCTGATGTTAGAATCTAACCGCAAGCATACTGGTGCTGGTGTTTGCTGCCCTGACAATGGTACTGAGCTGTCTTATCCGCTTGGCAATTTTGCTACTGTCTTTCAGGCCGAAGTCTTTGCCATAATTATGTGTTGTAGAATCTGCTATGACAGGAAGTATAAGAATAGTCAGATTTTCATCTGTTCTGATAGTCAGGCTGCTCTTATAGCTCTTGGGAAATTCACTATGACGTCTTCCCTTGTTTGGGAATGCTATAATGCACTCTGAGAAATTGCTAGCAATAACAATTCTTTACTGGGTGCCTGGTCATTCGGGCATTCCTGGCAATGAGTTGGCAGATGAACTTGCCAGGAAAGGCTCAAGTACCCCTTTTGTGGGCCCTGAGCCGGCCTTGGGAATCCCCAATGACCTTGTTAGAAGAATTGTCTATGACATCTTCAGGAAGCTTCAATGTAAGAACTGGCGTAATACTAAGGGACAAAGGCAAGCGAAAATTCTAAACTGCAATTGCCCTAGTACACGTCAAAAAGAACTTTTCAAGCTCAGCAGAACTGGCATCAGAAGGGCTGTTGAGCTCCTTACTGGGCACTGCACCCTCAAGAGACATCTTAACATTATGGGTATCACTAAAGATTCGCTTTGCAGAGGCTGCAATTACAGCGAAGAAACTGCTGCTCACATTCTTTGTGAATGTGAGGCTTACTCTGCTCACAGATTCGAACACATTGGTCGACATGTGATTAAACCGTGGGAGCTGAACGACATTCCTGTCAAGTGCCTGCTTATTTTTGCTTCGGCTACTGGTCTCTTTTCTTAGAGATCTTTTTCTTTTGGGGTAGTACAAGACCCCAAAACTGTCCACAGACGTGACATAGAATCCAGAGATGTAACAACACAGACAGATGTAGCTTTATGATTTTGGCTATAATTTAAACATTTTAAAAGTATAATCCGACATAATATTCAATCAATTGTTCGATCTCTCTCACACAACTTCATTTCATCTCCACACTTAGGACAAATATACTTATCACTCATAATCCCTTTCATAACACGTCAATTAATCACGTCTTTATATTTCAAATTATAGTAGAATTTTATACAAGATTCATTCAAACCAACATCCATTCTACCACGTTTCACAACACTACATTCACTGTCCATTTGTTTGCGCTTACTTGAAGACATAAGGAAATATGATCGACAACAAAAGCAAATCCGCAAAAATAAAACTATTAATCAAAATTGGTATCACGTCTGCATTCAACAAATAAAATTAAGGACAAAACGTCTTTAAAAAGAAAGGTCATTTATTAAAACATCTTAAAAGACGTACAAAACATTTTTAAATCCATCAGAGAGCTTTCGGGCGTTAATAAGCCCTTCATCAGTGGCTACATGAACGGTAAAAAATGGAATGTTCATATATAGAGACCAGTTATACAGCAAATTTGCATAAAAATATAAATTTATATTTTTATGATATTTATACAGCAAATTTTTATGATATTTATACAGCAAATTTGCATAAAAATATAAATTTATATTTTTATGCAAATTTGCTGTATAACTGGTCTCTATATATGAACATTCCATGTTTTACCATTCATGTAGCCACTGATGAAGGGCGTATTAATGTCTGAAAGTGCTCTGGTGGATTTAAAATTGTTTTGTACATCTTTTAAGATGTTTTAATAAATGACCTTTCGTCTTAAAGACGTTTTGTCCTTAATTTTATTTATAAAACTATTAAATTAAAATTAATTTGCAATTTACGAAAAAAAAATATCAAATAATAAAAGCACATGCAACTATGGCCAAAAATATTGAAAGAAATGTGCTTTTACATCAGAAAACTGTAGCAACCACAGAAACATGTGCTTATTGGATGTTACACAATTACAGCCAAGAACCACCGATACAAGACATTACCAGACTACAACATAAGACGCTCGCAATCGGAATGTTTGGCAAGTGAGCATGCAGTGGGTTGAGTTCCGGTTTAACCCACAGTCTTTTCAAACACTTCCAGTTTCAAGGATTAGTCCTTGAAAGCTGTCATCTAAAATTCAAGTACTTTTCAGATTTTCAAACACTGGTATACACCCCGAGATTAACTCTTTTAATACAGTACAGGATCTATTATCCGGATGCTTGGGACTTCAGGCATTCTGGATAAGGGGTTTTTCCGTAATTCGGAACACTTTTTCTAAAACTTACTGGAACTGTCTCAAATGTCGTTTTAGAAAATTAGAATTCATTTTAAAAACATAAATGTATTAAAAAAAGCTTTTTTACAATCTATATGGGTTAACTAAAATACAAATTACATGTAATTATAGTATCAAATTTAATGATTAAGAGAAATTTTGAAGGAAAAAAATGTCTGAAAAAAGTTGATTATTCAGGGTAGTTATTGGAAGTCTTTTTTTTTTTTTTTTTTAACATTTCAACTGAAGTGGGCCCTCACCATATTCATCTAATATTTTGGCAGAAGAACCTTTGTTCATATGTTTCAAAATATTTTAAAGTACTTTTAATAAAATTAAGATGAGAAGGATGTTCAATTTTAATTGAAATGAGATATTCAACTATGGGTGCAAATATATCAAATTCTAATTTATGTATTTCTAATAAGCCTTATAATTCTAAATGCCTGAATAAATAAAAAAAAATTAATTTCGTTATCCTAAACATATATCTCATTTTCACCAACAATATGTTTAAAAGATAATATCCCAGCATAAAAAGCACAAAAAATATAAAAATATTAGTGGAAGGAAGCAGACTGAAAAAATGGAAAATATTTAAAAATAAAACGAAATATACCGGCGATCGTGTTTAAATAAAAAAAATTCCGCGATATTGCTAAACTGTCTTCTATAAATTACTAATTAATAAATGTAACATGGAACTTTCTGTTAGGGTCAATTTTCGGTCCAAAATAGCCCTTTTCATCCAAATAATAGGATTTAATTGAAAATGATTTTGATCTTGGAATTCCATCAACGTTTTTTAAAATATTGAAGATGTCTATATTTCCACGGAGATGAAAAAAAAATGGATTTTCCCGAGAAAATGACAAGTTTATTGCTTAGGTTAAGTATTTAAAGAAATCAATCAGAAGGCCCTGAATGACATTTTATAGCTGCTATACTTTTCTCTGCATTTCGGCAAAAGTTAACTCTCATTAATTTCGGGAATTCCTTACTTAAACGTACTTTCTATCCTCTCATAAATGCGCTGATGACTCTCTTTTTTTTCATCTTTCCCAATAAATGTTTATTAAATTGTGCAAAATAGTGTGAATTTTGCGCGGCACATTGCGTTTGAAGAGCGTAGGATTTTTTTAGCGATATCTTGATATTTCAAGTGAAAAAGTTGGAATACTTTTACCGAAAATCAAAGTCCCGGAACAAAGAGCAGAAAAGAAAATGTAACGAAT
Source organism: Amaurobius ferox (assembly GCA_951213105.1). Lineage (NCBI taxonomy): Eukaryota > Metazoa > Arthropoda > Arachnida > Araneae > Amaurobiidae > Amaurobius > Amaurobius ferox. The sequence goes on from OX578136.1 coordinate 1,478,036, forward strand.
TTGGAAAAATTGAAACCTTTGTGCCTATTGTGCTCTGCCCTATACACCCAGAAAAAAATGAAACGCCATTAAAAAAGCACCTTGCCGCGACTTGTCCGTAACTAACTCCTGTATTATACTATACAGGAGTTAGTTACGGACAAGTCGCGGCTCCTATATACTATACAGGAGACTTATCCGAAACTAGTGAAGAATGGAATGACGCGTCTCGCCATCAATGTGACGGTCTCGCCCATGCCGGATCGTCACCTCCGAGAGCTACTATCCGGGGTGACGGCCGGATGCAGCCACTTAGGAAATTTTCGGGAAAAACGGTGCTACTTCGGATGTTTTCTGGAAAAGAGGAATTGTGGAACTTCTCGGAAAAAACATGATCCACGGAATATTTACATTCACTATCGCGAGAATTCCTCGCATTCGTTTTCGAAATTTAAGAAGAATCAGCGGCGGCGAGTGCGCGCGGCATTTTTTTCTGCGTGGGAATTTTGAATTTCGTGCGCGGTTTGCGCGTTCTATTTCAAACCCTCTAAAATAGTAGGTTTCAATGCATTTTTTTTTTATTGATATTGCTAATTAAAGCAAAAAAGCATTTGGCGGGATTTAAAAAAAAAATCGCTATTTGGTGCAATATTTAGCAAATAATCGCTTGTTGGCGAAGAATTTGGCATTATTTTGCCGTATTCCGGTTTGGGGAGAGTCCGGATATTGGAACGCCGGATAAGAGGTCGCATACTGTATATCATTATGCAAAATATAATAAATATTTAACCAATAAATAAATTCACAAGTAGTGAGGGCAAGTTTCGAAAGCCATTTTCTATTTAAGCACATGACCCCTTAAGCACGTGAACCCTTTACAATCTGAAACAGGTGTAAAAATGATGATAGGCATATTAGTACAGTACAACCTCAAACATCTGGACTCATCCGGACTTTGCCAATTCTGAATTTTAGATTTTTGCGGATTATAGAGTTTGAATAAAATTCAAACTTAATATTAACTAAATACACACTATAAAGCACTATTTTTAGTAAAAATAATGACAAAAGTTAATCAATTAAAACATATTATTTAATACAAAAAATGGAGCAAAAGAAATTTCAAAGAAAAAATATACACATTAATAATCTGGAATGTATGAACGAAACGAAATGATAAAATTACATTTTATGATTTTGTTTAAATATTTGAATTAAAGTTTGTTGTCTCATTAATTTTAAGTTATGGGAAAGCAGTTTTTTTTATCCTGTAGATGGTCATTATTTCTGTTCGGTTATAAAACTTCTTTGTTCAAGAACTTTAATTGCATAATCGATTGTTTGCACAAGATTATCAATGGATATTTTTTCTTCTCCACATTTATCGTTACTACTTCGGCTGTTTTTTCATTTAATATCAAATTGCGAATTTCGCAATCACTCAACTTATTTACAATTGGCACATCATCATCACAATGCAGAACTTCCGTTATATCGGCTTTGTCGAGATTTAATGAAGAGCCGGAAGAATTTAATGTAGCACAGAGATTTAATAAAGTGTAAAGATTAGCACTTTTGCCGATATATTTAAAGGTATAAATGCGTTTAAACCGTCTTCACTATTAACGAAACGAAAAACAAAAAATAAGAACTCAAAAATGTTATTTATTATCTAGTATCTATATAATGTTTAAACAGGCTGATGACTCTGAAAAAAGGAAAAACTTTATTAGTAATAGTCAAATATGTAAAAAATATCACAGTAGATAAAATAAATATCTTTTCTAAAAAAGAAAAATATCTCTCCTCTCAATGATTTTTCTAAAATACGAGTAATTACTAAGCTGCCGCAACACCGGGATGTGGTGGGGCAGAGAAAGCAAAGAAAGGAATTTGCTTGGTTTGTAATCGTAAACGCAGCAGTCCCCTTTGAAAGGTCAGTGTGTTAATGACCTTGTTGCTCGGTTCTGTGCGATACGATATTATTTAATTATTTATTTGCTATTTTTAGTATGTAAATATAACTTTTTAAACAAAAGGCAAAATATACAGTAAATTTCAACCTGACAGGAGGTTTGACAAGAACGAAAAACTCGTCAGATATTGAGAGGGGGAAGAGATTCTGGAGGCAAAACAGAATACATTGAAGAATGGGATTCGTACTGCGAAGTGAACAAAATAAGTTTTCATGAGCGTTAATACGAATTTTCGGGATTTTTAGACGTAATTGAACAATCTGTGATAAAATATTACGATAATGTTTTAAAGTGTTCAATATTAAAAATTACGGTACTTATCGTTTATAGGGACCATGAAGCCAAACACGGCAACACGTTGTTAAGCACATCGAGGACGGCTCAATCATATTTTCAGATCGCTGGAGTGGCTACAAAACTGAAGAATTAGAAGAAGCCGGCTTTCAACATTTGAAAGCAAAACATCGGTATAACTTTGTGGATCCTGAAACCGGATCTCATACGCAAACCATAGAGAGACTCTGGGGATCCACGAAATAACGTAACAAAAAGCATAGAGGCACTGCGAGACAGCACTTGGACTCATATCTCGCAGAATTTACGTGGCAAAACGTTATCCGTAGTGATAAATTTAATGAAATTTTATCGGCAATAGCTGAGTTTGGGCCGCCACAAATTTCAATGTAACACAATATTTCTTTGTTAAGTAAAGTTGATCAAACCCCATTATATATTAAATTTCAATCATTGTGTCTGTAGTAAATTTCTCGTATCGGATTATATCGCCAATGTTCGTGTTTACGACAACTCTGAAAAGCAGTCGCTAACCCATGGTCCCTATAACCGATAAGTACCAAGATTACATTGTTTCAGAAAAATGTCTATTTCAATACTGAGAAAAGGAACTTTTGTTAATAAAAAATCAGTATTAAATAAAGGTGTATATTTTACGCGAAATAATTCATCGAGAATTGTGACTTGGGGGGAGAGGTTAAAGTTAACATTGTAATTCACGCTCTAACCATGAGCCCCTATCTATGGCCGTCCATATTTATATCCGGTTTAAAGTTTCGTCTCATTTCAGGATTCAGAAAGTCGACTGGAAAGTATGGTATTTGTTTATACAATTTAATTCCATAAAAATAATATTACCCTGTTAAATTAAATCCATGACTTCGTTAGTCCGATAGAAAAAAAAAAAACCTTGAAAATTTGGAAAAAATCAAGCCCGGATGATTTTAGAGGTTGTACTGTACAGAGTGTAAGGCAGACCGCACATTGGGGATTCAGGACGCACTGTACATCGTGTACTGTGTCTCATATGTTGCTCAAATATTCACTAGAAACCGATTTTTCTCCTGGTTTCTTGTCTCTCTGGTACAGCATATGGCTATGTGTTTTCAGTGTATGGGTAGTAGGTAGCAATCATTGTTCAAACTGAGCTGAATTTTGCATGATGCAGTGTGTGTCTGTCCTCAATGTGTGCCCTCCCTAAAAGTGGGCATTCTGAATCTTGGCACTGCGCCCAGACTTGTCTCAAAACACATTAGAGATTCCAAAGAAAGAGAAGATAGGAATTCAAATTACACTCACTCTCCGCTGTATGTGCAATAAATTAAGATCGGCTGGTAGGGGAGACACCTTTTGATAAATTGAATGAATAAATTTTCGGCATTTTCTTCGTATTTTAGATATTTGAAATAGAAAACTTTTTCACAAACTTGGGACATCCAGCCACTCAAACAGCTGCTGAAAGCCCTCAGGTCAGTCAAGTGGTGTGAGTATTCCACATACTCGGGATGTGGTAGTGACAGTATAGTTGGGTCTGTCTTTAACAAATTTGCGTAAAAATCCACTATAGCATGAAAACACATAAATGGATATAATGGACTTAAATGTTTTTTGTTTGTTTGAAACCCAGACCATCCGACCTACCAGAAAGGTGTAAGGTAACCATTTGGACGGCCGGGAAGTGCCACCCAATTTAGACCGGAACCCAATGGGGAAGACATCCCCAGGGACCATACCCTCCTTCTCCTACCACCAACCTCTCAGAAGGACTTTCGGACCCACATGTTTAACGTGATCGTACTCCTCATGAAGACGGCGGCAGAACTGAACGGACCCAAATGTTTGACATGATTGTCCTCCGCATGAACACGGAGGCACGGACTGAACGGTGTATAATGATGCGAAATGGACTGAGCAGTCTATGTGGTCGTTAAACGGATAATTACTAACATATACCATTAAGCGGCAAAGAGGGCATATGCATATTTTTTGTTAATTTATATAAAAGAGTATTTGCTAAAAGGCTGGTGGGAAGCAACTACACGTTTTAATAAATTGAATGAATAAATTTAATTGATCCCTGTTTTAAATCCAGGCAACGCGAGGTACATGGGCGCCCATGCATGAGAGTAAGAAGGAACACTTGCCCCCTCTTGGACTTCAGTGTATAATCCCCCCCCCCCCCCCCTCCCGGGGAAAGATCTATGAGAGCCCTTGGCCAGGTACATTTTCTAGTAATTAATAAAATATCATCAGTGAACAAAAAAATATGTGACAATTCCATGAGAAAAATAAATTTAAATCTCTATTACCATGGATCAAATTCATGAATAATACTTTCAAATCGAATAACAGCAAAAAGTCTTGAGCTGAATCCTAAGAACCAAGCAAGTATTAAAATTGTAAATTTTAGTAAACTGTTTCCTCCGACATGATGCCACAGAGAACTATGTGGTGAACCTCGATTATTTTCCTTCATACCGGCAACAGCCATAGTGATATTCCTTGCCGGCCACGTCTTGTACGGTACGGGTACGGTCTTCGTTTTCAATACGTTGCGGTAGAGACAGAGGCACCACCGTCCAATCAGAGATTGGGAGAGAAAACTGATATCTCCACACAGCTTTGGCTGGCCGTAGAATTTTTTTGGCCAAGGAGCACAAAAGGTAAATATAACTAATTTCATGCTGGCAACTTTTTATTGGTTGCCGGTCTGAAGTGCTTTGGCTTCTTTCTTGACAGATAGACAATTAGGTTAATTTCTTTTGTTTATGCAAGGCAAAACTCGATCCGTCAGCAACTCCGCCATCTCGTATATATTGATTTGGTGTATCCAAATTCCTACTTACTACGGCTCTACCTCCGTCCCGCCCATACTACGGGCCTTTGTGACGTAAAACCCAAACGTCACTTCTCTTCCCGGACGCGTAAAAAGAATCGGTGGTGCATACAGAACCCAGGATGACCGCCAGGTGACGCTGACAACGGTCCTTGGCGAAAATCCCTATAACGCGCCAATGCTCAGCCCTTGCAGTTGCAGTGCAGTTAAAAAACAATGCGCGGTAACCCTTACCAACCGCATTTGCCACGTTTTTTCTTCTGTGAAACAAACCAAACCAAATAGTGCTCTTTGTAGTTTATTTTGCTACTGAATCCAATTCACTTTAATTTAAGAAGTATAAAGTAAGTACGAAGCTTAATTTTTTAATTTGAATCGTTCTGCTTACATTGTTTATATGTTATGTGTGCTGTAAATAAAGGAATGTCTGGGATAACTTTTTCAGTATCTATGAAGAACAAATAACATACATAAAATGTTACTAATTATTCTAGCAAAATTTTTCCGTTATTATCTATATGTAATTTAATTTTTTTCTTTTGGAATAACGTTTTCAAAATTTATTAATAGTTAGACGTAGGATAGATGCATTGCTAATTTATTTATCATTATACTTTTACACATTAGTTTTATACTGCAATGATTACTTTTTAAAATTTGTTCATACTGTAAAATAATTCACATATGCTTGCCATTCCAGCTGAGTTTCTTCTTTGTCCAGAGATCATAATTGAATTCTTTGGCATAGGAGATAATTTTGCTAGCTTTTAATATGTTCAATGCTTGAAAGTTAATGACATATTGTTAGTTTTTGAAATTATGCTTAAATTATTTTTTTTATCCTACGCGCGTCTGCGGCTTCTTTGCCATCAATCGACGAGACGCAATAAAATGAAGAAAGAGTATAAAAACGAGAGTAAAAATTAGCCTCCACAGAGTTGTCTGTAACAAACTTTGAAACAATGGGGCAGTTCTTGAGGTGGTCACCGTCCATATCACCCTGGAGGCACAGAGGGCAGCAAGCTGTATCCACACAAGCTCCATCCCAGCGCTCCATCGGATAAACGATCCGATGTAAATGTTTTTGCAGGTAATCATGTCCAGTTGTCATACGAAAGCGAGCAACTCCAGCAGACCGAGGCAAGGAACTAGGGATTTTATTACACTTGTTGAGCAGGATTTTCCAACTCTTATCCATAGCAGTATCAACATAAAAGGACAATCTATTTACTTTTATTTTATTGTAAATAATTCTTTTAATATTTCGGAGAGGCAGGAGGTATCAGGCTGTACCATAAGAAAGCCAGCCTTGGGAAGGTTATCCGCCTACTCATTCCCAAAAATATCACAATGGCTCGGAATCCACTGAAGGGCAAAGCTTTCTCTCTACAAGAATGAACCTGGATATTTTCGTTATAGTTCAAATTGGTAAGCGACAAAACAGCAGCCTGTGAATCAATAAAAAACACAATATTATGGTCAAGACTGTCTGTTAATTTTTCAATTGCATATGATATAGCCGCAATCTCACCATCAAAATTGTCACAGTACCGTCCAACAGGACAGCTAATACTAAAAATATTTGAATAGGCTCCAGCACCGGCATTTTTTATCGCATTTTCGGCTGAACCATCGGTATACACATGGAGCCACTTGTCAGGAGGGTATCTGCTTTGTATCGTAGCCAGTGCAGCGCTCCTTAACTCACTCTTTATAGAAAGCTTCTTATTTACAATCCAATTAAGATCCAAATGTCCTTCCAACCCTCCGTGACCCAAAACAGGATCCCATTCTAGTGAGAAAACCTGACGATTAGGAGTGGGAATGTCATAAGTATCATAACGATCGCTAACAGTCGATAGGAAAGATTTATGGGTTTTTAGTCTCTCATTTGCTGGCTAAATTAAATAATTTAAAAAGTTATTTTTTCTTCTTAAGATTTTTTCAACAAGGCATGTGGCACTCCTTTGGCATCTTTTACTGAAAGGCTCTAATTCAGTCTGAAGCTCCATAGCAACTATAGGAGTTGATTTAGCACCACCAGTGATCAATCGTAACATGTTGTTTTGGAAAATATTTAGCTTGTTTCGAGCAGAATCTGAAGTGGTGATCAAAACTTCATTTCCATATTTCACAACAGGGCGAACATAACTTTTGTAGGCTGTACACAAAACATCTTGAGTCGCGCCCCAAGTGACACCAGCCAGACGTTTCAATAGCCTTGATCTCGAAAATCCTCGATCAATGGCCGTATCAACTTGCCTCCTCCAAGTCAACTTTGGGTATAGATGAATGCCCAAGTAAACAGTATCATAGGTTCTATTTAGACTTTTATCCCTATAGTGGAGGCGAATTTCATGATATTTAGTACTAAGCGAAAACAACTGAAAAGTGGTTTTTTCAGTATATGCAACCATATTATTTTCATAAGTCCAGGCCTCAAGAACATCTAAGGCCCGCTGAAGGGCACCCTCCAGGCCAGTCACGTCAGATCCAGTAGCACTCATTACCATATCATCAGCAAATAGCAAAACATTTACGCCCGGGACAGACCTGGAAATAGTGTCTATTACATCATTGATCATTATATTAAAAAGAATCGGTCTCAGTACAGTTCCTTGGGGTAAGCCCTGCCTGACCTGGCGATAACCTGACACAGTGTGGCCATATTTGACTCGCAGAAATGGTTGGTCAAATTTGTAAATATTATGTTAATATTTACATTAAATATTAGGTTAAATTTGTAAATATTAGGTTAATTTGTAAATATTAAGTTATGAGGTTTTATCAACATTATAGTTGTACTTATATCAGCATGGGAAGTTCTAAGTGACCTTATTGTGTAGTGCATACTTGTAAAATTGAAACTTTAATTACTACCTATTTGTGTTGTAGCATAAAAAGACAATCTTGAACAGCTGTCAGAAAATTTTATACACTAGATGTATCCATGCAGAGCATGTCTTTCAATGCTCACTATATGTTAGTGACTTACTGCACAAATTCTGGAATGTGAGTTATTTTTAAACATTAATATTCCCTAGTATTTAGTTTTGTTTGTTTCACAATTAGTATCGCTCTTGAATTTTTAATATCACCAGACATATGTGGATTCATTGTTATACGACCCTCTAATCAAATATAAACCATATATTTATTTAAATTAAATTAACTTTAGATCAAATAATATATAATTTCATTGTTGAACAAAAACTTGAATTAAATAATTTGTGTTTGAGATATCATTATGGAGGCAAAGGGACTACATATCTAACAACAATGTAATTATGGTTAAACTTGTTATCATTTGGGAAATGGTAAATAAGCTCTTTTCAACATAACGTAAATAAATGCATTATATATGCAGGGTTAGAAAGTACGAGCATAAAGTCACTCAACAATGGCATCTAACCAATTTTCCCCAGTTACCAAAATGTCTTATTTGGGTGCAATTTCCAAATTATTTATTTTGTTTTCATTATTCAACTCACAAAATAAATCATCTTTTATTAGCAGACCTGTCTTTGACCCTTCTGTGCTGCACGGGTGCATGTAATCCATGATATGAACTAGTTAGATTGTTAGAAGGAAGAATAAAAGATAAAATGGAATTTGCATCATACATGCGAAGAAAGGTTGGGTATCTAAAATCTCTATCAAAGTAAAATATATAGGTACAAAATTTAACAACCACTAATTTTGAACCCTTTATAGATTTAAATCAAGGATCGCAAACACAAATGAATTCCAATTAAAATTATTAACCATTAAAATATGAACTTGCATATTTTAATATTTTTATAAAATAACATATTAAATTTTCTTTTGATACGATATATTTTAAAATCTGAACATCAATTTAAAATTTATTTTAAAAAATTTTAATGTGTAATGATTAACAAAATTTCTTCCCACTCTAAAGCAGAGGTACTTTACGTATTTACTGTCACAGCTTACTTGAAAATGAATTTTATGTGTATACATCTTGCCCTTTTCTCCTTATAAATGAGGTCACCTATTATTTTTTATTTTGATATTTTTGTATGCTTTTAAAATTTTTAAATGTTAAAGCTTAATACGTATTTAAAAATAGTTAATTTAAATTTTGAAAATTTAAAATACTAAAAAATATTTAAAATTTTAAATGTTTGTTTACAAATGGCAATCTATATCTGGTCTCAAAATAACCAGATGGACAAGTGCATATGATAAAGCAATATGTATCCAAATATATATATTCGATATATGCTGCCATTCAAATAATGTAAACATTTTGTTATGTTCGATGTATACACTTGATAAGGATTTATTTTTTCTTCATTATCATTCAATCCGCTTTTGACAAAATTGTTGAATAAACATTGATTTTGGTATTAAACATTATTTAAATTACTGCACTAATACTTAAACAAGAAATACTTAAACAAGAATACTTAAACTGAAAATTTTGCACATTCATTTGTAACAGTTTAATTTTTTTCATTTTCTCTTATCGTATTACGAAAGTTCTATTATATTACAAGGCCATTGAACATTTGAAGAGCTTAATTCCGAAAGGGCCTAAATCACTTTCACTTGTTCGTCTTGCATAATATACTGCAATATTGCCCCCTACTGTTACGTATCTAAAGTCACTTACTAGGAGCTTACGCAGCTGCCGCAACATGATACCTAAGCGAAAGTGATTTAGGCCCATTTGGAATTAAATATCAGTTTCCAAATTTGTCTAAGGAGGTTGTATAAAAATTTAAAAAGTGTAAATTTCTGAGAATTAATGGGAGGGCTATTTCATTAACGTAGTCATATTTCCTACTTTACTTTCAACTTTTTTGCAATTAACATTGCCCTCTTATCTTCAGGTAAAGAATTAAAGTGCGTTTCAATCATTTTGGGACACACTGTATAATATTAAGAGAAGCTACATTTTTTCCTCTTTCAAAATATAATGATAAGTTTTTAACAGCAGTAAAACAAACTTTTACAGATGAAAAATTTGAATACTTAACTTAATTTTCACAGTAACGCCCCACTCTGCTACATGCAAAAATACTATAGTTAATAGCTTTTAATACATTGGTAATTTTGCTTATATTCAGAGACATATTTAAGGGAGTTTCTTTCAGGATTTTTTTGCCCGGGTGGGGTGGGGGCGAATGAAACTTAAGAAAAAGACTAGTTTTCTATGATGGAGCTAGTTTTAGTATGCTAGTTTTCTATGATGCTCTGGCTACAAAGAAGAACAGGAGGCTGGACTTTGTTTTATGAATATGTATAGATCATAATTGAATAATATAACAATATGTAATCATGAGAGAGTGGTTGAAAACAAGTATGCAGTATAAGCAGACCAGAACAAATAATTTTATCTTCATCTATTTCTTAATTTGTGTTGTATTGTATAAATATCTACTACTTCTTCTTCTAATCATTTAACTATCTTGCACTGGACTGCAGAATTGTTAGCAATTTGTTAAAATAAAATGCACAATAAAAGACAACCGCCTTGTTAATTGATATGGCCTCTGACCATTTTTTCTCGGAAAATTTATCGAGGAGTCTTCCTCCTTCATAAAAACTTTGTGCACTACTGCCCCCCCCCCTTAGGAATATTCTAGGTGCGCCACTGCAACCACTTCCTCTAGTTCATAAATTTCATCAAAGTTATCGGAGTTGTAGATATTCACAAGGAAGATTGGAAGTCGCTCTTTCGTTTTGAATTTCCTTAGTTGAAACCTTTCCTTAGTTGGGACACACGTTGGATGTCAAATCCCCTAGATACTAGGTCCTCTTTAATTTCTTGGCCATTAGTGTCAATGGGAATTCCTTTTAAGAGGATCTTCTTGGGCCTTTCTGATTTTATGCTCATACTATGGAATTGGATTTCATTTGCTAACAAGCATTTTTGTAGTGCTCTATACTGTTCGACATTTTTGGTTTTAGTCTGACGTACTCGTCTGCCATCTGGTGGTGGGTTTTGAAAACTAAGTCTTTGGTAGCAATGGTTAAGGGTGCCTTCCAGTTTTCTACCATCTTTATGTAGAAAGGTTCCGGTTTAGAGGGCTGGGAGGGGGATTGGTCATTACTAGAGTCATAGTCAACAGGACGGTTAGTATATTTGGTATTATTTACATTAGATTTTTCAGCATCAATTGACTTGGCTGTATCATTGATTGCATTAGAATTGTCAACATTCTTTACACTAGGGTTATCAGTTGTAATCATATTGGAATTATCAACATCATTAGAATTTTCATTAGTAAGTAAGTTAAATCTGTTACTGGTTTCAATAGTAATATTTTCAACTTTTTGAGTATCTTCAGTATTTGAATGCTTAACATATTTACGTTTGTTACTTTGGATGGGGATGTCACTATCACCGTGTTCACGTTTATCAGCATCTTTGAATTTTAAAAGGTCATCAGTTAAGTATTTAAAATTGGGTTCAATATTAGCTATATTGTCAATACAATGAGTCAAGTTAGCAGGGGAAGGACTAGAAATCAGTAAGAGAATATGATCGCACATACCTTTGAATCCAGCTTTCAGCTCGTGGAGCTCACCGGGTTGTTGATCGCTGTTCTGGACTAGGAAGATCATTAGGGAAGGCTTGACGAGGTTTTCAATTACTGTCTTTTTTTCAATCAGTAATCTATTACGTCCTTAATTTCCTAGTTTATTCAGCAAGTCCATAAAATTAGGGTCCGGAAGTTCCTTTGGCGAATTTACTAAATGGTCGTGGTAATCCAGGAGATTTTCATTATTAGCACAGACACTGGATGCGATAAGGCAGAACGTATGACGATTCAGAATATTCAGAAGTAATCTATCAAGCCACGCGCCAAACGTCGTTTTATCGCCAGTTCTGGTTTATTCTGGCTACACCTGCAATTGGAGGGGAAAGACGAATTGTGACGGCGGCAAGAGAATGTCGTTAGATAAATTTGTCTTATCAAAGTATACAGTAGCATTTCAAATACTGGTTTGATTATTTATAAATCAAATAATAATCCGATTAATGTGGTTTTCAAGTAATACTATTAAAATACATGTATTTAAGAACTTTGTGTACTGCATACGGATTGTTTGAAATTAGTTAAAGAAATGTTCGACACATACATATAATTTATTATTTGTATAAAGCGATTCTATGAGAGATTTCGTAGTAAATATATGTGTAGAATCCGTATATTATTCAATTCTTATATAGTATAAGAATCCGTAACGAAATTTGAAGATTATTTGAAAGGAGGAAATATTTGGCATTTTAAAAATGCAAAATTTTTAACATTTTAAGGAAATTTGCTTGACATTTTTCAGTTTGTGGGGGCAATGTTGCTTTTCCGACACGCATAGGATAATGCAGTGTTTTTGAAGATCTGTTCTGCGGAACCTTTGGGGTTTTGCGACGTGATAGTTTCAAGAAAATGTTCTTAAAAATTTAAAAACGGGTAAAATTTTAATGCTTTTATACTTTTAAATTATTTTAATTTTAAATATTTTATTATTAAATAGAAGAATTTTAAATGTTGTTGGAAAATAAATAAAAATATTTCGTAATTTAAATATGGTAAACAAATATCAAAATTAATTGCACTTTGCATTTAAAAACTTTCTGGTCAATTACATTTCCAGCAACTTACGTACATGTAATCGTTCATTCAAATTAGTAATATATTTTACAATTACTTTTACGTGTAAGTTTGGCAAAATTGAAATTTTTAATACAAGAATTATAAAAACATGAAAGAACCTTCATGCAATGGAAAGTGATGTGTACACTTCAATTTCGAAAGAACTATTAAGTATTTCTAAACATTTTAGTCCACTTATTTCATACAGTCATATGAATTATTGGAAAAACCAGAAGTTATATATTCAGACCAGGAAATCCTTAGTGAACCCTACCAAACCCTCCGGAATTCAATGTTTAATCTATATCAGTCTTCATCTAAGCTGTACCTAAAGCAAAGTCTGAAAAACAGATGTTGAAATGAAGATGTTAATTTTTGAATAGGAAGTGACATATCTCTCTCTAGAACAAGAATTAGAAATCCTTCATGAACCCTATCTCCTCCGTAATTTTATGCTGCATTCATATTAGCCACTATATCTTTTTAAACATCTAAATCCTACGAAATAGATATTTTAAAAAAATTCGTTAATTACAAGGGCAAATTGTAAAATTTTCCAACCAAAACCTGCATTTCAAAATTATTTAGAGTAAAATTATATTATTATTTTTTGTACACACATGAGATACTTACAGTTTTAAGTGGGTTGTGAACAATATACATTTACACTCAGTTTTATCCGTCACGCAAATGGATCTAATATAACAATTATGGATATAAAGGACTAAATAAACTTTAATTTTTGTATACCGATTTAAAGGTATATTTATGCCGTAGAATGTAAAATCTCACTAATTTAATATTTATGGATTTTTTTTGTGAAATATATATATATATATATATATTATATATATATTATATATATATATATATATAAGAAAAAAAGGTTTGAAGATCCAATGAAAGAAAAGTGAGAATCTGTAATACGAAAATTCAAATATCTAACAGGCTTACGAAATAAAAGTATAAATCAACAAATCCTCAAGCAAAAGGAAAAAAAAAATAAATATCTAATCAACAAGTCAATGAAAAGTATCAAAATACAAAGGTAAGGAATCGAAAAGAGAATAACAAACGAAATTAAGCACAAACGCTATACACGAGGACAAGGCTCTAAGCCTAAATCATGAATTGTTGACTTCCACAAAAATCGTACTCATACCCAAGTTTTTTTGTAGAAGCAAACACAAAAATGTATGTTTCTGAAGAAATAGACAGATTATATTTATAAACTATTTATACATATATATATATAATATATATATATATATTTATATATATATATATATATATTATATATATAAAATATATATATATATATAATATATATATATATCATATATATTTATATATATAATATATATATATATTAACAATATATAATATATATATATTGACAAGTTACGAGGTCTTCATAATCGCAAAATATAAATTGTTATTTTTTTCCTTGAAGGAGATGCAAGTTCCAAATAAAGATTGAAACTATGTTAGTTTTACTTAGCATTTTGCTAAAAGAAATCTTATTTTGCTAATACATGTTCCAACATTAAGCAACTGGTTTCCGGTTTTCCCTAATTGTAATTTTGTACCAAATTTCGTTCGAATCGCTTCATTCGTTCGTAAGATATCGTCTCCACAGGCTCACTGACACATACACGCACTCACACATGCACATTCACGTACTCACACATGCACTCGCATATGCACATACACACTCGCATGCACACACACACACTCGCACGCACACACACAATCGCACGCAAACACATACATGCATGACTTTAAAAACGTCTGGTTCGTGGTCGAGGTTGCTTGAAACGTGCTCTCCCGACAAAAACTGGAATTCAAATTTTCGCCTATGTATATGAAAGTAAAAATCAATCCAGCACCTTAGAGCTGTTCGAATTATTCAGTTATAACTTGAACGTAAATGCGAAGTCTTTAGTGCATGAATCAAATCCGAAGTATTTGACGCTCTCCATCATTCATTCAGAGTTTTTTGCACCTCCGCCCAACTCTGCCTTATTTTAAAGGAGAAATATGACGTGACTTGCTCCAAAATAAGCTTGAAGGCGATAGTCTCTCCGCGCGTGACGTAATACATTTAGCGATCGCTTCGAAAGTCAGCCGATTTCCTCGTGTGATGTGAAAAGAGGAACCTGAATTGATATACTTTCTGGCCAACTGCATACCAGTTTCTTGATATATTCACCCACGATAGAATTTGAACTAGCAATAATACTATTCACAAAATCAGCACGTGGAAGAGTCATCTAAGGCGAAATGGCGCTGGACATATCTGTCCTTGGGAGATCCTTGAAAGCAACCTCCAATTCAAATGAAATCCCCTCCATAGCACAGAAAAGAAAGCATACTTTTCAAATGGCAATATCGATAATAGTAGAGGCCGCAAAGAGCAGAAAAAGCGCATATACTATCGAAACACACAAGTCGCAAATCAAAATACGTAGTAAAAGCAAAGCACAGGGTCGCTGATAGGAGCTCGTCGCAAAAACGACCTACTCCCATGATGTCCAGAAAGGAACTGATTTTGGCAGAATGGTACAGCATACAGCTCCTCTACTACCTGGACTTCAAATGTGCACAGGGTTCAATGATCTCAAGGTTTCACGAGCAATCGAATTCAGCCTTAGTTTATGGACAGAATACTATATTGGTGGGTTTGCGTAAAACATAAAGACTACATAGGAGTGGACACGCAGTAGTAAGGAATGGCATTTTTTTCATGGATAGAACGATGCACTGACAGAGTGCACTCGAGTGTTTTATTTATATTATATTTAATTGCAAATTTATCTTTTTTCGTGATGTAACTCGACTTATGCTCTCATCGTCTGTTGTATTAAACTTTAACTTAATTGGGCTCTAGTATCCCCAGGTCTGAGCGTTCCCTTCGCCCCCCCTTTTTGCCTCTTCTAGGCAGTCGGCCAATGGCAAGACAGCGTCACCTGACATCATAGAATACAGCACCATCTGTCATCGAAGTCAACATCTACAAGCTACGTCCTGTACAGGAACGACATGTAACCAATATAATGCTGAACAGTATTAAAATCGGACATTCATCCAACAAATTCGATGTGGGGATAAGTGCCCCGGCACAGGCGCCCCGAAATGTTTCGTCTTGGCTCTTGGCTAACCATACCGCCTCTCATGTACATCGCGTACCTCTCGCGTAAACAAAAAACTCTAAATTTTCACTTCTTTTTTTTTCAATTGTTAGGTTGTTCCACAGACTAATATATAGACAGTACTAATATAGTATTCTGTGGATGCAGCCTGATCTCAGGGTTGCCGGAGAAACCGAGTTCAGCCGAGGCCAATGTAAACAGAGACCAGGTAGACTTTTATGACGTCACGAATTCCGGCTGCCTCACCTGAAACCAGTGTAGGGGGGTGCCACTCTTTTGCCACGAACACATCTGTGACGTCAGATGGAGTTTACTTGCAGCCCGCGGCACAAGATGGCGCGGCAGGCGCGCTGAGTTTGTTTTAAACAGGTGAATTTTTAAAGTGTTTGTTGGTTTTCGAAGACTTCTTACAAGTTCAACTAGAATTTTAATCAAAGGATTGCATCTTAAATTCCAGGCAATGCTAGCTTTTTTATATGAATAAGTAAGTGTTATTTTCGTAATATAATGTGTATTTTAAAGTCGTGTTTCCCAACCTCATATACATGCAAAATTTCAGTATTGAAGAATAGGACTCATTTAAATTATTTTATTAAATCAAAGATATTTTTTATTAAGAAATTAATAACTAAATGCACATTTATACTTATATTTTCAAAATTTATTTATATTCTTCTTTTAAAGGCTGAATAATGCAAACTTTAATCAAAAATTTTCTTTAAAATTTTATCAAAAACATTGTAAAATTTATATTAATTTGGGAAAATGCACTTCTTTCTTGAAACATTAGTTTAGTTCACGAAGTTCCATTATGTAGGATTTTTAAATCTCAAAAGACGAAAGTACAGTATACTATTTATTCATTTCATTTTACAGCAAGTTATTTGTATCTTTATATATTTTCTAATGATGTTCTTGTAATTTTTGAAAAATTTAACAGGATTTAATCTCACACATTTTATATTAATTAAATTTTATTACGGGTACGATTTAAGAAAATAAACAGGTGCGGGTTTTCAAGTGGATAAAGGTTGGGAACCGCTGTTCTAAATCAGATTGCAAGTTGTGTACATGTATGTGCATGCAAATTGTGTAGTGTGTATAGGTTTGTGTACAAGTCAATGTAATGGTCGTAAAGATCTGTAAGCTTGGCATAACTAAATGTGCATCTAGACTTTCTTGTGACTAGTTAATTAACTGATATAAAGTAAGATTATTTTAAATTTTCTACTTTGTTTTGGTTGATTTGCTGGTGGGAAATGTCTGATGTTTTTATCTAAAGATTGAAAATATAAAGTTATAGTCTGATGAAGATGCTTAACCATAATAAGTTAAAAGTAAATGTAATGATATAATTTGCTTGCTCGTATATTTTTCATCATGAATCAATATACTATAATACATTTAATTTATTATTCTGAAAGTATATCATAGTATGTTTGTTAAACGATTAGTTTCTACATTTTTATATGTTTACATTGAATTTCGATTTTATATAAATTTTATTTATGATCTAAAAAATCTGATGTGGGCAGCGCATGACTTTCCCTGCAGACTTATATATACATTCTCTTATTTTTATTAAATTTAATTCACTATTAATTCAATTTTCGTTCTCATTTGGTAACTGGACTCATTTTCAAAGGTGGCGTAGAGAAAAAAAACAAAAATATCTCAAGAACGACTAGTCCTAGTGTAATGGGGTTGGTCTTATTATTTTCTTCGCTAAAAATTACGTATAAAACAAGCATTTAATGGATATATTTCAGCATAAGTAGTTTTTTATTTTAGATTTTGTCGATTTTTGCGGGCCATTTTGCGAAAACAAGGCAGGTTATCTTTTTTCGAATCGTACCAAAATCTAATCAGCACCAGGGTTATACACAAGCGACTTTTTTACCAAATTTTGTGAAATTCGGTTCATTAGATTTTCAGCTAGAGTGGATACAAGCTTTTGCGGGCCATTTCGCAAGAAAAGGCGGGTTCTTTTATTCAGAATCGTACCCAAAACTAATCAGCACCAGATTCGCTAACAAGTGACTTACCTACTAAATTTTATGAAATTCGGTCAATTACTTTTTTAGTTAGAGTGGATACAAAATCTGCACAGACAGACACACACACAGACGCCACGCTAAAAATAGTTTTCTCGTATTTTAGAGGTCTCGAAACGTGTAGATCCGTCGAAAACTCGAGTTGCGATTTTCAGCATGATTCCAATACTTTCCCTATACATTACAATGTATTGCAGGGAAAGTAAAAAACTAATAAAATCAAATGTTTAGCAATAATATAAGTTCTTCACTATAAAAGCATCACTTAAATCGTTAACTAGTTAGGCATAAGTACATCCCTCCCCCCCCCCTTTAAAAGACATAAAACTCATAGTGTTAGCGTTTTAATTATTGTTTTGATTTTCAAATATTAGAGATAACGTAATCGAAAATAACTTTATTTATATGCCTTTAGAAATAAATTACGCGATATTTATTTGTGTATAATAAAAATTTTAGAATGATTGCTTGTTTACAACTTTCCGAACATATTTCTGTAAATTCCTGTATTTAAAACAAAATTCATTAAAAATAACATCGCCTCCTGTAATAACACTGACTGGTTTCAAAAAGCAAAACGAAACTTTCAGATGATCTTTCAGATGATTTTCTTTTCAGAAAGGGAAATACAGTTTCATTATGTACGTACCCTTCCAAAAAAAACCTGTACTGTATATTTAAGTTGTGTTCAAGTAAAATTAATGTTATTTGAGTATTTATTTCGTATTTTAAATTTAAAAAAATGATTAAATTAATTTTGGTAGCATCCTTTAACATTGGAATCTACCGGGCCGTTCCTGACATTTAACTTCAAGTGACGTTGAGTCTTTACGTGCTCTCATTGACTAGAGCTAAAGTGGCGCAACCTTACAGATATAATAACCTTGGTCTTATTAGGGTGCCTAAAGTTGTACGAAGTTTCGTAAAAACCCTTGATAATTTCACCCTCTAAGGAGACCGCGAAACCTGAAATAAGGGTACGTAATAGCAGTATTCAAGATGGCGGTCTTGTATTTGCGAGTGATCGTTTTTGAAAGGAAGAAAAATTTAACCACAGAGGATAAATTAATTATTCTAATTGACAATGAATTTGTTTCATTGTTCAGGTTAAATTATCACCAAGTTGCCGACCAAATTAGTATCAAATGCTTCGATAATAATTTCCTTGAAATATGTAAAACGACGATCTTGAGAAATTTTACAAGCACCAATTTTTCATCAAATCTGAGCATTTTGTTCCACATATATTAAAATACAAGCTTATTTGTTTACTTCAAAGGATCTGCTCTATCAATTTTCAAAATATTTCTTTTCTATTTGAAAGTTCGTATAATTATTTAGGTTTCAGTTATACGTTAGCGAACTCAACTATCTCTCTTTCACGAATCGTTAAATAAACATCTGACAGAATTTTAAAAATAAAACCTGTATTCTCTTTATACATTCCCCTCCCCCTCCCGAAACAATATTAAAACAACTTCAACTTTTAAAGGAACATCCTGAAATAGCACTGTAAGTTTTAGAGCATGTAATTTCTTATTTCACTTAACATGGCATAGTACGCTTAGGCAGTAGGAGAGACGCTCAGCAATCGAGAGGTCTCCGGTTGGAATCAAAGCGGGTTTTATTTTTAAAACTTGTGCTGCCATCTGTTACTAAAATATTCAGGTGAAATGTTTTGTAATAACGTGCAGAGCTTTCTGTTTAAAGTTTTATCCTCAAATTACCTAACTTGAATAAATTATTAAATTTACGTTTTTATAAAATTTATTTTGAAGTTAATATGAAAATGTTTTATACTTTAATTAAGTATACTTTATGCCAACCAAAGATGAAATATACATTTTCTACTATGACAGATGATGTTTACTTTAAAATTAATTTTCCTGTAGTCCGTAGAGTTAGCTCATCATTGACACAAACAGATGTAAAATTTTGTTCAGGTTTAATTAGTTAAGAAAAAAATAACATTTTGCTAAATATATTTCATTTTTTTTAATATTATAATTTTACTTATCCGTGTTTTACTTTTGTAAATGATTTTCGCTTCTTTATGTTGCTTATACTTGAGAAGAAAACTATAAGATTTTCCCTTAGCATTTTATATGAATTTCATAATATTTTGTGAAAGCCCCCCCCCGCTCCAATACTTTTCAAATACTGAAAGCAAGTACAAGATATATATTTTACTACTCATCACATTTTTAGAAAAAATTTGTATTTTTTACATTTGTAAACGTAAGTACAACACAAATAAAAAGAATATACAGTAAAAAATCTGGAATTTAAAATGTATTTCTTAAATGCGAAAGAATCTCAACAGCTTAACAAAAACTGTTGAAACATTCTTAATTTGCTTTTCTGTGGCACTGACATCAAAACTAAACTATAATATATTAATCCTAGTTTAACTTTTAGATGCGCAAACTATGACTAACTTTAGGTAATATAATACTTTTTCAGGATTTGAGAAAAACAAGTATATTATAGTTTTCTCGAAAATTGATATCAGAAGCATTTAGTACATTTAACATTTAGTAATTCATTTAAAAAAAGTTTTTTTTTCCAACTTTTTGCTTATTTATAATAACGGCAATTATGGTTAATATTATTGTCAATTGAAATCGCACAGTTCTATTAATCAAAGTATTCTTCATCTGCGAAAAAAGTATTCTTCATAGGTGAAAAAATGTGTTTATAAAGCACTTCCTTCGTATTAACTATTGACTCCGATTGGTCCAGTGAGGTTCCGCCTTAACTCCACCCCCCTGTCCATCAAAGTGTAAAGAAACCGATTTCCGACGACTTCCTAGAACGGTTATCGCAACCTTTCGTAAATGACGAGGTGGAATAATGTGGATTTCCGAACGGTGAGAAAATAATTCCGTGCAGTTGGTAGTAGGGCCCCTGGAAGAACTTAGAAGAACTAGAGGCTGGACTTTTCATCCTGACTGGAAACGGTTTATGACGGACCTTGATAAGATAACGATTAAGGAAGCAGGGACGGAGAAAAAGACTGACTAAGCCGATCGTATGGAGGACCAGGACCAGGAAAAAGACCTTACGGACTCTGAGGAGGACGGATTCCAAGCAGCAGCCGTCTACGAGGCAGCGTACATCAGGACTTTGGGACGCACGTGCGACCAATTGAAGAAGGATTCCCTGGAGTGGAAAATCCACAGACATTTCAAGTGTTATGACTACATCATCACCAGACTGGAGGAAGAGCTGGAAGAGGAAGGCATCGACTTCGAGCGGGCCAAGATGTTAAAGAAAATACTTACAGGTACTGTTTTTGACTCTAGCTTGTTAACCGAGAACCCTGACCCTAATACTCTTGTAAACAGGAAGTCGTACGAGCTCATTTACGATATGTATAGTTGTAGAGAAACTAAATCTGAGGATGAACTTTATGTAAATTTTAAACACGAGATGTATAGCTAACTTGAGGGCTTCTTGGCCCAAAATAAAAGCAAAAGAATTAAATTGGCAGATTCTAACAAATCTTCTGAGCAGGCAACCCAGATTCAAAATAGATTCCAAAACCTAAGTGACGAGGCAGTCGAAATGACTGAAGCGCCCCCCCCCCCAAAGGAAAAAGTCTCGTACATCTATGTGAACTCCTCAAGCAATTGGGGAGCCCTCATAGAGAACTTAAACAAAATTCTGAATGATAAAGTTAAGGGTTTTCTCATGGGGAGAGTGATCAGGATCACTCCTGGGTCCGATAAGGACTACAGGAGGGTTCAGGCTCACTTAACTTTTTCGCGACGAACGGCACGCATAGGTGCCAGATGCG
This sequence comes from Amaurobius ferox, assembly GCA_951213105.1. Classification (NCBI taxonomy): domain Eukaryota; kingdom Metazoa; phylum Arthropoda; class Arachnida; order Araneae; family Amaurobiidae; genus Amaurobius; species Amaurobius ferox. The sequence goes on from OX578136.1 coordinate 1,499,757, forward strand.
AACATGCATTCAAGGACGAGCGGCACTCACTTGGGCCAGAGGAAATTTTACCGCAAGCGGATAGTGGCACGCATAAGTGCCAGTACGCAGAACGTTTTAATTTGTGAACTAGATGGCGTTACTTGTCCATGGAACTAACTTCAATGCATTTTGCAGAGGCATGACCTTGGTAGAAGAGGATCGAATGAATTATTTCTCCATTTGGAGCGGTGAAAATCATTTTGTAACATAAACAAACAGCGCAATTCTCGTAGCATCAACAATTTTATAATTGAGTTTCGGTTTTTATTTTTTTTTCAGCGTTATGATTTCGTTGGTGAATCATAGGAATATAAGAGAGTATTTTTTTTTGTTTGGGTTTTAGAGGCAGTGAAATTATTCGTTTATTTCGGATAAAAGAATGGGAGCAACTAACGAGTATTTTGTATTCAGATTTGTATGAAAATTATACATCAAATAGAACATAAATATTTCTTTTATTCCTGTAAAAAATAGATTTCTGTGTTAAATAGGTGATTTTTAGTGAATTTTTTTCGAGAGTTAGGCTTAGCGCAAAAAATGCGCCGTCTTTTTCGACCAGTTCGGAAGCGAAGAGCGTCGTCCTTTGGGCCGCGACAGCTCCGGAATGCCGCCGTCCCGAAAGGGTTAATCCGTGAGAAGATACCGTTCAGCTCAATGAACCTAAAAAATGATAGGCCGAAGAAATTAGTAATAAAGGGCTTGCCCATCAACTCTTAAATTGATGATATAAAATCCGCCCTGGCTAGTGAGGGTTTTAATATAATTAGAATTTATCAGCTGCGCGACAGGACTCCCCTTCCCATCTTCTTGGTCGGTCTTCAACCGACGAAGGGATGAGTAAGGATTCACGATCTAAACTCGCTGCTATCCATGCAAGTAAAAGTGCAAACCTTCAAAGCTTGAGGCTTCTAAATGTGCTACAACTGTCAGTTGTACAACCATCACTCTGACAAATGTACCTTCCCCCTCGCTGCCTTAAATGTGGCGAAGGCCATCAGACTAGAGATTGCCAAAAAACTCGTGAGACCCCGGCGAAATGCGCCAACTGCGGAGGTTCCCATCCTGCCAACTTCAGGCACTGCCCTCAAAATCCCTGGAATCGCAAGAAATTCCAGGAACTCAAAAAACTCCAGCGACCTACTAAAACACCTCCCCAGTCTTGGTGAGGAAAATTCCCCCTCCCTTCAAACGGCATTTCCTCTGTGCAGTGAGTGCAGGGAAGTGCCGAGACGGTAACAGGAATGACCGGAGAGCACTTTCCCAACGCACTACCTGCTACAGTCAAAAATCAAACCTAAACCTCTAATGCATTCTTTGAATTCATAATATTCTATAAAGAAATTGAGTCATACTTCGATTTAAATAATTTACAAAACCTTCTTAAACAACTAGCACAAATCCTGACAACCAACGACGCGGACCCGATGCAGAAGTTTTTCAGCATCATAAAATTAATTTCTGAAATTCAGAAACCCCAGTCCCCCCAAAATGAGTCTCCTAATTTTCGGTCGGCTAATAGGGAGGTTTCATCACAGCTACTTTGTTCCAGTATTACCTGCAGTTCCAGCAACCAGCTTGTACAGCCATACTATCTCAATCTGATGGACATTTACTCCACGCGCTTCCTCACACACCGTCTCTTCTTGGAGCCAGCGCCTACGATAATGCCCCGCCCATCTGGGGGCGGTTCCCGTCGACATCTCATCGAAAAAACAGATAATGTCAAGGCTACAGTATACGAAATTTAACAAGACTGAAGATAAAGGCAGAAATGCCAGGTGCTTCATCAACTACGAAACGAAACGAGGTATATAGAATCCAGAAGTAATTACAGATAAGATCTGTTTAGGTAGACAAAATAAGTCATCTCTACTTCGTGGTAATCATTTATAGTTATTACTGGAGGGAAACAGCAATTTTTTGGAAATGCCAATAACATGTAAATGTCAATAACATGCAATTGCATGGTTGTAAATATTTCATTTCTTTTTGAATTAGGTAGTCGGTCGAAAAAGTTCAGGTAACCAGGTGCTTTTGTCATGAGCGTAAACCTCGGAGTAAAGATGAGCTTGGTTTGTGTGCGAGATAGTTTAGAGAGCTATGGTAAGGAAGATGTGAACAAGATTGAACTGAAATGTGACATTTATGTTGATAGGATTTGCTTTCAATTATTTTTATGTTTAAAAAAATTCATTTTTTTGTATTTAGTAAAATATGAAGTTAGAAAAAAAATCATGAAATTTCCCAGCCTCTAGCTCGTTCAGCGTCCCCCCCACCCCCCACCCGTAGTCGGCGCCCATGACCATGAATATTGCAAGAGCTATGCACGTTTGCGGTAAGATTTTTTTACCGTCATTTGAATCATTATGAATCATTTTGAATCAGTTATGAATCATTTGTTCTGATTTTTGAAATTAAGTTTTAAAATGCAATTTAAATTTATTTTTTATATAGCAAAGCACAAATTTTCTATCGCAATTTGCGATGCAATACCACTTATTTTGCACCCTGCTCTCATTGTAGATAAACAAGATAACTGCAACCATGAACATATAAAGCTGACATAAAAGTTTAAATAATGCTTTAATGGTTTATTATACTAAATATTTTGGAGTGCACTACAAACAACAGATTAAGGGGTCATAATGGGGTCATGACACACACACACACTTGTTTATAAAATGCACTGGGTCAAATATTAGGTAATTGTGTGATATTGTAACTACGTACATGAAACATGCAATACTATTTACTAATTATCATTTGTAATTGTGGCAAGAAAACATTTAAAACGGAATAAAAATATTTGATATTCATATTTGCAAGATTTAAATATGTAGAAAACTTAAAAGTAAGTGGAACTCGGATTCAACACAAAATAATACTGATGATTAAAATGATTTTAAAAATGCGAGTGAGATAAATTTACAATGAATCAGATGTTTTAAAATCCACCTAATCCAAAGAAAAATACCCAGCTCACTGAAATATTTCAAAAATTACATTATGCGCTCAAATTAATACGAATCGTAGTTTGAATGAGTTTGGATAATTATGCATATGTAAATAGAAAAAGATATCCATCCGTAATACGAGGAAGACAAAAAAAATTAAATCTCCGTGTTTTAGAACACATAAATGGGAATTTATGAAAATCCTCTTTCTGAAATACATCAGATAACTTTAAATTCAGCTTTGTTTCGTCGTTTATGAAGCACCTGACAGGTTGTAATAACTTTAAATTATTTAAAAAGTTATATCTTGCTAAATAATGGCGTGGCGTGATTCTCTCCTTCTCGGTTGAAATATCTCGTTACGTTTATGTGTTACGTCACATTGTGCCCTCCTCCGTGTCTCCCATTATGGGAGAGGTCGGGGGCGGAGCCGTTGTAAGTAGGAATTTGAATACACCAAAATCAGTATATGCCTATTTGAATGGAACAATAAGGACAGTACTAACAGCAGCGCCACTAAACTGGAATCTTTCTTCCGACAAGAAGCATTGTTTCGTCATTTATGAAGCGCCTGGCAGGTTGTGCCGTGTCTTCGATGTAACAAAACCCTAAGGATTATAAGGAAAGCCCCTAGATACTTAAGAAACTCGGTAATTAGGAAATGCTTCAAAATAAAAACTGTTAGAGCCCAAATTAAAAAGCTAGCCCTTAAATTCTACAAAAATCTGCCATCTGTCCCAAATGAACTATTATTTAATCTGCATGACTATGATCATCGCAAGGCTAAATCTCGTAAGAGACCCCGCTCAGTACTTAACTTTGATATTCGGTACTAGGAACGTCCCACCTTAATCAGTTGATATTAACGAAAACTCGCGATCTTTGCTTTTCTACAAAATGTCTTAAATCCTAAACTGCTAAAATGCTAGGTAAACTCTCAGATCTGCATCAACCCCCCAAACTGCTTAAACTCTAAATGTGCAACAAACTGCCACACTAGGAGCTAGGTCAAATAATAAAAACAATAAATCCAAAACATCGAACCTCCAACTATGGGCCAATGAAATAATGTCACAGTATGAAGATAAGACCCACACCTAGAGATTGGAGATTAAAGGCGCTTCGCGGCTGGTGCTCTGTTCTGGACGAAACTCTATTCGGATGTGTACGTTGAGTATCTTGAAGCTTTGACATCAGTTGGCTGGATTGCAGGGGTTCAGATAGGGACCACCCACAGTGGGCGGAGCAACGGGATCTGTTTTTCCTGTTGGTCAAGAGAACTGGAGCAGAATTCCGAAAAACTATCTTGCAAGGCAGAGTTAGTTTAAGTTATGGGGAAAGTTTGAGGTCTTTTGATCTGCAATTAGTGTGATTATATCAAAGGTCTTTTGCATCGAGTATACGTCTGCTTTAATTATTTTGTTGATTTGATTTAAGAAGTTCCTGACATCATTGATATTGAAATAATCTTGCATTTCTTTAAAGAATTTAATGAATTCTAGAAAGAGGTTAGGGGTTTGTTTTGAAGATTTTTGGGCACCTGAGTGCGTGTGGGCCACGTGCTCTTCAGAACTTGGTGTTCTTGTCTCGGCACGCGCCATCGCCACGTTTTCTGTAACAATTTCGAGGTTTTGTGATTTAGGGAGCTGTGGAAAGTTTTCCATGCCCAGGTTTGAAATATCCGATCTATTGGTACGGTTCTGGTGTTTGATTTTAGGTTCCTGGAACTTGTTACGATTCCAGGGGGTTTTGGGGCAGAGCCTAAAGTTGGCGGGGTGGGCTTTACCACAATTAGCCCACTTTGCCGAAAGGTCCCTAGGTTTAAGGCTTTCGCGAGTTTCATGGTTTTCTTCTCATTTTAAACACCTGGCGGGAAGCAAGCAATTATCCGAAGAATGGTTATAATATTGACAATAGTAACAAATGTTTACTGCTTTTGATTTGAACGCTTGCGCTACGATTCTCATGTAGAGAATGGAGGTGAGGTTGTTAATTTTCTCCCACCTCTCAGCCGGCTCTAGGCAGACCAAGAAGACAGGGAGAGGTCATCACGATGATTTCTAAGCTGTGAAATCCTAACAATCCTGAATCCTTCACGGGATATAGCCTCTTTAATAGAGTCTATGCTAGTGTTGGTTGGCAGCCCTTTTATCACTACTTTTTTTGGTCTTTCGTTTTTTAAGCATATGGAGCTAAAAGGGATTTTTTTCTGAGTAAGGGGAGTCTGTACGCTCCTGTAATCCTCAACGGATCCAGTAGTGGATCTAATCACCCTCCCCATCAGTATTCCTTCAATTTTAGTGCCTAAAGTTTTGTTTAATTCTTTTATGAGGGCTCCCCAATTACTCTAGGAGTCAACATAGAAGGAAGAAATTTTGGGATTAGGTTTTGGGTCACTATTTCCATTCTCTTCTTTCTGATTATCAAGCGGCATGAATTTATTTTTAAGTAGAGGGAAGTCCTTACTAGATGCAGTCTCTCGTGGCATGGCCTCAGCTAACTCAACAGCAGTAATCTCGTCATTTGGCTTCCTGCGCTTATTGCGCGGGAGCTCAAAATTTAGTTTGAAAGATTTCGCGATTTTGGTTTTGTATTGACTGTACAAAAATCCTCAGATAAGCTATTCCATGTTATGATGACATAAGCCGTAGCCTGATAGGATTTCCTAACCAAGAGATTCTCAGGGGTAGGGGTATCCGCTAGCAAGATAGCATCAGAAGTTATGCTTACCAATATCTCTTTGATGAGTGCCGCCTTGTCGATGTCCTCGGCTTCCTCGATGGCGATTTCTGCATCCAGGTGTCTATAGAGATATAGCTGGTATACTTTAAGAAATAATAAAATTTATATTTTCAGTTGTGATTAAATTTTTATTAAAAAGTTTAATAGCATCTCTAAATGTTTGTAAAATACCTATAATTCCTACTTTATTAGGTCAGTCATAGATCTCACAGTGTCTGTGGATATCGAAGGCTTCATTTTCAGGTGTCTCAGGGGTATATCCCACGCTTGCTTCGCATCTGGCAGCGAAGGACGTGAAGTACTCAGGAGCCTTGTGCGCCTGTCGCACCAGCTTCTCAGCACGTGCTGCTCCGTCCAGGTCTTGTCTTTTTTTCTTTTCCTCCTCATCGGTCTCCATGGCATCTGCCCAGCCGAGAGTCTCTTTTTGCTTGTCCTTCCTGTGCCTTTTGAAAAGATTTTTTCCTTACTCTTGGTCTGTTTGCCTTTCCCGTCCTCCTCTTTGTCTTGGGGTCTCTCCTTACTGTCGTTGGCTTTCTTGCCTTTGGGCCTAGGCATCTCGGCTATCTCCTGTCGTTCCTCAGTTTGTACACTTTCCTTTGAAATCCAATTATATTCCTCTAGTTTCTTCTGTATCTCCTCCTCTGTTTTTCCAAAGCTCTTAACAAATAAATCTCTAATAAGCAGTAATTTCTCTTTTTCCTCCGGCGAAAACATCTTGATTAGCTTAGCCCGATATATTCTACCAAAACTTGGTACGATTATACCCAGGCCAGTACTAAAAGTCACCACGTGCAATAGTCTCAGGAGCTAGCACGAACACGTCCGAACACCAACTCGACCAGTCTGCGAATCCGACAAACCGTTTGTCTCTTTTGTCCGGAACGTCTATTACGAGCGGATAAATAGCACCAGATCCATTCCGATTCGACCAACAAGGAACCATTACTGACCATGATGCGATTGACGTGCCCGATGACACGTTGTTTTGGTTAGCGGAGTTTTGTTTACCATTGGCAGCAAATTTAAGTTTCGTCAATTTTTTCTTTTTGAGAAATATGAATATTGATTCAAAGCTGTATGTATTTGACAGGGGAGGCTGAGTGATTGGTAAAAAATTTGGTATTACAAGTGAAAATTATATTGGAATTCGCATTTTCATAACTTCTATTTCAATAAGTTTTATTTATTGGTGAATAAAATAAAATAGTTTCATATAAAAATATATGGAATGGATGAAATGCATGCGGTGTAAAAATGTTACCTATGTAAGATGAATACAAGATATAACATTTTAAGTGTTTCTTATTTCTAAATTAGATGAACTCTACAATAATTTTATTAAATATGAAGTCATGGTCACCCATAGAGGAGGTCAAGAGGGGGGGTCACACTCCCCCTTGGGCATTTAATATAACAAAGGCAAGCATCAAGCCAGTCAATGTTGTACATCATGCTTTTGAGTTTGCTCCCCCCCCGAAGAAAAAGTTGCAGGCGCCTATGTATGAAGTAGAAATACATTAGAATATTATTAGCAAGTGATGGAAAACATATATACGAGTTTTGTAAATATGAACAGAACTAACAAAATAAAGCAATTCAAAGGAGTGCGCTGAAAATAGGTGAGAAATATATCTAGAACATAAGCTTAAGTGAAAATCACTGTAGTCAACAATGCTCTTAAACAATTTTGTATATTAATTATTTACATTTACATATACTATACTTTGAAAACTTAAAAATATCTTAACCCCAATATGCTAAAAATCCACTAGAAAATTATCAATAGCTTTTAAACAAAAGAGAAAAAATTGAGATTGTTGTGTAAAATGCACTTTAAAGGTAAATAAGATTTAATCTTTCTAAAACCCCCCAAAATGCAAACAGATGCTTCACCATATTCTTGCTGTGACTAAGTCTACTTCACAAACTACTTAAGTTTAATGGTAGTCATTATTAGTGGGTTTCTTCGTCTTGATATTGTTTAAACTTAGGTGAATGTCATGTAATTAATGGAAAATGCCTCATATTTTTTAGTATTACATATAACTCTTTTCTACGAAGATTAATTAATAGAACCATGTTTGACCCAAAATGGCAGATCCATTAGCCTTGTCCAAGAAATTTTCATTTATAAAACATCATGTCCCATATCCAATCATTGTCTTAAGTTACGCTGTTTATAAAAGGTTGAATATGGGGAAAACAATAGACGCTGTGCCACTGTCTGGCACTCAATTTATCAGGTGCAGAAATGTATGTATATGCCAGGGTTGTGGAGTTGGCACCTCAAACGTTCGACTCCAACTCCTTTTGTTGTCGTCTATTCAACTCCAACTTTTTGTTTTTTACTATTCGACTCTGATACCGACATAAATAGAAAATGTATTAATTAGTTTTTGAAGGATCTTCTGTTTTTGTCATTTTGCAGTTTTTATCATTTTTCTTGCATCATCCGTTAAGCCTCGTCATTTAATGCTCGTAGTATATGTTAACGGAAATGGAGGGGCAAAGTTTTGTAATTTATCGTGTTTTATACATTTGTATTTTATCATTTATTAAAGCTTTGATTGTCTTTCTATGCATATGTTGTTGTTTTACGTAATTTCTGTCTGTAAGCCTTTAATTTTTTGTACTTGTTATCATTTAATGTTCATAGCATATGTGAATATTGAATTGCTATCTCAAATAATTTTCTATTCAAAAAATGTTTAGCTTGTTTACTTATTAGGCTTCACTTACATTTAATTATTATTCAGAAATTTTTTGCCATCGATATTTTATTTTGTTTGATCTGCAGTTTATCTTGGAATTCTGAATGTGGCGTGTATTATATGCTCCTTACTTTGTTTACCAAGGATTTTGGAGTATTAATAGCAGTGATTGCATATATTTAAGCTAAATCCTAGTGACCTAACTCTATTGTTTAGCGTATATGAAAAATCTGAACATAGTAGTTAGATTTCTTTGTGAGCTCTTTCATGACTAAGGATCATGTTCTGTTGTATATTCAAATGTAAAGCTTATTTAGTACTTTCATAAAGAAGTATATTTAATATTATATTGTTCGTAACAGATTTACAACTTAGTTTTATTTTGATTATTCTTTTTAAATTATTTAGTTCTTATTATAATTCATTGAATTTTAATAACTAAAAATGCCAAGTTCTTGTGTTGTTCCTGGTTGTTTTATTGTAAAAATGGTTCCAAAGTTAGCAGCCTTAAATTTCCTACTAATGAAGAACTAAAAAGACAGTGGATTTTATTAATACCTAGAACTAGCAAGTTCCAAAATATTCAAAAGTAAGCTCTATTTTCTCATTAATAATATTAACCCATAACCGGAAACTTAGTTAAATCCAACTTTGTCTTTTTAATGAATATCAACAAAACAGAACATAAAATTTCAACTCGCCACTGGTGAGCAAAATTATTTTGATGAGTGAAATTTCTGTTCAATTATAGTCGTAGCAAATAGAATTCCTTTTTGTCGAGTGCATTTCCAGCTGAATTTTTTTCTTCGAATAAAACATATGTTTTAGAAAAATTGCATATAAATGCAGCTATGAAAATTCAATAAATCTTCCTTGCTACTTTTTTAAAGCTAAGTTTAAAAGGCTCTTTTATGACAGACACTGGCGGATCCAAAAATATTTCAAGGGGAGGGGGCGCGATCAGATTTCAGTTCCTAGTACTATTCTCTGAATTTCCTATATTAATTCAAGGCTTCCCCCCCCCTCCTTTGGATCCGCTAGTGACCGCAGGTTACTTTCATTCTTGCAGACTAATTTCATAAAATTTTCAGTTTAAAATTCAATTTAAAATTCATTTTTAAGATGCATAACTGAAATATGCAGAAAGTACCAGGGTCAGTAGGTAATTTATACACCTCACAAATTTGCTGATACGCACTCTACATTTTCATATTTTTAGTATAGAGTCTTTTACCCCCCCCCCCCAAAAAAAAAAAAATAGTATGGAGTCAAGTGGGTAATTCAAATTATTTATATGGACAAAAGCATAATTATACTATTTTCTGAATTGTTTTTTTTCTTCCTGCGTTATAATATTAATTTGAAAGGAAAGCCATGTTTCAATTAATTAAAAAATATAGTGCTGGTAAAGTGATAAAATTTCTCAACAATGACTCGTTTCAGCGTAACTTATTAATTTAGTAGTCATTTATAGTAGGCTACTAATTGCAATAAATTGAGTATAATAACCTCCCCAGTTGGGTCTCACTGTATTTACTATCTTGTAAAAAGAAAAAATATGTTAATGGTAAAATTATAGGAAATGAAATTAATCCCAAGCTAACGGTAAAACGTACATTAGCTTGAATTACTCAGACACTGGTTTCCTGTGAGGCAGCCGGAATTCGTGACGCCATAAAAAGCCTACCTGGCCTCGGTTTACATTGGCCTCGTCCTGACACCAATTTGTTACGGTGTATCCTCTGGAACCGTAGATGTGCATTCAGGATACAAGAATGAGACCAAATTTCTGGATAACTAACACGTTTATTCACAAGCACAGTGTAAACAGAAACAATATACAGTAAAACGACACTTAAATACCTTATTAATTTCACAAAATATGCAGTACTATTTTCAAAACATTGACTAAAGTCATTTCACAAAACAGCCGCCACTATTCTCAAAACATTGATAAAAATCACAGTTGACGTATCACGTCAACTGCTGTTCTATTGAGGGATGACTTCTTTTTATACACTCTACAAAGGGAAAGAATGTCTGTATAGATGTTTTTTCTGTCCTGTTCTAAAAAAAAGACTCCAGTGAGGGAATATTGCACGGTCGCAACAATAATTTTATTTTGGAATTGGAGTCCATATCTTTATAGACTCCGTCCCGCCATAGCCCTGATATATGCATACATTGTGAATACAGTTAATGAATTTTGTCTCTTGCTACAGTTGCATAATTTAAGCATCTGTGTACTAAACGAGATCTTCTCAATATTTCTAAAGCCTATGGAATTGAAAAAAGTGCAGAAGATCATATTAGCGCAGATTGTTACGTGGAAGAAAATTCAGAGAAGGAAAACATTATACTCTATAAAAGGCAAGGAGAAGATATGTTTTACTACCCAAATGGTGAACTCTGTCTATTAGATAAAAATGACTTTGCACTGAGAATAATGACTAATTTTCAAAAGAGTATGTTGAAAGAATTTGGTAATAATATAGTGTGTCTTGATTCTACACATTGGACCAATAGTTACCATTTTAATTTAATAACTCCTCTTGTAATTGATGAATACAGAGAGGAAATTCCTGTTGTGTGGCTTATTTCAAATAAGGAAACGTCAATTGCATTAACTCTGTTCTCAGATAAAAAAAGAAGTAGGGAACATTTCCCCGGCAATTTTTATGAGTGATAAAGCACTACAATATTATACTAGTAGGAATGCAGTATTTCAGGGAGAAACAAAGAAACTTTTATGTCACTGGCATGTTCATCAGGACTGGCAAAGGCAGCTGAATAAAATAAAAGAAAAGGATACCACAAAAGATGTGTATACAGGGCTCTGTACACTTTTCGAACTAAATGACAAAATGAATTTGAGAAACTTTAAAAAAAATTGTACGTAACTAGAGGAAAATTCTGGCACAGAAGAATTTGGAAAATATTTTAAACGTGAGTGGGCAGGCATAAAAGAAGAGTGGGATAAATGCAGGGTAAGCTCTGAAATTAATACGAATATGTTTGTTGAGGCTTTCCATAAGACTTTAAAATATAGCGAGAGTTATTTTGGAGGAAAGCAAGGAAAAGGACTTGATAAATGTCTGTCACACCTCTTAAAATTTTCACATGACACAGCAGTGAATAGATTAATTGAATTAGAAAAGGGGGAAAAATAATTGTAAAACAACAGAAATTAGTAGAATACACAAATCAGCAATGGAGCTACCAATAACACTCATACATAAAACATCTACAACCACATGGGAAGTAAAATCAGAGATGTCTTTAAAAGCTGATACAGCTATATCGGATAACTTGTGTTACAGAATTGAAAAACAACCTCCATGCACAAATAATTGTAAAATTATACGTCTGCCATGTGATATTTTTTTACAATCATATACATGCAACTGTCCCGATGGCCTTACAGGAACAAATATATGTAAGCATATTCATCTGATAGCAAAGAATGAAGAAAAAGAAACTACTACTAGTAGTGAACATGATCCCAACAGTATGGATAATATTAATGACATTCGGAAACCCACTTTAGAAATAAGTGATTATTTCAACAGGAATTTTATCCTCAAATCTATAAATGTTGAAAACAAAGTTATAGAGCAAATTAAAAATAACTTATTGGAAAAATATGGGCAGTTGTACAACCAAATAATAAACTGGGATAACAGAGCATATTAGAAATGCAAGTATAACTTTACAATTAGCCAGTGCTATTCCTGGTCCATCTAATTTGGAAATTAAAACTAAACATCCCCATAATAAAAAGACAGAAAAGATTCTTCTCAACAAAAAAAGAGAGAGAAAATAAAAAAGCAAATTTGAAAAACCTTCACGCAGTGAAAAACTAAATATTAAAACTAAAATTTTCAATGAAAATTCCAAAGACAATGGAGAGGAGCATTCCTATTGGAAAATATAAGACATGTTTATAAAATATTGTAAAATATAAGACATGCCTAAATGTTTATTTTTACTTTCAAACTCTAGTATTTTTTACTTTCACATTACTAATTATATAATATGCCAATATTGGCCTCATAAAAGCAAAAGGGAGACGTATCCTAATCCCCACTCCCCATGGTCTAGCTACAATAAACAATAAGGGGTTTTGAATATTAGACTACTGTAAATTTTCTTTAGCAAAAAAACATCCATAGCATATTTAAATACATTTTAAACTGAATGCAGTGAATTGAGTGTAGTTGTAAATTTTATTTATTAAATAAGGCAAATCATTATGCCAAGGTAAATTTTCTAAGTCAGCTATGCCTATCGGCAAGTATAAAAGGGCACAATGTATGAGATATTAAACATTTATACTTGGATTTTTTTTTCCATTTTACAAATGTTTACATTCAGAAATAAAGTATTTACAATACTTTTTTACATTTATTAAATGGAATTTAATTTTTTAAAAAGAAATTAAATCTTTTCTTGAATAGATGGTTGGTTCATAGAAACTGTATGCAGTAATTCATCACATAACATCTTAAGTATCACCTCTGACTACTCCTGTTGTTGATGTTGAAACCCAGACCGTCCGACCTACCAGAAAGGTGTAAGGTAACTGTTTGGATGGTCGGGAAGTGCCACCCAATTTAGACCGGAACCCAGTGGGGGAGGCATCCACAGGGACCGTACCCTCCTTCCCCTACCACCAACCTCTCGGAAGGACTTTCGGACCCACATGTTTAACGTGATCGTACTCCGCATGAACACGGCGGCAGTTTTGGCAGTGGCTGGAATCGAACCCGGGCCTACCGAGTGCAACTCCAGCGCGCTAACCAATGGGCTACCGCGCCCACTCTGACTACTTCTGTCGAAAGCCCAGAACGACCGACTCGTCCAAGGACATGAGCAGCAAGGTGGTCGTCCGACTACTTCTGTGTATTTGTTATGGTGAATCTCATAATTCTATATTTACAGCAATGAAACTTTTCTACTGCATTCAAATTTGTGAAATGGGAGCATTATGTCATCAAATGCTTTTCCATCCTGGTACAATTTGGAGAAGTTTTGTGCAAATAAATAAAAATTTGTTATTTCGTTTATCATTTTGCATTAGTTATGGTCGTAACAACATTGTAGCAGACATCAACCACGATTCTTGAAAGTGTAACTAAATGTCAAAATCTGTGGAACGAATGTACCAGTGGTCTGTATGTACCAGTGGTCCATGTAGGGTCAGGAGTTCAACTTAAAGGTCAAACCTGTAGAACAAATGTACCAGTAGTGGTCCATGTAGGGTCAGGGGTTCAACCTAAAGGTCAAAACCTGTGGAACGAATGTACAAGTGGACCCATGTAGGGTCAGGAGTTCAACTTAAAGGTCAAAATCTGTGGAAAAACTTTTCTACTGCATTCAAATTTGTGAAATGGGAGCATTATTTCATCAAATACTTTTCCATCCTGGTACGATTTGGAGAAGTTTTGTGCAAATAAATAAAAATTAGTTATTTCTTTTATCATTTTGCATTAGTTATGGTCGTAACAACATTGTAGCAGACATCAACCACGATTCTTGAAAGTGTAACTAAAGGTCAAAATCTGTGGAACGAATGTACCAGTAGCCTGTATGTACCAGTGGTCCATGTAGGGTCAGGGGTTCAACCTAAAGGTCAAAACCTGTGGAACGAATGTACAAGTGGTCCATGTAGGGTCAGGGGTTCAACCTAAAGGTCAAAATCTGTGGAAAAAATATACCAGTGGTCCATGTAAGATCAAGGGTTCAACCTAAGGGTCAAAACCTGTGGAACGAATGTACCAGTGGTCCGTGTTAGAACAACATTTGTACTCAAACAAAATTTCAAAAAATTGATACTTATAAAAAAGTTTGTACTCTAAATGAGAAGATTAAGAACTTTTAAAGGAGGAAGCAATTTTCTAAACACAGAAACCAAGTTCCAAAACACAAGTTAAATTAAACAAGAAAACACTGACCTTCAGAACTCCTCTTTTGGCTGAAATGCTAAATACGCTCCATTCAAACAAATCAGTCATTCGGTCTCTCACACTCAATTTAATTTCTTCTCCACATTTAGGACAAACATACTTATCACACATAATCCCTTTCATAACATACCAATTAATCACTTCTTTCAAACTTTTATTTTCCAAATTATAGTAGAATTTTATACAAAAAATCAAATAATAAAAGTACGTCAAACTATGGCAAAAGAAATGTTTGTCTACATCAGAAAACTGCAGCAACCACAGAAACGAATTCTTACATCACCTTCGTGAATATTCCTGTTGGATGTTGCACAATTACCGCCAAAAAACACGGATACAAGAGGTTACCAGATTACAAAATATAGGGCTTGCAATCAGAAAGCTTAGCGGCAACTTAGCGAGTGAGCTGAAAGTGCTGTGGTTTGGTCTCCGGATTAGCCCAAACTTGCATTTAATGTACATGTATGTACATTCTGTGATGTATATTTGATATACATTTATTCTTGAGTTATGGTGCCCTCACGACACAGGATATCTTTCTGAAATTTGTTTAAGTTTTTTTTAAAATTTATTTTATCATTAAAATCTCAAATTTTTGAAAATTTATAATATATAAATATTTTTGAAAGTTTTATCAGATTTATACAATTTCAAATAATGTATTTTATTTTTACTGATAATATTTTTTTAATTAAAAAAATTTCCATACATGCAGTAATACCCTGTCTATTGTCTAATGCAAATACGGTGCTGTTTTAACTAGAGTACTAAAACATAAGTCAGTATGGCCATATCTAAACCAGGCTGGAGGTTTTAAAATTAGTAGTTAGTTGTATTTTACACCTACACATTTTATTTTGAAATTCTAAACAATCAATTGTATATTCTTTCTTTTAGCAATGTAACTAATGTATGACTAATAAAAGAAGATTGATTTTGTGAGATGCATAATATGAACAAAGCAAATAATTTTTAAATTGCATCCAAGTAGAACAATTTTTCTAATAGATTGGTTATGTGCCATTGACACATGGCTCTCAAAATGATTAAATTATATCTATAAATAGCATCTAGTTATCAATTATAGAGTTTAATATTCTATGCTATCCAATAATACCTTGAATAATACTAATTGAATTATACCGAAATCGTAATTTAAAACAAAATACTCCTTGCACAGGCGTAGTTCATTTTAAGCATCAACTATAACTTAGAATTTAATATTCTAAACTATCTAGTAATACTAATTACTAGATTGAACATGATGACGAGTTCATATTATTATATACTAGAGTTTCGTCCAGAACAAAGCACCAGGCGCGAAGCGCCTTTAATCTACAATCTCTAGGTGTGGTTCTTATCTTCATACTGTGACATTATTTCATTGGTCCATAGTTGGAGGTTCGAGGTTTTTGATTTACTGTTTTTATTATTTGTCCTAGCTCCTAGTGTGGCAGTTTGTTGCACATTAAGAGTTTAAGCAGTTTGGGGGGTTGATGCAGATCTGAGGGTAACCTAGAGCATTTTAGCAGTTTAGGATTTTAAACATTTTGTAGAAAACCAAAGATCGCGAGTTTTCTTTAATATCAACTGATTAAGGTGGGACGTTCCTAGTACCGAATATCAAAGTTAAGTACCGAGCGGGGTCTCTTACGAGATTTAGCCTTGCGATGATCATAGTCATGCAGATTAAATAATAGTTCATTTGGGACAGATGGCAGATTTTTGTAGAATTTAAGCGTTAGCTTTTTGATTTGGGCTCTAACAGTTTTCATTTTGAAGTCTTTCCTAATTACCGAGTTTCTTAAGTATCTAGGGGCTTTCCTTATAATCCTTAGGGTTTTGTTTTGTCTTGTCTCTAATAAGTCTATGGTATTTTTACAGGCATATCCCCATAAGGGTGCTGCATACAGCATTCCCGGGCGGATGACCGATTTATAAATTAGGAGTTTATTTTGATAACTTAGATTTCCGTTTCCTATCATTGGGTATAAGGCTCCTATGGTTATATACGCTTTTTTGATTATGTTCGCTGCGTGCAGTTTCCCAGTTAGGTGGGAGTCTATCGTTAAACCTAGGTATGTAGTAGATTTTTCCGCTTTTAGGGCATGGTTGTTTATGTACAGAGGCGGCGGAGGTTTACGTTTTCTTGAGAAATAAATCCAATGACATTTATTGGGATTTAATTTTATTCGCCATTTTTCCAGCCATGTTTGGAGTATGTCTAAGTGTTGTTGTAGATGTCTGTGCATTACTGAGACGTAAGGGTGTTTTGCAAGTATCGCGCTGTCGTCTGCATAGAGTGCCAGCTCCGTGCAAGCTCCCTTTTAAGGGTAGGGTCTCTGTTAGCCTGCCATGTCTTACGCATTCTATTTCTCTGTTTAACTAACTGTTTGACATGGTGGGAAAGTGTTGGCATTTTTGATGACTCACGATGTGTTGTTGCAGATGCAATAGCTCTGCTGATTTCTGTTGTGAGTGTGTGCGTGGCAGAGTCAATATCCGCCGTGCTCATAATGTTAGGTACTGCTAAGTGCAGCTCGAAGAGTGCTCTTTTGAATACGTTCCAGTTCACCCTCTCTTGTCCCAGAGAGGCTGGAAGGGGAGTGTTCAAATCGAATGTCACCAATACCGGTAGATGATCCGAGTCGAATTCATCCAGGGTATCAATTGTGTGAGCGTATTCTATGTTTCTCGTTAGGACAAAGTCCATGAATGAGCCATTGGCACCTGAGAAGCAGGTTGGTCTCGACGGTGCAATGATGTCAGTGTTTGTTGTGTTTAGCAATCTATGTATCTATGTACCGCGTGTGCTGGCTCTCCTGCTGCCCCACGCTCGGTGGTGTGCATTGAAGTCGCCCGCGAGTATTGTGTTTGGATATCGCGAGAAAAGCAGTTCCAGCTGCGCAGCTACATTTATACCACTCATGTTTTTGACATATATTGAAGTTAGGATAAATGGGTTTACATTATTTATTTAAATTTTTATACTAGTATTTTCTATACCTTGAAGATTTATGTTGTTTATTTCCTCGTGGGGAATATTACTTTTAATATATATTGCTGTTCCTCCATGGGGATTTCTAGCAGTTATATTTGAGCTAAGGGTATGATAGCTATTATAGTTTGCTATATTTAGTTTTTTGTTTTCTCTAACTTTAGTTTCCTGGATTAGCAGGGCATCTACATCATTTTCATTTACACAGCTCCTAAGTTCATTTATTCTTGGAGATATGCCGTTCGCATTCCAAAATATTATTTTAAAACTTTCTTTTTGGGACCTATTCATGGCGGGTTTGTTTCTCACTGTTTTTATTAAATTCCGCGATTAATTTAAAAGCCTCAAAGACCATTTGCATTGGATCGCTCTTTTTTTAATTAACTCAGCGAGCTGCATTAACAGATGTTTTATATCGTCTAGGTTGAACATACTGATAAATCCTCTGACGAGGTTTAGGATTTCATCCATCTTTTCATCATTGTATTTATCAGCAAGTTCAGTCTCAGCTTCCATTTCGTCAGTCTCAGCTACAATTTCCTCAGCCTCAACCGCGGTTTGATCTGTTTTGTGAGTATCCTTTTGGACCTCGGTAGTCTTTTGTTTTTTTTCAGCCGATTTGTCTAACTGCTGTGTTTGCGCGAGCTCTTCTCAGGCGCGTTTAGTTTTCTGCCATTCCTGAACCTCTTTTTCTAATCTTTGTTTTGCTTCTCTTGCCTCTTTGGCGGCTTTATCAATTGCTATCCTCTGTTTTATGTCTTCATGAGCTATTCTCACTTCCTCCACAGTCATTTCTCTGGAGTTCGGCGGTTTAGGGGCCTGCTCTTGCACCGATCTGGCAGGTGCTGAAGTTTGAGTTCTTTTAACCGGTGGCACAGAGTGCGAGGAGCCCTGATGGGGTGTCTGAGGGTTTAGACCGAGGGCCTTTTGCCTCCAAGGGGGTATCTGATTTTTGGGGGGAGGGGGGCATACCCCGGTGCCTTTCCTCTGTTCCAGGGGTTCTTCGGGCACAGGGCCGGCTCAAAAATATTTTCGTGTGTGGGCAAGACAGTTTGAGGCCGCCCTTCATATATATCATATATATATATATATATATATATATATATATATATATATATATATATATATATATATATATATATATATATATATATATATATTGAGCTACAGCCTGAAACTGAGCATGCAAATTTCGTTTTAAGAGTTACGCAAATGATCAAACTGTCAACGCCAATGACGTTATAGGGCTCATGCAACGTGCATGGGAACGACATATCGTGCAGCATTTAAAATGTCTGATGTTCTTACTTACGAGCAATTGAAACTGGATTTTCTACTTTGATACTGAAAATTGTGTACAAAGATGCCTTTGAGACGTCCTCGACAGCACTACGATCAATTGTCGGATTTAGAGAGAAGTCGCATCAATGGCCCAATGGAAACTGGTTGTTCGAACAATCATACCAGTCGCCATCTTGGTCGGAACGATATGGTTGTTGCTCGGTGATGGAACAGTGGATCAAAGAAGACCCATGTAACCGTCGCAGAGGCTTAGAACGCTCCAGACAGACAACTGCTCGAGTGGATCGTGCAGTCAGGAGAGGAGTCACATCTACACCAATGGCGTGGTTCGAATCTTATCAGACATCGCCCGTGCATCCTGTATCAATGTATATTATTCGGACAACTGATGGAATTAAGTGTCGACGTCCATTAAAGCGCCTACCACTGACCCCTTCAACATAGGCAGAGGCGTCTGAATTGTTGTTTAGCTAGTTAGTGTACTAGACAGTTGTCGTGGGACAGTATTGGAATTTTCCTGTCGCCACTTCACTTCTAGAAAGTATTACCCCCCCCCCCTCTCTCTCTCTTTGGAAACGGTTGACATTCCTTGGCTATGAGTAAGAGACCAGCTGCAGTGGTGAGAAAATGGCAAAGGACGCTATCTTATTTTTAAATAAAATGGACACCTGCAAGAGGGCTAGAGCCCCCCAATTTTTAGCCAACCCTTGGGAAGGGGCCAAGTCCAGTGATTCGATGGAGCCCGGCCGCGTCACTGAATTTATGGGTTTTCGAACCTATAGCGGCCAAGCGTCAGTTATGGAGCCGGCCAGGGGGCCGTCCGAGATCCCGGCGAGGAGAAGAAGAGCTGAGAGAGAACTCGGTTGGTAATTGTCAGAGTGAAGTTCTGCATGCAAAAAATCGACGGATGAGTGCCACCTCGATGCCGTCCTGCCAGTGCCTAAATGGGGTAAGTCCTTTTGTCCTCTCCCACTGCAGACTGAGTATCAGAGAATATATATTATTTAATAAGGAAGTTAACTGCCTAACTTGAGGGCTATTATGATATTTAATTTAACTAGAGAGGGGGAAATGATCAGATCGATCATTATCCAATACCTACTTAGCGAATGTAAATATGTTCTATGTAATTAAGATGACATTTTGTGGTTTTTTAAATTTTAAGTAACAAGTTTTGAATATAAGTATTTTAAAATAAAAGCTTTATTAACTTTTAATTAGTATTTATTGTGTGTTCTCGTGATGCATTTTCTAATTAATCAGAACCTGGAGATATGCTCGGTAATCGAGCAAGTGGCGTGCAGAAGTACGATTAACGGCCAATGTGTAATTGTAAGATTTCAGCGGAGCCACGCCACATATTATGGCGCCGAGACCAGTCTTGTGCACAGTTATCAAAGTGCCTCGATTAATATTTGACTGGATAATTTAATTATTCAAAATTCAAAATTCAGAGAAATTTTTTTTTTGTGAAATGAATATGCATCATGGGAAGATCTTTGTAATATTGTAAATAATAAGTGAGTTAATATTTAATAATTTGAAAGTAGATATAAAAATTGTACAAGATGCCGGATACAAATAATACAGAAGCGCCCGAGCAAGGGGGCGAAAATCAAAGTCGGTTACAGGGGTTAACCTTTTTACTTGGGGTATTCGAAGGAAATGCTGAAACAGACTGTAAAATATTTTTCGACCAATTTGATTCGATAGCCAAGCTAGGAAAATGGACCGAACCAGAAAAACTCGTAGTATTAAAGTCGCGTTTAAAGGGAAATGCACTAAAATTCCTAGCGAGTTCGCCGGAATTACGTAAAGAAAATTCGTACGAAGTACTAAAGGAAAGGCTACTAGAATTTTTTTCACAGAGGACTAGCATAACGACCCGCCAAATACAATTTACTCTAACTAAACAATTTGAAGGTGAGAGCGTTAAGGCATTAGCACACAGAATCAAATGTATCACGCTGACTTATCTAGAAAGTGCAGGTGATTTGAGTAGCGAGGAGTCGAAAAAAATCATTGACCAATTAAGACTAGGAAAATTTTTGGACGCACTAAACACGCAAATTAAGAGAGAGGTGCTAAAAGCAAACCCATTATCCTTCGAAGCGGCGATTGTAATAGCAGAAAATATTGAAAACGCAATAGCAATTTCTCCACCTGAAACAGAAGCTGTAAACAATATTTTCGTGCACCCTGGACCACCGGCTTTACAAACGGAAATCGAAAAACTACGAAAAGAACAGGAAAATGCTAACAGATATTTGTTAGAAACATTAGGCGAACAAATTAACGCACTTAGATTGGAACAAAACACACCTAAAGCTAGAACTTCTAATAATAATATCCCTAATGATATGTTTTGTCTATTTTGCGGACGCACAAACCATCTGATGATAAATTGTAGATTATATAACCGGGAAAATGAAATGCGTAGATCCCAGAGTTCACGCCCACAGCAGTTTAACAACCAGAGCGAAAGGCAATATACGCAAAGAGAAAGGCAGGGGCCAGCTAACAATTTCCCCCGCGGAGAATACGCAAGGCGAAATCCGGGGTTTTCACGTACATTTAGAGGAAACAGATACAATGAGAGAGAAAATACATTCCCCAGAAGAGCTGCTTTAAACTAGAGAGGGGCGGCAATTATCATAAGCTCCCAAAAAACCCGCCCCAGTTAAGTTACGATGGATTTGGTTATGTTGATAACCAGGGAGAGATAAAGAATGTACAAATGCATAAGGATAGGAGGGTGTGTAAATACGAAGTGATTTCTGCTTTAGACGAAAAATTAGGAGAAAAATCTATAAAATTACCTACAATACAAGTTATATTTAATAAAAGGCCCGTTGCAATGATGGTAGACAGTGGAGCGACGATTAGTATAATCGGAAAAGAAGAATTCCAAAAAATAAGGGAAATATGTCACGTCAAATATTTATCTAGATCAGTCACAATTAAAACGTTGGCAGGAGAAAGACTAAATTATATAAACGTTATACAAACGTCATTTAAAATTGAAAATAAAATCTTTAAACACATATTCTACGTTACTACCGCCAAATTTCCGCATAATTATGCTGGGATAATCGGTTTTGATTTTTTGAAACTTCATAACGCCATCATCGATACTAAACAAAACATAATAAAAATAGATAATATAATAATCCCTTTAGGAGAGCAAGAAAGCGTGCTAAATATAAATTCAGATACAGCAATTAGAACGCGCAAGAAAATTAAAATAGACCCGCAAGAATCTAAACTAGTTGAAATTAATTGCACTTACACAGAAAATAAATTAGAAAATTATAATTTTGAACCAAAAATTTTAAAACAGCCTTTAAACATCAACCCAACGATTTTTCACTTAGAAACAGAAGAGACTAACCCAAATAAATTCATATCAATTAAGAATGAAGGATCACATAAAATTACACTTAATAAAAACACTTTGATAGGGAAATTAAAACACAATATTAAACAGGCTAATGAGGAAATTCACCTTACAGATACTAATAGGAATAAAATAGAATTGGAAGAGAGAATAAATAAAATAAGAGAAATTAGACGGAACGAATTACTGGAAACAGACTTTAACTTAGACCACATGCCAGTCGATCAGAGGAAAGATTTATTGAAATTATTAATGGATTACGGAGACGTATTTTCCAAAAATTTAAACACTTTAGGATGTACTGAAGTAGTAAAACCTAAATTTATTTTATCGCACCAGAATCCGATAGAAATTAGAGCTTATGACGTGCCCTACGCTTTGAGAAAAGAATTAAAAAGACAAATTGATGAAATGTTGCAAGCAAACATAATTAGGCATAGCGACTCTAATTATAGCGCAGGAATGGTTCTAGTGAAAAAACAAAATACAGATAAATTCAGAATTTGCTTGGATATACGACTCTTAAACAGTATCTCACAGAACTTTAATTATCCAGTACCAAAAATTCAAAATATTATGACAAAACTAGCAGGTTTCGAATTTTACGCAAAATTAGATTTCCAGAGCGCATTTTCACAAATTTTATTACCAGAGGAAGAAAGACATAAGATGGCATTCACAAGCCCATATGGAAGATTCGAATACAACAGATTAATATTTGGACATAAAACTAGCGGCGCGTGGTTTCAAAAAGCTATAGATAGCGTTCTTAGAGATTTACACGAACATGACATTTACGCATATTTTGATGATGTGGTTTTAGCGGCACACACATATGAAGGATTAAAAGAGAAATTAGAGCTTGTTTTTCAAAGGCTAAGAGATTTTAATTTAACATTGACACCGACCAAATGTGAATTCTCTAGAGAGAAAATGGAATATTTAGGGTTTACAGTGACTAAACAGGGATTAAGTCCAACTGATAATAATACAAAAAAAATTGTTTCTTTTCCCAGACTATGCGCAACTCACCGCTCCACTAGTTGAGCTAACGGCTAAGCGGAATAAATTTTCATGGTCTCTGCAATGCAATGACGCATTTCAAGAACTACAAAATAAATTTTTCCAACATCCTTTAGTGCTACAACCGGATTTAGACAAACCATTCTACCTTAATACAGACGGAAGCTCGACCTCTATTTCTTCAGTTCTATTACAAAAGAATAATGAACGCTTACAACCTGTACTTTACTACAGTAAAAAACTTAAACCACACGAGCAAAGATATCCCGCAGTAAAAACAGAACTCATGGCTATATTCTATGGAGTCAAAAATTTCCACAATTACCTTTACGGGAAAAAATTCTATATTATTTCCGACCACAGACCCCTTAAATATCACTTAAAAATTTCTAACCCGGCTAATTTAGAAGCCCGCTGGCTATTAAAACTATCTGAATATGATTATGACTTTATACACATAGACGGAAACTCCAACATCTTAGCAAACTATCTCTCCAGAGAAAATTTCGAGAACAACCTCAGTAACATAGAAATTGTAGGGAATAAAAATAATATTGAAACAGTAAACAGCTTAGAAAATAAATCCCAACTTCCAAATATCGAAGAAATACACACAGAGCAAATTAAAGACGACATTTTAAATAAACTTAGGAATAATATTAGAGAACAGCAGCATAGTAAAACTAAGGATTTCGAATATTATTTTATTGACCCAGAAACGGATTTATTGATGTATGTCTCGCAAGATAAAAATATCATCCGCGATAACGCAATAGAACGGGTAGTGGTTCCGAAGACTTTACAAAGTAGAATTTTACTACATTTGCATAGCCCTCATCAGGGAGTAGGAAAACTGTACGATTTGGTTAGCAAACGCTATTTTTGGGTTGGAATTTATGGAGACACAAAGAATTATGTAAATTCTTGTGAGGACTGTAGGGGACTCAAAGGAGTTCACCCCCCCCTTCCCATTAGGTAGGAATGTAATTCCGCACTATCCCGGAAATTTACTGTCACTTGACATTTTGGGACCTCTAAGAAGAAGTAAATATGGGAACCGGTACATTTTGACTGTGGTATGTCATTTTAGCAGGCACGCGGAACTTTATCCGATAGATAACATTACGGCAGACACCATTGCAACAAAATTAATTACGTATGTAACTACTTACGGCAAAAGTGAATTTGTGTTGACGGACCGCGGGAGCCAATTTACTAGTCAATTATTCAAATCTATACTTGATAAACTAGATATACATGCAAAATTAACTTCAGCAGCGAATCCGAGAACAAATGGAATCTCAGAAAGAATTAATTCAGCCATAAAACGTGCAATCGAGTGTTACAAGCAAGACGATTGGGAAACAGCCGTAGGAATTCATAAAGCATGTTATAATGCAGTAGACCACCCAGCCACAGGTATGTCACCGAACTTCTTGTTCTTTTCACGGGACTTACCATTATTTATGGACATCGTACCAAATAACGCGGAAGAGACTCAAAATTATATACGAAATCAACCTCAAAAGCTGGAAACTATGGCCGTAGCATACAAACAAGCCTACGAAAATTTAATCCGCACACAAGAGATACAGGAGGAAAAATATTTACAAAAAGCAAAATTTAGAAAACTAGAATTAGGCCAAAAAGTTTTTGTCAAAAACATTCCAAACTTCGGAAAAAAACGTTTTAGAGGCCCGTATAGAATAATAGAAAAACTAACAACCCACTTATTTTTATTAAAACTAATTAAAGATCCTAGGGCAAAGCCAATCAAAATAAATATAAATCGTATATATGAAATGCCTGACAGGAGACCGCATTTATTACATTCAGCACGGTTCGACGCGGAAATCCAACCGTTTACGGGAGGAGACTTTCAGGAGGGCGACTTGCAAACCGAAACAAACATTGCGCCGGAGATAAGCGTTGCCACCGGAGAAACAGCAGAGGCTGATGATGGCTCCTTCGAGGGCATTCTCCCATTTCAACTCGAATTGGAAGAAGGTCGCTCCGCGAGGGAAACCCGCTCCCCCCTCCCGCCGGAACAGGTTCAAGAGAAAGAGAAAAGGGTCGCAGAGAGATCGAGAGGTCAATCGACTATTCCTATCACAGAGAATACAACGAACACGGACAAAGTTAGCTCAAATAATATAAATAATCCCCAAGAGGAGGAGAACGTAGAAAATATACATAAACAGAAATCAACCGTTTACGGGAGAGTATTTCGCAACTCTCATTATAATCTGAGGCCACGGAAAATAAAATAACATGAATAGGTCAGTGGAAAATAATTTAAAGTTACACGTAGGTCACGTAAATATAAGTTAAAATAATACCGATTAAAATTAATCCAGAGAAAAGGTTATCTCAGTAAAGACTTAGAGGAGTAAAACGAAATGTAACAAGAATTTTTTATCATTAACGTGCCATTATAAATAAAATTTAAAGAAATAACCGTAAAAGTGAGGCAATTAAATTAAACTTTCACGTAATTTAGAACTTAGGGAGTTAAGGTAAAATAAACTGAGATGCAGGCGTCTAAAGTTTAAATGACCGGACAGACAGAGCGATCGGCTGTCAGTCGAACAACCTAAGCAAATCTAATTCCTAAAATAAGTAATTTAAACTTTAAGTAAGCAAATCTAAGCACCCAAGCGAAACAAGTACATTAAACTGTAATCCTAAATAAAAAATAAGAGTAATTTCACTCACGGAACTTCCAGAAAAATTAATATGTGTAATCCAATTTGTATAAATCCGTTGTGCAGCACACAAAGAGAAGGCACACTGCCGCGTTGACTTTGAATTTTTTTTCGACTCTACTCGCTCTAGTCACATGACAAGCGGAAGCAAATCACGTACGCGGTTTCAATTAGAGAGAATTACCGCAGGACAGAATCAAAGACATCGTCTGTTATTGGCCCACGTAAACAGAAAGAAAAGAGAAAAAAAACTTTTGTCAGGTCGTACGAAAAGTGACCGCTGCTAGCATAGAAAGTATATTGCGGTACAGGCCTTTGCCAGGGATTGCTTTTAAACCGGACAGCCGGGTGTTACGTAAGGAGGGGAATCAAAAATTAATTGGAAATGGCTAGAGAATTAAGTAGTAATTAGAGATTTAATTAGAAATGAATAGAGAAATGGCTAGAGAATTAAGTACAAATTAGTAGAAATTAATTAGAAATAAATAAAGAAATGGTTAGAGAAGTAAGTAGAAATTAGCAGAAAAATGATTAGAAATGAAGAGAGAAATGGGTAGAGAAATGATTAGAGGATGGAGTAAAGTAATTGTTTAAGACTGAATTAAGTAGAGTAATGGTTAGAGGATAGATTGAAGTGATTGATTAAGATCTGGAATGAAATAAGACATTTAAGAGGGCTCTTGAAAATAAGAATAAATAATTCTTAAGAAAACAAAAATTCCTGGTTCAATAAGAATTTCTATAAAGAATATGTATATAAATGATTAATGTAAAATAAATGTAATTAAGATAAAATAAATGTATTTAATGTAAAATAAGTAGGGTAAGAATGTAGAAAACATTAAAAGTAAAATGTTCTCTGGTACAATGCAGTGGACAGAGTTCAAGGACTCTAAACCTCCTACGTCTAGTTGTATATTAAAGTACGAATAGAATGTCTAATCTGAAATTACATCAGCTTTTTTATATTGATAAAGTACATTGTGGAAAAAACTATGTGCATTTACATACCCTAACTATGATTACTGCAGAAGTTTGCAGACACGGATCCGGTCTTCAAAAAACGAAAGTTGCCATTATAAAGACTTTTGCAGCAACAAAGGCGTAGTTTTACAGCTCACATAAGCCTTTACCAGCACATGTATGCAGCATCATTAACCGAAAACGAAATCATGCCTTCCTTGGACCAAAGGGTACCAAACAATGCAACTTCATTTTCATCGTTTAGTGCAACGTTGTAATGCAACTGCATTTTTATCATTTTAATGCAACGTCTTAGTGCAACTCCATGTTCGCAGTGTTAAGTTCAACGTCATTTACACAGTTAGTGCAACTTCTTTGTATAAAGTGATGTCACAGCTGATCCTGCTCAGAGAATATTCCTTCCATATGGAATATCACTAATTTTGTCACAGCCTACAGAACAATATCAATCCTTTAGTGTATAATGTGAACGAACAATTGTTCCCAATTCATGTGTTCTCATGACAAACTTTCATATTTTGTGAACACAAGTAACAGACTGGAAAGTACAATCAGTATGCTACATTAGACAGTGATAATATTTACGCCAACGGACAGTGACAATATTTACGCCATACGGACAGTGACAATATTGCACCTTAATTAGTCTTTGGACATACTTGGAGAGACAGAATATCTCCATACCTATAGGGCGTGTCATTATGTATATAATTTAATGTATAATTTTATTGTTAAATGTTATTGTTATCTCTTTTTATATGTATACTGTGCATAATTTGTAACCCTTTATTTTTTTGGTAGTTTAAGCATTTGAAAAAGAAACTTGGTTTCTTTTCCCTTGTTTGGGGGAAGCCAGTGTCGTGGGACAGTATTGGAATTTTCCTGTCGCCACTTCACTTCTAGAAAGTATTACCCCCCCCCCCCCCCTCTCTCTCTCTTTGGAAACGGTTGACATTCCTTGGCTATGAGTAAGAGACCAGCTGCAGTGGTGAGAAAATGGCAAAGGACGCTATCTTATTTTTAAATAAAATGGACACCTGCAAGAGGGCTAGAGCCCCCCAATTTTTAGCCAACCCTTGGGAAGGGGCCAAGTCCAGTGATTCGATGGAGCCCGGCCGCGTCACTGAATTTATGGGTTTTCGAACCCATAGCGGCCAAGCGTCAGTTATGGAGCCGGCCAGGGGGCCGTCCGAGATCCCGGCGAGGAGAAGAAGAGTTGAGAGAGAACTCGGTTGGTAATTGTCAGAGTGAAGTTCTGCATGCAAAAAATCGACGGATGAGTGCCACCTCGATGCCGTCCTGCCAGTGCCTAAATGGGGTAAGTCCTTTTGTCCTCTCCCACTGCAGACTGAGTATCAGAGAATATATATTATTTAATAAGGAAGTTAACTGCCTAACTTGAGGGCTATTATGATATTTAATTTAACTAGAGAGGGGGAAATGATCAGATCGATCATTATCCAATACCTACTTAGCGAATGTAAATATGTTCTATGTAATTAAGATGACATTTTGTGGTTTTTTAAATTTTAAGTAACAAGTTTTGAATATAAGTATTTTAAAATAAAAGCTTTATTAACTTTTAATTAGTATTTATTGTGTGTTCTCGTGATGCATTTTCTAATTAATCAGAACCTGGAGATATGCTCGGTAATCGAGCAAGTGGCGTGCAGAAGTACGATTAACGGCCAATGTGTAATTGTAAGATTTCAGCGGAGCCACGCCACATATTATGTCTGATTGGAGGCACGTTTAGAGACAAATTCCGCTTCGTCGGTACTGATGATCGACGCATAGGTGTGCGGATGAGGACTGGACTTTTTTCGTGATTATACGAGAAAGCTCTTAAGGGCAAAGTATCTTAGATAGGCAAGAGCAGGAGGGAATAATCTCCCTTAGGAGCAGGATCACCATCACCTTACGAAAATTATTTTATTTCATTGATCTATCAAATTTTATTCTCATCTAAATTTAGAGGTTTAGAAAATGTAATGCTTCACATTTCTTTCTACATGCATAATGCAGCAGTAATTTATAATACATAGCTGAATTTTGGACTTTATTTGTAATTTCTTTATTTGTAAAATGATGTATTTTTAAAGGGATGTCTGTGCGCGAGTATAATGTATATATGGATGTGTATAGGAGTCTAAAGAGACAAAAATTTCTAGAACGAATGAAGTGAAGTGAACAAAATTTATGATTTTAAAGGGAAATGAACACTCTGAAGGTCGCAAGTTTTCAAACTTCTTTTAAATCATAAAAAGAAAACGGCATTCAAAAATATTAAATAAACAATCATATTATATGTAAGTTTACGTGAATAACATCTATGTTTGGGATTTCTGTATAGGGGAAACGAAGCTTTACGAAAAATGTAAACCTTTTGGGCGCTTATAATAATAATTTCAATATTTTAATATTCAGAACTTTTTTTTAGACAGCAAAAAAGTGTCTGTCCGAGCGAGTGTTTTTATTATTCTTGTTTTCATTTTAAACTATAAAATAAAGATATAAATAGTAAACGACAAAAATACGTACTGGGAAATTTAGTATCAAAATCTATATTTATTATTAAGAAAAGCTTTTATAATTCTCGAGTAATCGTCTTGCCAAATTGAAGAAGATTGAAATTTTTCCATTTTTCAACTTAGTAACATCTCAAAAATTAAAAGAACTAACTTTGAACAATAAGCATGAATTTGTAGCTCTGTGAAAGCCCTACAAGTGTATATAATTGGATTTTGGATCGAACTATATTTTTCTTTGGGGGGGGGGGGGTTAAACTTTGAAACATAAAAATTAGTTTTATTCCTTGTTTCATACTTTCACTCGAAATATCTTTGAAAGTATAAAAGATCGATAGAATTGTTAAGTGATAAAAATATGTATGAGGAAATTTAGTTTCTAAATTTATATGTATATTTAAAAAAGCTTCTATAGTTTTCGAGTAATCATCTTGTCAAGTGGAAGAAGTTTGAAAATTTGAAGTATTTCAAGTTTGTAATGCTTATATCTCAAAAACTAAAAGTGATAACTGTAAACAATTAGTATGAATTTATTGCTCTTGGTTTTTGAAATATAATGGTTATAATTTCGATATTTTAACATATCGAAATTATAACCACTATACTTCATAAACCAAGTTTTCCAATAGGTGGGAAAGCTGTAATATTTGAATTGCCACGATTGTTGCAAATCAGTCTGGTTACTTACTCTTTTGCGAAATATTGGTACACAAGCACGAGATATTATGCTTTGTTTAAAAAGAACTAGGAAGTCAAATGTATATGGGGATTCTAAAGATGTTTATTGATTAGTGAGGGTTAGAGAGAACAGGTAAAAATATACGTATTCAATTACGTATTTATGTGCCGCCAGACAAGTTTATAGATTAACTATAATGTAAAATTTTGTCAGTAAGTTTAATTTTTATACTGCAAATCAAGTTAGTAAAATAATCGAATATTCACTGGGGGGTGAAGACGATTGATATGTAATGTTTAAAATGTCCCTGAGTTTGTGACAAGTGAATGAAAATATATAAAAAAATGTTCGAAGGTACAAAACCTAATCCAAAAGCAGGAAAAATATATAGAATAGAAAAGGGGACAACAATTAAGAAAGAAAGGTGGAGGGGGGTAAAAATTAAAAACATTCTAATTTTCTGCCGAAAGATAAAGTGCATAACAAAACTAAGAGAGGGGAAAAAATCATATTTGCAATCATTAGAGAACAAGGTGGTAAAAAACGCAATATTTGTTTTCGTAATTTTGAAAAAAATAATAAACGAAAACATCTGAAAAGAATTTAGAGATACTTGGGCTCAACAGAAACACAGGGAAATATCCAAATGCTTCCAAATTCTTTTTAAAAAAAGGACGGGGGGGGGGGGGGGGTTAGAAATTTAAAAATATGAACTTTTGAGTGGGGTAATAAAAATAGGGTGTATTAAGAATAAAAAAAATCCATTCGTTGGAAAAAAGGACCGTCAATGTTTCATTTTTTCTCAGTTTTGAAAAAAAAAATGGACAAAAAAAATACCACATATCATACAATACAACTTTATATAAGAATAATAATGAATCGAATGTTGACTGGAACATAGGGATATTAAATGAATTGTTTGAGTAGAAATAAAAAAAATCACAATATCAAAATGTATATTACAAATTTTAAGATTGTTTAATTAACATTTTACTTAAAAGTGTATTAAATTATAATTATAACTAAAAGTGTAATTATGCAAAAATAAAATAGTATTTACAGATTATTGAACGTATATACAGACAGAAATTTGTGTGCATGAGCAAAAGAATATGTATAATTCCCAGATTGAGTCTATAGAATAAATTTATTAATTTATAAAACAGCTCTAACAATTTATAAACAACTTTTGCACTTTCATACAAATATTCATAAAGGAATATTTTACTTCGTAAAAATATTTTATATCATTTTTTGTTTTTTCGTTTTGCAGTGAAAATGGAAAAATTACAAAATTAAGATCATTTTACACCATTGCTTAATTATTTACCTCTGAAATTCCTTATAGAACAGCCACGGGGCATATTATTTTAGATAAAAATATGAAAAAATTATTCTTTTATCAGTATTATTCTGTGGCTAATGCCATAGACTAAATTCAGCACCAAATTAATTTTATGTGTTGAAACACATTAAAAATCGACAAAAAATATAGTCAATTAAGAAATTTCGCAAAAATATTTTAAATAATTAAAAGAAAAAGTTACCCGAATAGTTAGAATTTAAAAGACAGCCATATTTGTCGATGGATTTGTGAATCTCGCACAGCAGCATAACACAACACATTGCTTTGAACACTGAAGTAGCTTTTTACTTCTAGTCACTATGTTTGTTATCTGCATGGCCTCCAGCTAGTCTCAATGCCTAAATGAGCTAAAACGTAGACGACCAGAAGAATGACCATCTGGACTAATCTCCTCCCTCCCGTCCTTTCAGAAGTGGGATCATAGAGACCGCATCCATGTGTTTGCAATTTGAATTTGAAACCAGGAAAAAATTCTGAGAATCGCTCCTTGAGTTTTTCCCAGTATTTGGGGTACAAAGTCCCCTAAGGGATTGGACTCAGCTGCAAGTTGTTTAAAATCTCCCAAGTGTTTGAGCGTACGTACTTTCAATCAGAACTGTACATTGCTTCAAAAAAGATATAATTATGGGAGAAAAACGATTTTATCCTTTTATATTTTAATACTATCTAAAAAAGTAAATTAATTTATATTAAAGTGGCACAAAATTGCTTCATTTTCAAATTTTTTTTTAAACACGATCACAAAAGTCATTCTTACTACACCTAATTTCACTTCCAAATGGCCGCCCCTGATTCGGCCGCTGTGGGCAATTGCCCACGCCGCCCACGCCTTAAACCGGGCCTGTTCGGGCATTGCCTGAAGTTCGCCGGGTGATCTCCATTGCAGTTAGCACACGTTGCCTTCTCCGTCCTTGGTCTTTGGCAGTCCCGTGTGAAGTGTTCTTCAGCACACTTAAGGCACTTTGGTGGCATGCTGCAATTCTCAGAGGAATGATTGAATTGCTGGCACCGGTAGCAGATTTTGAAGCCCCGTGCTCTGAAGGCCTCTACCTTCATAGCCAAGTATCCTAATCTTGTCAGTCGGTATACCCTCTGTCAGTCTTCCGTAGGCCTAATGCTGACTAAGAAGATCGGCAGGGGCAATCTCGTTTTTGTGTTTCTCAGTTGAGAAACCCGGACTACATCTAATCCTTCGGATGTTAGAGTGATTTTTATTTCCTCAATGTTATAGTTTGTTGGTAGCCCCTTCAAAACTACCTTTTGGGGCCTTTCCGTCTTTAAGTTTAAACTGTGGAAGGGGATTTTCTCACTTGATAAATGGCGTTGTTCAACCCTATAGGCGTCAGCGTCATTTGGAATCAATTTTAGCATGTCTCCTGTGAGCTTGCCAGATACTTTATTACCTGAGATTTCATTTAATTTTTTAAGGAGAGCCTGGTAATTGTCATTAAACTTGATGAAAAAACATTCCGCTTTTGGATCTTTTTTTTCAACCTCTACACTATTTTGCCTATTTTGCCTGTCACTATTATTATAAACTAAATTTCCGTGCACAGGCGCAGTTCTCTGAAACCGACGTCGATATTGACGTCAGGTGACGTAACATAATGACGTCGGAGTGAGTCTTGTGGTATTTATCAGCACGTAACCTATTTCGTTGCCAGTTGCCTCTCCTGCCCTGGTCTGCCTGATGTAAAATAATATAACTTAACAATATGATTTAGAAAAATTGTACATCTTTAAATTTTGTCTAATATTCAGATGCTAATAATGTATGTTCATATTTCACTGAATTACGTCCTACATATGAAGCATATTGGTTAATACTTCACATTTTTAAAAAATTACGTGACACAAAATAATGATGAACAAACTATTTGCCCTTGCTGTTGTGTGCTTTTCTTTGACTGCTGTAGTTTTAATAAAAACTGCCCTCCAGCGGTTTCATGAAGTTAGAAAATATTTTCGACTCCAAGAATATGCCTCTGAAGTCAAAGATATTGCAGAATCATTAAACACTTTAGAAAAAAATTCAATAACGTTAAAAAATGATGTTCAAGTGCTTAAAAGGATAGCTAAACATGCTCTTTTGTATTTCAATGCCAGTGTGCCACAAACCACTCTCAACGTGCAGGTTAACAATAAGTAAAATTTGTCAAGTTCATTGCTGATAGTACTTAAAATGCATAAAAAGTTGTGACAATAGGTTTGATACTTATTGTAAATATTGACATTTTGTTGTTATAACAATTTTTTCAGTGTATTTACAGTTGTATTACATTGGTACATATAATTTGATGTTCATTCTTATATTATAGATATTTACACATTTACCTCATTAAGTAAAGTAAACTTTATTTAATATATTTTCTAATTGGAGGTGATACATATAGTAATATAAACAAGAATTCATCTTCAAAGTAGAAAATAATTAGCCTAGCCTGATGTATCCATCAACGTTTAGGACCATACCATCAGTGCATGGATGCCCAAAGAGGGGGTGGGGGGAGGTTGGAGAATACATGATAAATTTGCAAAAAAATGAGAAAATCAAGTATGAAGGAGGCCCATGATAAATGTCTATAAGGGGGCCTACAATTTCTATGAGCGGCCTTGATCTATAAGGAGACGTTCATGCCCTTTGTTCCACTTGTGACAGTAGGTTTGTTATTTATTGTAAATATTGCTACACTTATTTACAGCATACTAACCTTTTGTCACCTGAGGAAAAGCCAAATGGTTGAAAGTACTTACAAAATTATTTCACAGCTGAATAGTCAATTTTGTGTCCCTTAAGCTTTAAAATATAATTAATAAACAATCTAGATTTATTTTCAGTATTTATAGTTACCTTTATCTAGAATGCCTGTTCATTTGACCTTAATTCTCAAGGTTCTTCATGGTTCCCACGGTCCTTTAAAAGTCCTTTAATTTTCTTTTTGAACTCGGGACCCTTGAAAGTCCTTGAAAATTACAGAAATCGGGAAAAAGTCCTTGAAATTACTTGAATTTTTTTTTATATCTCTCCCCTTCTGAAATGATGGGTTGCCTAATAATTGCATAATTCTCTCTTGCTCTGTTGTCTGAACTAGTTTCTTCTGATAACGCGTTACGTGACATATGCCAGAACCAGACTAACCACTTCAAAGCGTCATAAACGAAAACAATCCCTCCATCGTAGCAATATTACCAACCATAGGGATATTCAAATGTTTTCTCCAAAGTAGGGACAGATTTCTGTTTTCAGTGACAAATATTAGGGATTTTTCTAACAGGTTTTTTATTTTCCTTCATCTTGTTCAGGTCGGCAACACTGCAGCCGCTCATCCTACCAGAGAAAATTGTATGTCCAAAGTTATCGAGATCCAACAGTGATAATTGTTTCTCCGTGTGTTAGGATTCAAGTTTTAATACCGCGAATTGATCTAACAATAAGATGAATCATATATTTAGTGCTTCTAACCATTAAACATGCCTGGAAAGTGCACTTTTAGCAAGCTATGGCTAGAGAATGAAGCCATGGGTTCAACTGCCAGCACAAAGAACAAAGCACAGTGTAAGATTTGTGCCAAGGAATTTGACGTAGGAAGAATGGGAGAATCAGCTTTGAAGTCCCATATGAGAAGTAAGTTGTGCTTTTATTTTAAATTTCATTTTGGTACTTTCAGGAAATTTATAAATTTTGCTACAACTGATGCGTTTTTTTTTTTAATTGTTTGGTGGGTCACCCTTAAAGTATACAATCATCCGAGTTTTGTCTTGCTTAGGCCCCAAGTGCATGTCAACAGACACAAGTGGCTGTTATAAAAAAATGAAGCAGTTACTAACTATTCTTTCAAAGAGCAGTAAATGTGAAGCCAAAGATTGTGATTTCATTCTTTTGTAGTTCAACGAATTTCTTAACGATATTTCTTCTAAACTTTTGAATTTTGACCGCTCAGTTTCTCAAGTGGACTGTTTTCTGTATGAGACACTAAGAGAAGAGAAATATGAAAAATTGAGGGGTATTGTAAAAATGTTACTGACCATATCACATGGGCAAGCCTCTGTAGAGTGTGAGTTCTCTATAAACACCAAATTGGAAGTAGAAAATTCGAAAGAAGAAAATTACACATCTAAAAGACTTGTACTAAATGAAATCAATTCCTGCGGGGGCATAAAAGATTTTACTATAAGCAAAGAAATAGCACTGCTGTGAATGGAGCCAGACAAAGATATATTTCTTATTTAGATGAACAGAAAAATATGAAGTTGGAGGAAGGGGAGAGGAAAAAAAGGAAAATATTACACTGTGAGTTAGAGAACTTGAAAGAAAAAAGGGTTCGCATTGAAAGGCAGGTTAGTGAGCTGCAGAAGTCAGCTGATAAACTTGCGGAAAAAGCAGAAATAACAGAGTGTTTCAGATTTATTACAAAATCGAACAGTTTCAGAAGAACTGCAAAAGAAAAAGAAACTGAATTGCAAAAACTTGATGTCGAAATTAATGATATTCTCTAAAAGTTCGTATTTTATAATTTGATATTTTAGAAGGTTTTTCCTTTTTGTTAACTGTCGTCTTTGACTATCAATGTAAATAATGCAGTAAATTCCGTCAATTTTATATTTATCCCTTTTCTGTTTAATTAACAAATGTCGCATACATTTTATATCAAATCGTGATTTATGAAAAAAATTAGGACCTTGAAAAAAAAATTTTTGTTTTTGGAAAGTCCTTGAATTTTTTTCGGTTCAAAAAGTGGGAACCATGTACTTTTATTTTATTTGGGCAGTCAGCCTGGCAGCGAATCAAAAAGTTCAACGTCAACGAACATATCATTTCATCATTTATGTTGAGTTGTGCTGTTGTTGTTTACAAATGCCGGTTGTTTAACCGGTAGGCTATTAGACAGCGAGCTCTCCAGCATTTTTCAATGATTGAATTTAAAGTCACTAGTGCAGGGCAGTGCTTGAAATTAGCGGGCTCTAGTCGCATTTTGCGATCGAATTTATCTAATTTGCGACTACAGATTACTCCACAGGTGCACTAAAATACACCCAGCTTTTCATCACTTCTCTATTTTTTTTTTTTTTTAATTTAAAAAATTATCAAACTCATTAAAACCCACAAAAACAGAAGTTACTTGAAAAAAAAAAAAAAAAAAAAAAAAAAAAACTCCTCTTTCCCCCCATCCCATCCCTGGCGACCAGATCGCTACCGTATATCTCTACGTATGCGCATCGACTGGACACATGGCACACATAGGAGTTCACCCCTTTCCTCTCCAAGGCTATCTGTTTCCTCTCCAAACGCCACATTGCGCGGAATCTCGCTTTATCACATCACTTGACACTCGAGAAAGCGAAAATGCATGCGATGTTAGGCCAGAAAAGGAAAAGCAGCGATTTCTTTCTCAAAAATCCGGCAACCAAACCTAGTCAGACCGTAGATAAAGAGAGTGACAACAATGGTGAAAGTCAAGAAACATGTGAACCAAAGAAGATTAAAATACCCAGTGTCAGTGAACACACTTTAATCAAATGGAAAGACGGATACCCTTGATTGGTAGTGGAAAATTTTGAATCATCTAAAAAATTGTTTTGCAGTGATGGCAAGAACCATTGCAAGGCCTAACGAGTTTTAGCACCACACTGAAAAGTGAGACTTTGGAAAAACACAACAAAAGCAAAGTTCATACTGATGCCTGTTTTGTAGAACGAGCCAAGGCAAATAAAGGTGAAAGTCCTATAATTGCTAGCTTTGCATCCATGTCAGATACTATCAAAGATAAAATCATAAAATTATTTAATGCAGCATACATGGTAGGGCATGGACACTTTCCTTTTTCTAATTTTGCAATGTTTTGTTTGTGCCAGAAGATAAATGGAGTAAATTTTGGTGATACTTACTTTAATAATAAAGTATGTGTAACATTTATATTTCATATTGCTGAAACATTAGAGAAGAAGTGAAAGAAATGTTAAAGGACTGCGAGTATTTTTCCATTTTAGCAGATTCATCAACAGATAGATCCACGTTAGAAAGTGAAATTATTTATATAGTGTCGGTTAAAAATGGTATTAAAAAAGTTTCCTACATTAAACTTGTAGAACTGGATAGTGGGTGTGCTAAAGGCTATTAAAGATACATTTGATAATATTCTTCCTGATTGGAAAACTTGGGATATGCTTAGATGGTGCGTCTGTAAATCAAGGATGCTATAGTGGTGTCTCAAGTGTGCACGTCTCAAACAAGAATGTCCTGCTATTATTTCGGTACATTGTGTTGCACATCGTTTGGAACTTGCTATTAATTCTTCTCTTAAAGACAGACTATGCAAAGAAATGTGAAGATTTGGTGAAGGGTGTCTATAAATTTTACAACAAAAGTCCAAAAATGCAGAAGCAGTTAAATGAATTAAGTGATGTATTGGAACAACATGTGTTGAAACATTTGACTGTTATAATAATGACTGTTGAATAAGGTGGATTTCATCCAAAAATAGAGCTATTAGAGCACTTTTAAATAATTACAATGTCACAGTTACTCACCTCGAGGATTTTTGCCATGAGACGACAAGTGACTATCGTGCTGCCTCCAAAATGCAAGGGTATTTAAAAACTATGAAAAGTGTACGATTTTTGAGGTACATATTCTTCATGTTAGATGTCACAAACATTTTGTCTGTGCTATTAAAAAGTCTACAGAGTGATCTTACTTCAGTGGAAAAAATAAAATGGGACATTCTGACTTGTGAACTGAAAATTCAAAGTTTACACTTATCAAACGGTGCTGAAATGGCAAAATTCAAAAACGAATTCAACACCACCACTACAATGTTCAGGAACATTCAAGTAACAAGTGATGATATGAGCTTGCAAAGCTTTGCATCGGATCGTGTCAAGATTATTAATGGCTTGCTGGAAAATATCGGTGTGCGATTTAACGATATCAAAAAAAGTCCTTTATTTGAAAATATCATCTTATTGGATGCTGTTAACAAACCTGAAAGTGATGACCAGTAATCCACATATGGTGAATATGAACTAAACTGTGTTCTACAAAACATTCAACCTTGTTGTTGTTGAGACCCAGACCGTCCGACCTATCAGAAAGGTGTAAGGTAACTGTTTGGACGGCCGGGAAGTGCCACCCAATTTGGACCGGAACCCAGTGGGGGAGGCATCCACAGGGACCGTACCCTCCTTCCCCTACCACCAACCTCTCGGAAGAACTTACGGACCCACATGTTTAACGTGATCGTACTCTGCGTGAACACGGCGGCAGTTTTGGCAGTGGCTGGAATCGAACCCGGACCTACCGAGTGCAACTCCAGCGCGCTAACCAATGGGCTACCGTGCCCTGGAATGTAGAAAGCCCAGACCACACGACCAACCCATAGGCTAATGGTAGCTTTCTGTGTGGCCAGGCGCCCTGGAATGTGTAAAAATTGAAGAAGAAAATATTTTCAATGAATACATGAGTTGGAAAGTGTGGGAAAGAGGTAAAAAAAGGGTCAGTCTAGCAAAATGCTGTGGGATCGTCTGTACAGTGCAGCCCAAGAAGGAAACAGTTATCAAAATTTATTAAAAATTGTATCTTTTGTACGAGCATTACCTCTTTCCACATCAATATGTGAAAGAGGTTTCAGTGCATTGAACAATATTAAAACCGAAAAACGGAACTCACTTCTAGTATCAACAGTTGATGATTTGTTGGTTATAAAATTAAATAGTCCAGAACTGAAAGACTTTAAGGCAGAAAATGCAGTGGCATATCGGTGGAAGTCGACCCATGCAACATGTACTAGAAGGCCAGACTTTAAGTGTAGTCATTAAATGTGTATTGGTTAGTTAATTCAATTTCATTTCCTTACTGTATTAATTGCTCTTTGAGTTAATATTGAAAAATCTCTATACCATCATAATGTACTTTCGTGTGTACCGTATAATTAATACAATAAATAGTATGTCACATAACAATAGTCCTCAGTGAAAAATGCGCCTAGATATAAAAAAGTGCGCCTAAAATTTAATCGGTAGGAGTAACAATTGCTCTTAGATTTTTTTTCTAATTTCAAGCACTGGTGCAGGGCACTCGTCTAAATGTTTTCCAAATATTGGCTGTCCTAGGTCACATGAAATACAATCCAGGGAAGCAGCAAATCCAATTCAATGGAGATGACATTTGAGACAGAAGTCTGAACCTGGCAACTGCTTCTTGTCGAGGAACTTCTGAAATGATAGAAAAT
Source organism: Amaurobius ferox (assembly GCA_951213105.1). NCBI lineage: Eukaryota > Metazoa > Arthropoda > Arachnida > Araneae > Amaurobiidae > Amaurobius > Amaurobius ferox. Next base: position 1,539,361 of record OX578136.1, read on the forward strand.
TTCATCTTTTGTGACACTGTGGACCAGGGAGGATTTTGAGAGTCGTTGCTAAAACACAGCACATTTTTGCATTATTACAACTAAGAAATATTTTCTAAATTTTGAAATGACAATATCTAGACATAAACAACTTGCACAAAGATTTTAAACTGTGCTGTGCACACCTTTCTGGGCAGAATGACAGTTGCAACTAACAACAATCTTTCTTGAGAACCCATGAACAAAATGTGCATGTTTGTTATTCCCATGACATCATATGCACAGGGTCATGTAAAAAAAAAGTCAGCCATGCCCAGGACGAGCACCTCTTGTCTATTCTATAGTTAAAAGTGGAAACCAGGACACACCCACAAAAAGTGAGTAAGTACCGCCATCCACCTGTTATTTAAATGACCGTATATTGCTGAATTTCTGATAATCGTCAGTTTTGGATTCCTTGAGCTTTAAAAAAAAATTATAACTAAAACATATTTTTTGCCGTATTTGTTTAGTCTGTTCTACATATTTTTCAATAATATTAAATATAGTTTTGATGTCATAAAACAGCAAATTCGTCATTTGTGTCACTGTCCCCCAGTGATGAGTTGAGTTTTCATCTCTTAATTTCTTAAGTAAATAATGGAAATAAATGATTGAAGGTTAAGAAATAACGATTTCAACTTGTCAAAAATATCATTTTCTTAAAAATTTTGACTATAATTTTTTGCAAAATTGCTTATACATGCTTGTTCCCAAGAATCCCAAGGTGATAGCATGACGATGTTCGAAAAATCATATTTTTCTTCCACTAGATGATGACAACAGTGGCATTAAATTCTAGAATAATAGCTTATTCTAGAAATAGTTTTGTTTTATATTTGTGTAAAGTTTTACCACTTTACAATAATTAAGGAAAGGGAAAAACACAATTTTATTATTAATTTTTGATGCATATATTTATTATTCGTCAACTGAGTCACACATTTAATTTTTGTTAATATGGAAGAAAATTTGAAAGTTATATGTCTTCTGTTAGCATATAAAAGCATGTTTTGCATAGTGTAAATTTTATTTTCAAATGTTAGTTTAGATTTCTGTGCGGAATAAAAATATACACAAATATCAAATGTGTTATGGTCATTTGTATCACGTGAGTGAAATGATTTATGTTACTTAGAATAACGCACGGCTAATTCGGCTTTGAAATGATGGTAGGATTTTTTTTCTTTTCAGGATTTTTCTGAAGTTTTCGCTAACAGGATCATCACGAATTGGAATTTTTGTGAAATTAAGAAATTTTTTTAATACAGAATGAAATATTATAATAAAAATATCCTCTTAAAAAAACATTAATAACATGAATCAGAATTTCTGCAAAATTTGAGAAGTCTGTTAATACAGAATGAAATATTTTAATTAAAACATATTTTTAATACAGAATTACATCACAAACTTTTAATAAAACATTTACATCTCGCAGTGTCTGTTTCGCTTTTCATGAAGCGAGGTTGTCGTTATTGTATATAACTTGTATGCACCCACGTAACGATTGGCTACACAGTTAACTACTGCATGAATTGTTACCGACATACGTGTGTATCATAAGTACACAGTCGACAGTTACTACAAAAATGCTATTGCAAGTTATGAGCTTTTTCAAAAAACAATCGTGCTGATCGCCGAAAGCAGTTAGTACATAATATCGAGAAAAATGTTTTCTCATATTTCATAAGAGCCGGTGAAAGTCTGAAGTTACTGCAATACGCTCATTAAGGGGGAGCTGCTCTGTTAACAAAAAGGCAGCCAGTGTGCTGTGCTCTTCTAAAATAGCCTGGGGCAGTGTTGCCCATGCAAATTAAGCATACCCTACAAACATTTATCATGAGCGCCTTCCTTTATATTTGATTTTCACCTTTATGCGATTTCTCATGTCTTCTCCCACAAAATCCTTCTCCCCACCCTCCTATATGGGCAGCTCTACCCGAGTGAAACTGCAGGGATGATAGTGTCAATGTTTTATTCTTTTATGTTCTAGTGTTTAGACTCTAATGTTTTGTTAAAGAATTTTTACCATTTCTTGAAAAATATTTTAGTTAATTTGTGTTATAATAAAATAAAAGTTGTTTTTCAATGATTCAATACACGTTGTGTTATTATAATTATACTGTTTAATTAGCCCTTTCATACAAACAGTCATTTCAGTGACTCTGTACCATTCAGGTGGCATGGACAATTTCCCTCATAAAAAAAATAAATTATTAGAAATATAAGAAACTGAAAAGATCAACCTTGAATGATGTTATCTATCTGCAAAAATGAGGCCAGTAAAATCCATTTATAGTAAAGCTATGATAAAGTTATCTTTAAAATTTATACCTAAAATTAAACCTTTCATTAAAAAAAAATTACATTTTTACAAAATAATTACATATTTGCACATTATGCATTAGAAATTATATGTTTGCATTGTTTACTTGAGTTGGTGTGCAAAAAAAAAAACTAGTGTTTTTTTTTATACTAAAACTGGTGTTTTAATATTTTGCACAAAATATTAAAACTAGTTGTACAGAATATTAAATTGTACAAAATATTAAAACTAGTTGTTTTAATATTTTGCACATTTTAGACACAAAAAAAACGTGTCACCAAAATGATGTTTTTATCAAATTTACATTCAAACTATGCATTAAAATTCCATTAAATCATGCTAAACAGTGCAGTCATCTATTTAGAAATCTTGAAAAACATTACCAAGAACTTATTTCAAGCAAAAGTTTCTAGAAACTATGAAGTTGAAAAAAATTCCTTCTGGAACCAGAAAATTGACAATTATCAAAAATTCAGCCGTATGATGATTTGATATGACAATTTTTATACAAATCGAAACAAACTGCATTTACGAATTTTAACCATCTAACTACGTTAGAGCATAAATTCATATAATACATATGTAAATATTTTAACGTATTAAATGTTTTGTTCCCCAAAAAGAAAAAGAAAATATAAAAATTTTCCAAATTTAATAGGGCCGATATTTGCACTACTTATTTGTATTAGTACCATATTTTTCTCAAACAGATATGCCTAAATTGGAAGTGGTAATAGAAAAAAAAAATAATCACTCCCCCCCCCCCTTATCAATTGTAATGATAGATCTCCATAAGCCGCAATGAATAAAAATAATCATCTATTTATTATTATAATTGAATATATATATGTTTATTTTTAATGAATAATTCTTTACTTAGAACCAAGGTAATGTGTTAGCAGCAAATATACCTATAAGGATATTAATACCTCAAAATAAAAATCAAATAATTTTAGGAAAAATAAAATTGGTAATGGATATCAAAATTATAGTTGTGGTTTTAAGCATTAATGATAGCATTTAAACAAATACAATATTTTCAAATTAAGGTCCTCCATATAAAGCCCACCCCCTCCCCCTGACACACATATATCTCTTGGCAGGGTGGTCAGTCATACCTAGCCCTTAACATTTATATGGACCTAGAAAGGGGTTACCTTCAGAATTTTAGACCGAAGACTGAATAAGAAATTAAATTTAATTACAGGAATTCAGCAATAAGTAAAAGCAATAAACATAGTTCTTAAAGTACCCCCCTCTTATTATTTGCATGTAATTTAAATGTATGCAACTTAAGTGAATGTATGCAACTTAAGGCAATGATACACCAAATTTGGACTTTCTAGATAATCCGGTTCTTAAGTTATTCCCATGAGTGCATTCCCATGGTGACCTCAGCACTGGCTGAGCTGGAAAGGATCAAAATTAAAAAAAAAATTAAAATATGCCATGAAAGAATGACACACTAAATTTGGACTTTCTTGCTGTTCTAGTTTTTGAGGTATTCCCAAAATTTGAGTACACTCCTATGGTGGGACCAAGATGAGCTAGTCCAAGAAGATTGAAAATCCAAAGAATGAGAATGTCCCAAATGCACATGGGGCTTTACTTTTTTTCTAAATTTTATGCATTAAGACAATTAAGGAAACCTTTTCGACCTCTTCTAAACTCTGTAAACCATCTGAATACAGTGGCACAAGATGGAGCATCATTTCCATATGCTAATTGTAGACGCTAAAGACATTCTTCTTGATTTAGCCCCTCTTAAAAATCATAGAATATCATAGCTCGATAATGCTCTTGCATCAACTCCGTTTTCTTTCCAAATTTATTCTATGATAGCTAAATTGTAATTGTTGCCACAAATTATTGTCTGTGGACATAAGAGTTCAAATTTAAATATCCGATTAATAATTTTTTCCTAATGCATTATCATCTGTCCCTGTCTCAAAAATTTCAGTGTGACCCTCGTATAATATAAATACACTTAAAATTTATGATGATGTGCAAATTCGTATAATATTCTAAATGGCATTGTTATTCAAAACAGTTTATTAAAATATTTAATTTAATTCTCCTAAAAAGAAGTATAGGAATCTCTGGCCTTGCTATGCAAAGTTATCTTCCCAGAGAATAGAAAGAACATCCTTGTCCCAGTTGTAAATAAATTTTAAAAAAATATGAAATTTGAGAAATATACTCCAAAATAAAATCACTATGAAATTAGATTTGTATATGCCAAAATAAAAGCACTAAAATAGTATTAGAAAATATACCTGTACCACTTTTATTCTGTTTAAAAAATTGACTGAACTTTACATATGAGTTTGAAAAATATTTGCTAACTGATGCGGTACTGATAAAACAGATGACGTAAGAAATTGAAAATATCAATATAAGAATTATTGATAACTTTAGTTAATTGTTAAAACAGAATAAAAATGGTACGGGTATATCTTCTAATACTATTTTAGCGCTATCATTTTGGCATATGTTAATCCAATTTCATAGCGGTTTCATTGTGGCATATATTGATCAAATCATATATTTATTGTAAATTTGTTTACAAATAGGACCAGGATGTTTTATTTTTCAAATCAGCCTGTGTATAGTGAGAACAGAGATTCTTATCCTTCTTTTTAGAATAATTAAATGTTTTGAATAGCAATTTCATTTAGGAATTTGCACATAATTGTGAATTTTAAATTTCTTTATATTGTATATTCCATACAAAGAATGGGTATATAATAAATTTTATAGAAATGTAGGGGAAATAAATTTGATTATTAAATAGAAAGAGCAGAGACAGCATAAGTATATATATATCTCCGAACCAAGGATGGCTCTTGAAAATGTTCCTGATTTTGGAAATACTTTTTATTTTATTCTTAAGTGTGATTTTGTCACAATTTTACTTGGGTGCCAATAAAGATGTAACTCCATTTGTTGATTTTCTGCTTGCTGTTAATCAGCTCTTTACCATTTCTTTTATCTTCACCATATATGTTAATGCAGGAAACAAGGGGTTTAGTACCTATATTACATATCAGAATTTTCGTTGGATTTTAATATAATTTCAATTGGGTGCAGTTACTGGGTTAATTACTATTGTGGCTATATCTGCATGATATATTACAGATAATTTTTCTTGAACTTATATGTAGAACAGGAAACAGCTAGTTATACATGAATGGGTTTAGTACCTATTTCATGTATAATCAGCTTATTCTCATGCAAATCTTTGGGTAACACTTAACATGCGCCATCCTTAGGAATAAATCACAAGTATTAGACTATATTACAATATATATGTATATATAAACTAAATTTCTTAATGCATATTGTTGTTGCTTAATATTAATATCTATCTGTTATATTTTTAAAGATATTTCGAGTGAAAGTAAGAGAAATGAAAGAAACTCACTCAAATAGATTCATTTTCGAAAAAGCTCATAAAAGTAAGTTCAAAATATTAAAGTAATAACATTTTTTTTATATTTTCATAATCTGGACCCTATATCTGACAAAATAAGAAAAATTAATTACATTTTTATCTATTAGGTTCGAAAATATAAGCATCCAAAGTGTTTACATTTTTTGTAACACTCTGATTTCTGTCACAGATACCCGACCCAAGCGTAGATGTTATTACATATAAGTTGATAACATAATTTAAAAAATAAATTATTTTAGTGTCAGATCTTTTAAATTATCAAATTCTTTTAATTTTAAATCAAAGTAAAAGTATATTTTAACTGATTTCCTTTTCAGCATTTTAAAACAAAATATATAATAAGAAGAACCTACAGAATTGCACTTGTATTTAGCACTTTCATCATTTATTTCATTGTGAAATATATTTGGGTTGGTTATATTTTTGAAAAGCATGATTGGTTTCAGCTATCTTTTTATTTGTAACGGATAGGTAAAGTTTCTCAGTATGTTTAAGTGAAACACACTTAATTTTTATGTTCTCAAACCCATTAATGATATAAAATAGGACCTCTTGATTATTAGAAGTAATAGAGTGATCATTGAGTTTAAAGATAGTTTTGCATCACAAATATTCGGCAAAAGAGGCTTTCGTTTAAATTAAAATTTTTATTCCAATATATTTATTATAATTTGATTTAATGTATTTGTATTCTTTGTTTTTCAGTTCTCTCATATTGTGCAGTTAAAAGTAGGGAAAAAGTGTTTACTTTAACACATGCTGAAAATAAGCATGTATACAATAAAATAGTATGGAAACACATCAACTCATTAAAACTTTAAAATCAAAGACAACCATAAAATAGGTTTTAAAGTCTTTTATTAAAATCTCCTTTTTACAAAGTATAATTTGTAATTTTGATCCCCTCAGACCCTTAGTTATGCTTGGTGTCTTGTTCTCGACTTACTACATATAAAACCTTTATATGATTTTCTGAAAATTTAGTAGTTGCTTTATTTCATTTTTTGACACATTCCTATTGGTTACTATTTAATTTATTAACCGTTTCCTTTTATTGTAATTTGTATTTTATAATTAAATTATATTTAAATGCCTTGTATTTAGAAATATAAAAATGTAAATTGATTGATATGTAAATTTTGCGTGGCAGTTATAGCCTATATTTAAGCACATATTCACAACTTGTTTTCACTTCTCCACTGATGAAGGGCATAATAGTGCCCGAAAGCTATGGCCGTGTGACTTTGTATGTCGTAAAAAGGAGATATTAATAAAAGACCTATTTTTTGGTTGTCTTTGATTTTAAATGTATACAATATTTTTAGCTATAAAAATGTCTCATCATGGTGAACAGTGATGTCATCAAAGGGGGGGGGAGGGGTCATAACCCCTTCCAGGAACCAATCAAAACCGATTGAAGTTTGAAGAAATGGTATCTAAAGAAATGGGAAACAAAATATTTTATATATATTTTATAACCCCCCCCCCCCCCTTCCCCCTAACTTTTTTCAGAAAATCCTACTGGTTGTAAAAATATGTTTTTGTTATCAGATTTTAAAAACTTTCGTGGAAGGGGGGAAATATTACTAATTTTATTTCTACAAAAAAATTGTGGTAAAATTCTTTACTGTTTGGATTTAAAAAAAGGTTTCTGACATTTCTAGGTTAAAAGCGGAAGATACTTATATAGACCTCTACTAATCCAGTCCCCAAAACTCTTTTTTACATAAAATTCAAATACAACTTTGTTATAAAAAAATTTTAGATTTTTACTTCCTTTGAAAAAAGGAAATATTGGTTTCATGCCGTAAACACCTTTCCGTCAAATTGAATATATAATTAAAAACATTGAAAGTATAGATATTTAATTTTAAACATGACTACAACGAAAGTGCACTTAGGAAAATGTGAAATGCTGACAATCATATGCCTTATCATTTATACTTATGAACAAACAGAGCGTTTCGCAACTATTGTTGTCATGAACATTACGGTTTAATTGTTATATTGCGCCCAACAATATGTTTTATTGTTGTAAATCTCTTTATACTGAAAACATAACATGATATTTTGCCTTGCTGTATTACGAACAAATGGCAAAATATAGTTGTGAAATTTTGCCATTTGTTCATAATTCTGTAAGCAATTTTTCTTAATAGCATTGATTTTCTTAGTAACATGAAACAGTTTGCGATGCAGGCTCAGAGAACAGCAGGAAGAAGACCAATTGAGTTTCAGAGTTGGCGAGCATAGAGAGCTGGGAGCTGAGCTTGTTATGAAAAAATACTTTTTAACATTCAATCCATCTGCTAGTCAGTTGGTTAGTCTATCGGTAAATCAATATATGAATGAATGAATGATATGAAGGTGGGTGGCTCCAGAAGAGCCTAGCACATCGACCAGAGGTCTATTGTACTACCCCAAAAAGTGAAGGTCTCTAAGAGAAGAGACCAGTAGCCGATGCAAACATAAGCAGACACTTGACAGGAATGTCGTTCAGCTCCCAGGGTTCAATCACATGACGACCAATGTGTTCGAATCTGTGAGCAGAGTAGGCCTCACATTCACACAGAATGTGAGCTGCAGTTTCTTCGCTGTAATTGCAGCCTCTGCAAAGCGAATCCTTGGAGACACCCATAATATTAAGATGTCTCTTGAGAGTGCAGTGCCCAGTAAGGAGCCCAACAGCTCTCCTGATGCCAGTTCTACTGAGTCTAAAGAGTTCCTTTTGACGTGCACTAGGGCAATTACAATTGAGAATTTTCGCTTGCCTTTGCCCTTTAGTGTCACGCCAGTTCTTGCATTGAAGCTTCCTGAAGATGTCAAAGACAATTCTTCTGATAAGATCATTGGGAATACCCAAGGCTGGCTCAGGGCCCACAAAAGGAGTATTAGAGCCTTTCCTAGCTAGTTCATCTGCCAATTCATTGCCAGGAATGCCCGAATGACCAGGCACCCAGTACAGAATGACACTATTATTACTAGCAATTTTACAGAGAGCTTTATAGCATTCCCAGACAAGGGAAGACGTCACAGTGAATTTCCCCAGAGCCATAAGAGCAGCCTGACTGTCAGAACAAATGAAAATCTGGCTATTCTCGTACTTTCTGTCATAGCAAATTCTACAACACATAAGAATGGCAAATACTTCAGCCTGAAAGACAGTAGCAAAATTGCCAAGCGGATAAGATAGCTTAGTGCCATCATCAGGGCAGCAGACTCCCGCACCAGTACTTGTGCCAATCTTCGAGCCATCTGTGTACCATACAAAACAGTTACGTTTATTGTAGGTGGGAGTCCTCTTCCAATCATCCCGCGAGGGGACATGAATTTCATAAGCATGAAGACTAGAGAGAAGGAGAGGACACGCCGTAGTAAAGAATTGCATTTTTTCAATCAATATAACCCTGTTTTCACCCAAACCATGCAACTAAATCAAATTTCATGCAATGTTACGTTACTTCACGAAAACGAAACTTACAATTCTTACAATATTTACAATTCATACGATATTTTTATAAAATGAATATGTCATTTTTCGATAAATTTAACAAATACTTCTTACTATTTTATCACTCTTGATAACTGGGTATTCAGTGAAATATATTTTTAAATATGATTTCATTGTATAGTGTTTAAACCGTATTGACTAACACTTGTTGAACTGCCCGTATATCTCTTTAGGATATCTACGAGTAGAATTCTCATTCCCCATTTAGTATCTGAAGTGATTGATAATGTGTAAATTCATCTAAAATAGTGTCGTGTTACAGGCAGAATTGTGTCGTATTACAGACAGATGTATGTAAACAGAAAAATGCAGCTCAATGACTTATATACATTAAACAATTCTTATCTAATTTATTCTATTTTTTTAATTTTATTTTTGTATGTATTAACCATAGAATTATAGATCAGTACTCCTCTGTGGTAAAGGTATGTAATAAATACATATCTTGCATCCAAACTTTGTATGTTTTATTACTTTTTATAATACTTGCATACAACTTTTAAATTTCTGCTGTCATAAGCCTTCTGGTAAAAGAGGAAAAACTTAAACAGAACTAAGAAGTTACAATGAATGTGTATAAAATAAAGAGTAATGTTTAATAAAATAAGACGACAATAAATTAAAATTTAATAACAAGATATTTAAATATAAAAACTGTGAAGTGTAAAGCTATATACTGTTCATACAAAAGGCACAAATTTCACAAATGGTACAGGTTAGGATTCCTAGAGTTCAGTAACAATTATATCATGTCAACCATGAAAGTGAAACATAAAATCTAATGGTAAGGATTAACGACAATATTAATAGTAAGAATTAATCACTTATTTCATAAACAAAAAATGACTGTTGAAAAATGAATAGCAATTTAACATCAGATCAGCTTGTGAACAAGGTAAAATAAAGGAAATATGAAACTATAAATTTTAGGAATCATAAATCTAGAAAGAATGTATAATTTTAAATATCATAGTGGTAAAATATTTTAAGAACTCTTTGTATCATAATACATTCTGCAATGATTCTTTTATCCAAATTTATCAATATAAGAAATTTTTGTTTATTCGGCAGTAACGAGTTAATAGCACTTGAAAATAAAATGGTTTTTAACAGAAGTAAAACACCAATCGCATACCTGTTGTCAATAACCCAGTTTCAGAATGCTGTCATATCATATACATGAAATTAAACAAATTTTTAAAGTTTTTTGCAGAAAATCACAACTTTGTCAGTGACTGATAGCTGCCATATGTACGATATAAGAATGCTCTGAACAGCCATATCTTTTCATCATAATTTGGCCATGTGGCACAAGGTTTTAAGATGAAAATATCAGTCGTAAAATTTCCTGAATAAAAGAACTCGTGTAGTAAATGATATGCATTTTTACTCTCAGAGGAGCATTATGATGCTCACAAGTAACAGGTTGCGGATGTCTGCACTAGAAGGTAAAAAGTTTATTTTAATTTTACTCTATTTTTTTTATCTTTAAAATAGTTAAATTTTTGTTTAATTACTGATTGTTAAAAACTTTAATTATGTAATCTCCTATTCATAAAATTATCCAAATCATAAAATAATTATATTCTCCATCTACCTGGTTACTTTTAAGAAAATTAATGCAGATATGATACAACAAATGTACTACTTTGTGAATCAATCTGGTATATTCAAATAATACATGTAACTGATAGTTCCCAACATATAAGATCGAATTCTTTAAATTTTCCTATGTTAACGTTTTGAAATAATAACCCTTTTTATAAAATGACTATATTCTCCAACCTACCTGGTTAGTTTTTGGTTTATCATTCAAATATGACACAGCGAATTTAGTACTTTGTGAATCATTTCTGTTGTAGGGTGGTTCTGTCCTTCGGAAAGGGGATCATTTCTGATTTAGGGTAGTTCTATGCTTTGTTTGTGATGAATTTCAATGCGTTTGACCTCTTAATTGTTTAAAAGTCACGAGAATTGTATTTATGGCGTACCCATGGATATTTTTAGTGACACTTTCAATGTGTTGTCTGAGGGGATGGATCTCTTGACTTACTCAGTTGTCTTACTTTTTTAGCTATTTAACTTTGAAGATTGAAAAAATTATAAATATTTGTTAAAGAATGCTAAAAATCAATTTTCAACCTGATACTTGATTTTTTGATCTGATGTTGTTTTCCTTAAGATCTCCCCACTTCCCCGGCAACTACTCAATCCCCTTGGTTTTCCTTCTAATTTCATTGAAGACCATTATTGCTCCGATACTCCCAGAGCGTAAATTTTACTTGAGGTAGTCCTAACATTTCTTATCTTGCTTTCTAATTAAACGATTTTGAATCTACTGGTGGCTATAGTCTCTGCACTATCTATATGTGTATCACCTGGACATGCATATTTTTTTATTCAACCCCCCCCCCCCCCCTGAGCGTAACTTTTAGTTTAACTAGCCTGCATGATTTTACATCTTGGTTCCTAAATTCAGCGATTTTGAATTCTCTAGTCGCTACAGCCTTTGTACCATCTGAATATACATCTCTTTCGTATCAATCCCCTGGGCGCAACTTTTACTTTAAGTAGTCCCCCTCTTAATTTCACATCTCTGCTCCTAATTGAGCGATTTTGATTCCGCTGGTGGCTATAGTCATGGCACCATTTGTACATGTGAACTGGATATACATATTTATTATGTCAGCTCCCTGGGCACAACTTTCAGTTCAGTTACCCCCCCCCCCCCCCCCCAAATTTCTTTCGTCTTCTAATTGAGTGATTTAGATTTTGCTGGTGACGATCACTTAGATATACAACCTTATGTCAACCCCCTAGGCGTAACTTTTACTTTCAGTATCCTCAATTTCATATTTCGGTTTTACAAGAAATGCATCGCCTTGGTTCCTGAAATATCCATATACGACATTTCAAGGCCGTACGATGTTTACATTTTCCGCTACAGACCTTACACACACACGTCGACACACAAACATCGTCTGTTATTATGTAATATGAAACAACCGTGGTGGAAGAGGGGAGACCCTCCTCTTTTTCATATTTACATTTTTATCTATCTTAGTGACTCTTGCTCTGATTTTGATGCAATTTTCAAACTGTATTTTCTTCTCTGCAATGGACCCCCACTTGATCTGCTCACTCTAAACTTTGATCCACTTTTGTTGCACCCGCACAACGAACTAACTACTAAAACCGATTGCTATATATAGTGACTGCTAGCAGGCAGAACGCACTAGTATCATTTTAAAGACGAATAGAGATAAGCATAAAGCATAGGAATTTTCTGTAAATTCCAAATTCATTCTTAAACTTGTATTAAAAATAGTTCTTTCATTTCTACATATAAACGACCATAGATTTAGTTGGTTTTCGCTCTCTAATTATGTTACTATTTGGGTTACAAGGACGATAAGGTACAAAACTATTAACCGTAGAGTGTATATGAGAAAAATTGTGTGTATTTTGGGTGTAAAAACATTTGCGCTAATCATAAAAAAATACTGCACATGCATACGACTGAGAGTATCTAATTTTTAAAAATTTGATACAAATTTATTTCGAAATGTATTCAAATAATTTCCATGGTTGCAATAGGCTCTTATTCATTTTACAGAAACTTGCACAACATACATCAGCGCAAGTAAAATAATAATTTGACATAAGCTGTTTCGAGGTAATGCCGGAACCAATTTATCAGTGCCGGACAAACTCAAAGTCTGAAAGACTTAGTTGGCACAAACTGAGGGATATATATACATAAATACATAGATGAGCGCCTCCCTCTACAAGTCACTCACAAGCCGCCACTGATGAATAGACTCCATTGGTAAAACGAATAATTATCTGAGCATTTCATTTTCCTTATGTTAAAAATTATAACTAAATTGAGATGATGAAACATACATAGCTACATTTTAATGTGATACAGATATCCATCTATTTCATTCCATCAATATATCAAGTTATTCGAAGAGGATAGCTAACGAAGTTATACTCAATCAGAAAATCAAATAAACTCTGAATTGAGCAGAGAACTCCGTTGGACAGAACTTCGAAGTTATACTGTTTATAAAACGTTGATAATAATATGGAAATTTTTTAAAAATTGTAAAAGAATAAGTTCTCTAAATAATTTGAATCTAGAACAACATAAATATATAAAGCAAATTATATGCATCAAAGCTATCTCATTCGAAATGCCGTGAGATTCTTGAGCGTCTTGAATAAGAGCAACCAACATGTAAAAATTCTTACCTCAGAGATCTGAGTGAATGAAAATTAAAACTAAAAAATACTTCACACTACCCCCCCCAAAAAATCCGGCCACTCAACCAGCTGCTCATACCCTAAGGTGAGTCCAGTCCCTGTGACCTGGATCTTTCACACTACCCAAAATGTTCAGTCCTGTCACCTCTGGTCACTCAACCAAATAATCTAACCGTATCTCGAATTGTGCAGCCACCAGAACTATTGATAAGTTTCATGTGACGTCACATTCACGATTCCACTACACAGCGGCCATGTTCTTTGTAACATGGGTATATTACAGATGATTTTTAGAAATTTACAATGATTTAGTGCAGAATTTCAGTAGCATATATCAAGATTTATTTTCTCTTAGGATTATTTAGCACAAATATTCATAAAAAGATGTATTTTGATGACAAAAATTTCATATTGCCACTACAAGCATATATGCACAATATTTGATTTTGGAAGTTTACTAAAGGAATTGGGTAAGTTACATTTAAAATTACTTTGTTGACATCTATCCTTGCATTATGTAATCATATCTGTGCCATCAAAGTTTGTTTATTTAATTGAGCTATTTTTATTTCATGCACTTAAAACACTCATATTGCAAGGCTTTTATCAGTAATATATATTGAGTTATAAACTTGTACAGTAATATAGCAGCTGGCTCATTTATATATAAAAAAGGTCGGTTGTTCTGTTGCTGTATTAGTTATTAATGAAGATATGCAAGACAAAACAGGCATATTTATGTATAACATAAATTAACTCTGTAGAAGTGATCTATTTGTTTTTTTGTTGGGTACATATTTCCATTGAATATCTCTATTAATATTCTTGCACAGTTATTGATATACCACATAAAGCTAGCAATCGTAGGCTGAAAATTGTTTAAATTTGTTCTTAAAATGCATCTCCAAACTGCAATAAACCAAATCACACAATAACTTGTAAAAAGTCTGTATATATTCAGCTTTATTTAATGCAATTTTGTCTTCAATAAGAAATGACAAACAGATTATGCAGTGTTATTTATATTAAACTGGTGAGTGTTGGCAAGTAAACCATGAAGTGAAATTTCTTGCCGTGCATACAGATTATGAAACTAGGGAAAGTGAAAAAACTTGCTTGTAGTGAGCATTTTGTATCGCAAAGTGCAGTCGGTCAAGTTCATTTATAATCCTCGGATTTTTTCTATATTTTTAAGTCTATATATTAAAATAGAAAAGCATATGTATTTTGTGATGAATACATATTTAGTATTTAAAAAAAAAATTAGGTAATATGGAAATTTTTTTAAATTGTTGTGTAAAATTGTTTATACAAGCATCTTTTCATATCTGAATATATGTGATGTCGTACAAAGGATGTAAAAGTTTGAACTTTGAGTTTAATACATAAGGAAACTATTGTGACTGGAATCAAATATTTGAATACTTTTCTTCTGATTTACATACTTTTAGCATCACTGAACTATACACAACATCTGGAAAACACTCCCATTACAGATATCAGCATCCATGGACCAGTTTTGCCTTTATTATATTGTCAGTTCTCATGGAAGTTAACAAAAATTGTGACTTATAACAAGTTTTTTGCTATCATTGCAGATATTGGTTATTCCATGTTGACGAGCACATGATAAGTGAAAAACTGGTCCACGAATTCTGGTATCTGCAATACGAGTGTTTTCCAAATTTTGGGGATGATTCTTATAAATGGGTTTTGTGATTATATACATAACATATTCCAAATTATGTCAGTGTGTGTAACAGGGCTGCCCCTCATAAGGATATCCAAGTTATTGTGTTTCTTATATAATTTTTCATTCTGAATCATATTTCCATCATTGGAACATTACAACTTTTGCCCCCTCCTCCAAAAAAGTTTTACAACAGTGCACCTCATGTGCAAACAATGTATGTTTGTGTGTGGACACAATATCTCAAGAACAAATTGAACAATTCGAATAAATTTTAGTATAATTTTAGTAAAGAACATTATAATGGAATTGAAAGTACTTCAAAACTATAAGGTATTTTCATAACACTTTAACAAAATTTATATATTGTTTATGTCTTTTTCATAAGATTTCTATAAAATATTTTATTTTTATAATATCAAGTACCTGACATAAAATACCATCAGCTGTTTCTTTACCGACAAAAAAACCCAAAAACAAGTGGACATTATTTACTGGTGGTTTTCTTTGTATGTAGACATGTTTATCGACTATAATTTGGATTTTAATTACATAATTTGAGCATAGCACATTCACATCAAACTGAATCTGACTTTCTTTTTTAATTATCCCTGTGAACTTAATTTGGAGTTAATGAGGAATTTGCACACGTGGGGAAAATGCTTAATTTTATATTTTCCTGGTAATTTTAGGCTTACTATTTTCAAATATGTCACATTAAATGTCAAAATGAGTTTGAATAAATTAAAAATTAAAGTTTAAATAAGCGAAAAATGATGCGATGTCATGTGATCTTGAAACGCTATGTGATTGGCTCTGACGTCACTGTGCATGAAGTATCAGTGTTTACGTTTTAAAAACAACGCTAGATCAATTCGCTTCTTCGCATTCATAGTTTAGAAATCATTTTTTGAGCCTATAATCTTGTGTAATTTTACCGTATATTTTATTTGTATAACCCATCCATTTCATTTTTGTTTAAGATGTCGATTTTTCCGGGATTTGTCAAAGGACAATTCGATAATCTTCCTAAAATTGAAGCTATATGTATGTTTTTGTTTCCGGGAACGAATCCCGATTTTATTGGAGCAGAAATGCGAGGAGTTAAAACTAAGAGGTATGTATGATCTTCATTAATATTGACAAATAAATCTAAAACTAATTCAAATGCATGAATAATTCCTTTACATTTAAAACTTTAATTTTGATTGCACGTGAAAATAGTCGCACACTACAATGTCCTATTCTGCTTTTAAGCTGATAATTGACTTTTTATAGTAGTTTATATTATAATTTGAAATTATGTAAAGACAAATAAAGCGTGCCTGAAATACTCAAGAAATGTAAATGCAATACAAACTACAAAAAACCAAATTTGAATGACATAGTCTGATTTGTGAGGTTCTATTGCCAATAATTCTCCATATCTTCCTTTAACTGAAATATAGAGAGGAATCAAAAAACAGTTCTAAAAAAACAGTTACATTTATAGTTTGATTTAATGTCTCCCATTACAAAGTTAAAAGGATTTATCGAAACTTAAAGAAATTTCATAGAATATTCTGTAATATGTCAAATTATATTATTTTGATATAATTGGAAGAATAAAAGCATTATAAGGGATAATTTATTTAATTTTTCGTCTCCCCCCCCCCCCCCTTCCAGAAAAAGGAATATTTTATTTAGCAGATGAAGGGGGTTGGGGGGACACTGAGATTTTGTGTTCTGTATATGGGGACAAAAGTTGATAGAACCATTACTGCATAAATACTGCATAAGTTGATGATATAATGCATTTATATTGACAAATAATAGTTAAAGTAGTGTATATATATCAGTAGTATATATATATATCAGATAAATATTGATAAGATATATCTTTATTTCACAAATGAGGGTTGCACAACTTATGATCACAACTTATTTGTTACACAAGGAATGACAGCCATTTATTATTATAAATTACTATATAATGTTAACATTTCTATTTATACAATAGATATCATCAAAAAGAAATAATTATAAATTAA
Organism: Amaurobius ferox; assembly: GCA_951213105.1. Classification (NCBI taxonomy): domain Eukaryota; kingdom Metazoa; phylum Arthropoda; class Arachnida; order Araneae; family Amaurobiidae; genus Amaurobius; species Amaurobius ferox. Next base: position 1,556,662 of record OX578136.1, read on the forward strand.
TATGCCATTCTTTATTTCAATAAATTGTTTGGCTTAATAACGGGTGGCGCCAAAAATGCTGGCGTCATTTTAAAATATTTATTACTGCCACCTCCCCCCCCCCCCCCCTCGGGCACATTCTAGCGCCATCCCTGTTTAATTAAATTGTGAGATATTTTTAAGGTTCGATTCTATGTTTTTAAAACTTATTATTTTGAGATACATGCTAGAGTATGTTTTATTATTCAATCCCTAACTTGACCACAAAATTCTTTAATTTTAAATTACTATTTACACATGATTATTTATAGTTTATTATTGATCCAAGCAAGATCGTATCCAGGATTTGATTTCGGGGGGGAGGGGGGTAAACCTACATTTCATATCTTGATGGATCTTTATCTTTTTAATGTTAACTTTTTCATTTTGGGGGGTTTGAACCCCCGAAAAAAAACCTTGGTTGGTTACGGCCATAAATCCAAGTAAATAATATTTAAACAGAAGCAAATGTTTACTTACCGAAAAATGATCTTCACAACACCAAAGAGATGTTTTATTGGATAATTTTGGATTTTTCTGCTCGTTCCTTTTTATTGCTTTAGTTTAGTCCATGCTATTCGTTTAATTGGATCTTTTGGAACATTAAAAAACAGCTTATCAACTGAATTAACCGTTGTATTTGTGCAACAAGGTACTAAACAGTACTTGTAGGTCGGTTTTAGAATCTCACTCATTATAAAAATATGATAAATAAAATATTTTGTCGGAAAATCAAGTGAGCATCTCTCGGAATCCACAGTAAACAGTGTATTGCGTTCTTTGTTTACATGCATAGTGGCGTCACAAGAGCGGCCATTACAGAAACAGCATTTTCGCGCCGGATTGCTAAGTGCGAGTTTAAACATTTTTATATTAACTATCTAAGTTCAAAAATTAACAAAAATATATACTATCATTTATGATTTTTTCTCTACTACACGATAAAAATAAGAAAAAAAAACGTGAAAATTCCTCATTGGATAAATTCAAAACTCTCTGCTGCAATGCATTGAATTATGGAATGTACTTAGACATTACAACATAGTACAACATGTACTTATATGAACAACATGGGTAAATTTTCCAAAAACATTACGAAGTTGTTTTTACATTCATGTAACAAGCTACTTTTGTACCAAATTTGGGTTGTGTAGAAAAATCAATAGGAAAGAAACACCGATGTGTTTTCTTGTATTGTGATTGATACCCATCAAATTGTATATATTTTCATTTTAACTGAAAAGTATTGAAAGTAAAGACATTCATATATATATTTTTTATTGTATATCCTCTATATCTTAACACAAGAAAATTCTATCATTATGTATAATATTTTGAAATTCATACTTGTTGTACACAGATCTTCAAATTTTAAAATCCCAATATCCTTAAATCACAATTAAACTTGCTGATGAAAGATAAAAAATATATTTATACAGTGGACTCTTATTAAGACGACACCAGTTTAAGATGGATTTCTCGTTATTACGTACAAATATGGATTCCCCAGTTAAGGTCTATGGACGTTGCATGTTATAAACATTGCTGAATACATTCATTTATTCGTTAAGATAGACAAAATTTATTTAATTTTTCCATCAGTAAAAGATAAATTGAGAATGACTTAAAAAAATAGTGTTTACCCAGAAGAAATACATAAAGATTATTTCATTTTAAAAATACTAACATTAACGTATAACTACATTTTGTTTATGCTTTGAATGTTAATATTTGCTCATATTTACCTTATTATACATATTAAAATATTTTTCGAATAAATTTTTCTGTCTTTTTTTTAAGGTTGTATTTTTCAATGTACCTGTAATGAATGAATGAATGAATGAAATGAAGGAGGGTGGCTCAGAAAGAGCCCAGCACATCGACCAGAGGTCTATTGTACTACCCCAAAGAAAAGAAAAGATCCCTAAGAAAAGAGACCAGTAGCCGATGCAAAAATAAGCAGGCACTTGACAGGAATGTCGTTCAGCTCCCAGGGTTCAATCACATGACGACCAATGTGTTCAAATCTGTGAGCAGAGTAGGCCTCACATTCACATAGAATGTGAGCTGCAGTTTCTTCGCTGTAATTGCAGCCTCTGCAAAGCGAATCCTTGAAGACACCCATAATATTAAGATATCTCTTGAGGGTGCAGTGCCCAGTAAGGAGCCCAACAGCTCTCCTGATGCCAGTTCTACTGAGCCTGAAAAGTTCCTTTTGACGTGTACTAGGGCAATTGCAGTTGAGAATTTTCGCTTGCCTTTGTCCCTTAGTGTCACGCCAGTTCTTACATTGATGCTTCCTGAAAATATCATAGACAATTCTTCTAACAAGGTCATTGGGAATACCCAAGGCCGGCTCAGGGCCTACAAAAGGAGTACTTGAGCCTTTCCTAGCAAGTTCGTCTGCCAATTCATTGCCAGGAATGCCCGAATGACCAGGTATCCAGTACAGAATGACATTATTATTGCTAGCGATTTCACAGAGTGCATTATAACATTCCCATACAAGGGAAGACGTCACAGTGAACTTCCCCAGAGCCATAAGAGCAGCCTGACTGTCAGAACAAATGAAAATCTGGCTATTCTTATACTTCCTGTCATAGCAAATTCTACAACACATAAGGATGGCAAATACTTCAGCCTGAAAGACAGTAGCAAAATTGCCAAGCGGATAAGACAGCTCAGTGCCATCATCAGGGCAACAAACACCAGCACCAGTACTTGTGCCAATCTTCGAGCCATCTGTGTACCATACAAAACAGTTACGTTTATTGTAGGTGGGAGTCCTCTTCCAATCATCCCGCGAGGGGACATGAATTTCATAAGCATGAAGACTAGAGAGAAGGAGAGGACACGCCGTAGTAAAGAATTGCATTTTTTCCCTGGCCAAGCGATGCACTCCACAATTCTGCTAATGGTACCGCCCTCTAGTGCACATTGTGTAAACTAAAAACTCTAAATTTTTTCAATTATCATACGCAGTTTTAAAACAAATGTTTTCAGTTTGAAAATAATATTTAATTCGTATTGAAAGTAAATAAAAAAAAAGGCAAGCCGTGTTAATTTTATTTTTTATCTCTAAGAATTATAATAGAATTATAATTCATAGAGATGAGAAACTTCATGAAAAAACTTGATGAGACTGCACTTGCTCATTAATTTTAAAATACAGTCGTATAAATTTCGGGATATGAACGTATTAAAATCTAACATTAGCTTTAATATATTTTTAGATTTTATTTTCTTGATTGATATTTCCCTGCAGTGAAATTCTAATCCATAACTTTTGTCAAAAAATGATGAGAATATGCATATAAAATAATATATGTTAAGCACATAAATTAATTTGTAATAATTACACATTTACAATTTATTTTATGTGCTTACCAATGTTTTAGGAAGTTTACTTTTAAGTTACTTTGTATTTGAGAATGTTTCAACTATACCACTGTTAAAATGATACCTTCAACTTGAAACACTGTAAAATTATCTTTACCTTTAAATAATCCAAACCTGCAATATTATATTATCTGTTAACAGCAATTTCGAATTCTAATAACTCAGTTTAGAATGTATTTATAAAAGATAGCGCTCTGCAATGAATAGGATATTAATTTTAAAATGCTATCTATATTTCAATATATGCACTGTGTTTAAGAATATGTATTAATTACAAGCAAACAGAGGGAACTGTTACGAGAAACAAAACATTGTAAGCTGTTATCGATATAAATAAAGTTGAAAATCTGCTTGTGTGTTTGTCTCATCGCAAGAGAATTAACTAGTGCACTGAATTTCATGAAATTTTGTGGATAGTCATAAAATAGCCCTTCTTAAAATTTAATCCATGTCTCGAGTTTCCAGGACCAGGGGTTATCAAGACATTTATGTAAAAAGAATCTCCCATAGACAGGGCCTGATTGTTACTTTGTAACTTAATCAGCACGAGCCTTCGGGGCCGCGGCTCTAGGCCCCAAATTTTAAAGGGCCCTAAATTTTGTATGTGATACAAAGATTTAAACAGAAATAATTTAATTAATTTAAAACTGATATTCGTTTTCATTGTAAATTAAAAAATATGTTAATAGATATCCTTTAGTCTTAATAAATTACATTTTATAAAGTAAAAAGTTTGGAAGTTCTATGCATGTACCAAAACGCTTTTGGAGCTGTGATCCTGAGCCCCCAAATTTGTTATATGTTAATATTTTGCATATGTTTGGCATGTATTGAGTGCATGCATATAGGCCCCAAATTAACAAACATCAGGCTCTGTGTCCCATTTTGGCTTTATCAGGCCCTGCCATTAGATAGCATTATGAAAATTATCTTTTTTTTGCAAGTTTATTTATTTTTTTTTAAAAATGACATCATGTTACTAAGCAACATAATTAAACCAGATGAGTTTATATAGCAGAAAAAAATATGTTACTAAGCAACGTAATTAAACCCAGTGACCCCCAGCCTACTATTTTTATTAAATCTTCTCAGATGTGAATAAATAAGAAATCCATATAACAATAAATGTGATCAGAATGACATTATTTTGAAAGGTTGTGGAGATACCAGATATTTTCAATTTTTTAAACAGAATAAAATTGGTATGGGTATATCTTCTAATACCATTTCAGCACTTTCAATTCAGCATATGTTGATTCAATTTCATAGCGCTTTCATTCAGGCATATATTGATTCAATTTGATATTTTTTATAAATTTGTTTAAGAATGGATATGCTGCTAGTGAAAAATACTTAGGTTTCATAATTTTACACTTTGTCTAAAAAGTTGAGAAGAGGGATTCTTTCCAAAATAATTTTGTTCAATATCCAGGCAAATTATTTAGGTTATAAAACAATATCAATAATACAGGTAACAATATTGTGTATAGGTAACAACAGGGTGGCATACAAGTAATAGAGTGTTTTAAGGTATCTTCGTCACATAGAATTTTGTCAATGATTGTGCGAGCTAAAATAATGCTCTTCACATTGCTACGTTCTGTGTAAATCTTTGACTAGAAACAAAAATATAAAATCAGTGCAATAAGTGCTTATTGATCATCTCATTGCCTACCTTATGCTGATGAGTGGTAAGAACCATGAAATCATTCACATGTGGTTAAGTACTTATTTGCTTGTATGCAGCAGTGTGTTTTAAGGTAGTAGTTGCTTTACTGTTATAGATATCTGCTGTCAAACTTGGCCCAAATTCCCAAACAAATTACTTTGTGGACCACACTGTTTTATATATAATACACCCTTTTTTTTTAGAGGTTATAGGAAACAAAATACTCATTTTATTAACACAAATTTTTATTGATATTTTTTTATTCAGAACACATGATTGCACATGCCATAAACATTCCTTTGATAGTTGGATCCAAACTGCATATCACCAATTGAACAGTCTGAGTTAGATGCAACGATGGCTAAAAATACCAAAATTAACTTCCTTGAATTACAATAAAGGCAAAGGTTAAGACTATCTTTGCATCCTGTCCTAGAAAATTAAAATCATTTGACATATACATAAAATTGTTATACATTATTAATGAATTCGATTAAAAATGGGCTTTTACCATTTGTTTTAATTTTTACATACTATGACAAATAGTTAATAAACAAAAATATACATGCACTATATAAATATATTAAAAAATTTACATGAAACTACTTACGTGCCAAACTGTACATAAAAAGCATATATTCTTCATATTCTGTGAAATGAGAATATTCTTGAAAATTTTCAGCCAAAAAACCACTAAAGAGATTGCTGACATTATAAAAGCAGCATAACTCTCTAGTGATCATTTAGCTCTAAATGGTTGTAGATGAAGAAACGGTACTATATATCTCAGAAATCCTATAACAAAATCTAAAAGTTTCTATTAAAATTAAAAGAAACACAGAATGATACTCAATAAAGACATAAAATAATTGTAGGATTGCACATTAAATCAACAAATCTCCATGACTCTTAAAAACATGAAATTCTTTTACCAAATCTTTTATTACCAAACATCAAAATTATTCTGTGACTTCATGCACTTAGTTAAAAGCTTGGAGTTCTATTAAGTATTTTTCCAAAACATGCAAAATTGTTATATTTCTTGCAACCTCTAAGAAGCATGCTATTTCTTATTTGCTATTCTTGAACTCCATCTTAAACTAAATTATACACATACAATCCATCAAAATATTACAATTTTTACTTGCAGCTACTTACATGCATCACTGTACTTAAAAATCACCCATTCAACATATTCGGTGAAATGAGAATATCCTTGAAAGATTTCTACAAAAAAACTAGAAAGTTTGTTGAAATTTTAGAAATTTTTAACAATTCTGATATATTTTGTATCATAACATTCTAAGTGCCCAATTGCATGCACTCTGTTTAAAATTGCAAAATTGTTAAACTTGATGCACTCTGTTAAAAACATAGTTTTGTTAGTTTTAAAAAACATGTAAAATTGTTAGATTTCATGAAATCTATTATATCACTCCTTGAGCTCTAAATTATGCATATGCGATAAATCAAAATAATACTATTTTCACCTGCAACTACTTACATGCCTCACTGTACTTAAAAATTACACATTCTCCATATTCTGTGAAATGAGAATATCTTTAAAAGTTTTCTGAAAAAAAAAAAGAAACTAAAATTTGCAGAAATTTTAAAAATCTTTAACAATTCTGATATTTTTATGTACCAGAACATGCTAAAAAGATGTCTCATTGCATGCACTCTGTTAAAAATTGTTAGACTTCATGCACTCTGTTAAAAACATAGTTATGTTAATTATTTTTTCAAAACATGCAAAATTGTTAGATTTCATGCAATCTATTAAAACACTTCTTGAGCTCCGCCTTAAAGCAAGTTAAATTATGCACATGCAGTAGATCAAATTACTACAATTTTTACCTGCAACTACTTACATGCCTCACTGTACTTCAAACTCACATATTCCCTATGTTCTGTGAGATGAGAATATCCTTGAAAGTTTTCTGCAAAAAAACTAAAATTTGCAGAAATTTTAAAAATCTTTAACAATTCTGATATTTTTATGTACCAGAACATGCTAAAAAGATGTCTCATTGCATGCACTCTGTTAAAAATTGTTAGACTTCATGCACTCTGTTAAAATCATACAGTTCTGTTAATTATTTTTTTAAAACATGCAAAATTGTTAGATTTCATACAACCTATTAAAACACTTCTTGAGCTCCACCTTAATCTAAATTATGCACATGCAACAGATCAAAATACTACAATTTTTACTGTTAAAACACACAGTTCTGTAAATTAGTTTTCCAAAACATGCAATATTGTTAGACTTTATGCAATCTGTTAAAAACATGGTATTTCACTTCTTGAACTTCCCCTCAATCTAAATTAAACACATTCAATAGATTTATGATTTTGAAATGTTAAAGTTAATATTAAAATTCACCAGATTAAATGTTAAAAAGTTAAATTAAATATTATTCCATTTAAGATCTTTAATAATTTTTATACATTCCAAATATCTGCACTCTTTCATTTAGAATATTAATAATAAATTGAAGGATAAAAACAAATTAAACTAAATGTTTAAATTATGTAAAAAATGTAAAAATTTAAAAAGAAGACTGTAAATTTCTAATAACTAGAAGCACATGAAATATTGTGAAATTTCAAATCTTTAGCAGTCTTCATTATGCATTAAAAATGTTATATTCTTTCACAGAATTAAAATTGAAATATTCAACAGAAAGCATATTAAATGTTATCACTCTTAAGATCTTCAAGAATTTTTATACACTCCAGAGAATAAGTGCCCAACAAGCGAAAGAGCATATACAATAATAAATTAGAGACAATACTTCCAAAGAATGCTTTCATCTAGTGTGTTATTAAAGCAAGTGATAGACCATTACCTCATATTCGCAATAATGCAATGTACAAAAAATTTGTACATTGTTGCAAATTACTCAGACATTTTGATGTCAGCATCTATGCTTGGGGATTTTGTGGTGGAAAATGGAGAGTTGCGAAAAATGTAAACAAAAATGTAGCTTATGCCCCCAAATGCAATAGATATAAATATAAATATTTTTTCTTGTTTTGTCATAAATATGATTCAGATTATGAATATATAAAAATAATTTTGATATTTTGAACTTTCTTTCCTAAAAACTTGAAAAAGTATCTGTTCGAGTGTTTTTTCATTTTTCTTACTTTCATTTGAAATATCTCTGAAAGTATAAAGATATAAACAGATACCAAAATATCATATTTAGTATAAAATGAAAAAAACCCAAGGTTTCCACTTATTTCTTTACAAGTTTTTGTTTTTGCAATTAACATTTTTAACAGCATTTCAATATTATTTCAATTAGTTATTTGTTTTAGAGCATATAATATTTACAAGTATTAACAAATCAGTCAGTGGCATTAATTATTGAAAATACAGTTTGGGCAGTAAAAAAAAATGTAAATACAATTTCAAATAATTAATTAGCAAAATCATAATTTAAGTTATATTTATACCAAGGATGGGGAGTCTGGCATCTTAACACATTTTAGAAGAGTGTTAATTGAGTATATTGTATTAATTTAACGTGATTTACCTTATAAAAGTTTTTTGCTTTTGCAAGGAGTCGAAATTATTTTTTTTAACTCCCCTCATCCCTGATTTATATAAAATTAGAAAAGATACTCCCTTATTTAGTGGCCTTGGCAAAATCGCATTGGAGACACAGATTACACATATTATTATGTATATTGTATTATGCATATATTTACAACAAAGGCGACCAAACTTTGTAGTTAATCAACTTGTTTACTTAATATGGCCAAGGCTTCCATCTTAAATAATAAAAGGCAATGTCTGTGTGTGTGTCTGTCTGTCTGTCTTATACACTATACGTTTCGCGACCGCGCGTCGGAGAGCTACGAAATTTGGCAATCGGAGACCCGGGGGGGAGGGAAGGGGACACGTGAAAACCGATTTTCAAAATTCTAATTATTTTTTTATTTATTTAATGTTTTATGCGATTTCGACCTTTTTTTGCCCTTTTTTCTCCACGATCCAGACGTCGTAGAAAAAAACAACTCACACCATCGGAAAGAGCAGACAATTGCGAGTAAAAATATATCAATTTCAAATCTGAATTTCGATTTCTAATATTTTTTAAAGATTTTAAAACAAAAGTCACTTTTTGCTCAAGAAAACGATTTTTGGTTTTTAAATTCTCGCATCGTGAAAAGTACTCATAATTTCGACTAATAATTTACATTTTCAGAAAGGTCAAACATCTGGCATTCTTACAAGTCCAATCTGGTCAGGAAATATTCCGTATTGCCCACAGGATCGGGATTTTAAAAGTTTCCGAATTTCGATTTCTCGGCGTTCCGCTCGGCGTGCCGCTTCATTTCTCCACCGCTGAAGGAAGGAAGGTGGTGGGTGGGGACGTCAAGGTGGAGGTGACGTCACGGTTCTGTATATGCATAGCGATGGGTGGGACAATAAGAAACCGAATTAGTTTTTACTTTCCGTTTCCCGCGCTTCCGATTTTAAATGAAATAAGAGCTTAACATATGCACTGTAGAAATTATTATATTTATATTTTAAATGATGGAACGATATGGATTTTTTAAATGGATATTTTAATTTTATGGATATTTTAAATGATGGAACGATGGATATTTTAATTTTATGGATATTTTAAATGATGGAACGATGGATATTTAAATTTTATGGATATTTTAAATGATGGAACAATGGAATGAGGATGATGGAATTAAGAGCTTAGAGAGCATATGGTCATTTTAAATTGTAAATTAGCGCGCGGGAAGTTAGCGGTAGGCCCGGGTACGATTCCCGCCACTGCCAAAACTGCCGAAGTGTTCACGCGGAATACGATCACGTTAAACATGTGGGCCCGTAAGTCCTTCCGAGAGGTTGGTGGTAGGGGAAGGAGGGTACGGCCTAAATTGGGTGAATAAAAAGAAAGTTATGGAGATTGTCGCGGAGGGCGAAGTAGCCCAGTGGTTAGCGCGCGGGAATTGCACGCGGTAGGCCCGGGTTCGATTTCCAAAATTGCCGCCGTGTTCACGCGGAGTACGATCACGCGGAATAAACATGTGTGTCTGTAAGTCCTTTCGAGAGGTTGGTGGTTGGGGAAGGAGGGTACGGTCCCCGTGGGTGCCTCTCCCACTGGGTTCCGGTCTAAATTCGGTGAATAAAAAGAAAGTTATGGAAAATGTCGCGGAGGGCGAAGTACACCAGTGGTTAGCGCGCGGGAATTTCACTGGGTAGGCCCGGGTTCGATTCCCGCCACTGCCAAAACTGCAGCCGCGTTCACGCGGAGTACGATCACGTTAAGCATGCGGGATCGTAAGTCCTTCCGAAAGGTTGGTGGTAGGGGAAGGAGGGTACGGTCCCTGTGGATGTCTCCCCCACTGAGTTCCGGTCTAAATTGGGTGGCACTTCCTGGCCGTCCAAACAGTTACCTTACACCTTCTGGTAAACCTGGAACCTCTTCTCGCCAGTTCTCCAGCGTTCTACTCCAAGGACTGGATCGCTCAAAAGATAACCTACAGCTGAAAAAAGACCTTATCTCACTCCCCTGTCCTCTTGGAGTCAACATTAAAAACATCACTACACTGCCTAACGGTACGCTCAAAGTTACATGTAAAGAGGACAACCCAGCGAAACTACTACCAAAATTTCAAAATTCGGCCATCAAGAGCAAATTTACAATTAGGGTCCAGGAGGAACGTAAAAAGGCACTTATAATCTTCAACCTTCCTCCCAATTTCAATGAGGAGAATGTAAAAGCATTGGTGGTGATCAACCATCCTACATTGAAAACAGAAGATATTAGAATTCTAAAAAATTTCCCAGCCAGGTCTGGCAACTTAAATTGGGTACTTCTCATGAACACTAACGATGCAAATCAAATACTGGAAACGAAAAAACTCTTCCATCACTTCAAGTCTTACCTAGTAAAAAACTATATTGCATTAAAAATATGTCACAAATGTAAGGGCTACGGACACGTGGCAAGTTCCTGTCACCATGTTACCGGTAATTGCAGCCACTGTACCCGTAGCGGACACACATACAAAGAGTGCAAAGCTCAGACCTTAACCTGTGTGAACTGTACTACTTCTAACGCAGGAGACTCTAGTTTAAAATACAAAACTAATCATACAACCTATGATAAAAAGAACTGCCAAACTTTTCAGGCTGAGATGGCGAGAATTAGAAAGCTTCAGAATGAGGCTTAACAATTTTTTGGTTTCCTTAATTCTGCATATTATATGTCTTTTGTTCTGTATGTTTTGTTATTTCATGTTTTTGTTATTTCTTGTTTTTATGTAATTTTAGTACCTTTTGCTTCCCCCTCCGGGCTTTTTTTTTCTTTCTATATTTTTTTTCTTTTTTAATGAACTTTTCCGGTATTCAAATTAACGTTAATCACTCGCTCTCTGCTCACTCTTCATTATTTAAATTCGCCCTCGATAATTCAATAGATTTTGTTTGCCTTCAAGAGCCATACGTTAATCATAATTTAATTCTCTCTCCCCCCCCTGGGGTTCGACAATATTCTTCCAACTCACAAAAATCAATTATTCTAATTTTTAACCCCCAACTTATAGTAAACTTTAAATATAAATCACTAACATCAATATTTGTAGAAATTTTACTACCACATCACGCTCCAATTAATTTAGCGAGCATATATTTTCCCCCTCATGATGATTTTACAAACATGCTATCAGAAATTGAAATTTTTAACTATTTTAATGAAAATTTTTTACTCCTTGGAGATTTTAACGCCCGTGCCCGGATGTGGGGATACGGTTTCACCGATCAGAGGGGAATCGACATGATCGACTTTTGTCTTAATAATAATCTTGTAATTTGTAATGATGTTAAATGTGGTCCAACTTTTGTTTCACATACTGGAAATGGCTTCCCCGACTTGTCCCTTGTTAACTTTTCACTTTTCGATTTTATTCAGAGTTGGGAGATTCTCTCGAGTGACACATTCAGTGACCATAAATATATCAAAATTATTTTTAACCTTGATCCTCCTTCAGATAATACTTTCTTCTTAAAAACTCAATACGGTATAGGCAAATTTATATACAACTTCAAAAACAACCTTAACTTTCTTAATCCTCTATTAGATAAAATTCACGACACAAATTCTCTTGACTCCTTTGTAAAAATTTTAATTGAATCCGTCCAAGATTGCGCCTTTAAATATATTAGAAAGAAAAAGACTAAAACTATAAAAAACTTCACTTGGTGGACCCCAACCCTTTCGAAACATAGAAATTTTGTCACTGCCCTATATAAAAGAATTCGGTCACTCGAGAGAAATGATGCTTCTCCTGAAACTATACTTTCTGCCAAAATTCTTTACAAGCTTAATAAAGCCAAATATAAATTACTCCTCAAAAAAACCCGAATGGATTCCTGGAAGGCTTATTGCACTAAGTGCAGTAACTCTTTCGGCTCACATTTCAAATTTGCCTTCCAGAAACATAGAAAATTCAATAATATTAATCTTTTTTTCCCTGACTCCCCCTCCCTTAACTATGAAGACAAATTGAAACGATTGATGGACCACCACTTTAAAATTGATACTGACTTTAGCGGTTTTCCACATTTTAATTTACCTTCTGATGGGTTGGGGGTTGTCTCGGATGAGGAGCTTTCAGCAGTAATCAAAAATTTAAAAAACGGAAAAGCTCCCGGTCTCGATAACCTGGACTTCACAATATGGAAAAAACTTTTTAAATCATTCCCTTTCTTTTTTTCGAAATTCATTAACCTTTGCTTTAAACTTTGCCATTTCCCCTCATGTCTTAATAATGCAAATATCATATTCTTTAATAAACCCGGTAAGGATCCCACCCTTTGTTCTTCCTACCGCCCAATTTGCTTATTACCTACCCTTGGAAAAATTTTGGAAAAAATATTTATTAACAAACTCAACTTTTGGCTTTTCTCTGCTGGAGCTCTTCATCCCCTGCAATTCGGTTTTAGGGAACTTACTAGTTGCGAGGATGCAACCCTCAGGCTGATTAATAACATTTCTACTCACAAATCAAAAAATTTCGTTTCCCTGACCACCGTGGACATCTGCGGGGCCTTCGATAATCTCAACTGGAATATATTACCTCAAACACTTTCTAATATCAATCTTCCACCAATTTACCAAAACTTTATATTCTCTTATTTAAATAATAGACAAATTTCTCTGGCTAACGGCACTTCCTCTATCACTAAATGTATCTCCTCTGGGGCTCCGCAGGGTTCGGTTCTTTCTCCTACCCTGTGGAGTATTTATTTTAATGATATACTTAATCTTAATGATGATCTTTTTTACCTGCAGGCCTTCGCGGATGATCTTGCGGTGGTCACTTTTTCCACAAACTTGAAAACATTACGTATTAATACTAATAATCTCCTTGATCTTATCTCGTCCTCCCTTTCGGCCCTTAAACTCTCCGTCACCCCCGAAAAATGTAAAGCTATCGTATTTAAAAAAAATAGATCTAAAATTAAACAGAGACCCTCATTTAAAATCCAAAACGTTAAAATTCAAACTACTAGACAATTAAATTACTTAGGCATCACGATCGACGATAACCTTAAATGGAGTTCCCATATTTTTAATCTGAGAGAGAAGTGCTTCAAGTTCGCTAGCACTTTTGGGAGAGTGACTGGCAGTAACTGGGGTGTTGATAAATCCTTTCTTAAAGTTTGGTATCTTTCGGTTATCGAAAAGATAATTACTTTCGGCTCAGGAGTTTGGGGAAAAGCATTGACTGGGGCACAGGTCAAAAAACTTATCTCTCTTCAAAGGATTTTTCTTTTAAAAATCTCATCTGGTTTTCGGACTACTTCTAACATTTCTCTCTTTTCTTTAACTGGAATCCCCCCCATTCACTTTGTAATAAATTCTTTGTACAAAAAATATACCTTTTGGAAACTTCGCAATAACCTTTTTACAAATCCTGCCCTTCCCCCCCCCCCCTGAAAAATTTGATCATAACTGCCCTTCTTCCAGTATCCCTCCTTCTCAACGTACAGTGACCTTTTCCCCCATTAATCCACTTAACTTTTCCAAAATAAATATTTACACTGATGGTTCCTCTATTGAAAACAATACAGGATACGCCATTTGCATCTTTAACGAAAACACACTGGAAGAAACTTTCACCTTTAAACTTGAGCATGGGAACACAGTTTTCCAAGCAGAAATTGCTGCGATCCATTTCTCTATAAATTGGGCATCTAATAGAAACATTAAAATTAATATCTTTACAGACAGTCAATCGTCAATCTCGGCCTTTAACTCCATAAAAAACAAATCTTTTTACTTATCCAAAATTAAAACTAATGCTAATCTTAATAAACATTTAATTAATTTATGTTGGGTTAAAGCCCACTCCGACATCTCGGGTAACGAGGTCGCAGACAAAAATGCAAAACTAGCTACTACCTCTGGCTCTCCAACTTCTTTACCTTTCCCTTATTCACTTCTCAAAAAACATTACAAACTTGATATCCTTAGTAATTGGCAATCCTTTTTAAATGACTATGTCTCCCCCCGAACTCACGATCCCGCCAGAATTTTAAATTTCCTTCCAAAAGTTAACTTTAATACACATATTACTAATAAATATTTAATCTACTTTATTACGGGCCACGGCCCATTCCCCGATTATTTGTTCTCTTTCAAATGTAAATCTACTTCCTGCTGCTCCTGCGGCGCTTTCGGCGACGCCGATCACTACGTTTTTTCTTGCCCCCTTACCAAAGCTTTTCACCTTTATAAACCTTCACCCCATAATACGGCGACCTGGTTCTCGAGTGTCTGCTCTAACCCTTCTTCAATCAATAAAATAAAAAACTGTGTTCTCATAGCGAGAGAAATCTCTAATAAAATTTCATAATCAGCCTGGGGATCTCTGCTTTTAATTTTTTCGGTCGGTGACTCCTCTTCTTGTTGTTTTTTTGTTTGTTTTTTATGTTGTTTTTTTTATATGTTGTTTTTCTCGGTGGTGTCGTCTGCTTTTGTTGTGTTGTCTTTAGTTGTTGCACCCCATTTTATAATATATAGTCAACTTCAAAATGTTTTCAACTACTATCATAATACTTATATTATCTCAGATCATTATGTCATTTGTAAATATACTATCAAGTCTTCAATAATGTAAATAAGTCAACAAAATGTATTCAAGTCTACAAGAGTATAAATGTAATCAAGTCTTCAGATATATTTTCATATTAGCAAAACTATGTTATTAGCTTATATCCTTGTAACCACTCCTGTAAAAATTTTTTAAAGATTCAATAAATTTGGTGTTGGTTGTTGTGGACACCCGGACATCGGCCGGACGCCTGCCAACTCCTCTCCCGGCCGTCCAAATAGATGCTCAAGTCCTCAGGACGAGTCGGACGGTCTGGGTCTTCAACACCTTCTGGTAAGGTCGCGCCAGCGAGTGTGCCACGGTCAGAATTTTCAAGGGTAGCGAACAGGCTGGTCGCCAAAGGCGGCTAGTTTTAAATAAGGGAGTACTTTAAACAGTTACTTACTTTGATATCCCTATTATATTGAATAACTATTCTTTTTTCTGAGTAATATGATACATTCCATCTGGCACACATCACAAAATTATCCACATGAGTAATACTCCAAAAAGAATTTGGTTTTTCCACAGACTGAAAATGCATCAAAAAGTTGTCAAATGTAAAATCTTTTTCTGATTCTACCACAGGCGAATCATCAACATATTTACAATCAGTTGTATTTTCAGTTGTACACACTTTAGATTTTTTCGGTGGTGCAGCTCTGCTTGCAAGGCAATTTCCTGTTAGGCTTGGTCTTACATAAATAAAGTGGCAGATGTTGAAAAATTTTGGAATTGCTCCTGATTTTAAAATGTACCTCATTCTTTCTAATTGAAAAGCACTTCCATCAGTAAAACATTTTCAATATCCTCATCCAAAAAATGCAATTCACAGACCTTACTTATTTTGGTCAATTCTTTGTCCGCTCTAGGTATGGCCAATTTCTCTTTTGGGAATAGATCAGCATCCTAAAATAAAATACGTTACAATATTTTTATTTATTAGTTATCTTTTTATGTATTACTAAACACTGCATTACAATCTTCTTATTTATTTATATATAAAAGCGCTTAATAGATGCTCACCACAAAATCTATGTTTACAGGAAATACAATAAGCACACATTTAGCATTGTTGGCTATCAGTTACAATGATCGTATGCGAAACAAAACTTTTGACTTGTAAAATGTCAGATTAAAATAACAAATACTCCATTGTATTCACAGCTTCAAATTTTATAGGTGGGGGAAGGTGCACTTCAAATGTAATGGCCCTCTTAAAAGAAAGAAATTTCCTTTCAAAATCAATTATTTTATAACTATAGCAAGTAAAACTGACTGAGAAGCGTTTGTAAATATACAGTGAAATCTAATAAAGATATGATACTTACATGCGGCGGGTAGAATAAAGTGGGATTCTTTTTACCTTCAATTTTACGTTGTTTTCTGTCACTGTCTTACTCTCAGGAACGAAACATGTACTAGAAACCATATTTTGAGAAAAATCGAAGTATTGGTAATAAAGGAATAAATTAAAATCAAATAAACTTGTGATCAACCTAATGCTATTTGAATGGAACAATAAGGACTGTACTAACAGCAGCGCCACTAAATTGGAATCTTTCTTCCCCTCAATCATTTGTCACTTTTCTCCGCTGCAGCCTATTTCGTTTCCCCTCCTTCTATCTAGTCTTCATGTTCATAAGGCTTGTCAAACGTAAATTTGACATGGATGCCATCAGGTGGCATACAGAAATAAGGATGACTAACAACAATACTGTTAAGTTCACCCCAAGATAAATACCTTGAGTTAATTAATAAATTTCCAAGAATTTAACCTCCTTGGAGCAAATAAGCTTCTGTCCAAAGAAGCAAATATTCCCAAGATTAAGTATACGCTTCCTTGTAAACGCAACCAAAGCAGTCTTCTGTGGATTAACCGTAAGACCTGCATTTTTGCACCATGTCTCAACCCTCCTGAGAGCAGTAGACATCATGTCAGAGACAGTGTTGCCAAATTTGCCCCTAGCAATGATGACAACATCGTTTGCATATCCAACGTAAGAGACGCCTGAAATATTGATGCTTTCCAAAAGAGAGTCCACAACTAAACACCAAAGAATTGGTGAAAGCACACCTCCTTGTGGACAGCCCGAAAGTGCATGCACAGTCATACTATCACCAAGTAAAGATGCACAGATATACCTGTTAGATAACAAATCCAATAAGAGATCGTGGTATCAACACCTTTTCTGTCAAGAGCAACAAGGATGGTATCGATGGGTACCTTATCAAAGGCACCTTCAATGTCGAGAAAGGTAGCAAGAGCAATTTCCATGGCATTGAAATTTCTCTCCAAAATAAAGGAGAGACTGTAAAGAGCAGTGTCCGTAGATTTGCCCGGTTGATAGGCATGTTGAGAATTAGACAAGGGCTTAGAGGCCAGAATCACTTCCCTTAAGTACCTATCAATAAGCTTTTTAATAGTCTTTAAAATAAAAGACGTAAGGCTAATAGGCCTAAAAGATTTGGCCTCATAGTGATTGTCCTTTCCAATTTTCGGAATGAAGATTACCTTAGTATGCCTCCACGCATTTGGTATGTGACCTAAGGCAATACAGGCTCTGTAGATACTGCAGAGAATTGGAGCTAGCACCTCAATTCCCTCCTGGAGAAGAATTGGAATGATGCCATCAGTTCCCGGAGTTTTATAGGATTTATGGGAATTAATTGCCCATTTGACCCTATCAAGAGTAACAATGCTCCTAGCAATGCTCCAACTATTGTCGTCAGAAGAGGACGTGGAGCAAGCAATACCACTGTCACAATGAACATAAGGATAAGAAACCGGAAAGTGAACCCTGAACAGCTCAGTCAGGGTCTCTTCACCAGTAACAGTAAAGTCACCATTAGACATCTTGACAGAGTTCAGATTACAATTTCTGTCTCTTGCCATCAACTTAACAAGTTTTGCTACGGCAGGGGCATCATTAATACCTTCGCAGTACGTTCTCCAAGAATTCCTCTTGGAGTCCCTGACTGCTTTATTATAGGAGGTGAGGGCAGATTTATAAACCTGCCATTCTTCATTTTTCTTAGCTCTATTAAAGAGCTTCCTGCATTTCCCACGCAACCGGCTGAACTCATTAGACCACCAAGGAACAATCCTTGGGGAGTCAGCATTTGTGGTTCTGCAGTTACTATGGAAAGATTGGATGATAGCCTGTTGCACAAAGTCAACAGCCAAATCCAGGTTTTCAATAGAGAAATACTCACCATTGTGACTAGCCAACTTGGCCCTGAGATCATCTTCGTAGGAACCCCACTTAGTGTTCCTAGGATTCCTACCTTTATCAGCTATAGGCTTTACAGGACCTTTAACAAAAAAAAGAAATTAATTGATGGTCAGACAGGGATATATCATCTGAAACCTTCCAATTAACGACGTTATCATAAGCAGAACTATTGCTTAAGCTGATATCCAATACTTCGCGACGATTTACAGTCACGAAGGTAGGAGAATTACCCTTATTGAATACATAGAGCTTATTAAGAAGGGTCTGTTCTAAGAGATCATCACCTCTACGGTTACAATTACTACTGCCCTAAACAGTGTTATGGGCATTCGCATCGCAACCAATGATCATTTTTTTGTCATTACAATACTCAGTAAGATTGATAATGACATTAGAAAGAGTTTCCTTATCTTCATAAGGAAGATAGGCAGAAGCAAAGATGTATTCCATCATATGTTCATTAGTTTTAAGTTTCACACTGATGGCAACATTGTCACCATCGAGGAATTTAACCAGATGAACAGCATTGAGCTTGTTGCTAACAGCAATACAGGCTCTAGGTCTGGTATAGGATGTGTCATAAAAGACATTGAATCCTTTGATCCCTAGACCCAAAATCTTTCCATTACAGGTCCAGGGTTCCTGGATGAGAGCAATATCAGCTCTACCATTGAACAGCCTTTTGCTAAGAATGGCAGAGGCAGAACGACTGTGGTGCAGATTAATTTGCGCAACATTAAGACAGCCCATAAACAAAAACAAAAAGAGGGCAGAGAAAACCTAGGAGAGAGAGGCCCTCCTAGTAACATGACAATGATCAGCAACAAGCATAATATCATTGTCAAAATCCTTCGTGCGTTTTTCCAACTCATCATCCGAAATCAGAGGGTTAGCATGAAGTGTAACATCAGAACCAGAAGCAATTTCTAGATCATTAAGTTTAGGTATCATAGTCTCAAGACTACCAATACTTACCTGAGAGGAGGTCGTCCGGTCTACTGGCTGTTCCTCCATCTCCATCTTCCCTTTGGGCTTCTCGTTTGGATCTCGAAGAATCTTAAAGACTCCACGGTCCAAACCGGTGAAGGCACCAAGGTCAGCTTTGCGAATCGCTTCCGCAGCCTCCGAATCCACCTCGAAGATCCATCTTACAGAGTGGGGTTCCACAAAATTTTGCAGAACACGCCACTCCTCAGACTTCAGCTCCGGGTTGAAACGGTTCAGCCATTTCAGCAAAACACTCGGCTCCTTGGTGTACACATCCCTGGTCTTGAAGGCCACCTTGACAGGTTTGGGAAGGTCATTGGCACTCAAGACTATAAGTGCCTCTCCCAAAACCTGACTGTCATTATGGAAGGTTCTCTTGACCTATTCCACAGTATTTGCATCATTGCAATGAAGAACCAAGCTCCAGCATTTGAGCTGAAGCTATGAATCTTCGGAAGTTGCTCACCAGTGGGGATCTTATCGAGAGTCACCATCTGGATGATATCAACCTCTTCCTTGCTCAGCTTACTAGAAGGGAAGGAATTCTTGACGATTGCCATCTTAATAACCTGAACTGCCTGAGCATAAGTTCCAGGTTGGATGTCCGTTCTTGATCTTTTCTTGACGACTAGATCTCTTGGAGAGGGTGTGGCTCCTACCGACCTAAGTCGTTTGGTGCCTCCGACCTTCTCTGTGACAGTGCCAACTTTTGCAAGCCTCTGGTCCAGCTGCCTAGGCGTGCGCCTCCTCCTGCGCCTCTGTGCTTTGGTGAGTATACCCTGCGTCACAGCCATGGTTTCAGTGTGTCGGTCACCGAGGCTCACGACTCCACTTCCTTCCACAGCCGGACTGCAGGCTTCCTCCTTTTTGCCAAGATCCAACCCCATAGGGGTTGTTTCAATGGCTGATTAGGAAACACCCGAAGATGAACCCAATCCTTTCTACAAACCTTCACTTTTACTGCTGCAGCACGAAGAACCAGTAAAACTCGGAAAAGTCTCATCTGATTGCTCCATGCTGTAACCATCAAAGAGAAAAATACCACGGATTACTTCCAGTTCGATCGAAGCCCCCGCTAGGCTCCGTCTCCCCACACTTTTCTGACGTGAAAAGTGTAACCGCCGGAGTCATTCGCAAAGGTAGATGATAAGGAGCGGGCCATAACGTGCACCGGGTGCACAGGGCCCAGGGATCAGCAAGGATCCAAGGGGGATTTCTCGATATGAAACGCTCCCCACCATGCAACCAAGGGACTCGACCTCTGGAACCGTTTACTACAAACGTTTCTTGAAAGCAATACTACAGATGCACGCCGCTTTGCCCTTTTCGCCACACAACCACCTGGTCCCATTCCCGAGGCCAAACGGTATACCTTACAGCAGAGGCCGAAGAGTAGTACTAAGGCCCATAAGGCAGAAGTGAAGTTTACTAGGGGCTTGGCATTGATGCAATCTGCAGCTAGAAGAAAAAAGTTTGCTCGGGTACCTCGGGATAGCAACACCCGTATCCACAAAAGAAATGGATCCCTGAGGATTTTACAGAGTGAGACTAAGTGCCTCACTTCCAACCCCCAACCTGGAGGACCAGGATGTCTTGTTTAGTCTGGAACCTCACCTTTGACCTGTCCGGCATGGGAGACCCTGCCAGTAGCAAAAAAGCTACCGCCGGCATAGCTCTCAGGATCATTGGAACACACAAGCCCCACCACCGCGGCAAGGCATAGACATCATTCAGGGGGAATGTACCTGTAAAATTGAGGATAACAAACTTTCATTACCGTTTAACAATTTTATTGCTATTTCACTTCAGATTTATGGACTCTTGCTAATACGTACAATAAATGTTGGTCCTTGACTGTCCGTCTTAACAAGAGATCACTGTATATTCATTTTGTGCTAATTTCATGAATGTTACAGAATTAGTAATTGTGCGAATTCTAAGAAAATGAATTGGGTATATTAATAAAGAAGTTTCAAATTTTAATAAGTATTATTTCTGTAAAAATAGCTAAAAAGTAGCATCTTCGTTAAAATCACAGAATAAAACAATTAATGATACCATTACTAATTTGTTTTAATATATATTTATGTCATTTTTTATACTTTTGCTTTATTGTTGGACCACTGTATCTGCATGCCAAATTTGAAGGCTATTGGATGGATGGTTCAGATTTATAAAAAAAAGAGGGGTCTTTATAACATATTAAACTTTTTTATAAATAGTTTATGTGGCCCAAGTACCTATGTACAATTCAACCTTCTGCCCCTCCCCCTCCCCTATTATTATCCCTGGGGGTTTCAGACAAATAAAAGTAGTCCTTAATAGAGATCCTGTTTTTGACTGTAGAGAGGATTCATGCGACATCATGAGATTGTTTTATTTGTACAAGCAATCATCACTGGACGTACATTAGGTTTGTAACAGAAGATGCTATTTCTTCAAGTATTTTGGTGGGTTTTTATTTTAATAAAAAACTGTTTTATTTGGAACCTAGGTGTACATCAATATATATTGATGTATGCCTAGCTAGAACTAACTAGAAAGTATAAAGACGTGTGGTTGTCTTGCTTTCATCATGAATTAGAAAATTAAAAACAGTAGCGTTATAATAGACTATCATGTCATAATAATTCAAATAAATTTTATTAATATAGTTTTAAATATATTTACTTTTATGTTCATTATACATCATCCAGAAAGTTATCGATAAATTTTCACTTCTTTTTTTTATTTTAATCTTCATATTGTTTACATTAAGAAAGTGTCTTTACAATGTATTGTTTGAATATCTGAAATAATAGTACCTCAAAATCATGCTAAAATTTGTTATTCAATGCTATGAAACTGTGAACTCTTAGACTTATATGTTATAATAATGTTAATGTTTACTAATTATAATTTAAGTACAAAAAAAATTCTCTGAAAAAAAGTAAATTTTAAAAAGTTTCTTTTGAGCTTTCCTCGTTTCTACATTTCATACACAACAATAAGGGTTTTTCTAAACTCTTGTGTAGCGTAAGCATTCGTGTTTTATTTTAAAATTTCCTTTTATTTCTTGAGGAAGCATTGTGAATATAACTTAGTTTTTCATTAAATATATCAATGTGCAAGTAAAAAAAATAAATAAATGGGATTGTTACTTTATATACACATTCCTAGAAATGACCTATTCAATAACGCATCTTTAAAAAAAATCATGACAGCATTGGTATATACAGGAGTTTCTTCTAGAAAGTTATAGGTAACATGCAGTGGTATAAAAATAAAAAGCAAGTAGGTATGTTCTTACGTTTTCAAGAAGTAATAAAATCATATCAAGGAATCTTATATAATAAGCTTGTTAGGCTCTTTGAATGCTGCTGATTTGATGCTCTGAAATACTGCTGATTTCTTCCAACTAAATCTCCAATTATAAAATGATAAATATAAGCAATTCTAAAAAAAGCAAAGAAAGGTTCTATTGTATTTTCATGCTAGGAAGTGGTTGAAACTGCTCCAAGGGTTTTAAACTTTACAACTTTATTGTAGCAAAAATATTATTTTATTAGCTTGGTTGCAAAAAGACTGCACTGCTGTCACAATGCACTCTCAGTGATTATAAAATTGGAATAAGAAAATGAATATTTTAAAGAATAAATTTTTAAAACTTAGAATGAAAAGGTAAAAGCAAACAGTGTTTTCAAATTTGATTCTTCAAACCATTTTAAGAGTAGTAGTAGTGGCTGCCAGCTTCGGGCTCATGGAGCACATAACTATGTTCACAAGAACAGTTTTGCACTCCACAACTAAAATCACAAACATCTTACTTTTTAAGAGTAAAGAGGCATTTCAAGATGAGATATTGAAAAGTAAACAAACATGTTTTAATATTTGCATTTTGAAAAATAAAGAATCACATTTAAATGTTTAAAGTAAACACACATTTTAAGTGTAAACAGCTTACACATAGCAACATTTGGAGATAAATCAATATGATTCTGAATTATTATCACAAAACTATTTTGCTTTGCAACAACTATGTGATTTCTGATTTAAAGAAAGTTAAACTCAGAAGCTGTGCAAAAATTTTGTAAATATGTTCAGTACATCTGGGTTGATACGTAAGTTCAGTAATAATGAACTGTGGTGCTCGAAGTTAGCGGTCATTAAATATAGCAATTAGTTTTTACAGCAATTATTGATTTAGCAAGTTCTGTGTTAGAAGAGGAATTAATCGGCAAAAATTAAAATATTCTTTCTTAATTTAACTAAAGATAAGATACTAGTTTCTCAAAATACTATCAACAATGCAACTGTAATTGATGAAACAACACTTTCTACTGTTTTGTACTGAAGAGCAAGGTTGAGATTCTGTGATGAATTTAGGTTCTTCGGCAATATAAAAATACTGCCATCAAATGAAATATTGAATACATTTATGAGGATAAAGGTGAATTAAGAAATGTAGATTGCCTAACTATTTCATAATTATGCATAAAATCTATTATAAATTATATATTTTGAATGGTTGAAAATATGCAATAAATGTACGAGCAATTATTCATATATTACAATGTAATTAACATTTACTCTGATTCATTTTAACTGAAAGAATGAACAAAATTAAATTTCTCTTATACACATGAAAATAATTTTTAATAAGGGATGCATACTTACAATTGTATGTATGCATCAGGGTTGGGCATATAGAATATGTATTCTACATTTGACGTATAATACATGGTTTTCTACTGATGTAGTTTACATTGTAAAAAAATATCAGATTTTTCTGCATATTCTATGTGTACAAAACCTAACCAATCATTTTAATTCAAAGTAATATTTTAAAACTTTAAAGAGTGCATGATATTTAAAAATAATAGCACATTTTCACAATATAGGATAAAAACTTAAACTTAATATACCAGTTTATATTTTTATATTTAATTACAGCTTGAAGTATTGGTTAATTCCTTTTATTTTCATTTCACTAAGATATCAAGTAAGAAATTACACTAAGCAAAGTATAAAACACCACTACAAAATAATACACACTTTAAACACCACTATAAAATAGTGAAATAGGACAAATCTGAAGAAATTATCCATTGTAACCATATTTTAAGCTCAAAAATTAAATATGAGAAAAAAATTTTAATTAAAATATCCCATGTGCATCATATTATGGTTGAAATTAAGACTAGGTATGATACACATAATTGTTTTGAATGAGTAAATATTCATCTTCTATATAAATAAAAATGAAAATCTGTCTGTCTGTCTGTTTGTCACACCATCACGGGAGAACGGCTGAACCGAATTTGATGAAATTTTGTGGGTAGCCCAGAAATAGCCCCACTTAAAATTATATCCGTGTTTTGAGTTTCTACGACCAGTGGTTCTCGAGATATTAGTAAAAAACGAAATTTTCGTTTGTCTCATCATCACGGAAAAACGGCTGAACCGAATTTAATGAAATTTGGTGAATAGCCTTGAAATATCCCCCCCATAATTTTTGTCCAAGTTTCGAGTTTCTAAGACCTGGGGTTGTCGAGATATTAATGAAAAACGGAACTTTTTCCTAGGAGTTCTACTCCCTAACTCCGTGGTTTATCCAAACGAAAAGCTTGAAAATCGTTTGAAAGTGAATTAAAATTTAATCTGAGTTTGATGGGAGATTTTTTGCGTTAATTAGTCACTTTCTGAAAACATGAATTGTTTGAAACATGATTTAAAGGGGAAATCTATCTCCATGGTTCATGGTTTATTTAAAACAAGCTTTTACGGAACAATGAGAAGTATAGAGAAATCAAAATCGTTATTTAATTTCGCAGTTTATGTTATAAGACATGACATATTTAACATGTTATAAGATTCTATCTTATATCATGTTAATCATGTTACTCAGAAACGCAATTAAATTAAATCTGTCTGTTAACTTTAATAATTATTTTTTCGATTTGAATAATAAATAAATGGATATAAAAATATATTTTAGAAAAGAACGATTTGATTTTTCTTATAGCATTTTTGACTGGATAATATCAATTACGGTCTTCAGGTTTAAAAATTATTATTATTTATATTTTCGGGGATTATTGATTCAAGGATTATTGATATTTTCAAGTTATTATGCAATTATTTTATTATGACAAAAATTGTTTAAACTCATATTTTGTATGTTGTACGAATCTTCTACAAATACACGTGTATATCTTTTAATCTACGAGAATATAAGTAGTACAGGTATATTGACATATGTTTTGATATATATTGGCATATATTGGAATCAATTACGACCTTCTGGTATAAAGAGTACGGATATTATTGATGTTTTCAATTTATTACGTCATCTCTTTTATTTTGGCAAAGTTTTTTGAGACGCATATTGTAATACGGGTAATCTTCTACTAACACATTGGTATATTTTCTGATCTGCGACAATATAATTAGTACGGGGTTGCATATATTCATTCAATTCCTATTTTTTCTTCTGTAAATTTGCTTACAAAAGGGGGCAGGATGTTTTATTCTTCAGATCTGATCGTGAAGATAATTTTGCATAGTGAGAACATATATTCTTAAACTTCTCTTTAGGAGCAATAAATTTAATATTTTAACAGAATTTGCACATGATTGCGAACTTTAAGTTTCTTTAAATTATACACTCCGTACGAATAACGGGTGTGCTGTTAGTGGTTAATAAATTTTAACATTTTAGGAGGATATATCATGTTGCTCGGCATCGCAATTAAATTAAATGTGTTTGTTAATGTTTTTATTATTTTTTTTCGATTTAAATAATAAATAAATGGATATAAAAGTATATCTTATGAATGGACGGTTTGATTTTTCTTTTAATTATATTAATTACTGACTGCGTACATCAATTGCATTTATTTTGGCAAAGAGTTTTCAAGCTTATATCGTATTTAGCTACTAAACTCATATATTGTGTTTAGCCAATAAATTCATATAGCCGATTGTTGAAACAGAAAAAGAGTAGAGCGGGTATATCTTCTAATACAATTGTAGTGTTTTCATTTAGTATATTGAAACGGGATAAGAATGTTTCATTCAGATCTGCAAATTCAAAGCTACGAATTTGGAGGGATATCGCTAATTTGACAACTTTTCTTAAACTTTGCCAAATTGACGGAAATGTCGCCAAATTGATATAAACGACACACAAACAGCTGCCATAAACCTTCGGGTTGGTCGTGTGGCTTGGGTCTTCTACATATCAATGAAATTTTTTTTTGTTTTGTTAGAAGAGAGTACTGAAATGATGTTTGGTTAGCATTCATCTGTCAGACCAACCATCCTACTTAGTAATACATTTAGCGAATTTTTAAAATGTCACCAAATTGATAAAAATGTTTTCAAATCTATAAAAATATCTTGAAATTGATAAAATTGCGCTACATAAATGATATTAATTGTTTTTTGTTAGGGGATAGTATTGTGATGATATTTCGTCAATTTGTCGCAAAGTGGAACTGTCAGTTCTACAGTCCCACTTGGCGATAAATTTGGCGATTTTTTAAAATGTCGCCAATTTGACGAAACTGTCGCCAAATGTTCCATAGAAATATAACTATTTAGACGATATTTTTTCTACCAATTTATTTGAAGCAAATGATATCATGTCGCTTCAACGGATTTAAATCCAATGTGTTTATGCGGCAGACGATTTTTATTAAATCCTTTCCGATTTGAATAATGAAGATATGTATATAAAATAAATTTCATTGCCATTTCATTTTGGACTGGATAATATCAATTATACTCTTCAGGTTTAAACATTATTATTATTGATATTTTCCGGAATTATTGATTCAGGGATTATTGATATTTTTAAGTTATTACGCCATTGTTTTATTGCGGCAAAAATTGCTGACACACGCATATTGTACGTTGTACGAGTAATCTTCTAGGAATGCACGGGTATATCTTCTAACCTACGAGAATATAAGTAGTACAGGTATATTGGCATATATTTTGACATATATTGGAATCAAGTACAGTCTTGGGATTAATTATATATTCAATTTATTACGTCGTCTGTTGTATTTTACCAAAAAACATTTGTGACTCATATTGCAAAACGGGTAATCTTCTACTAATAATCGAAAATTATAAGTAGTACGTGTATATCTTCCCATATAATTTTAGCACTTTAATTTTGACATATATTGGAATAAATGACTGTCTTCAGATTTAAAGATTACGGGTTTATTGGTATTTTCAATTTATACATGTAATCTACTAATACAGGTTATATTTTCTAATATTCGCGTATATAATTAGTACGGGTCCCATACAATTTTAACGCTTTTATTTTGCATATATTGATTCAATTCCATATTTTTTTTTATATTTGCTTACATAAGGGGTCCAAGATGTTTTATTCTTCAGATATGTCCATGAAGATAATTTTATATAGCGAGAACAGAGATTCTTAAACTTCATTTTAGGAGCATTATATTAAATATTTTAACAGAATATTTTGATTAAACATGTCATTTAGTATACTATAAGAATTTGGGCATGATTATGAATTTCAAGTTTCTTTATATTATATACTCCGTACGAAGAACGGGTATGCTGCTAGTTTATCTATATAAATAAAATTGAAAATCTGTCTGTCTGTTTGTCCCATCATCACAGGAGAACGGCTGAACCGAATTTAATGAAATTTTGTGGATAGCCTTGAAATAGCCCCCCATAAATTTTGTCCAAGTTTCGAGTTTCTAAGACCAGGGGTTGTCGAGATATTAATGAAAAAGGGAACTTTTTCTTCGGAAATCTACTCTCCAACTCCGTGGTTTATCCAAACGGAAAGGATGAAAATCGTTTGTTTAAAACGCTAAAATGAAATAAAACTTTATTTCCGAGTTTGGTGCAAGATTTTTGCCTTAATTAGTCACTATAGGAAAACATAAATTGTTTGAAACATGAATTTAGATGGAAAAATTTACCTTCATGTTTCATTTTTCACAAGCTTTTACTCAACGATGTAAAGTATAAAGAAATCAAAATGGCTATTTAATTTCGCATTTTATGAGGAAGATTCTATCTTATATCATGTTGCTCGGCAACGGAATGAAATTAAATGTGTTGTTAATATCTATTATTATATTTTCTATTTGTATAATCTATATAAATAAAATTGAAAATCTGTCTGTCTGTCTGTCTGTCTGTTTGTCCCATCATCACGGGAGAACGGCTGAACCGAATTTGATGAAATTTTGTGGGTAGCCTAGAAATAGCCCCACTTAAAATTTAGTCTATGGTTGGAATTTCTACGAACAGTGGTTCTCGAGATATTAGTAAAAAACGAAACTTTCGTTTGTCTCATCATCACGAGAGAACGGCTGAACCGAATTTAATGAAATTTTGTGGGTGGCCTTGAAATAGCCCCCCATAAATTTTGCCCAAGTTTCAAGTTTCTAAGACCAGGGGTTGTCGAGATATTAATGAAAAACGGAACTTTTTTTATAGGAGTTCTACTCTCCAACTCCGTGGTTTATCCAAACGGAAAGGATAAAAATCGTTTGTTTAAAGCGTCAAAGGGAATTAAAACTTTATTTTTGAGTTTGATGCAGGATTTTTGCATTAAATAGTCACTATCTGAAAGCATGAATTGTTTGAAACATGAATTTAAATGGAAAAATCTACCTCCATGTATTTCACAAACTTTTACTCAACGATTAGAAGTATAAAGAAATTAAAATGGTTATTTAATTTCGCATTTTATGAGGAAGATTCTATCTTATATCATGTTGCACGGCAAAGGAATGGAATTAAATGTGTTTGTTAATGATTATTATTATTTTTTCTATTTGTATAATAAATAAATGGATGTAAAAATATATTTTATAATTGAACGGTTTGATTGTTCTTTTAATTATATATATTGCGGACAGCGGACATTACTTTTATTTATTTTAGCAAAGAGGTTTCAAGCTCATATATTGTGTTTAGCTAATAAACTCATAATAAATGAACGGTTTGATTGTTCTTTTAATAATATATATTGCGAACTGCGTACATCACACTTTTATTTATTTTAGCAAAGAGGTTTCAAAGCTCATATATTGTGGTTAGCTAATAAACTCATATATTGTGTTTACCCAATAAATTCATTTAGCCGATTGTTGAAGCAGAAAAAGAGTAGAACGGATGTATGTATCTTCTAATACAATTTTAGTGTTTTCATTTAGTATATATACAGACGGGATATGGATATTTTATTCTTCAGATCTGTAAATTTAGAGCTACGAATTTAGCGGAATATCTCTAAATAACTTGGTAACTTTTCTTAAACTTTACCAAATTAGAGGAAATATCTCCAAATTGATAAAAATGACCCAAATCAATGAAATTAAATTTGTTTTTTTAGAATAGAGTACTGAAATGATGTTTCTGTAGCATTTGTCGGTCAGTCCATCCATCCTACTTAGTAACGCATTTAAGTAATTTTTTTAATATCACTAAATTGATAAAAATATTTGTAAATCCATAAAAATATTATGGAGACGAAAATGTCGCCAAACCTTCCATGAAGATCACATTATTCAGACGACATGATTTCCATCAATTTATTTGAAGCAGATGATATCATGTCGCTTAGCAACGGATCCAATGTGTTATGTGTCATACGATTTTTATTAAATCTAATAAAAATGTGTATATAAAATAAATTTCATTGACATTGCATTTTTGACTGGATAATATCAATTACGGTCTTCAGGTTTAAACATCATAATTATTGATATTTCGGGGACAGTTGATTCAGGAATTATTGATATTTTCAAATTATTATGCCATTGTTTCATTATGACGTAATCTTAATACCTTCTGGTATTAAGATTACGGGGATTTTTGATACTTTCAATTTATTACGTCATCTTTTTTATTTTGGTAAATATTTTTAAGACTCATATTACAATATGTTTAAGCTTCTACTAACACACTGGCATATTTTCTAATTTGCGACAATATAAGTAGTACGTGGTTGCATATATTGATTCAATTCTTTTTTTGTGTGTGAATTTGTTCACAAAAGGGGCCAGGATATTTCATTCTTCAGATTTGCCCGTGAAGATAATTTTGCATAGTGAGAACAGATATTCTTAAACTTCTCTTTATGAGCAATAAATTTAATATTTTATCAGAATTTGCACATGATTGCGAATTATAAGTTTTTTTATATTATATACTCCGTACGAAGGACGGGTATGCTGCTAGTAAATAAATAAATGGATGTAAAAATATATTTTATAAATGAACGGTTTGATTGTTCTTTTAATTATATATATTGCGGACTGCGTACATCACTTTCATTTATTTTAGCAAAGAGGTTTCTACCTCATATATTGTGTCTAGCTAATAAACTCATATATTGTGTTTACCCAATAAATTCATTTAGCCGATTGTTGAAGCAGAAAAAGAGTAGAACGGGTGTATGTATCTTCTAATACAATTTTACTGTTTTCATTTAGTATATACAAACGGGATCAGGATATTTTATTCTTCAGATCTGCAAATTCAGAGGAATATCTCTAAATAACTTGGTAACTTTTCTTAAACTTTACCAAATTAGTGGAAATGTCTCCATATTGATAAAAATGACCCAAATCAATGAAATTAAATTAGTTTTTTTAGAATAAAGTACTGAAATGATGTTTCCGTAGCATTTGTCGGTCAGTACATCCATCCTACTTAGTAACACTTGGTAAAAATATTTCAAAATCCATAAAAATATCATGAAATTGATAAAATCGCGCTTAATAAATGAAATTAATTGTGTTCTGTTAGGGGATAGTATTGTGATGATGTTGCGTCAATTTGTCGCAAAATGGGACTATCAGTTCTATAGTTCCACTTGGCGATAAATTTGGCGATTTTTTAAGTTATAGCTAAATTGGCGAAAATGTCGCCAAACCTTCCATGGAGATTGCATTATAAAGATGATATGATTTAAATCAATTTATTTAAAGCAAATGATATCATGTCGATTAGCAACGGATCCAATATGTTATACGGCATATGATTTTTATTAAATCTTTTCAGATTTAAATAGTAAAAATATGTATATAAAATAAATTTCATTGACATTGAATTTTTGACTGGATAATATCAATTACGGTCTTCAGGTTTAAACATCATTATTATTGATATTTTCGGGGACTGTTGATTCAGGGATTACTGATATTTTCAAATTATTATGGAATTGTTTTATTATGACGAAAATTGTTGAAACTCATATATAGTACGTTGTACGAGTAATCTTCTACAAATGTATGGGTAAATCTTCCAATCTACGAGAATATCAGTAGTACAGGTATATTGACATATATTTTGATATATATTGGCATATATTGGAATCAATTACGACATTCTGGTATTAAGATTACGGGGATTTTTGATACTTTCAATTTTTTACGTCATCTCTTTTATTTTGGCAGATATTTTTGAGACTCATATTGCAATACGGGTAAGCTTCTACTAACACACTGGCATATTTTCCAATCTGCGACAATACAAGTAGTATGGGGTTGCATATATTGATTCAATTCCTTTTTTTTGTAAATTTGCTTACAAAAGGGGCCAGGATGTTTTATTCTTCAGATGTGCCCGTGAAGATAATTTTGCATAGTGAGAACAGATATTCTTAAACTTCTCTTTATAAGCAATACATTTAATATTTTAACAGAATTTGCACATGATTGCGAATTATAAATTTCTTTATATTATATACTCCGTACGAAGAACGGGTATGCTGCTAGTTTATAATAAAATTATGGACATATGACCTGTTTGAAGTTGAGCAGTTTCATAACTAGCTACTTATCTCTGGATGTTGTTTTGAACTCAATCCCAAAAAGTCGATTTCATTTAAGATACATACCAAATAAACCAACCATGTTGAATAATAAAAAGTAAACAAACATTTTTAGAAATTATATTACATCTTTGTAGTGATATATGGTCATGTTTTTCATTATTTTTATATATTACATTGAAATTTCATATATTTTGAATTGTTTGGTCAAATGAAAAAAATATATATATAAAGTTATTTCTTGCATATGGTCACACTTTCACAAGTGATTGTTTTTTCTTAAATCTCCAAATGATTCCAATTAGGGATAAAATGCTGCAACATGTTATAAAAACTTTATGCATAAACAGGTCTTGGTCGAATGGGAAAAAAAATGCATCCATCATATCTGTGACTTACCATGTGTTATTTGATTTGTATTTTTACGTTGAATATTATACGAAATCTTATAGAGATCAAAAATAGGATTTTAACACAAATGATATAATTCATCATTTCAAATTGGAAAACAGCATCAAACATAGACAGTATATGTAATATATGTATAGTAATATTCTTATATACGAATGTCGACAGGACAGAGCACCAGGCGCGAAGCGCCTTTAATCTCCAGTTTCAATATGTGGTTCTTATCGTCAGTGACCCTAATTGGAGGTTCGAGGTTTTTATTTACTACTTTTTATTATTTGTCCTAGCTCCTAGTGTGGCAATTTGTTGCATATTTAGAGTTTAAGCAGTTTGGGGGGTTGATGCAGATCTAAGGGTTACCTAGCATTTTGGCAGTTTAGAGTTCAGAACATTTTTTTTATAAAACATTAGTCGCGAGTTTTATTTAATATCAGATGTTTGAGGTGGGATTTTTTTAATTCCGATTATTGATGTTTAGAACAACGCGGGGTCTCTTACGAGATTTGGCTTTGAGATGATTATAGTCATGCAGATTGAATAATAGTTCATTTGGAACGGATGACAAATTTTTGTAAAATTTAAGCGCTAGCTTTTTAATTTGGGCTCTAACAGTTTTTATTTTGAAGTCATTCCTAATTACAGTTTTTTAAGTACCTGGGAGCTTTCCTGATAATACGTAGGGTTTTGTTTTGTTTTGTCTCTAGGAGGTCTATTGTGGTTTTACAGGCATATCCCCATACGGGTGCTGCATACAGCATTCCCTGGCGGATGACCGATTTATAAATTAGCAATTTGTTTTGATGATTGAGATTTCCGTTTCCTATTATTGGGTATAAGGCTCCTGTAGTTATATACGCTTTTTTGATTAAGTTCGTTACGTGCTGCTTCCAGGTTAGGTGGGAATCTATCGTTACACCTAGGTATTTAGTAGATTTTTCCGCGTGTAGGGCATGATTGTTTATGTACAGTGGCAGCGGAGGTTTATGTTTCCTCGAGAAATAAATCCAATGACATTATTGGGATTTAATTTTATTCGCCATTTTCCAGCCAAGTTTGGAGTATGTCTAAGTGTTGTTATAGCTGTCTGTGCGTTACTGAGACATAGGGGTGTTTTGTAAGTAGCGCACTGTCACCTGCATAGAGTGCCAGCTCTGTGTTTGGAGTCCTAGGGATGTCGTCCAGGTATATGTTAAAGAGTGTCGGGCCCAGGATAGAACCTTGCGGTACACTACATTTAATAAGCTTGGGTGTAGATAAGTTTCCTCCTATTCTGACTTGAAAGTGTCTGTTATTTAAGTATGAGATTAAAAGTTTGACAAGAGCGTCAGGGACTTTTAAAATGATCAATTTGTACGCTAATTCACAGTGCCACACTTTATCAAAGGCTTTTTGTATGTCCAGAGAAATCACAGCTGTGGGTGTCTTGTTATTAAGACCAGAAGATATGTACTCTACCACTCTCAGCAATTGATGAGTGGTGGAGTGCTTTGGCCGAAATCCAAACTGCTCCGGAATGATAATGTCAATCTTACTAAGGCGCGTGTCCAGTCTCTTAAGAATTATTTTCTCAGTAATTTTACTAAGAGTCGGTAGTAAGCTAATTGGTCTGTAGTTGGCTGGTATTGTGGCATCCTCACCTGGCTTATGTATTGTTATAATTATCGCTTCCTTCCATTCTCTGGGGAAATAGTTTAGTTTTAATATTTTATTTATTAAGATAGTCAAGTAACATATTACGTTTAGGGGTAGGATTTTGACCTCAATATTTCTGATTTTGTCGAGCCCTCGGCTTTTACGTTTTTTCATAATTTCTACTATCTCCAGCGGGGTGGCTGGGTTAATCTCAGCCGTTACCGGGGAATTCCTGAAGTTATTTAAAGTTTGTCTAACCATTCTTAGAGTGTCCTGACACATGAGATCGTGGTTTGGTTGGAATTGTTTTTCATAATGGCTTGCGAGCGCCTCGGCTTTTTCGTCGTCTGAGTACGCAATTTTAGCGCCATCTATTAGTGGCGGGAGCTTAATTTGAGGTTTCCTGAGTCTTTTTGGGAATTGCCAGAGCGATAGGTCTTCTGGGCTAAAGGATTCGATTAGTTGTTTATACTGTTGCTGCTTTTCTGCGACAATTTCCCCCCTGACTTTGCACGTGAGTCTGTCAAGCTCCCTTTTAAGGGCGGGGTCTCTGTTAGCTTGCCATGTCTTACGTATTCTATTTCTTTGCCTGACTAATTGTTTGACATGGTGGGAAAGTGTGGGCATTATTTGAAACTCACGATGTGTTGTGGCAGAGGCAATTGCTCTCTTGATTTCTGTTATAAGTGTGTACGTGGCAGAGTGAATATCCGCCGTGCTCATTATGTCAGGTACTGCTCGAAGAGTGCTCTTTTGAATACTTCCCAGTTGACCCTCTTATCCCAGAGAGGCTGGAAGAGGTGTGTTAAGGTCGAATGTCACCAGTACCGGTAGATGATCCGAGTCGAATTCATCCAGGGTACTAATAGTGTGAGCGTAATCTATGTTTCTCGTTGGGTCAAAGTCTATGAATGAGCCGTTGGCGCCTGAGAAGAAGGTTGGTGTCGATGGTGCAATAATGTTGGTGTTTGTCGTGTTCAGCAGTCTGTGTATCTGTGTACCGCGTGAATTGGCTCTCCTGCAGCCCAACGCTCGATGGTGTGCTTTGAAGTCGCCTGCGAGTATCGTGTTTGGATATCGCGAGAAAAACAGTTCCAGTTGCGCAACTACTTTTACTCCACTCATATTTTTGACATATGTTGAGGTTAGGATAAACGGGCTAGTATTATTAATTTTAATTTTTATAGTAGTATTTTCTATACCTTGAAGATTTATGTTGTTTAGTTCCTCGTGGGGAATATTTCTTTTAATGTATATTGTTGTTTCTCCATGGGGCGTTCTAGCGTTAGTATATGAGCTAAGATTATGATAGCCATACTTGTTGGCTATGTTTAGTTTTATATTTTCTCTAACTTTAGTTTCCTGAATTAATAAGGCGTCTACGTCATTTTCGTTAACATAGTTCCTAAGTTCATTTATTCTTGGTGATATGCTGTTCGCATTCCAAAATATTATTTTAAAGGATTATTTTTGGGACCTAGCCACGACAGGTTTGATTCTCACTGTTACTTTTAAAATCCGCGATTATTTTAAGGGCCTCAAAGACCATTACCATGGGATCGCTCTTTTTTTGTACCAACTCTGCGAACTGCAGCAACAGATGTTTTATATCGTCTAAATTGAACATACTGATAAATCCTCTGATGAGGTTGAGGATATCCTCCATCTTTTCAGCATCAGATTTATCAGTCGGTTGAGTCTCAGCTTCCATTTCCTCAGCCTCAGCCGCGGTTTGCACTTTTTTTGTGAGTGTCCTATTGGAATTCGATAGTCTTTTGCTTTTTTTCACCCGTTTTAACTAACAGCTGGGTTTGCGCGAGCTCTTCTTCCCTGACTCGTTTAATTTCTTTCCAATCCTGGACCTGTCTG
The DNA here is from genome assembly GCA_951213105.1 of Amaurobius ferox. Lineage (NCBI taxonomy): Eukaryota > Metazoa > Arthropoda > Arachnida > Araneae > Amaurobiidae > Amaurobius > Amaurobius ferox. The sequence goes on from OX578136.1 coordinate 1,592,843, forward strand.
TCAAGTCTATCCTTTGCCTGTCTGGTTTTATCTAATTCCGATCTCCTTTTAATGTCAGCTGTAGCTGCTCTTACTTCCTCCAGGGTTAATTCTCTGGAGGTCGATGATTTGGAAGCCTGGTCATGCACCGATCTGGTAGGTGCTGACGGTTGAGTGCTTGTTTTCTGTGGCACTGCGTGCGAGGAGCCCTGACCGAGGGCCTTTTGCCTCCAGGGGGGTATCTGGTTTTTGGGGGGAGGGGGCATACCCGTCACCCCCGGTAGAAAAGGCCGAACTACTTTCCCCCCCCCTGTACCTCGTGACGTATTAGCTGTAGGCCCAATTCTGGCCTTCGAATTCGAATTCCTCCGTCTCAACTTTTCTGGAAAGTTCTCTCCTAGTAGAGTAGCCCACACAAAGAAGTATCGTATGTGCAGTGCAGTACGTGGGCTCGCGCGTGTGGATGCATAACGGTCTTTTTATCGTATTTTTGAATGTCTTATATGTTAGTTCATCATTTAATAAACATTTTGACCAGCATACCTTCGACTACATACCTTATAACATTGGATTCTAATTACCTTATTACCGTAATGTGAAAAACGAAAAATGCTATTTAGAAGTAAGTGCTTACCATTTTTTGCTTATTATCATGTCATTTAAAATTATATAGAATTTTAAATATATGGCAATCAAATTATTGCTATTCAATTAACGCTAACTGGATTCTAAATTGTTTTGTTGCTAATTATAACGTCAGCAAACCTTTTAGAATTTTCTTAGTTTGTTTTAAAATTTTATTGTTGTCATATTAATTAAGAACTGCCCAGGTACTTGTAAAATTAAGCTTTGCTAAGTAATTGTAAAGTATTTAAAATCATTCAATGTTTAAAATGTATATTTTATCAAGTTAGCTTGTGTCATTATACAGCTATTATACATTTGTCATTATACATAAATTATACAGTCTCCTGCAAATATTTTAAAATTACTTTAATAATGTTGTTAGTTGTGTAATATTTTATAATAGACTAGCAGCATGTCCGTTCTTCATACTGACCATATAATACAAGAAACCTAAAATTCAGAAATTGATGTGAAGTTTTAATATTTAGAGTCTCAATTTTTGAAATTTTATAATAATTCTAATGAAATGAAAATAGGTGATCTCTACCGTGCTGAGATAATAAACAGACAGATAGCTGTACAACATACAATTTTATGTATACTGTTAATAGCAGATATACCCGACATTGCCCATGATTTAATATATGTGCAAATTTCTGCAGTATTCTAAATGACATTCTTACTCAAAACATTCTATTAAAATATTTCATTTAATTCTCCTTTCTGTGTTTTCTATACAAAATTATCTTCAAGCAGATTTGAATAAAACATTCTCGTTTGAAAACAAATTATAAAATATATATGAAATTGGATCAATATAAACTAAAATAAAAGCGCTAAAATTGTATAAAAATGGTTATAAAATTTTGTTTTATATTGATTTCTTTATTATTTAAATCTTAAAAAATTTAATAATCGTCTGCCTAATAAACACATTTGATTTAATTGCGTTGCTAAGCATCATGATATAATTTTCTTAATAAATTTGTGGAAAATATATCATCTGCATAATTCTATTTTTATGGAAGGTTTAATTGTGGGATTTTTATTCATATCTCGACAATCCCTGGTCCTAGAAACTCGAAACATGGACTAAATTTTAAGTAGGGCTATTTCAAAGCTACCCACAGAATGTTCATGAAATTCGATGCAGCAGTTCTACCGTGATGATGAGATAGATAAACACACAGACAGATACATGTATTTTCAATTTTATTTATATAGATAAAAAAATGTCATTCTCTTTTTAAGATATTGTCAATAGTAAGAAATCGTAGCAATAAAAATGCTACACTAAAGTTATGAAAGTAAAATAATGTAAAATGGAATATTTCACACATCAAATAACATATTTTAACTGTTTGATAAGTAAGTAATTGCATATAAAAGATATAGTATCTTAATATATTGCACGTATATTTTTTATTATTTGTTATGGCATGCTGAAATTTTAGAAGAATAGGTTAGGAAGTCATTTGTGTTTAGGTTGGGCACATTTTATTTTTTATGTAGCGAGTTATTATGTTATTGAAAATTGTTAAAATAACTTGGAAAAAAGCAAAGTAACTAACTTACAATTTCAAGTTACCATTGTATATTTCATTATATTATAGTTGATGTTATTTTAATAATACAAAGCTAATTTAATCTTTCTTACATTTTCACTTCAATGGAATTGTAAATGAAATATTAATTCCAAAAAGTTTTATTATACAGCTTTATTAAATTTTCAAAGCCCCTGAGGTATTTCAAACTCTATAATTAAGCAAAATTGTTTACAATTTGTTAATGTCTGGTAGTAAAAAAGGGAATATAAGATGTGCTATATTAGAAAACCTGAACTTCTACAATTTAAAGTGCATAGGTTAATGAATGACATTCAACTAGTATTTTATCTTAATTCTAAATCATTTTACAATTTATAACAACAAAAAATGAATAAAATAAAATGAAATAAAAATAAATAAACACGTAAGCATATTAAAAGTTAAATTCTGAGTTTCTTTTTAATGATTATCTTATGATATTTAAAGATATAGTATTCAGTAATCATTTTAGTTTCTGCATACTTTATCTGTAAGCACGCATACTTTAGCTGAATGTACTGAAGAATTATTCAAATAAAATGCCTGATTAAGCAATAAATATACAGGGTTCTTTTTCAAAATTTTATTAAAACACTAACTGAATGGAATCCTTTCATCTTTGCTCCTACAGTGAATGAGTCATTATAAATATTTTATTTTAAGGAAATGTACAGCAATATTAATATTTTAAATCACCCATTTTAATGAACATTATCGAAAATACTTCCAAATTTCATGAATATTATTTGATTCACTGATAAATTATGATTCCTTTACATCGAACAGAGAATTAAAAGGGAAACAAATAGCAAAAGCTTCGATCGCGATCTGGAAGACCTACTCGCAGTGGGCCTACAAGCCAAGACGTCAAAAATTAGTGCTCCGGCCTCTGCTTTCGGAGGTGACGGCATATCCCGGTGCCTTTCCTCTACTCCAGGGGTTCTTCGGTCATTGCCGGAAGTTCGCCGGGTGGTCTTCATTGCAATTTGCACATGTTGCCTTCTCCGTCCTGGGTCTCTGGCAGTCCCGTGTGAAGTGAGCTTTAGCACAATTAAGGCACTTGGGTGGCATGCTGCAGTTCTCAGAGGACTGACTAATATTAAAAGTGGGAAGGCACTCACCGTATCGCACCGGAGCGGAAGGTTGAGTTCACGCATGCGCTGTACGATATAAAAGTGGTGGAAAGTTCTCTTCCGCGGTGAACGCAGGCCTCAATGCTAAATTCGAAATGGAACCGAATTCAACGCGTACTGCCAAGGCTATCTAAAACAAGGCTCGGACATCTAGGAATCATGGGATACGTGACGTCAGCCGCGGGGGGATCTGCAATCACTCCGCGTGTACGAAAGTGTATTGAAATTTCAGGAGTGACTTTAAAAAAAATTCATATTTTTAAATAAAAAAATAATTTAAATACGTGCCCACTAGGATTATAGTGTCTACTGAAAACAGGACTTCATAAATGGTGAGTTATTTTTTATTTTGTCTTATTTTATGCATGCAATTTTAACATTTTTGTAACACATAGCACGTGTATCGCCGAATGTTGCTATATCTGTACGAATAGTCTTATATCTTGAGAAAAGTACTCTTAATTCATGTTTAATATTGCCTGAATGACTTGTTATTCATCACTAAACCTTGCATTTTAAGCATAATTTTATTACAGACTTTTGTGAAGTAAATATTTGCCTTTTTTGTTGAGATTGTGAATCGCACATTTTTTAGACGTTAGAAAACAAAATCTGTTACAAATTACTCCTTACACCATGATATGTTATTTTAAGTTAATCTAAAGTATCAATGAATCAAATTGCAGCCTTGCTAAATCATAGAATTATCGAAATAGCCATAATAAATCATAGAATTATCAAAATAGCCTTGATAAATCACAGAACATAGAAACTGTATTACAAATGAAATATGCGCAATATGCCTTTGTATAATTGTTTCGTACCGTTGCACATAGTATACCATTCCCGAAAAAATTATTAAATATATGTAGTAAGTTTCATTTCAACACATGCTGTGTAAATAAAGTTTATTCAAGCTTATTTAGATGTTTTGATTTTACTTGGGGGGGGGGGGGAATCTCAGAGTATGTGTAAATAAAGTTTATTGAAGCTTATTTAGATGTTTTGATTTTACTTGTGGGGGGAGGGGGATCCCAGAGTATGTGTAAATGAAGTTTGGAATCCCAGAGTATGTGTAAATGAAGTTTATTGAAGCTAATTTAAATTTTTTGATGTTACCTGGGGGGGGGGGGGGGGAATCCCAGATATGCTCGTCCAAAGGAAAAATGCAGTGAAACTCGATATGTTTGTAAAACTTGAGTACCGTTGCACATAGGTAAATGCTTTACAGTACACCGTTCCCGAAAAAATTATTAAATATATGCAGTAAGTTTCATTTCAACATATGCTGTGTAAATAAAGTTCATTCAAGCTTTAGATGTTTTGATATTACTTGGGAGGGGGATCTCAGGGTATGTGCAAATAAAGTTTATTGAAGCTTATTTAGATGTTTTGATGTTACTTGGGGGGGGGGGGGGAATCCCAGGCTATGTGGAGTATGCTCTTCCAAAGGAAAGTGCAGCGAAACTCGATATGTTTATAAAACTTGTGTATCATTGCACGTAGGTAAATCCTGAAAAAAATATTAAATATGTGTAGTAAGTTTCAAAGTTATTAAATATGTGTAGTAATCAAAGTATTTAATGTGTCATTTAGATTTAACTGATTAAATAGTTTTTGTATCTAATGAAAATGTCCTAATCCGTAGAGTAAAAATGTTTTTCAGAACTCAATTGCGGGGGGGGGGGGGGGGGGGAATGCAAATGCCAAATTTTTTTTTGGATTTAATATAAATGCTTTTACTGTAAAATCAGTAGTATTCATTTATAATCCATACTTTATGTACATCATTTAATATATATCAGGTTGGTATTCAGTAGATATAAATGGGGGGGGGGGGGGTAACTTTTGTTTGAGTGTGACATATGATATGCAGGTACTTTTCAGACAAAATATGGATCTAGCTTTTGCGGCAGATACATTTTATTTTTATGTAACTTTGTTAACTCCAACTACTTGTACTTATAAATTTGTTGTAATAAAGTTATTTTATATGCTCATAAAAAGCTCCTCTTTTTTGTATTTTATTTACTTGCTTCAAGAAAAACTTAATAACTTCACATTTCAACAAGAATAATAAATAATTTCACATTTGAACACAATATTAATGGTGTGTACTAGTTAAAACATACACACATACATGGTACTCAGATACTCAGAAAATTTGAGTTAATTTTGAATATTCTTTTTTCAGACAAAATACAAATCTAGCTATTTATTGCTACATATACAGTATGATACATTTTAATATAAATTTGATGTCACTTAATTAGGATTGTAAGATAAAATGTTTTTACAACTCATAAAAGCCCTGTTTTTGTATTTTACTTCCTTATTTGAAGAAATGTTGTTACATTTTTTGATGAATTAAATAATTTAAATAGTTTCATTGCATGTAGAAAGACGACGATTTTCTACTTAGTGTGGTAACCTAACTTATGGATAATTAAAATTTGTACATATACTACATGTCATTACAAGTTAAGGTAATTTACATTTCAAGAAGGAAAAAATGATTTAAATTTCATGAAGATATAAATCAATAAAAATGGTGTGTACTAGCATATAGCATGCATACTGAGGTGTAACTATTGTGGTGATTGTCATTACTAAATTAAAAAGCTTTATTTTTAATCAGAAAGTTAAAATGATTAATAAATTTCTACTAAGTTATTTTCCTATCTAAAGTCCGACAGAAAATTATGCAACAAATTTGCTTGAATTTTAAATGACGAATTTTCAGATTTTTTAAACAGGCATGTTTCTTCGCATTTTTTATGAATTCTAGATTTACAGTATAAAATGTTGTTCAAGTTAAATAGGTAGGTATCAAGAGTTTTTGAAATATATAGTATTAGTGTAAAAGTAATAATGTTGTAAAAGTTACTGTCACAAAATAGAAAAGTTAAATTTAGAAATTCATATTCATAACTATTTCACTGCGTTTTATGTTGCTTATATTTTAAAACTAAATGCTAAATCTGGATATATATATATATATATATATATATATGTATGTTAGCTAATAAAATATGTATTTTAAAGCATAGGTAAGTGTCAGCAGTTTCTCCCATTATAGTGAATAATATGTAATTACTTTTTTCCTAGTTATAAAATATTATTTGCATTTCTAAGGTTTATAAGTTTTGTTTTTTGATATATTTTAAATATTATATAAATATTAATATAGTTGTTTATTATATTAATATAACTTTAACATAAATGTTTACAGAAGAGAGTGAAAAAATATTTGTTCTCAATGTAGATCATTTTTTAATTTAGAATCACAGTTTGAAGTTTATTCTAATTTACTTGTTAGTAAACTAACAAGTGTAGATATATTTTTTCATATTAGTCTTATTTATTACCGTAGAAATTCATCTGTGTCAGATACCGTACGTGTTACGCACGGGAGATACGTTCCCTCCGTTGCTGCGGTTGAGTTGTCAATGTCCGGGCCTCTTATTCTAGGTGGCCTTGGTACTGCACGGTTGACGGCAAAGCAAACAGCATCGTAGATCATGTTTTTACTGCTAAATAAATATTCCGTATAGTAAATTTTTGATTTGATCTTTTTTATATGGATTACTTTAGATATCAGAAGCTTAAACAGATGAATGAACATTAAAAATATTTGGATTTGTCACACATCCGCATAAAAAAGCAAATAAATATTTGTTGAAAAATAGTCACTCTATTTTAAGATACAAAATTAGTTTAAAAAGCGATATTGCCGATATTGACTGAAATGAAACAAAGAAAAAAAACCGTGAAAAGTATTTAAATTCAAGAATGCCGTTATTAAAATATCATGTCTTAAACAAATTTAAGTTCATTACTATTTTATACTTGATTTCAAATGTTTTCAAATACGTATCTATATTAAATATCCGAATATGTTCTTTGCTCATTTGTAACGTTTAAAATATTTCTCAGTAAAGTAAACTTTTAAAAATTATTTTATCTACATTTATATTTATTGAGTAATTATGTTTTAAAACAGATTTAAAAATGTATATTCCATCTATAGCTGGTATACTTCAGGATGTTTTTCAAAGTGACTTCGAAATAAGTTTTTATAAGCATTTTAACTTAAAAGAGTAAACTTTTCATATTTGCACGTAAACTTATTTATTTTATTGAAACTAAATGATTTTCAAATGTATTGTGACTTTCTAATTGTCTATGTGCATTTAAAATAATAGAAAAATTCTTCAAATGTTAGCGCCGAATTATTAAAATACAACCTCTTTAAAATTTCAAAGTGCAGTTTGATTTTTGTTTCTATTCCAATCTAAAATGTTCAAAATTATATGTCGAAAGATAATTTACTGTCTAATTTTATATGCACATTTTATATTTGCTATTTCTACAAACACTTTTTTAATTAAGAAGAGTACATTCCATCTCTGGTATAAAGTATATTTCAGGATATTTTTCAAAGTAACTTCGGAATAAATTTTTATAAGCATTCAAACTTAAAAATAATTTATTGATATAAGGTTATTTCGTATACAGAACTTAAAATAATTTAAAACAATAAAATTCTGCAGATTATTAAAGAAAAACTGTATTTGAATTTTTAGCAACAGATGGCAGCACTTGTAAAATTTAAGATTCGCTTGGATTCGATCCAGAGCCCACTCGTTTGCGGAGCGTATTCTCTACCACCAAAGCCAAAACTTCACACGTGAAATGTACTAACAAATTATATCATGCAAAACATTTAGTGCTATTTTAGAATATTATTTTAAAGTGTAAACAGAATATGTTTTCTAGCTGTTTTAGGATTGCAATAGAGGGATAAAAAAAAAAGTCTATGGAGAACATACATCAAAATTAATTTTCTAAATTCGTCCGATGTTTTTTTAACGATTCGAGAAATAGAACATAATTGTATTCGCTAAAACGAGGAAATTGCCAAAGTGTATTAAATATTCTAAAACAATTTAAATTAGGATCCTTTGTGTTTTATGATGGAATCACTTTAGTTGGCTTATTTTAGAAAACTGATGAAATATGTATATATCGTCAAAGCAAACTCGCGTACGCCCTTGTTTAAATTCACAGAAAGGCGGATTTTCTAAAACGCGTCAATACTGTAAACTAGCAAGCCGCTGGTAAATATAAATTTGAATCAGAAGAGACCAAAGAGATTATATTAGTAATAATGTCTTAATTTTTATTATATTATATTTCATGTATATAAAATCACTTTGGAAGAGATGGTTTGTAAACATGGCCACTGAACTGGGAGAAATTTTTGTGCTTGCATCTAATTGGCTACATTTCTTCGCCGTCGACTGACAGCGTGAAGGGGTTTACTTCGCCACAAAGACTTGCGTGTACCTCAAGACACAGACTAATATATAGTATTCTGGGCCTCGAACGTTGCTATGAACCGTCTACCGTTGCGTTGCAGTGAGTGGGAAGGCACCTTAAGATCTCAAAAGTGACGGAATCTACCGAACCGTCTCAGATCACGTGACTTTCTTGCCACAATTTATGATTTAGCACTCAAGCTTGGCTTTCTAGTCAGTTCTGGTTTGGCGTTAAAACGTTCGTGATTCACCGTTTTCCCCAAAGATCACCTGGCGGCCACCCTGGGTTCTGTACGCACCACCGATTTTGAATACGCTGCCCAATAATACAGCCGATTTCGCAGCGTCCTAAGAGATGGACCAAAATTGGATCAGAATGAGGGTTGGCGATGATCTCGTTTGATCTGAGCGCTTGGCGATGGTCTCGTTTGGGTCCAAGACGATTTTCAATGTTATAACCCTGTAGCATGCATTGCAGCGTGGTTTAAATAACATGCAAAAGGATTACTTGTTAAAAATGATTAGATCCTTTCATGAATGATTAGATCATTTCATGAAATGGATTGTCAAAAGAAAACTCGTTGCGTTACAGGGTATGTAATTTATTTTTATTAAAATTGAAATAATATTAGTTATCACCATCCTATATACGTGTTCATTATAAGTATACACGTGTTCATAAGTATATACGTGTTAATCATACGAAATTAGTGCGGTGTTATTACTGCCGATTAGACTAAATTCTAATAACTAGTGGTATAATTAGTTAAAATATATTTTCTGTATTTTTATAAAATGTATAATAATTGATATTTGGATAGCTTTCTCTTAGAGCTAATTAAGTTGAATGTGATATTGTATGTGTATATATTTATGTAAAATTTTTATTAAGTGCCTTATGGTGGAAAATTCACCCCACCCCTGGGAAATTAATGATTGAGTTCCACAACTTTGATAGTGAATTTATGTAAATTTGATATTTACTATAAGAATATTTTTATATTTAAATAAAAAGTCTATTATCAGTATCCCAGAACAAATTAAGGATCAAGTAATTTAACAATCAACACGCTAGTATACCTTTTAGACAAAAATATTATATAATATTTCAGTCTTTTGAGTATGTTAGCTTGTAATTTTTTATGCATTATGTTTTACAGTGAGACAATGCAATGCGTCTTTTTTTTAATCCATTTTATGATTATTTGAATTAAATATATAACTAGGTTTATTTAAATTTACTTAAACTAATGAATATATATTTATGTTGCAGATTAATGTATTTTTAAATCCTGATCATTTCTATAGTTTCAAAAATTATAAAAGTACAGTCCTCAACATTTTGTTCCCCTCCCGTTTTAAAAAAAAATCGCCAATTTTCCCCGCCCGCTTTTGAAAAAAAATCGCCAAGTGAGCGATAACTCGCCAAATCTGGCAGACTTACTTTGTTTACATCGTAGTTCAGTTAGTCCAACTCACGAGCGCTAGTGTCTATGCAACATCTCATGTTGAAAACGTTGCTATAGGGTCCTATAGGAGTGAGCCTTCTGAATATAGTATTCTGTGGTCTCAGAATTCCTCGAAGGGAGAAAGAAGAAGCAAAACTGTGCTATACTTGCCTTTCTTTGCCGCAGCAGGAGAGAAATCGTAGGCGTCACTGGGCGCCTCAAATATTGTGAGTTGACAATTTAATCTGCTCTTAATTAGTATTTCTGCAGTATTGGTATGAATTACCTATTATATTCGGGGCAACTGAATTCGACCTATTTTTGTGCGAATATTGGCACCGGTTCCTGTGCCAATATTCGCATTTCCTTTCCAGGAGCAGCTTTCCAGCATTTCCTTTCCTTTTAATCTGCATTTCCTTTTCCAGGAATCTTTGTACAATTGTGCAGCTACATGAAAATAGCTTTCAAACATTCTTTCACGTGGGAAAGTAAAAGTGGTGTTGCTATCGCCAAAATCAGACTTCCATTTTGAAACATAAGTGCTGGTCACTCACTACATGGTATAATTATAAAATACACCAAATATATCCGATGAATTTTAATTTATTGCGACATAATCCCCCTGGTCCACAAAAGTTATAGGAAGCACTCACCGTTAAATTATATCACATTAGCATACATCTTCAATTATTAATTTATTTTGCCTCAAGTCTTAATGTTCAACTGGCATCTATATCTGAAAATAAACTAAGTTCATATGCATTAATAACCAGTAATATCTTATATGTATATTTACATTATCATCACAATCACTTTAAACAAATTTTTTACTATTAATTAAAATTATTCATAAAATTCATACTCATATTCCATTATTTCATACGTATATACTCAATTTTCAGTACATAATACAATATCTTTCAATTTCATCTCATGTTACCAATTATTCATAATACAATCACTTATCACTTCTATAATTCATTATCAGTTTCAATATTATTTATAATTGAATCACTTATTAATTCCATAGTTCATTATCAAATACCAATCTCCATATTACTCAATAAATGTACCACTATCAATATCATTTTTTAATCACTATTAATCCCTACCATTGATTATCATTTCCTTACCCATTGAGATAACTCAAAATGCTTGTTCGCAATGTAAACAAAAAAAAATAATTCAATGATTAATATTTTTTGATAACTAAATTCCGAGACACATTCTTATAAAATTTTCAGTTACTAATATTAATGAAATTGTAATGTTTTAAAATATTATACATGTTTACCAAGCTATTCTATCAAAATCTCATTATTCAAATTCTCCTAAAATGAATTTCAACACATCATCAAAATCAGTTTCCACCTTATCATTAAAATCCTTTAACGAATATCATAAAATCATTTTTTTTTAATTATTATCAATTTACTTTTACACATATCATAACATCTTGTTGCTCTATATCTTCGGACGAGTCGGCTGGTCTGGGCTTTCGACATATCATAACATCCGGGCGCTGCAGTCCGGTGGTTTGCGCGCTGGATTTGCACGCTGCTACAACTACCGCCGTGTTCATGCGGAGTTCGATCACGTTAAACCTGTGGGTCCGCAAGTCCTTCTGAGAGGTTGGTGGTAGGGGAAGGAGGGTACGGTCCCTGTGGATGCCTCCCCCACTGGGTTCCGGTCTAAATGGGTGGCACATCCCGGTCGTCCAAACAGTTACCTTACATCTTTCTGGTAGGTCGGACGGTCTGGGTCTCAACAACAACAACATATCATAACATCATTTTTCAAATTATCATCCAATCATATTTACAAATATCATCATCAATTCACTTTTAAAATATCATTAATGATTTTTCAGATCATCATCAATTATTTTCACAAATATTATACATTCACTTTGCAAATTATCATCAATCATTTTTACAAAATATTATCAAATCACTTTTCAATTTCCATTAATTTACTTTTACACATGCCTTCCCGGTCGTCCATTCTGTTGCTCCAAGTCCTCTGGACGAGCCGGACGGCCTGGGGCTTTCACATATATATTCAAATTTTCTGTTTTCTGGTTATGCACCTTTATGGTGATTGATTTTATACGGTATGTTAAGCTGGATGTTTTACCTTCATGTGATGCACCCTGGGCAACGTTTTTAAACGGCAAAATGGTCTGCAGCTCCGGCAAGTTCATTTCTCGTCCCAAATCTCCTCAACTTCGACGTCCTCCTTGTAATAGGGCAGAACCCATGAACCGTGCCCACCTCCATCGTTGCTCGGCACTTCATGGCGACTCTGAGACGGCATTGTATTGGCGTGCTAAAGAACTTTTAAGGCAATGACTTCAGTCAACATTTGTTGGACTTTTAGTCTTTTTCTGTTATTTCTTGTATTTTTCTGTCTTTATTGTATTTTTGCACTTTTCTTCTTGCATTGCCTTGCCATTGGAAATAAAAAAAAAGCTGGATGTCTTAATTTATAACTTAGATCAAAAGTTGAGGCTAATATTTGAGTTAGTCTCAGTCCATATTTGGAATTATTTTGTAAGATTTAAAATTAAGATCTCCACATCACGATTAACCTACTAAGATATGGGGAATCCATTCCCTATAGTGTGCAAATGGAATGACGCTTATATTTGTGATTTTAATTTATATACTTCATTTCTTTCTTTATTGATTTTTTATTATTATTTTCATGTTTCGCAATTATTTTTTATGCATTCGATCCGTTTGAATCCAATGTAAAAAATATTATATATTTCTTGTTTTAGTCGAAAGGCACCTTCATTTTTTAAGAAATTTATGGTCCTGTGTTTTACAATCATACGGGGCAGTTTTACTTTGATATCTTTTTAATTTTCTTAATTTTAATAATCGTGTTAAATTATCTATAATATATTTCATTCCTTCATGTAATTTATAGCATTTTTTGATCTAAACTATGTGTCCTCTAATTGCCCAATTTATTTTAGCTGTCTTCTTCATTTATGTAAAATGCGTAAAAACACTCGTTTTTGGATGTTTTAGCTTATCTCCTTAGTTAAATATGTTTAAGTTAGACTGATTTTATATCGGTTCGGTCTCAACAATTTTCAAAAACGTATGTTTTTTTAACAAAAACAGCGGTTTTTCTATGTAAAATTTTTCCGATTTTCAAAAACGCTTAATTTTGATTGATTTTATATCGTTTTGATCTCATATATGTCCTGAAAACAGGGTAAAATTGGGTAAAGGGGCAGCGTATGGGGTGTCCTATAGCCTCCCATATGCTACTCATATATTAAAATATTTTAATAATTAATTCATCAATTAAACGTCATTTCTTTTAATGTAGCGTCATTTTTACAATTTTGACGATATTTTCGTCAATCTGGGGTAAAACATTGCCAAATTCGCCATATGCATCGTTAAGTGTTACAAACAAACGGAGAGAAGCGCATTTCCTGTATACTAGAAGGTATGCCCCGTCATTTGTTAACTTAACATTATTTTTACCAAAAATTGTTAAAACAAAGTTTGAAATGTGTCCAAACTACTCTCTCTCATTCGAAAAATGAGATCGGATAATTCCGGATTTTCAACATTATACTGTAATAAAAATCATTATAAATGGCATTGCTTAGTAAGTATCCATTATTAAAACTTGTTAATTGATGTATGATTACGTTATAAACATTCATTTAAAAATTGTCGCACCAGTGCCTTTAGTGGCGGTGTGTTTTTCGAAAGACCGAGAAAAACAAACCATTATAAAATTATTTTATTTTAAAATGCACCTATTACAAATTTCTCTCCCATCTTCTGGTATTTCGTTATTGTCAGAGCATCCTTTTTGAATGAGTTTCAATTACGATGTAGAGGAGTCATTGCATTGAGGAACACTAGTTTTGATATTATATTGGCAATGTGCCTTTCCATTTTTGTAATAAACTTTTGCATTGTTGCCTTTAGTAGCGGCATCTTTCTGTAGTAAGCAGAGCAACAGCCCAGAAGCTCTCGGATCAGACCACCATTTGTCTGCCTCAAAATCTCTGTTCAGACTCGATTTCTTGTTGCAAAAGCGGGACTGCCAAAGACCCGAACAGCAACATCCTAATAGTGCCGTTATCCCGACCATGGCTCCACTCACAATGCAGAACTGCGTCCGCGTGAGACAAACGTCCGCTGCGTCCAGCGACGTCTCATGGGTGGGCTGCGTGCCATTCAATTGCTGAAGCTTGCGATGGACGGCCGCACTTCCCTTTTCACCTGGCGTTTTGTCGGATACGTCGATGACCTTCTCATTGCTTGCTGTCTGCGACTCTTTATCCCTCATGTATTTCATCTTTTGCTGAACGCTGAATCCTATACAGATATAGGCATTCAATTTCTCGAGAAATAAGAAGTTAAAATGCAAATAAAAATTTTTCTCTTTTAATGAGAGTCGGGGGTTGAATGAACTCTTTTATAAATACGGATAACAAGGCCTGTGTTTTTTTTTCACTATCTTATTTGTGCCTATATAGGTTGTTTTTGTATTCATTGAATGCCTACGCACTTGCGTCGCATCATAAGTAAGAACTTGGAGTTATAGGTACTTAATCACTGAAAACAGATGTGATCTTTATTATGTACGTACTAGAAAATGCACAAGCAAGGATTAATTGAATTCAATTTTTCAAAAGGCGGTTAGAAAAAGTTATAAAATAATATTCGTCCACTTCCCGGAATGTCCGAAAAACCGGTAAATGGTCAGGTTATGACGTCGGTTGTAACGTCCACTGCAATAGCAATGTAATTGCTATTGCACAAACGACGCACAATGTGGAAAGCAGACACGGTATTAAAAATCGAAATTTTGATGGTTTAATTGAAAATTATCAGAGAGTAATTAATGTTTCTTTCTTGATAGAATGCGAAGATACAAAATTGTGCTTCTTTTTTCGGATGTGACGAAATCATAAAATACGAAATAAAACAAGCCTCTTTTAATGTGGAAACGCTGCGTCGGTATGTCAGATGGAAGTCTGAAAAATGTGATGTCTACTCATTCGAGCATACTCAATCCAAATATGAAGTGATGCGCTACCATTGATTGCTCAATGAAATTTTCTTGAGACGAAATTGCATGTATGTATGTGTGTGTGTGTGCTCTTGAGTCAGTGGATGCGATATTTTTTCACTTTATTACAATAAGTGAATAATGGAAGTCTATTTTGATTTTAAAAGCAATTGAATATTTGGAAATCGACTCCCAATTTTCGAATGAAATTTCGAAAAAAAAAATCCGAACCTTTAAGGGAAAATAAAGAACCCTTGTAAAATGAAGTTTAATTTATTGGATGATTCCTGTCCCTTGGGGAAATTAATATTCTTGATTTAAGATATATTGAGTTTCACGGTTATAATCGTTTCAAATACAAAATATATTGCTTAGCGGATACTATCTATATTTCTAATTGTTAAGTTATATTTGTGCAAAATAAAAGTTAATTTGATTAAGCTATGATGGACGCAAAGTCACTGATAAAGTCTTTTTGGCACCCCCACTCATTTTGTCCGCCTTCGGGAGAGAAACAAAAAGATTCACTTCCACTAGGTTCTGTCCCAATGTTAATTCTATAAGAACGGGAGCCCATAACACTTTTAAGATATATTGAGTTTCACGGTTATAATCGTTTCAAATACAAAATATATTGCTTAGCGGATACTATCTATATTTCTAATTGTTAAGTTATATTTGTGCAAAATAAAAGTTAATTTGATTAAGCTATGATGGACGCAAAGTCACTGATAAAGTCTTTTTGGCACCCCCACTCATTTTGTCCGCCTTCGGGAGAGAAACAAAAAGATTCACTTCCACTAGGTTCTGTCCCAATGTTAATTCTATAAGAACGGGAGCCCATAACACTTTTAAGATATATTGAGTTTCACGGTTATAATCGTTTCAAATACAAAATATATTGCTTAGCGGATACTATCTATATTTCTAATTGTTAAGTTATATTTGTGCAAAATAAAAGTTAATTTGATTAAGCTATGATGGACGCAAAGTCACTGATAAAGTCTTTTTGGCACCCCCACTCATTTTGTCCGCCTTCGGGAGAGAAACAAAAAGATTCACTTCCACTAGGTTCTGTCCCAATGTTAATTCTATAAGAACGGGAGCCCATAACACTTTTAAGATATATTGAGTTTCACGGTTATAATCGTTTCAAATACAAAATATATTGCTTATACTATCTATATTTCTAATTGTTAAGTTATATTTGTGCAAAATAAAAGTTAATTTGATTAAGCTATGATGGACGCAAAGTCACTGATAAAGTCTTTTTGGCACCCCCACTCATTTTGTCCGCCTTCGGGAGAGAAACAAAAAGATTCACTTCCACTAGGTTCTGTCCCAATGTTAATTCTATAAGAACGGGAGCCCATAACACTTTTAAGATATATTGAGTTTCACGGTTATAATCGTTTCAAATACAAAATATATTGCTTAGCGGATACTATCTATATTTCTAATTGTTAAGTTATATTTGTGCAAAATAAAAGTTAATTTGATTAAGCTATGATGGACGCAAAGTCACTGATAAAGTCTTTTTGGCACCCCCACTCATTTTGTCCGCCTTCGGGAGAGAAACAAAAAGATTCACTTCCACTAGGTTCTGTCCCAATGTTAATTCTATAAGAACGGGAGCCCATAACACTTTTAAGATATATTGAGTTTCACGGTTATAATCGTTTCAAATACAAAATATATTGCTTATACTATCTATATTTCTAATTGTTAAGTTATATTTGTGCAAAATAAAAGTTAATTTGATTAAGCTATGATGGACGCAAAGTCACTGATAAAGTCTTTTTGGCACCCCCACTCATTTTGTCCGCCTTCGGGAGAGAAACAAAAAGATTCACTTCCACTAGGTTCTGTCCCAATGTTAATTCTATAAGAACGGGAGCCCATAACACTTTTAAGATATATTGAGTTTCACGGTTATAATCGTTTCAAATACAAAATATATTGCTTATACTATCTATATTTCTAATTGTTAAGTTATATTTGTGCAAAATAAAAGTTAATTTGATTAAGCTATGATGGACGCAAAGTCACTGATAAAGTCTTTTTGGCACCCCCACTCATTTTGTCCGCCTTCGGGAGAGAAACAAAAAGATTCACTTCCACTAGGTTCTGTCCCAATGTTAATTCTATAAGAACGGGAGCCCATAACACTTTTAAGATATATTGAGTTTCACGGTTATAATCGTTTCAAATACAAAATATATTGCTTATACTATCTATATTTCTAATTGTTAAGTTATATTTGTGCAAAATAAAAGTTAATTTGATTAAGCTATGATGGACGCAAAGTCACTGATAAAGTCTTTTTGGCACCCCCACTCATTTTGTCCGCCTTCGGGAGAGAAACAAAAAGATTCACTTCCACTAGGTTCTGTCCCAATGTTAATTCTATAAGAACGGGAGCCCATAACACTTTTAAGATATATTGAGTTTCACGGTTATAATCGTTTCAAATACAAAATATATTGCTTATACTATCTATATTTCTAATTGTTAAGTTATATTTGTGCAAAATAAAAGTTAATTTGATTAAGCTATGATGGACGCAAAGTCACTGATAAAGTCTTTTTGGCACCCCCACTCATTTTGTCCGCCTTCGGGAGAGAAACAAAAAGATTCACTTCCACTAGGTTCTGTCCCAATGTTAATTCTATAAGAACGGGAGCCCATAACACTTTTAAGATATATTGAGTTTCACGGTTATAATCGTTTCAAATACAAAATATATTGCTTATACTATCTATATTTCTAATTGTTAAGTTATATTTGTGCAAAATAAAAGTTAATTTGATTAAGCTATGATGGACGCAAAGTCACTGATAAAGTCTTTTTGGCACCCCCACTCATTTTGTCCGCCTTCGGGAGAGAAACAAAAAGATTCACTTCCACTAGGTTCTGTCCCAATGTTAATTCTATAAGAACGGGAGCCCATAACACTTTTAAGATATATTGAGTTTCACGGTTATAA
This sequence comes from Amaurobius ferox, assembly GCA_951213105.1. Lineage (NCBI taxonomy): Eukaryota > Metazoa > Arthropoda > Arachnida > Araneae > Amaurobiidae > Amaurobius > Amaurobius ferox. The sequence continues at coordinate 1,610,975 of OX578136.1, forward strand.
TCGTTTCAAATACAAAATATATTGCTTATACTATCTATATTTCTAATTGTTAAGTTATATTTGTGCAAAATAAAAGTTAATTTGATTAAGCTATGATGGACGCAAAGTCACTGATAAAGTCTTTTTGGCACCCCCACTCATTTTGTCCGCCTTCGGGAGAGAAACAAAAAGATTCACTTCCACTAGGTTCTGTCCCAATGTTAATTCTATAAGAACGGGAGCCCATAACACTTTTAAGATATATTGAGTTTCACGGTTATAATCGTTTCAAATACAAAATATATTGCTTATACTATCTATATTTCTAATTGTTAAGTTATATTTGTGCAAAATAAAAGTTAATTTGATTAAGCTATGATGGACGCAAAGTCACTGATAAAGTCTTTTTGGCACCCCCACTCATTTTGTCCGCCTTCGGGAGAGAAACAAAAAGATTCACTTCCACTAGGTTCTGTCCCAATGTTAATTCTATAAGAACGGGAGCCCATAACACTTTTAAGATATATTGAGTTTCACGGTTATAATCGTTTCAAATACAAAATATATTGCTTATACTATCTATATTTCTAATTGTTAAGTTATATTTGTGCAAAATAAAAGTTAATTTGATTAAGCTATGATGGACGCAAAGTCACTGATAAAGTCTTTTTGGCACCCCCACTCATTTTGTCCGCCTTTGGGAGAGAAACAAAAAGATTCACTTCCACTAGGTTCTGTCCCAATGTTAATTCTATAAGAACGGGAGCCCATAACACTTTTAAGATATATTGAGTTTCACGGTTATAATCGTTTCAAATACAAAATATATTGCTTATACTATCTATATTTCTAATTGTTAAGTTATATTTGTGCAAAATAAAAGTTAATTTGATTAAGCTATGATGGACGCAAAGTCACTGATAAAGTCTTTTTGGCACCCCCACTCATTTTGTCCGCCTTCGGGAGAGAAACAAAAAGATTCACTTCCACTAGGTTCTGTCCCAATGTTAATTCTATAAGAACGGGAGCCCATAACACTTTTAAGATATATTGAGTTTCACGGTTATAATCGTTTCAAATACAAAATATATTGCTTATACTATCTATATTTCTAATTGTTAAGTTATATTTGTGCAAAATAAAAGTTAATTTGATTAAGCTATGATGGACGCAAAGTCACTGATAAAGTCTTTTTGGCACCCCCACTCATTTTGTCCGCCTTCGGGAGAGAAACAAAAAGATTCACTTCCACTAGGTTCTGTCCCAATGTTAATTCTATAAGAACGGGAGCCCATAACACTTTTAAGATATATTGAGTTTCACGGTTATAATCGTTTCAAATACAAAATATATTGCTTATACTATCTATATTTCTAATTGTTAAGTTATATTTGTGCAAAATAAAAGTTAATTTGATTAAGCTATGATGGACGCAAAGTCACTGATAAAGTCTTTTTGGCACCCCCACTCATTTTGTCCGCCTTCGGGAGAGAAACAAAAAGATTCACTTCCACTAGGTTCTGTCCCAATGTTAATTCTATAAGAACGGGAGCCCATAACACTTTTAAGATATATTGAGTTTCACGGTTATAATCGTTTCAAATACAAAATATATTGCTTATACTATCTATATTTCTAATTGTTAAGTTATATTTGTGCAAAATAAAAGTTAATTTGATTAAGCTATGATGGACGCAAAGTCACTGATAAAGTCTTTTTGGCACCCCCACTCATTTTGTCCGCCTTCGGGAGAGAAACAAAAAGATTCACTTCCACTAGGTTCTGTCCCAATGTTAATTCTATAAGAACGGGAGCCCATAACACTTTTAAGATATATTGAGTTTCACGGTTATAATCGTTTCAAATACAAAATATATTGCTTATACTATCTATATTTCTAATTGTTAAGTTATATTTGTGCAAAATAAAAGTTAATTTGATTAAGCTATGATGGACGCAAAGTCACTGATAAAGTCTTTTTGGCACCCCCACTCATTTTGTCCGCCTTCGGGAGAGAAACAAAAAGATTCACTTCCACTAGGTTCTGTCCCAATGTTAATTCTATAAGAACGGGAGCCCATAACACTTTTAAGATATATTGAGTTTCACGGTTATAATCGTTTCAAATACAAAATATATTGCTTATACTATCTATATTTCTAATTGTTAAGTTATATTTGTGCAAAATAAAAGTTAATTTGATTAAGCTATGATGGACGCAAAGTCACTGATAAAGTCTTTTTGGCACCCCCACTCATTTTGTCCGCCTTCGGGAGAGAAACAAAAAGATTCACTTCCACTAGGTTCTGTCCCAATGTTAATTCTATAAGAACGGGAGCCCATAACACTTTTAAGATATATTGAGTTTCACGGTTATAATCGTTTCAAATACAAAATATATTGCTTATACTATCTATATTTCTAATTGTTAAGTTATATTTGTGCAAAATAAAAGTTAATTTGATTAAGCTATGATGGACGCAAAGTCACTGATAAAGTCTTTTTGGCACCCCCACTCATTTTGTCCGCCTTCGGGAGAGAAACAAAAAGATTCACTTCCACTAGGTTCTGTCCCAATGTTAATTCTATAAGAACGGGAGCCCATAACACTTTTAAGATATATTGAGTTTCACGGTTATAATCGTTTCAAATACAAAATATATTGCTTATACTATCTATATTTCTAATTGTTAAGTTATATTTGTGCAAAATAAAAGTTAATTTGATTAAGCTATGATGGACGCAAAGTCACTGATAAAGTCTTTTTGGCACCCCCACTCATTTTGTCCGCCTTCGGGAGAGAAACAAAAAGATTCACTTCCACTAGGTTCTGTCCCAATGTTAATTCTATAAGAACGGGAGCCCATAACACTTTTAAGATATATTGAGTTTCACGGTTATAATCGTTTCAAATACAAAATATATTGCTTATACTATCTATATTTCTAATTGTTAAGTTATATTTGTGCAAAATAAAAGTTAATTTGATTAAGCTATGATGGACGCAAAGTCACTGATAAAGTCTTTTTGGCACCCCCACTCATTTTGTCCGCCTTCGGGAGAGAAACAAAAAGATTCACTTCCACTAGGTTCTGTCCCAATGTTAATTCTATAAGAACGGGAGCCCATAACACTTTTAAGATATATTGAGTTTCACGGTTATAATCGTTTCAAATACAAAATATATTGCTTATACTATCTATATTTCTAATTGTTAAGTTATATTTGTGCAAAATAAAAGTTAATTTGATTAAGCTATGATGGACGCAAAGTCACTGATAAAGTCTTTTTGGCACCCCCACTCATTTTGTCCGCCTTCGGGAGAGAAACAAAAAGATTCACTTCCACTAGGTTCTGTCCCAATGTTAATTCTATAAGAACGGGAGCCCATAACACTTTTAAGATATATTGAGTTTCACGGTTATAATCGTTTCAAATACAAAATATATTGCTTATACTATCTATATTTCTAATTGTTAAGTTATATTTGTGCAAAATAAAAGTTAATTTGATTAAGCTATGATGGACGCAAAGTCACTGATAAAGTCTTTTTGGCACCCCCACTCATTTTGTCCGCCTTCGGGAGAGAAACAAAAAGATTCACTTCCACTAGGTTCTGTCCCAATGTTAATTCTATAAGAACGGGAGCCCATAACACTTTTAAGATATATTGAGTTTCACGGTTATAATCGTTTCAAATACAAAATATATTGCTTATACTATCTATATTTCTAATTGTTAAGTTATATTTGTGCAAAATAAAAGTTAATTTGATTAAGCTATGATGGACGCAAAGTCACTGATAAAGTCTTTTTGGCACCCCCACTCATTTTGTCCGCCTTCGGGAGAGAAACAAAAAGATTCACTTCCACTAGGTTCTGTCCCAATGTTAATTCTATAAGAACGGGAGCCCATAACACTTTTAAGATATATTGAGTTTCACGGTTATAATCGTTTCAAATACAAAATATATTGCTTATACTATCTATATTTCTAATTGTTAAGTTATATTTGTGCAAAATAAAAGTTAATTTGATTAAGCTATGATGGACGCAAAGTCACTGATAAAGTCTTTTTGGCACCCCCACTCATTTTGTCCGCCTTCGGGAGAGAAACAAAAAGATTCACTTCCACTAGGTTCTGTCCCAATGTTAATTCTATAAGAACGGGAGCCCATAACACTTTTAAGATATATTGAGTTTCACGGTTATAATCGTTTCAAATACAAAATATATTGCTTATACTATCTATATTTCTAATTGTTAAGTTATATTTGTGCAAAATAAAAGTTAATTTGATTAAGCTATGATGGACGCAAAGTCACTGATAAAGTCTTTTTGGCACCCCCACTCATTTTGTCCGCCTTCGGGAGAGAAACAAAAAGATTCACTTCCACTAGGTTCTGTCCCAATGTTAATTCTATAAGAACGGGAGCCCATAACACTTTTAAGATATATTGAGTTTCACGGTTATAATCGTTTCAAATACAAAATATATTGCTTATACTATCTATATTTCTAATTGTTAAGTTATATTTGTGCAAAATAAAAGTTAATTTGATTAAGCTATGATGGACGCAAAGTCACTGATAAAGTCTTTTTGGCACCCCCACTCATTTTGTCCGCCTTCGGGAGAGAAACAAAAAGATTCACTTCCACTAGGTTCTGTCCCAATGTTAATTCTATAAGAACGGGAGCCCATAACACTTTTAAGATATATTGAGTTTCACGGTTATAATCGTTTCAAATACAAAATATATTGCTTATACTATCTATATTTCTAATTGTTAAGTTATATTTGTGCAAAATAAAAGTTAATTTGATTAAGCTATGATGGACGCAAAGTCACTGATAAAGTCTTTTTGGCACCCCCACTCATTTTGTCCGCCTTCGGGAGAGAAACAAAAAGATTCACTTCCACTAGGTTCTGTCCCAATGTTAATTCTATAAGAACGGGAGCCCATAACACTTTTAAGATATATTGAGTTTCACGGTTATAATCGTTTCAAATACAAAATATATTGCTTATACTATCTATATTTCTAATTGTTAAGTTATATTTGTGCAAAATAAAAGTTAATTTGATTAAGCTATGATGGACGCAAAGTCACTGATAAAGTCTTTTTGGCACCCCCACTCATTTTGTCCGCCTTCGGGAGAGAAACAAAAAGATTCACTTCCACTAGGTTCTGTCCCAATGTTAATTCTATAAGAACGGGAGCCCATAACACTTTTAAGATATATTGAGTTTCACGGTTATAATCGTTTCAAATACAAAATATATTGCTTATACTATCTATATTTCTAATTGTTAAGTTATATTTGTGCAAAATAAAAGTTAATTTGATTAAGCTATGATGGACGCAAAGTCACTGATAAAGTCTTTTTGGCACCCCCACTCATTTTGTCCGCCTTCGGGAGAGAAACAAAAAGATTCACTTCCACTAGGTTCTGTCCCAATGTTAATTCTATAAGAACGGGAGCCCATAACACTTTTAAGATATATTGAGTTTCACGGTTATAATCGTTTCAAATACAAAATATATTGCTTATACTATCTATATTTCTAATTGTTAAGTTATATTTGTGCAAAATAAAAGTTAATTTGATTAAGCTATGATGGACGCAAAGTCACTGATAAAGTCTTTTTGGCACCCCCACTCATTTTGTCCGCCTTCGGGAGAGAAACAAAAAGATTCACTTCCACTAGGTTCTGTCCCAATGTTAATTCTATAAGAACGGGAGCCCATAACACTTTTAAGATATATTGAGTTTCACGGTTATAATCGTTTCAAATACAAAATATATTGCTTATACTATCTATATTTCTAATTGTTAAGTTATATTTGTGCAAAATAAAAGTTAATTTGATTAAGCTATGATGGACGCAAAGTCACTGATAAAGTCTTTTTGGCACCCCCACTCATTTTGTCCGCCTTCGGGAGAGAAACAAAAAGATTCACTTCCACTAGGTTCTGTCCCAATGTTAATTCTATAAGAACGGGAGCCCATAACACTTTTAAGATATATTGAGTTTCACGGTTATAATCGTTTCAAATACAAAATATATTGCTTATACTATCTATATTTCTAATTGTTAAGTTATATTTGTGCAAAATAAAAGTTAATTTGATTAAGCTATGATGGACGCAAAGTCACTGATAAAGTCTTTTTGGCACCCCCACTCATTTTGTCCGCCTTCGGGAGAGAAACAAAAAGATTCACTTCCACTAGGTTCTGTCCCAATGTTAATTCTATAAGAACGGGAGCCCATAACACTTTTAAGATATATTGAGTTTCACGGTTATAATCGTTTCAAATACAAAATATATTGCTTATACTATCTATATTTCTAATTGTTAAGTTATATTTGTGCAAAATAAAAGTTAATTTGATTAAGCTATGATGGACGCAAAGTCACTGATAAAGTCTTTTTGGCACCCCCACTCATTTTGTCCGCCTTCGGGAGAGAAACAAAAAGATTCACTTCCACTAGGTTCTGTCCCAATGTTAATTCTATAAGAACGGGAGCCCATAACACTTTTAAGATATATTGAGTTTCACGGTTATAATCGTTTCAAATACAAAATATATTGCTTATACTATCTATATTTCTAATTGTTAAGTTATATTTGTGCAAAATAAAAGTTAATTTGATTAAGCTATGATGGACGCAAAGTCACTGATAAAGTCTTTTTGGCACCCCCACTCATTTTGTCCGCCTTCGGGAGAGAAACAAAAAGATTCACTTCCACTAGGTTCTGTCCCAATGTTAATTCTATAAGAACGGGAGCCCATAACACTTTTAAGATATATTGAGTTTCACGGTTATAATCGTTTCAAATACAAAATATATTGCTTATACTATCTATATTTCTAATTGTTAAGTTATATTTGTGCAAAATAAAAGTTAATTTGATTAAGCTATGATGGACGCAAAGTCACTGATAAAGTCTTTTTGGCACCCCCACTCATTTTGTCCGCCTTCGGGAGAGAAACAAAAAGATTCACTTCCACTAGGTTCTGTCCCAATGTTAATTCTATAAGAACGGGAGCCCATAACACTTTTAGATATATTGAGTTTCACGGTTATAATCGTTTCAAATACAAAATATATTGCTTATACTATCTATATTTCTAATTGTTAAGTTATATTTGTGCAAAATAAAAGTTAATTTGATTAAGCTATGATGGACGCAAAGTCACTGATAAAGTCTTTTTGGCACCCCCACTCATTTTGTCCGCCTTCGGGAGAGAAACAAAAAGATTCACTTCCACTAGGTTCTGTCCCAATGTTAATTCTATAAGAACGGGAGCCCATAACACTTTTTCAGACTCAAGAATGATATGTTCAGTATCGACTAGCTTGACACCTACATTTAAGACCTCGAATGTCCAGGAGAGCGTAAGTGTACCTTGCCCTCCTCCATGAGCGCTCATAATAGTAAGTGCAAAATTTCAGCTTCCTAAGTTGAGGAGACTTCCGTAGGGTCTGGAAAGAATTTTGATACCCCCATCCATTTTGTTCGCCCTCGGGAGAGAAACAAAAAGACTCAAATCCGTTGGTTCTGTCCCGTTGTCGATACTATAAGCATGAGCGCCCATAACATTTTGTCCAGGGGCAAACTCATGAATGATATGTAGATTATTGACTAGCTTGATACTTACATTTGAGACCATTCAAGGACGTCCAGGGGAGCGGAAGTGTCTCCTTGCCCTCCCCTGTGGACGCTCATTGCAAGAGCTCCCTGCTTATACTATTAACCTCAGAACAAAACCTAATTGAGTAAAAGTGTCGATTTCCCTAGGGATAGAAAAGTAGAGTCTTTCCAGACCCCCATAAAATTCTCCATGAAATCAGAAGCTTTGCACACTTATAGACATGGGCACCCATAGGAGCGTTTAAAGTCACAAATGTGGTTATCAAGCCAGTCGATATTGTACGTCGTGTCCTTTTGAGTTTACCCCCGCTGGAATAAGTTCCATGGGCACCCTTGGTCCATAGGCAGCACAAGGAGGTACTTGCCCTCCCATGGACGTTCAAGGTTACAAACGTAGGTATCATGCTAGTCGATATCGTGCATTTCATCTTTGAGTTTGCCTCCGCTGGAGTAAGTTCTAAGAGCGCCCTTGCCATGGGCGCCCACAAGGGAGGCAAGGGGTACTTGCCCTTCCATGGACGTTCAAGGTCATAATTACAGGTATGAAGCTAGTCGATATTGTACGTCACATCCATGAGTTTGCCCTCTGAAAAAGTTCTATGGGCCCATATTTGAGAGCGCGAGGAGAGAGAGCACTTTCCCTTCCGTGGACTTTCAAGGACAGAAATCTAGGTATCAAGCTAGTAGATATTTAACTTTCATCCTGATATTTACTTTTAAATTTCTGATACACTCTTTCTCTGTGTCATCCGTGTTCTAATCACGTTAATTACGTAATGATCTACCTAATTCCAATTTTTTACAGAATGCATTTACATATAAGACCTCTCTCTCTCTCTCTCTCTGTGTGTATATATATATATATATATATCCAAAGGGGAAAATGGAATACAATACAAATTGAAGAGTAAAGTACCACAAATTGGCTGGGGGTCCCACTCCCCAGTTAATCAATGCTTTACGCCACGGCAACACTCCCGGGAGCCGGTACATTACCCATTAATGATATACAATCGTAAAAGTAAGATCAAAATACAAGACTTCACACTAAGAAATATAATCCTCACTCACTATAAGAAATACAATTAGACACTACAATTAGACACTACATTAAACTGCTTAAAAACTAGCACTATAAAATCACATACCTTAAGGGAACTAAATATGCTGAACGAGGTGTTTATTCACTCAGTTTAACTTTTGTTTCTTGAAATAATTGTATTTACTTTCAGTTATGGTTATGTTAAAAAAACTGCTTGCAACTTTACATAAAAATCTTAGAGGATATCCTTGTTTTATTGCTTCTGCAAAATAAATCCTAATATTATTATCCCTGTCTATTGATTTTGAATTTAATTTTTGACTTCTTATTCAGTAATTTAAGATGATGTTTCTGAACATCATCTTAATACTAGAACATCATCTACAGAATTGAGCCACATATAAATTTTCAGAGTGATTCGTGCATTCGCACCTCACACACACTAATGTAATTATATCCAAAAAGGTTCGAAATGTGTTTAACCATGTCTTTAAATGCATTTTTTCGTCTAAGTATCGAATTATAAATGATTCGTGAACTTCTCCTATACAATAGTATTAGAACATAGTAGAAGGGTTCTTTAATTGAGTCAATATTGAATGAATTTAATTCAAATCTAAGATATAATACATTTAAAATGCGTCTCTATTACTAAATTAAGTAAAATAGTTCCATATAAAAATAAAAAGAAATTGCGGGTGTTTCTCCTGACGTAGAGAATAAGGCTATAAGAAGAGAAGAGGTAAGGCGCTGCTATAACCTTGAAAGAGAGCTGCTCTTCTCGCATATCAATGCTGTGGATAAAACGACGTTTGGCGTTTGATTTGAAAGAACGGTTTTGAAGTAGTTCGCACAATGCATGTGAACAATGCCAAAAATGCGAAAGCAAACGATTCTGAAACCGAGAGCTATGTTTTTTCTGTAAGCTTTACTTGTTAATAAAGAATGTCGTGTGGGAAATTCCTAGGATGCTTATATTGTTAATGAATGGACACATCCCCTAGTACTACACAGATTCCAATATCTATATAAATAAAAATGAAAATCTGTCTGTCTGTCTGTCTGTCTGTCTGTCTGTCTGTCTGTCTGTCTGTCTGTTTGTCACACCATCACGGGAGAACGGCTGAACCGAATTTGATGAAATTTTGTGGGTAGCCCAGAAATAGCCCCACTTAAAATTATATCCGTGTTTTGAGTTTCTACGACCAGTGGTTCTCGAGATATTAGTAAAAAACGAAATTTTCGTTTGTCTCATCATCACGGAAAAACGGCTGAACCGAATTTAATGAAATTTGGTGAATAGCCTTGAAATATCCCCCCATAACTTTTGTCCAAGTTTCGAGTTTCTAAGACCTGGGGTTGTCGAGATATTAATGAAAAACGGAACTTTTTCCTAGGAGTTCTACTCCCTAACTCCGTGGTTTATCCAAACGAAAAGCTTGAAAATCGTTTGAAAGTGAATTAAAATTTAATCTCTGAGTTTGATGGGAGATTTTTTGCGTTAATTAGTCACTTTCTGAAAACATGAATTGTTTGAAACATGATTTAAAGGGGAAATCTATCTCCATGGTTCATGGTTTATTTAAAACAAGCTTTTACGGAACAATGAGAAGTATAGAGAAATCAAAATCGTTATTTAATTTCGCAGTTTATGTTATAAGACATGACATATTTAACATGTTATAAGATTCTATCTTATATCATATTACTCAGAAACGCAATTAAATTAAATCTGTCTGTTAATTTTAATAATTATTTTTTCGATTTGAATAATAAATAAATGGATATAAAAATATATTTTAGAAAAGAACGATTTGATTTTTCTTATAGCATTTTTGACTGGATAATATCAATTACGGTCTTCAGGTTTAAAAATTATTATTATTTATATTTTCGGGGATTATTGATTCAAGGATTATTGATATTTTCAAGTTATTATGCAATTATTTTATTATGACAAAAATTGTTTAAACTCATATATTGTATGTTGTACGAATCTTCTACAAATACACGTGTATATCTTTTAATCTACGAGAATATAAGTAGTACAGGTATATTGACATATGTTTTGATATATATTGGCATATATTGGAATCAATTACGACCTTCTGGTATAAAGAGTACGGATATTATTGATGTTTTCAATTTATTACGTCATCTCTTTTATTTTGGCAAATATTTTTCAGACGCATATTGTAATACGGGTAATCTTCTACTAACACATTGGCATATTTTCTGATCTGCGACAATATAATTAGTACGGGGTTGCATATATTCATTCAATTCCTATTTTTTCTTCTGTAAATTTGCTTACAAAAGGGGGCAGGATGTTTTATTCTTCAGATTTGATCGTGAAGATAATTTTGCATAGTGAGAACATATATTCGTAAACTTCTCTTTAGGAGCAATAAATTTAATATTTTAACAGAATTTGCACATGATTGCGAACTTTAAGTTTCTTTAAATTATACACTCCGTACGAATAACGGGTGTGCTGTTAGTGGTTGATAAATTTTAACATTTTAGGAGGATATATCATGTTGCTCGGCATCGCAATTAAATTAAATGTGTTTGTTAATGTTTTTATTATTTTTTTTTCGATTTAAATAATAAATAAATGGATAAATGGATATAAAAGTATATCTTATGAATGGACGGTTTGATTTTTCTTTTAATTGTATTAATTGCTGACCGCGTACATCAATTTCATTTATTTTGGCAAAGAGTTTTCAAGCTTATATCGTATTTAGCTACTAAACTCATATATTGTGTTTAGCCAATAAATTCATATAGCCGATTGTTGAAACAGAAAAAGAGTAGAGCGGGTATATCTTCTAATACAATTGTAGTGTTTTCATTTAGTATATTGAAACGGGATAAGAATGTTTCATTCAGATCTGCAAATTCAAAGCTACGAATTTGGAGGGATATCGCCAATTTGACAACTTTTCTTAAACTTTGCCAAATTGATTCTACCAATTTATTTGAAGCAAATGATATCATGTCGCTTAGCAACGGATTTAAATCCAATGTGTTTATACGGCAGACGATTTTTATTAAATCCTTTCCGATTTGAATAATGAAGATATGTATATAAAATAAATTTCATTGCCATTTCATTTTGGACTGGATAATATCAATTATACTCTTCAGGTTTAAACATTATTATTATTGATATTTTCCGGAATTATTGATTCAGGGATTATTGATATTTTTAAGTTATTGCGCCATTGTTTTATTGCGGCAAAAATTGCTGACACACGCATATTGTACGTTGTACGAGTAATCTTCTAGGAATGCACGGGTATATCTTCTAACCTACGAGAATATAAGTAGTACAGGTATATTGGCATATATTTTGACATATATTGGCATATATATTGGAATCAAGAACAGTCTTCTGGTATGAAGATTAAGGGGATTAATTATATATTCAATTTATTACGTCGTCTGTTGTATTTTACCAAAAAACATTTGAGACTCATATTGCAATATGTGGGTAATCTTCTACTAATAATCGGGCATTATAAGTAGTACGTGTATATCTTCCCATATAATTTTAGCACTTTAATTTTGACATATATTGGAATAAATGACTGTCTTCAGATTTAAAGATTACGGGTTTATTGGTATTTTCAATTTATACATGTTATCTACTAATACAGGTTATATTTTCTAATATTCGCGTATATAATTAGTACGGGTCCCATACAATTTTAACGCTTTTATTTTGCATATATTGATTCAATTCCATATTTTTTTTTATATTTGCTTACATAAGGGGTCCAAGATGTTTTATTCTTCAGATATGTCCATGAAGATAATTTTATATAGCGAGAACAGAGACTCTTAAACTTCTTTTTAGGAGCATTATATTAAATATTTTAACAGAATATTTTGATTAAACATGTCATTTAGTATACTACAAGAATTTGGGCATGATTATGAATTTCAAGTTTCTTTATATTATATACTCCGTACGAAGAACGGGTATGCTGCTAGTCTTAAATATACGTAAGTTCAGGGTATGAATGTGGAGGGTCGTCCAAAAATCTCCCGCGAATCGTATTTCTGCATTCTTTTCCCTTCATTTGTATCAAACAAGTGGAAGGTAAAGAAGTGACCTTGGCACGTAGGCTGTGTGGGGAGCGCTTATTTGGAGGGAGAAAATAAATTTGGAGGGAAAAAATTTATTTGGAGGGATACAATAAAATGAAAATGCGAGATACGCCGCCACGCATTTCTAACTCATCTCCCCGCCAAAAAGGATGCTTACTGAAGAATTCACCACCCCAGCCAGCAATTTTCGTTTCGGTTGCATTGGGCCACATCACAGCATTTCCGCGGCTCAAGTTAATCTAATATTATATGAAAGTTCCCGTTCGTGATGAAGCTGCTTACGTCTGAGGTGAATGCAAGATGGGGCTAAGGTGAATGCATGATGAGACAAAGGCGAATGCATGATGGGAATCTGACTCGGTAGCAGTGTAGGACTTTTTGGTCTGCGAATGACATTTTAGAGGGGCAAGTTTTCTATATGTCTTATATAAATATATCTAAATGTTGTGCAACATAAATAGAAACTAGGTTTCATAAAATGTCTCCGGGGCTTCGAATCCCTGGAGGTATGCCTAGAAGAAACATTGCTCGGTAGCCGCGAAGCAACCATTGATTTGGAGTACTTGCCTTTTTTTCCATTCGCGACTTGACCAATACAGATGAAGAGGAATGAGTAAAAGAATAGGTGGATATTCTTTTCCCTCATACTCGAACCGTGATTGAAGTGATTCCACCAAGGAGGAAGTCATTTGTGACGAGCATCCAATTCAACAATGAAATTTGAACAAAGGTTGAACTCGTCTTTGTTTCCAAATGATTGTTTAAATAGGCAATCAAGTATGCTGGAATTTTGGCTCTCCTTCGGGGCGAAATATCGAGGCACAAACAAACACAACCGTAGTTAAATTTAAAACAACATCTTTATAAAGAGGCCAATACATATTAGTTGTAATACAAGCGGCACATTAGAAAGATTGGAGACTCGCCATTCACTTATGTGTTGTCAACTTCAGACAGCCCAAGAGCAGCAGCTAAAAAATTTCGGAAACACACACCATCATAGTAGGGGAAATCTCTGATGCATATTGAAAGAAAATAAGTCCACCCGCACTGTCTATACGGCTTAGGCTCAGAATGCAACACAATGTGGAAAAAGACGAAAAATCACATGCATCCAATTTGAAACACACACTGCAGCCTTGCCTATGAGTTCCCGCCATGGCGTCGCGTCACTACCGTCGTACTACTGGCTATCAGGTAAAGCATGGAAAAATAATGGCCAACACACAACTCATAAATCCACTTGTAAGTTTTAACACGTGTTGCTTCTGTAAAAATACCTAAAATGTAGCATCTTCGTTAAAAGCACAGAATAAAATAATAACTTGTATAATATACTTTTTTAATTACTAGGGGGACGACCCTGCTCGCTAACACGCTTTGCGAACACTTTTGTGCCACCTACTACGTAGATGTAATACGCCCGTATGGGACCGTCCCTTCTTAAGTGATATTCACCAGTCCTGGTGAATATCAGTTAAGAAGACCTTTCAATCCTGCCGGCTCACACGACTTTCCTGACGCCTCTAAAATCTCTGGCTCGCCAACACCTGTGACTCGCCTCCTATTCTCTTTACGCCTGCTACCCAAGCGTAACACGTCTGTATGGGCCTTGTTAGCTGGCATTCTCCGGTCCTGGAGCTCGCTTTGCGAATTCTTTGAATCCGGCTGAAGCAATACGACAGCCTACGTATCCTGTGCGCACCGAAGCTCGTAAAACTCCAAGATTCTCCCCTCCATTCCTGCCTCCCATTCATCGGAGAGTAATGCACCCTTCCCCCCTATTAGCTGACACCTTCGAGGAGTAATCAAGTAGAGAAAGCTTCGACAACCCTAACGAAAGACCGAAACCGTTGTTATGCGACTTCAGGCACTCTTTCCGTCCAGAGCGTTCCGTTTCCCCTGTCGTTCAATGGGAGAAGATGAATGGCAAACGTAATTGAAAGAAAAAATACATATTTTTAATTATTTCTGCTCTCCTTAAGCTTAATAGAGGGAGGGGGAAAAATTGTAGGAGATATTGCTGAGTTTCGTAAAGAAATTATTCCATCCATGTAATTATAAAATAATATTCATTAAAACATCTTAAACCGCGTTTAACTAAATTTTGGCGATATTTGGCTGTTTTGAAAAAACTAAACTGCGAGACCGCACGCTTTGGATACGTGCAAGAAATAGTTTGTGCTTCCTAAGATATAATTTTAAGATTGCAATCCGGGTCTTTTTTATATCCCGAGATATCAGAAATTATTTTTTTAAATTTTGGTGTCCCGCGGGGTTAAATATATCCTTTTACTTCATTTTATAGATAAAGAAAATATATTTTAATTATCTTACGATCTGATTTATGTGTCTATAAATATTACGTGTATGTGAACGATAATAGCATGTTGAGATTTTCTTTTAACAAACTTTTGGTATAACCAAGGGCGGATCCAGCTTTGGCGCCAGGAGGGGGTCACATAGTCGTGGTCAAGTCAAGAACTTATAATTTAATTTTGATAACAATAGATACAAGTAAAAAGTAGGTATTTTATTAATGTACGTAAGTACTGTACTTAAAAATATTTATTCTTTATTGTACACTTGAAAAACTTAACACATAATAACTTGTACATATACACGTACATATTGCCATCTTCTCTTGAAGACATCCAGAGAAGCACTATCACGCACGGAATGAGGCAGCCTATTTATATTCCATAACCGTGGTGAATGATTTGTCATAACAGCTAGAGGTATGTCGAGGGGTATGACGCAAAACTCCGCAAAAGTGAAGAGGTGGTACGACAAGGGTTTCCAACAAACAAAATAGAAACAGACAAAATACATATATTTAAATAACAAAATCAATTTTTCTTTTACGTCTTCTCCCGAAACGCGTTATTACGTCATTTACGTCAATGGGTACGTTTTTATGAACGTGGAGAAGTGCCAGTCCGGTTAGGCGATCTTCAACCATTGAAGATCTTAGCCACGATTTAATTCTGCGCAACGTAGAGAAAGACCTTTCTGCTGTCGCTACACTGACAGGTAGTGCAGCCATAATACATAAAATTTTTCTTATATTAGGATACATATCGATGTCACAATTTAAAATAAGATCAGAAATCGACTGCGGTATGTCCTGGCACGGCTGCCACGCCTGCCACTTCACCATCCACAGCCGATATTCATTTACAATGACAGAAACTGGAGTGTTATCTAGTAATAATGTATAGTCGGTAGCTAGTTGTTTCACGGTTTCAATGTCTTCATTACTATATTCGCTTTTTGGCATGAAAACGCTTAGCTGAAACAAATTAAGTACATCAGGAGACAGGCGGTCCTGGAGATCACTTATTATTGAATTTAGAAGAGGGATGTATATAGCTCTGCGGAAATACTCTTCAGCAGATTGAGCAGGTTGGTTATTGGCCCTATGTATTTGTTTTGATACTATTCTGGGGCATTTAATTTCTACATCTAGCTGCTCAGCTACTTCTTTAGCCTCTTCAAAAAGCTGTCGGTAGATTACGTCCACATTTTCTCTTTTATTTTGTAAAACACTTAAAGTATCATTAATAGCGTCCGTCGCTTTTTTTAAATCAATTGAGTTCGATTGCAGTATTCTGCTTAAAGATACAGTAGTACCTGAAAAATAAAAAGTAAGTGACTGTGACTGTAGTGCATAAACTAAGAATTTATAACTTAATATAAACGGTATGTACTCGTAGCATAAAATATTAACAAAACAACAACATAATTTTAAAGTAGGTTTAGTATACTCGTATAAGTTCATTTGCCAAACAATAAGAAATAAAATAATTTAGGGAAGTACCCACCTAATACATCACTTAAACAGATGGAGGATATAATAAAGTCAGAACTGCGCAATGTTTGCAGCAAGCAATGCGCATCATTGGCAGTTTTATTGTCTTGCCAAGCAGAAATCTTCTCCAGAGCGCTACAAATTCTGACTAAGTTGTCTCCTTGAAATTGAAGATGCCCATCATGCCTCTCTACCCAACGTGTCTCACAAATACCTTGCATGGCAGCTCCGAGTTCTATTTTAAAAATTCCATGCCTCTTAGCGGATGCATTGGCAAATGCCACAACTTTTCTCATTGTGCCAGATGTATTGCGACAGGAAACTACTTTGGATGATCTTGCCAATGAGTTATTGAGCACATGGTTGTTGCACGGGCAACGTTTAGCATGAATGGCTATTTTCATCAATTCTTGCACTGCACCTTTTGTATCTGATGCCATAACCGAGCAGCTGTCAGTTCCAATACCCACACACCAAGATAAATCTAAGTTAAATTTGGTACACAGATTTTCAACGATTTTCGCCAATGCTACACCTGTCAATCGAGGCTCTATGTCACCTGAATTGTTGTCTTCACGTCTAAGAGCATCGTAGGTATCACAAAAAGTCACAAAATGTTCCTTAATAATACCATCATGCAAATATCGGAATGATAGGCTCAGCTGTGAGATATGTGATATATCTGTTGTTTCATCGAACAAAATTGAAAAATATTTAGCTTCCCGCACATTCTGTAAAATGTTTTCCTGGATGATTTCTGCGCAAACATCTATCAACTCATTTTGTACAGTCTTGCTGATGTACGTGGCGTTGGATTTTGAAGATTCTAAATGTTGCTGCAATGCAATATCGCCAGAATCAATACGGAATTTTAAAAGGGCTCTAAAATTCCCTTCATCGGCTACTACGCTGTCATAGTTCAGCAATTTACCATCGTCGCGATGGCCACGTAACGATATATTTTGGTGGCCACAAAATATTATAGTTTTTACGATTGGTCGCAAACGTTCTCTATTTTCATTTATTTGTTTCAGTCTTTGACTATTTACTTGGTTCATTATGTTAATTTCCGGTTTATGAAAACTCAATAAAAAGTTCTTCCCTGCTTCGACAGCTAATTCGTGGTATTTGTTTCGCTGGTGTGTTAGCAGAACACCATTTTCACCTAGCAAATTATCGAAAGCTTTTAATGGTTCTTTTACGAGTCGACATAAAGGTGTTTTTGTCTGTATACCACCTCCAGGAACTACGACAAACAAAGCACAGTACTTGCAGTAAAGACCCTGGTCTTTATGCGACAAAACAAGCCAGTGAAACTTGTCAAGGTGAGACTTCTGAGCATATTTTTTTGTTTGTTTTCCTTTTTTATTAACAACACAATGCGGGAAAGTATAATTAGCGGGAGGATGCCAATGCTTTTCAAGCAACATAGCTTTAGTTGAATCATCTATATTTTCCCCTATATAACAAGCAATATCTGAAGCAAACTTTGGTTGAGAAAGTGAAGTCTTTATCTGATCAGAATCAGAAGTCGATGTACATATTGTAGGCTGAATATCGTTAGTAACAGGAGAGCATGTTTTTTCTTCATCTATGGCTAATGTAGGTACTATTATGGTTAATGTAGATTACTATTTACTTGTTGTAAATGCATGCCTGTTAATGAAGCGCAATGTTTTTGTGTCGCGCAATAGTTTGCATCGAAGTTTTCGCTAGGTGCTTTTAAAAACTTTAACCAAGATTATTTTTAAGTTTATGCATCATGCTATATTCATTCTGTTGGTTGCTCTCTTATTTTATTTTTAAAGAGCATTAAAATCAGTGTGGTCACGACGACGATACACTTGATTTCATTGTGTGAATTTATCTAAGATTTTGGGTTAGGTCAGTAAGCTTAATGCTCTTCAATCTCCCTCGTCCAAAAAAAATATATAAGTAGGTACATAAGTCACGCAGCACTCTTTCAGTAAGTAGGTACCTACATATCTACCTATGAGGTACTTTATGAGCATTAACAACAATAACATTTAAGTTAAAACACACGCACTGGAATAATGAGAAACTGATTACTTACCATTTCTTGTAATTAATGAATTTGCAGCAACAATTTTTAAGAATACTTATAAAGGTACACTTATAAACACATTATAGGTAGAAAGAAATTTTAGTTTTTTAACTTAGAACTATGTTATGATATGTTGAAGTTTAGTCGTTCCGATTCCGATTGAGGTTAGGTCTAGCTAAACGTTACGCAGTCGACAAGCGCGCGCAAGTGTGGCGCGGTAAAATTCAAATTCCCAAACTTTTGCCATTATACAAAGTTATTATATTATATTAAATTAATTAAATATTGAAGGTATGTAGTTACATAAAATCTGTATGGTGACAAAATATATAAATAAAATCATTATGTTCAATTAGTGGTCCACCTAAGTCCTGGAACCAGCTCAGGGGGGGGGGGGGGGGTCATGACCCCCATGACCCCCCCCCCCTGGATCCGCCGTTGGGTATAACGGAATATTGAATATAATGAGAACATTTTTATAAAAAAACAATACCTTTAAGTACTTTTTCTCATTTGTAATAAACACTGATATAAAGAACATTATACAATAGTTAACCGTCTGAAATAATACACCTACAATTAGGCAATACAGTATATTAAAAAAAAATCTAGTACAATAAATGTACATGTGTACTTTGACATATGTACTGGAAAAGGTAACTGATTGATATCGAACAAATTGCATATAAAATTTATAAATAAAAGCATCCTAAGTTAATAACTGCATTGCATTTGCCATACTGTATAAATTTTATTATAAAAGAAGTTGGTATGCAGCACGTCGCTGACTTTCCTCGCATTTTGACGTCTCTATGGAAACAAATTATAGTTTTCAAATCGTAGTTTCGGGATATTGCATTGCAGTCAAAGTCATAAAATAACTCATATCAAGTTATTTTAATATTTTTTTATTTTGTCTGAACCGAAAATAGAAAGAAAAATAAATGGTAGGAAAAGTATGTTTTAAGACTTCATTAACACAATTAAAACACTCTCCGCAAAATGTTTGAGTTGTGTGCATATATGTATGTATGTGTGTGTGTGTGTGTATATGTGTATATTTGATTGTTTGTGTGTGTGCTTATATGTATGTGTGTTTTTGTGTGTGTGCGTATATGTGTATGTGTTCTTGCGTGTATGCGAATATGCAAATGAGTTTGTTTGTGTAAGTGCGTATTTGTATATCTATTTGCATTTAAAATTCGGGTAAGATAACTTATGAACGAATGTACGTACGGGCATGATATTACATATGTGGATACATTATGTTAAATAATTGAAGGAGTTGGCATTTGTTTCGAATAAATCCCAAGATTAAAACACAGAATATTAGAAGTTTAAAATTTTTGTAGCATTATTTATTTTGGTAAGCAATGGTGTGACAATTGCGTTTAAGCGGGAAAATGATTTTTTGAACTATGGTTGAAATAATGGTATTACTGGTAATTGACAACTAAAGGCATAAGTAAATAAAGACATTTCGCATACTGTACAGCTTATTACTAAACAAGAAGTATGCGGAACGTTGTTGTTCTAACGACTTTCCTCGCATTTTGACGTTACTATATGTATAGCGCATTGCTGTTAAGGTCATTATTGAGCCATTCATATTAAGTTATTTGAATGTTTTATTTGATGAGAATCGACAAAAAAAAATACGTGTTTGTCTGTATGTGCATATATGTATGTGTGTTTGTCTATGTGTGTGCATATATGTATATGTGTTTGTTTATGTGTGTGCGTATAAGTATGTGTTTGTTTATGTGTGTGCGTATTAATATATTTTTTTACAGTATATGTACTTGTGTGTATGCGTATATGTATTTGACTCTGTTAGTGTGTAATATGAATATGTATTTGCCTGTGAAATGTGGGTAAGATAATTTACGAGCGCATGTACGTATCGTCATGAAATTTCATGTGCGGATACATTGTGTAAAAATGTCTGATGTGAGCAGCACATAACTTTCCTTATATAATGCAATGAATTTACTACTTTCATAATTAAAAAAATGTTATTCTTATAGTAGATACTTATATTCTTTCCAAGTGAATTTTCGTCAATTTGTCATCATTTTCTTTGATTTAGCGTTCTTTTTATCCATTCGGCGAGATTTTCGTTAATTTGGCAACATTTAAAAAAGTCGCCAAGTTGGCGTCATTCAGCCAAATTCGTCGCCAAAATATCGCCAAGCGTTATAGACGTAGAAATATGTTATTCTTACAGCAGATATATGATTATTGGCTTTCAAATACAAAAATATTACTCAGTCTTTTCTCGTGAATGGAACGAGTTAGATCCACGAGAATGATGTCACCACATTTACCGCATGATATCACATATGAAAAGTGAACATGTTTCATAACAGGTAATATATTTTTTTTAATTTATGGGATTTTTTAATAAATTTCTTTCAAAAATGTGCAATATCTTGAGAACGGTTCAGGCTAGCGTTCTAAAGTTTATGCCAATCGTTTTCCAAGGAAAAACTACATAAGAAATGTCTATTTGCGTAACTTTATTAAAGGCTTTGATTTTTTGATGATTTTTTCAAACTTTCACTCGAAAATTTAGGGGGTTCTGATCATTCACTTGTGTTTTAAAACAATAGGCTTCCAGTATTCATGGATTGTGATTTTTATACCAAATTTCATTCAAATCGCTCCATTCGTTCGTGAGATATCGTCTCCACAGTCTCACTGACACGCACAGACACAGACAGACATCATCTCAAAAATGTTCGATTCGTAATCAAGGATGCTTGAAACGTGCTTTCTCATCGAAAACTCGAATTCGAATTTTCAACCCCGTCACAATACTTTCCTTATACATTATATACTATATAAGGAAAGTAATAACTGAAAGGAATCCACTAAATTTTTTATCGTTAAAGGTACAGTACTGCTTCTCGTTACATAGAATAGATCAGTATTAGTGGTATACTATGCCTTCTTACATTTTTTAAAAGTATTGTAAAACTAAAATAACTTCATAACAACTAGTACATGAGGCAAGGGTTGATGTCATTTCTTTGACTTTTGATGGCACGAGTACTAATATATGTACTGCACAGGAACTGGGATGTAATATACTTTTAAGATAGAAAATGTTTAGCAATTAATAGAAGTTTGTTTACTGTACTCAAATATTACATATACCGGTCAAATATTACCTATACTCAAAGTGTTGCTGAATCTTCATCCACGCATTTTGAACCAGTATATTTTAGAGATGTAAAAATACGTAGATTAAGATAAAAAAGAAAGTTATGCATAACAATGATCAAACAACCACAATGGTACGCGTTTACAATTTTCTGGAACTAGTACTATAATGCGCCGTTCTAGCGCGACCATGCCAAATCTGGCGCTCATTTATAGAACCGAAGGGGAACATACTGACTATGCTTTTAATGGTGTTATTACACGGAGCAATTCCTTATAGCAATTTTTCAGCAACACCTTACATTTCAATGGGAAGAAATCTTGCCGCAATTCGTTCGTACTCGGCAATAAAAATTGCTCAATTTCTGAGCGGCGACCCAATCAGAGGATGATAAAATTGGACGTCACTACACTCCGCCTTTTCTCTTCTCATTTGCATTCAAGATGGCGATGGCGACTGTAATGCAAACACGTCGAAGCAGCTCAATTACGTTAGAATGTGGAGATGGAAAAAATAATAGAACTTCAACCAAATTACAGACACCTGTGGGATATAAAATATCCAAATTATACAAAAAAACACACTAAAGAATGCTTCCTGAAATCGGCGGCACTAAACAGGGACAGCCTGTTAGGAAGGAGGGGCTTACAGAATCATTGCCGGGCGGAATTGCTAAAGTCTGGAGATGTAGAAATAATAATGTAACTTTTACCAAATTACAGACACCTGTGGCATATAAAAAATCCAAAATATACGAAAAAAAACCCACAAAATAATGCTTGGAATGAACTCGGCGGTATTAGAAAGGCGTGGCCTAAAATATGCCGGGAGGATATTTCTAAAGTCTGGAGATGGAAAAATATTAATAGAACTTTTAAGAAATTACAGATACCTTTAGGATATAAAAGATTCAAATTATACGAAAAACACAACAAAGAATACTTTCTGAAATGAAATCGGCGAGATTAGAGGGAAGGCACCTGTTAAAGAGGAGGAGCCTAAAATATGATTGACGGGCGGAATTGCCGAAGTTCGGCAATAAAAATTGCCCCGGCAATATAATTGCAAATTGATAAAACTCCACCAGCCTCAACTATCTCATTAATTTTTTTATTACTACTTTTGTGTTAATTTTTAAATTTTTAATAAACAATTCTCTACTTTTGATGGTCTTTTTAATTTCTACTTTTTGATTCTTAATGGATAGATAATGTGCAACAATATTTTAATATTTGATATAACTATTATGGGAGAGTGGGGGCTTTGAAATTTTCTTTCTTGTAAAGGGGGGGGGGGGGTCCAGAAAAGGTTGGGAACCCCTGTCCTAACCAATCAAGTTCAGCCGCACAACGATTTCTTCTTTCCCACACCATTTGCACCCCCATCGCCTCATACAGCGTGGAAAAAGAGGAGAACTCCATGCGTTGAGGGATTAGTGGGAATCGATGCTCTGCGTTGCTCTTCTGACGGAACGGACGCCAACGCAACGGACGAACGCGTCAGTGGAAACCCGGCATTTGAGTTCCAAAATAATCAGGTTCATTTATCCTCCTTAAAAAATTAAATGAAATCTCAGGTAATAAAGTATCTGGCAAGCTCACAGGGGACATGTTAAAATTGATTCCAAATGACGCTGAAGCCTATAGGGTTGTACAACGCCATTTATCTAGTGAGAAAATCCCCTTCCATAGTTTAAACTTAAAGATTGAAAGGCCCAAAAAGGTAGTTTTGAAGGGGCTACCAACAAACTATAACATTGAGGAAATAAAAATCACTCTAACATCCGAAGGATTAGATGTAGTCCGGGTTTCTCAACTGAGAAACACAAAAACGAGATTGCCCCTGCCGATCTTCTTAGTCAGCATTAGGCCTACGGAAGACTGGCAGAGGGTATACAGACTGACAAGATTAGGATACTTGTCTGTGAAGGTAGAGGCCTTCAGAGCACGGGGCTTCAAAATCTGCTACCGGTGCTAGCAGTTCAATCATTCCTCTGAGAATTGCAGCATGCCACCAAAGTGCCTTAAGTGTGCTGAAGAACACTTCACATGGGACTGCCAAAGACCAAGGACGGTGAAGGCAACGTGTGCTAACTGCAATGGAGACCACCCAGCGAACTTCAGGCAATGCCCGAAAAACCCCTGGAGCAGAGGAAAGGCACCGGGGGATGGGGGGGGGGGTTCTTACCTGCGAGGAGTGATACTAGCTCTTTGTGGTATGCAAGTACTGCATCTTTGTACAGTGAAATATAGCGCTGATAAGAATTTTGATTGATAATGGACATGTAACCGACCGCTATTGATGACAGGCGCGTCTGCTTTACAAATGTTTCCGCAAATTGCCACATCTCTTGCACGAACAATGCTCAAAAGATCCGCAAATCAGCGGGGACTCTGAAAATGGGTAGAACACTGGGAAAGGGCAGTTTGTACTGCCTTCAGGGTGGCCTCTAGATACTATACGAAGTATCTCATTAGCGCATTGGTCATCTGAGATCGAATCTGTTTTTACTAGGAATCATCACATGTACAATATTCTTTTTCGTTCTGGGATTGGACAGGATGGACCCACTCAGAAGGAAAGATTTTTCGAAGCTGTAAGTAGCAAGCTTTCATTCATTTGATATTTGTTGTAATTGACATTGAAAATCTATATTTTTGCTTCTATATTTGATTAAAATAGGCTGTTTTTATAGCCATACCATATCAGTGTTCTAAAAGATCTACCAACATATTTAATAGTTTTTAAAGTTGAAGCATGTCCTCAAATTCTAAGAAAAAAGTGAATGACGAGCACATTCTTATTTCGAGTCCAGGACGGGCTATCCCGATAAGGATGCAAGTCCAAAGAGTTAAAATATACCACAAAAGACAGAAATATCCGACCCTCCATGGCGACCTATAAGGTTATCGTACGGGGATAGGAGGACGGGGCAAAGAAAAAATCTCTCATCCATCTCTTCGGTCTCGAGATATTCTTCATACCTGAATGTAATACAGGTTACAGAAATTTTAAAGGCAAATATTCTCTATTTAAAGCTCCTGACAGCGATGAGCATAGAGCTAAATAGACAAAGTTAATACCTCGTGCAGATAAAGTTCTAAACAAAAGCTTTGTGTTTTGTGAGTTGCATTTTGCTAATGAATTTATTGATCGTAATTACGTAAGGTTTAAATTCCAAAAGGTTAAAATATACCGCAAAATGCCAAAATTGGAACATTTAGTTACTCAGATTCTCGAGTTATTTTTAAGAAACGAGTGTATTACTAAGGTGAGCCCAAGATTATCCCGATAAGGTTTAAAATCTGAAGAATTAAAATATACTCCAAAAGAAAATTATATATTAAATTTAGATTTTCTAACTGTTTCGGTTTTCGAGATATTCTAAAAAACAAACGAGCACATTCTTATTTCGAATCCAGGACGGGCTATCCCGATAAGGATGCAAGTCCAAAGAGTTAAAATATACCACAAAAGATAGAGTTATCCGACCCTCCATGGCGACCTATAAGGTTGTCGTACGGGGGTAGGAGGATGAGGCAAAGAAAAATCTCTCATCCAGCGAAGCTACAGACAGGGCAGCGGAATCATTCACCGGACGAGGCCCGATCCCAGTCGTCTGCCAGATCTAGGCTCAGGTCATGAATAAACGCAGTCCATGCGATCACAGCACAGCCACTAGGTCCGAGGTCTAACTAGAGTCCGAGGTCTAACTAGAGTCCGAGGTCTAACTACTGGGCGGGGAGTTCAGCAGCCGATTTCTCGGATTTATTTACCCCCGGGTTTGAGGACCATAGCTAAGATCCATTCACCACTCAAAGAGTGGGCCGCCCCGGGGGCGACCACAAGAGACGACGACATTCTGCACCTGGAATTTCCAATTACTTCGGAGCGGTTATCGAGTAATTTGAAAAAACTGAATACATTCTTATGGATGGTCCAAGACGGGTTAGCTCTATAAGATTTAAAATCCAAAGAATTAAATATACCCCAAAGGACAATGATATATAATAAATTTATACATTCTAGCTATGCTGGTTTTCGATTTATTCCGAAAAACTAGTTCATTCCAGTAGCGGACCCAGGACGGGCTAGCCTGATAAGATTTTACATCCAAAGAGTTCAAATATACCTCAAAAGACAGCGACGTGCTAAACTTGGACTTTTTAGCTTTTCCATTCTCAAAATAATCCCCAAAAACGAGTACATTCCTAAGGTAGGCCGAAGAGGGACTAGCCCAATAAGGTTGAAAATCTAAAAAGTTAAAACATACTCAAAAGACAATGATATATAAAATATTTTAGTTGATCTGCTTGAGTTATTTAAAAAACGAGTATATTAATATGTCGGGCCCAGGACGTGCTACCCCGATGCTATTCAAATTCGAAACTTTACCCCCCAAAAATGATATCCTAAATTTTGATATTGTAGCTGCTTCAATTTTCGAGTTATTCTCGAAAAACCAGTACATTTCTATGCCGGGATCAAGGCGGGCTAACCTGATAAGATTCAAAATCCAAAGGAATAAAATATACCCTAAAATACAATGATATACTAAATTTAGACATTCTAGCTGCTACAGTTTTGGAGTTATTCTTAAAACTCTTTTGTTGAGCTCAGGATGGGTTAGTCCGATAAGGTTTTAAATCCAAAGCGTTAAAATATACCGCAAATGACAAGGATATGCTAAACTTCGAATTTTTAGATAACACCTGTTCTCGAATTATTCATCAAAAACGGGGGAATTTCTAAGGCGGGCCCAAGATGGGCTAATCCGAAACGGTTCAAAATTGAAAGAATTAAAATATACCCCAAAAGAAAACGATATATTAAATTCAGATTTCCAACTTTATCTGATTTTTAAGTTATTCTCTAAAAAAGGGTACAGTCCTATGGCGGGCCCAGAACGGGCTAGTCCGATAATTTTCAAAATCGAAAGAACTGAAATGTACCATAAAAAAAAACGTCATACCGAATTTCACGTTACTGTGAGGAATGAACCTGATTATTTTGGATCTTAACGGTTTGAACAAACACCAGATCAAGTTAAATAAAATTTTAAAAATACGAAAATATCCCTAGCTCAATCGCTCTGAAAACCAAATGGCTTTTTGTGTATACCACTTGCAATAATCATACCAAATTTCACACAAATTCATCTATTATTTCCAAAGAAATCGGTCATTTTATTTGTTCTCCGTTGTTTCGTAAATTCTTGAGGCACCTGACGCTGAAGGCGTCTTTATCCTCGATTTCCTCTTTAAGATATTTCAGTCTCTGACATTATCTGTAAAGTCCAGAATAAATCCATGAGAGCGCCCCAGAGTGGACGGGGAGTAAGTTGGTGCCAGAAAAGGGCCTGTGGTGGCACAATGGCACTTGCTGGGAAGAGATGAAGAGCACGAGGTGAAGTAGGCAGTATACAGAAGCTGAGTGCTGCAGTCCCTGAACTAAAGTTTAATTCTGGGGGGGGGGGGGCTGAGGTTTTTTCAAATCGGAAAACATTTTAATAATGCTGAAGGTTTCAGTCATTGGATCATCATCCGAGGTTATTACGTTTAGTATGGTGTTTAAGAACTCCTGTAAGTTACTCCGGTCGAAGTATTTCTCGACCTCCTTGAAAAAGTTCAAGAAGTCGAGAAATGCATTCGAGGTCTGAGAGGGGGTCTAAGCCTGTGTCAGGTCGTGCCTGGGCAGAGTGCTCTCCGGTTTTTCCTGAATCCGTCTCGGCACTTGCCTGCACTTCCTGAACAGGGGGATGCTTTTAGAAGGAAGGAGGGGAAAGTTTTCCCCACCAAGATTGTGGGGGGGGGGTTCAATTTAGAATTTGGTGGGTAATTTTAGTGGCCTGGAACTTTTTACGGTTCCAGGGGTTTGGGGGCAGTGCCTAAAGTTTGCGGGGTGACTTCCGCCGCAGTTACAACACTTAGCAGGGGTTTCTCTCGTTTTAAAGCATTCCCTACTCGGGTGGCCTTCGCCACGTTTTAAGCAACGAGAGGGGAAGGTAAACTGGTCGCTGTGATGGTTATAAATCTGGAAGTTGTAGCACATTTTGAATCCTTTACTTTTGAACATTTCTATTTTTACTTGCATACATAAGATGTTTTTAATTTCGTGAATCCTCGCTCAGTTCTCTGTAGGCTCGAGGCCTACCAGAAAAATGGGGAGGGGTCCTGTCCTTCATGTCCCTGAGCTGGAAAATTCTAATTACTTTGAATCCCTCGTTTACGAGGGTGACTTTAATTCTATCGCTATCAGTATTTGAGGGAAATCCATTGATAACTATCTTTTTCGGTCTTTCATTTTTAAGTCTAATTAAAGGGTATCCTCTTAAGGGTCAGGTGGGTCTGAACACTCCTGTAATCCTCAATGGACCCAGGAGTGATCCGAATAACCCTTCCCATAAGAAGGCCCTGAACTTTAGTAGCTAACATGCTGTTTAGTTCTTCCATGAAGGCTCCCCAATTGCTTGAGGAGTCCACATAGAAGGAGGAGACTCCATCCTTTGGGAGGGGGGGGGGGGGCGCATCAGCCATAGTGGCTTTCTCAACTTCAAGATCTGACAATTTATTTTCAATTTGAACATCTTCCTCAACCTGCACTGAAAGTTTAGGTTTTATCCATGAACTCGAGTAATAAAGCCCGCTATTTTCTTATACATCTCATCCTTGTATATAATATACAGAGCGTCGTCTGATATTATATCCCAATCTTTGATTATGTCATGAATAAAGTTATAGGTAACACGATTTACTAACATATTGGGGTCAGGGGATTGCAGCAACAAAGAAGCATCTGAAATACTACCTGCTATTATCTTTTGTAGGATCCTGGTCTGGCTGTACTCTATGTCATCATCTTCAAGCTCCATCTCTAGCCTTGCAATGACGTTGTCGTAGGTAATGAAGTGGGTCACCAGCTTCCACGTGAAGGAGTCCCTTGGTATCTCATATTTAGGAATATCCAGAGTCTTTAAGTTCTTCAAAAGTCTGCGGCTTCAAAAGTCGCAGCAGTTTCGTAGTGGATTTCTTTTTAGCTCTAATCTCTTATTCGAGACCAGCGCTATGTGGCGGTGGCGGTTTTTAGGGAACCCGTTTTTCGCCTCGGCCGGTACACTATTTCTTCTAGACAGTGTAATAACGGCAACTCTGCCTGTTATCAGGCCTGCGGTCCCATGACATGGAATGCTGTAATAGATGAGTTTCATGTGACGTCCTGTTCGCGATTCCACTGCACAGCGGCCATGTTCCTCGTAATATCGGTCTATCCGTATATTACAGATGATTTTTAGAAATTTACAATCATTTAGTGCATAATTTCAGTAGGATATATCAAGATTTATCTTCTCTTAGGATTATTTATCACAAATATTCATAAAAAGATATGTTTTGATGAAATAAATTTCATATTGCCGCTACAAGCATATATGCACATTATTTGATTTTGGAAACCGCTACAAGCATATATGCACATTTGGATTGCCGCTACAAGCATATATGCACATTATTTGAGTTTTTTTTTTTACTAAAGGAATTGAGTAAGTTAAGTTTAAAATTACATTGTTGACATCTACCCTTGCATTATGTAATCATATCTGTGCCATCAAAGTTTGTTTATTTAATTGTGCTATTTTTATTTCATGCACTTAAAACAC
The DNA here is from genome assembly GCA_951213105.1 of Amaurobius ferox. NCBI lineage: Eukaryota > Metazoa > Arthropoda > Arachnida > Araneae > Amaurobiidae > Amaurobius > Amaurobius ferox. The sequence goes on from OX578136.1 coordinate 1,640,471, forward strand.
CCATATTGCAAGTCTTATTAGTAATATATATTGAGTTCTAAACTTGTACAGTAATATAGCAGCTGGCTTATTTATATATAAAAAAGGTCGGTTGTTTTGTTGCTGTATTAGTTATTATTGAAGATATGCAAGAGAAAACAGGCAAAATTATGTATAACATAAGTTATCTCTGTAGAAGTGATCTATTTGTTTTTTTCTTGGGTACATGCTTCCATTGAATATCTCTATTAATATTCTTATAGTTATTGATATACTACATAATTCTGGCAATCATAGGCTGAAAATTGTTTAAATTTGTTCTTATAATGCTTCTCCAAACTGCAATAAACCAAATCACACAATAACTTGTAAAAAGTCTGCATATTCAGCTTTATTTAATGCAATTTTGTCTTCAATTAGAAATTACAAACAGATTATGCAATGTTATTTATATTAAATTGGTGAGTGAAAAGCTCTCTTTTGGCAAGTAAACTCTGAAGTGAAATTTCTTGCCCTGCATATAGATTATGAAATTAGGGAAAGTGAAAAAACTTGCTTGTAGTGAGCATTTTTTATCGCAAAGTGCAGTCGGTCAAGTTCATTTATAATCCTCGGACTTTTTTCTATATTTTTAAATCGATATATTAAAATAGAAAAGCATATGTATTTTCTAATGAATACACATTTAGTATTTAAAAAAAAATAGGTAATATGGAAAATTTTTTAAATTAATGTGCAAAATTGTTTATACAAACATCTTTTCATATCTGAATATATGTGATGTAGTACAAAGGATGTAAAAGTCTGAGCTTTGAGTTTAACACATAAGGAAAGTATTGTGACTGGAATCAAATATTTGAATTCTTTTCTTTTGATTCACACACTTCTGGCATCACTGAACTGACGAATACATAACATCTGGAAGACACTTCCATTACAGATATCAGCATCCATGGACCAGTTTTGCCCTTATTATATTGTCAGTCACCTATGTACAATTCAACCTTATGCCCCTTTCCCCCCTATTATTATCCCTGGGGGTTTCAGATAAATAAAAGTTGTAGTTAATAGGGATCCTGTTTTTAACTGTAAAGAGGATTCATGTGACATCATAAGATTGTTTTATTTGCACAAGCAATCACTGGACGTACATTAGTTTTATAACAGAAGATGGGTTTTTATTTTAATAAAAAGCTGTTTTATTTAGAACCTAGGTGTACATAAATATATATTGATGTATGTACATCAATACATATTGATGTATGCCTAGCTAGATCAATATATATTGATGTATGTACATCAATATATATTGATGTATGCCTAGCTAGAACTAACTAGAAAGCATAAAGACGTGTGGTTGTCTCGCTTTCATCATGATTCAGAAAATTAAAAACAGTAGCGTTATAATAGACTATCATCTCATAATAATTCAAATAAATTTTATTAATACAGTTTTAAATATATTTACTTTTACGTTCATTATACATTATCCAGAAAGTTATCGATAAATTTTCACTTCTTTTTTAATTTTAATCTTCATATTGTTTACATTAAGAAAGCGTCTTTACAGCATTACTATACACAGGAGTTTCTTCTAGAAAGTTTTCGGTAACATGCAGTGGTATAAAAGTAAAAAGCAAGTAGTTCTTAAGTTTTCAAGAAGTAATAAGATCATATCAAGGAATCTTGATTTTCATAATACTATATTTCATAACACTATTGTTCTGTTTTAAAAATCTCGACAAATGATTCCAATTTGAGGTGAAATATTACTAAAACTTTATAGACAACGATTCACAATTGAATGAAATAAAAATGCATTCAGCACATCTATCGTCTGTGGCATACCACATTTTATATGGTTTCTATTTTTACAGAGCATATTAAACGAGATCTTGTAGAGATCAAAAATAAGTTTTAACATATTGCTGACTGACTATTTCAAGCCAAAGCTATTCCGGGTAGTGGGCTATGTTTCAGCAGTTGAAAATAAAATCAAAACATTTAAATAAGTTTCAATAAACTTTATTTACACAGCATGCGTTGAAATGAAACTTACTACATATATTTAATAATTTTTTCGGGTACGGTATACTGTAAAGCATTTACCTATGTGCAATGGTACACAAGTTTTACAAATATATCAAGTTTCACTGCACTTTCCTTTGGAAGGGCATACTTCACATACTCTGGGATCCCCCCCCCCAAATAACATCAAAACATCTTAATAAGCTTCAATAAACTTTATTTACGCATACTCCCCCACCTCAAGTAAAATCAAAACATCTAAATAAGCTTGAATAAACTTTACTTACACAGCATGCGCTGAAATGAAACTTACTGCATATATTTAGTATTTTTTTCCAGAACGGTATACTGTAAAGCATTTATCTATGTGCAATGGTACTCAAGTTTTACAAACATATCGAGATTCACTGCATTTTCCTTTGGACGAGCATATCTGGGACCCCCCCCCCCCAAGTAACGTCAAAGCATTTAAATAAGCTTCAATAAACTTTATTTACACATACTCTGGGATTTCCCCGCCTCAAGTAAAATCAAAACATCTAAATAAGCTTGAATAAACTTTATTTACACAGCATGCGTTGAAATGAAACTGACTGCATATATTTAATAATTTTTTCCGGAAAGGTTTACAGTAAAGCACCTATATGCAATGGTACTCAAATTTTACAAACATAACGAGTTTCACTGCATTTTCCTTTGTACGAGCATATATGGGATTCCCCCCCCCCAGTAACATCAAAACATCTAAATAAGCTTCAATGAACTTTATTTATACAGCATGCATTGAAATGAAACGTACTACATATATTTAATAATGTTTCTGGGTATGGTATGCAGTAAAGCATTTACCTACGTGCACAACAAGTTTTAAACCATATCGAGTTTTGCTGCACTTTCCTTTGAACTAGCATATTTGGTATTCCCCCCCTCCCCCAAGTAACATCAAAACATCTAAATAAGCTTCAATAAACTTTATTTACACATCATGGGTTGAAATGAAACTGACTGCATATATTTAATAATTTTTTCCGGAACGGGATACTGTAAAGCATTTACCTATGTGCAATGTTACTCAAGTTTTACAAACATATCGAGTTTCACTACATTTTCCTTTGGACGAGCATGTCTGGGATTCCCCCCCCCTCAAGTAATATCAAAATATCTAAATAAGCTTCAATAAACTTTATTTACGCATACTCCCCCACCTCAAGTAAAATCAAAACATCTAAATAAGCTTGAATAAACTTTATTTACACAGCATGCGTTGAAATGAAACTGACAACACACATTTAATAATTTTTTTCCGGAAAGGTATACTGTAAAGCATTTACCTACGTGCAATGGTACTCAAGTTTTACAAACATATCGAGTTTCACTGCATTTTCCTTTAGACGAGCATATCTGGGATCCCCCCATGTAACATCAAAACATCTAAATAAGCTTCAATAAACTTTATTTACGCATACTCTGGGATTCCCCCCCCTCAAGTAAAATCGAAACATCTAAATAAGCTTGAATAAATTTTATTTACACAGCATGCGTTGAAATGAAACTGCCTGCATATATTTAATAATTTTTTCCGGAACGGTATACTGTCAAGCATTTACCTATGTTCAATGGTACTCAAGTTTTAAAAACATATCGAGTTTCACTGCATTTTCCTTTGGACGAGCATATCTGGGATCCCCTCCCCAAGTAACATCAAAACATCAAAATAAGCTTCAATAAACTTTATTTGCACATACTCTGGGATTCCCCCTCCCCCACAAGTAAAATCAAAACATTTAAATAAGCTTCAATGAACTTTATTTATACAGCATGCATTGAAATGAAGCTTACTACATATATTTAATAACGATTTTGGGTATGGTATGCAGTAAAGCATTTACCTATGTGCAATCATACACAACAAGTTTTAAAGCATATCAAGTTTTGCTGCTCTTTCCTTTGGACAAGCATATTTGGGATTCCCCCCCCCCCAAGTAACATCAAAACATCTAAATAAGCTTCATTAAACTTCATTTGCGCATACTCTGGGATTCCCCTCCCCCCCTCAAGTAAAATCAAAACATCTAAATAAGCTTGAATAAATTTTATTTACACATCATGCGTTGAAATGAAACTGACTGCATATATTTAATAATTTTTTCCGGAACGGTATACTGTAAAGCATTTACCTATGTTCAATGGTACTCAAGTTTTACAAACATATCGAGTTTCACTGCATCTTCCTTTGGACGAGCATATCTGGGACCCCCCCCCCAAGTAACATCAAAGCATCTAAATAAGCTTCAATAAACTTTATTTACGCATACTCTGGGATTTCCCCGCCTCAAGTAAAATCAAAACATGCTAAATAAGCTTGAATAAACTTTATTTACACAGCATGCGTTGAAATGAAACTGACTGCATATATTTAATAATTTTTTCCGGAAAGGTTTACAGTAAAGCACCTATGTGCAATGGTACTCAAATTTTACAAACATAACGAGTTTCACAGCATTTTCCTTTGGACGAGCATATATGGGATTCCCCCCCCCCCAGTAACATCAAAACATCTAAATAAGCTTCAATGAACTTTATTTATACAGCATGCATTGAAATGAAACGTACTACATATATTTAATAATGTTTCTGGGTATGGTATGCAGTAAAGCATTTACCTACGTGCACAACAAGTTTTAAACCATATCGAGTTTTGCTGCACTTTCCTTTGAACTAGCATATTTGGTATTCCCCCCCTCCCCCAAGTAACATCAAAACATCTAAATAAGCTTCAATAAACTTTATTTACACATCATGGGTTGAAATGAAACTGACTGCATATATTTAATAATTTTTTCCGGAACGGGATACTGTAAAGCATTTACCTATGTGCAATGTTACTCAAGTTTTACAAACATATCGAGTTTCATTGCATTTTCCTTTGGACGAGCATGTCTGGGATTCCCCCCCCCCCTCAAGTAATATCAAAATATCTAAATAAGCTTCAATAAACTTTATTTACGCATACTCCCCCACCTCAAGTAAAATCAAAACATCTAAATAAGCATGAATAAACTTTATTTACACAGCATGCGTTGAAATGAAACTGACAACACACATTTAATAATTTTTTTCCGGAAAGGTATACTGTAAAGCACTTACCTACGTGCAATGGTACTCAAGTTTTACAAACATATCGAGTTTCACTGCATTTTCCTTTAGACGAGCATATCTGGGATCCCCCCCATGTAACATCAAAACATCTAAATAAGCTTCAATAAACTTTATTTACGCATACTCTGGGATTCCCCCCCCCCTCAAGTAAAATCAAAACATCTAAATAAGCTTGAATAAATTTTATTTACACAGCATGCGTTGAAATGAAACTGCCTGCATATATTTAATAATTTTTTCCGGAACGGTATACTGTAAAGCATTTACCTATGTTCAATGGTACTCAAGTTTTAAAAACATATCGAGTTTCACTGCATTTTCCTTTGGACGAGCATATCTGGGATCCCCCCCCCAAGTAACATCAAAATAAGCTTCAATAAACTTTATTTGCACATACTCTGGGATTCCCCCTCCCCCACAAGTAAAATCAAAACATTTAAATAAGCTTCAATGAACTTTATTTATACAGCATGCATTTAAATGAAACTTACTACATATATTTAATAACGATTTTGGGTATGGTATGCAGTAAAGCATTTACCTACGTGCAATCATACACAACAAATTTTAAAGCATATCGAGTTTTGCTGCTCTTTCCTTTGGACAAGCATATTTGGGATTCCCCCCCCCCCCAAGTAACATCAAAACATCTAAATAAGCTTCAATAAACTTCATTTGCGCATACTCTGGGATTCCCCTCCCCCCCTCAAGTAAAATCAAAACATCTAAATAAGCTTGAATAAATTTTATTTACACATCATGCGTTGAAATGAAACTGACTGCATATATTTAATAATTTTTTCCGGAACGGTATACTGTAAAGCAATTACCTATGTTCAATGGTACTCAAGTTTTACAAACATATCGAGTTTCACTGCATTTTCCTTTGGACGAGCATATCTGGGATTCCCCGCTCCCCCCAAGTAACATAAAAACATCTAAATGAGCTTCAGTTATCTTTATTTACACATACTCTGGGGTCCCCCCCCCCCCACAAGTAAAATCAAAACATCTAAATAAGCTTCAATGAACTTTATTTATACAGCATGCATTGAAATGAAACTTACTACATATAATTAATAATGTTTGTGGGTATGGTATGCACCCCACCAAACCTTGGTGAGGAAAACTGCCCCCTCCCTTCTAAAAGCATCCCCCCTGTTCAGGAAGTGCAGTCGAGTGCTTAGACGGCCTCAGGAAAAACCGGAGAGCACACTGCCCAGGCACGACCTGACACAGGAATTGACGCCCCCCCCCCCCCCTCAGACTTCGAACGCATTTCTTGACTTCCTTAAATTTTTTAAGGAGGTAGAAAAACGCTTCGATCTGAGTAACCTGCAGGACTTATTAAACAACATCCTTAAAATCATAACCTCTGAAGATGATCCCATGGCAAAACTTTTATCAAAACCCCCTCCAGAATTAGTGTATTCAGGGCCTGCAGCAAGTTCTTCATAGAGTTTCGTCCAGAACAGAGCACCAGGCGCGAAGCGCCTTTAATCTCCAATCTCTAGGTGTGGTTCTTATCTTCATACTGTGACATTATTTCATTGGTCCATAGTTGGAGGTTCGAGGTTTTTGATTTACTGTTTTTATTATTTGTCCTAGCTCCTAGTGTGGCAGTTTGTTGCACATTAAGAGTTTAAGCAGTTTGGGGGGTTGATGCAGATCTGAGGGTAACCTAGCATTTTAGCAGTTTAGGATTTTAAACATTTTGTAGAAAACCAAAGATCGCGAGTTTTCGTTAATATCAACTGATTAAGGTGGGAAGTCATGCAGATTAAATAATAGTTCATATGGGACAGATGGCAGATTTTTGTAGAATTTAAGCGCTAGCTTTTTGATTTGGGCTCTAACAGTTTTTATTTTGAAGTCTTTCCTAATTACCGAGTTTCTTAAGTATCTAGGGGCTTTCCTTATAATCCTTAGGGTTTTGTTTTGTCTTGTCTCTAATAAGTCTATGGTAGTTTTACAGGCATATCCCCATACGGGTGCTGCATACAGCATTCCCGGGCAGATGACCGATTTATAAATTAGGAGTTTATTTTGATAACTTAGATTTCCGTTTCCTATCATTGGGTATAAAGCTCCTGTGGCCATATACGCTTTTTTGATTAAGTTCGTTACGTGCAGTTTCCAAGTTAGGTGGGAGTCTATCGTTACACCTAGGTATTTAGTAGATTTTTCCGCTTTTAGGGCATGGTTGTTTATGTACAGAGGAGGCGGAGGTTTACGTTTTCTTGAGAAATAAATCCAATGACATTTATTGGGATTTAATTTTATTCGCCATTTTTCCAGCCATGTTTGGAGTATGTCTAAGTGTTGTTGTAGCTGTCTGTGCATTACTGAGACGTAAGGGTGTTTTGCAAGTATCGCGCTGTCGTCTGCATAGAGTGCCAGCTCCGTGTCTGGGGTCCTGGGAATGTCATTTAGATATATGTTAAAGAGTGTCGGGCCCAGTATGGATCCTTGCGGTACACTACTTTTAATGAGCTTGGGTGTAGATAAGTTATTTTTTACTCTGACTTGAAAGTGTCTGTTATTTAGGTATGAAGTTAAAAGTTTGACAAGTGCGTCAGGGACTTTTAGAGTGATCAATTTGTAAGCTAATCCACAGTGCCACACTTTATCAAAGGCTTTTTGGATGTCAAGAAAAATCGCAGCTGTGGGTGTCTTATTATTAAAACCAGAAGAAATGTACTCTACCACTCTCAACAATTGATGAGTGGTGGAGTGTTTTGGCCGAAATCCAAACTGCTCCGGAATGATAATGTCATTCTCACTAAGGTGCGTGTTCAGTCTCTTAAGAATTATTTTCTCAGTAATTTTACTAAGTGTCGGCAACAAACTGATTGGTCTGTAGTTGGCTGGAATTGAGGCATCCTCACCAGGTTTATGGATCGCTATAATTATCGCTTCCTTCCATTCTTTGGGGAAATAATTTAGTTCTAGTATTTTATTTATTAAGATGGTCAAGTAAAATATTATATTTAAGGGTAGGTTTTTTACCGCGATATTCCTGATTTTGTCGTGCCCTGGGCTTTTACGGTTTTTGATAATCTCTACTATTTCTTGCGGGGTGGCTGGGTTAATCTCAGCCGTGACCGGGGAGTTCCTGAAATTGTTTAGAGTTTGCCTAACCATTCTTAGGGTGTCCTGACACATTAGATCGTGGTTTGGTTCAAATTGCTTTTCGTAATGCCTAGCAAGCGCCTCTGCCTTTTCTTCGTCTGAGTACGCAATATTAGCGCCATCTATTAGTGGCGGGAGTTTAATTTGAGGTTTTCTGAGTCTTTTAGCGAATTGCCAGAGCGATACGTCTTCCGAGCTAAGGGATTCAATTAACTCTTTATACTGTTGCTGCTTTTCTGCGACAATTTTATCCCTGACTTTCCACGTGAGTCTGTTAAGCTCCCTTTTGAGGGTAGGGTCTCTATTAGCCTGCCATGTCTTACGCATTCTGTTCCTTTGCCTAACTAATTGTTTGACATGGTGGGAAAGTGTGGGCATTTTTGGTGACTCACGATGTGTTGTGGCAGATGCAATAGCTCTCCTGATTTCTGTTTTGAGTGTGTGCGTGGCAGAGTCAATATCCGCCGTGCTCATAATGTTGGGTACTGCTAAATGCGGCTCGAAAAGTGCTCTTTTGAATGCGTTCCAGTTCACCCTCTCTTGTCCCAGAGAGGCTGGAAGGGGAGTGTTCAAATCGAATGTCACCAGTACCGGTAGATGATCCGAGTCGAATTCATCCAGGGTATCAATTGTGTGAGCGTATTCTATGTTTCTCGTTAGGACAAAGTCTATGAATGAGCCATTGGCACCTGAGAAGCAGGTTGGTCTCGACGGTGCAATGATGTCAGTGTTTGTTGTGTTTAGCAATCTATGTATCTGTGTACCGCGTGTGTTGGCTCTCCTGCTGCCCCACGCTCGGTGGTGTGCATTGAAGTCGCCCGCGAGTATTGTGTTTGGATATCGCGAGAAAAGCAGTTCCAGCTGCGCAGCTACATTTATACCACTCATGTTTTTGACATATATTGAAGTTAGGATAAATGGGTTTACATTATTTATTTTAATTTTTATACTAGTATTTTCTATACCTTGAAGATTTATGTTGTTTATTTCCTCGTGGGGAATATTACTTTTAATATATATTGCTGTTCCTCCATGGGGATTTCTAGCAGTTATATTTGAGCTAAGGGTATGATAGCTATTATAGTTTGCTATATTTAGTTTTTTGTTTTCTCTAACTTTAGTTTCCTGGATTAGCAGGGCATCTACATCATTTTCATTTACGTAGCTCCTAAGTTCATTTATTCTTGGAGATATGCCGTTCGCATTCCAAAATATTATTTTAAAACTTTCTTTTTGGGACCTATTCATGGCGGGTTTGTTTCTCACTGTTTTTATTAAATTCCGCGATTAATTTAAAAGCCTCAAAGACCATTTGCATTGGATCGCTCTTTTTTTGAATTAACTCAGCGAGCTGCATCAACAGATGTTTTATATCGTCTAGGTTGAACATACTGATAAATCCTCTGACGAGGTTGAGGATTTCATCCATCTTTTCATCATTGGATTTATCAGCAAGTTCAGTCTCAGCTTCCATTTCCTCAGTCTCAGCTACAATTTCCTCAGCCTCAACCGCGGTTTGATCTGTTTTGTGAGTATCCTTTTGGACCTCGGTAGTCTTTTGTTTTTTTTCAGCCGATTTGTCTAACTGCTGTGTTTGCGCGAGCTCTTCTCGGGCGCGTTTAGTTTTCTGCCATTCCTGAACCTTTTTTTCTAATCTTTGTTTTGCTTCTCTTGCCTCTTTGGCGGCTTTATCAATTGCTATCCTCTGATTTATGTCTTCATGAGCTATTCTCACTTCCTCCACAGTCATTTCTCTGGAGGTCGACGGTTTAGGGGCCTGCTCTTGCACCGATCTGGTAGGTGCTGAAGTTTGAGTTCTTTTAACCTGTGGCACAGAGTGCGAGGAGTCCTGATGGGGTGTCTGAGGGTTTAGACCGAGGGCCTTTTGCCTCCAAGGGGGTATCTGATTTTTGGGGGGAGGGGGGGCATACCCCGGTGCCTTTCCTCTGTTCCAGGGGTTCTTCGGGCATTGCCTGAAGTTCGCCGGGTGATCTCCATTGCAGTTAGCACACGTTGCCTTCTCTGTCCTTGGTCTTTGGCAGTCACGTGTGAAGTGTTCTTCAGCACACTTAAGGCACTTTGGTGGCATGCTGCAATTCTCAGAGGAATGATTGAATTGCTGGCACCGGTAGCAGATTTTGAAGCCCCGTGCTCTGAAGGCCTCTACCTTCACAGCCAAGTATCCTAATCTTGTCAGTCGGTATACCCTCTGCCAGTCTTCCGTAGGCCTAATGCTGACTAAGAAGATCGGCAGGGGCAATCTCGTTTTTGTGTTTCTCAGTTGAGAAACCCGGACTACATCTAATCCTTCGGATGTTAGAGTGATTTTTATTTCCTCAATGTTATAGTTTGTTGGTAGCCCCTTCAAAACTACCTTTTTGGGCCTTTCCGTCTTTAAGTTTAAACTGTGGAAGGGGATTTTCTCACTAGATAAATGGCGTTGTACAACCCTATAGGCGTCAGCGTCATTTGGAATCAATTTTAGCATGTCTCCTGTGAGCTTGCCAGATACTTTATTACCTGAGATTTCATTTAATTTTTTAAGGAGAGCCTGGTAATTGTCATTAAACTTGATGAAAAAACATTCCGCTTTTGGGTCTTTTTTCTCAACCACTACACTATTTTGAACCGTTTTTGGTTTTGGTGCACTTTTGAACACTATAGGTTGCGCGACAATTTCAGCATAACTCTTAGTTTTAACATTATCATTTACATCTTTATCAATTTTTTCACTACAATCCATCTTATCCTTGTCATTAGATTTTAAGTTTAATTCTCCATTCTGGTTTTTAGTAGGAGCATCCATAGTAGATTGCCCCTCTATCCTCCTCTTTTTATTTGGATTTTCAACAGGTTTAAGTTTATCTTCATCTTTAATTTCTTTAATTAAGCCTAGTTCTATCATTTTACATTTAATTACATCACTAGAATTACTTCCTTCACAGTTATAAATCTCATTTAAATTACTAGCATAAAACCTATCCAAATTCTGGACCAACAAAAAAGAATTTACAGAAAGAAACGAACCCAGAATCTTGGAGACTTGGCCCTCGTCCCGTCCGAGTAGTCCATTCGTCAGTAGCTCCCTGATGTGTATCGTCAGAGTGTAGATTGCCAGTGCACAAAAGTTCACAGCGTTTTTCACTTCTTCCTTCCAAGCGGGCATCAATCCATCCTTGGGCAGAGTATCACAATATTCAATCATGGCATCCCTGAGAGGCCGCAGTCCATCTTCGTCTAGCTCACCAGCAAGTCCGCGAGTAGCTTCCGTATCGAATGCATCCAAATCCATGTCGTCAGCGTAGAAACGATCAAAGCAATAGTACTACCACGTGGGAAAAACACACGTGGCACTCCAAAGTTGAAAAAGAACGAATCCAAAATGGCGAGAAATCCGTACACAACAAAGCTGTAATTGCTTAGCCCGACGTGTTCTATCGTAACTAGATATAACACGCCAAACTTAAGCAAAGAAAGTCACCACAATCAAAAAGCAGCAGCTTCACAAAATCACAACCTCGTAGCTCGGAGTCTGAGCTCCGAGTCTGCAGCAAGTTGATCAGAATACTTCCATCAATACCACGTGCATCTTCTTCAACACGTGCCACCACCACGGATTTCCACAAGTGCCATCGCCAGTCCCTTTTCAGGACCCAACTGACGCCTTGCCCATCTGGGGTGCTCGTATGGACAGACCCACGACAACTCAGCTAATGTCACAGACTCAGCACAAGTAAAAGAGGAAATCGAGGATTAAGACGCCTTCGGCGTCAGGTGCCTCATGACTTTTCCATACAACGGAGGTAAACATTTACCTACGCGCAATCATACACAACAAGTTTTAAAGCATATCGAGTTTTGCTGCACTTCCTTTGGAAAAGTATACTCCGCATATTCTATGATCCCTTACCCCCTCAAATAACAATATATTTTAAATATAGTGACATGAAAACAAGGTGACTGATCAGCAACATGTGGCCATGCCAGCATGAGTATACTCACAACCTGCCAGCAAAGTGTTAGTCACAAATAATTTATTTCGACATTTCAAAGGAAAATTAATGGAAAACAGTATCAAACATTCACCGTATATATGTAACATATATATATAGTATTCTATATATTGCAAAGAAAACAAACAAAAGCTTAAAAAATAAGTCTTATGTTTTGTTCGTGCAACTCTAAATAATATCGAAACATAGACAGCATATTAAAAATCAGGTCTGTCTAAGTAAGATACCACCTAGATCTGGCAAATGAAATGAAGTTTAAATCAATTTAATAGCTCGAGTGAAATCACATAATTTCTCTTGTTCAGAGGTACTTATATTTCCCCAAAATTTTTTAAAACAAATTATTGCATTAAAATAAAGTAAATTAATAGACATGAAAAGTACCATGACTTTTTGTATTGTATCTGTGCTTGGAGTAGAAGCAATACATACCGATAGTATCCATTGGTTTTATTGTATCAGTACACGCGATTCAGAAGTGACGAATATTATACGGTTCATCAGACAAATCCGTACAAAGTAATTTTTCTCGGTTCTTTTATTGACTTCTTAGAAGCAACGTTGTGGTGTGAGGTATAATTTCATACTGAAATCTTGACAGTGTCAAGATAAAAAAAATCGCTACATTGATAGGAATGGTAATGGCGGACGGCGTCTACAAAGAGTATGGCGATAGCAACCGTTGCTAGGGGGAGTGTGACGTCGGTGCAACTCATCTATGGAAATACCCAGCTGTAATTTTATTGGTTGTGATTAATAGGGTCTATAGCAGTGATTATACGTTTGTGTTTATGTCAGGGCCACGTCACGATAACACGCTGACAGTACCTATTGCTGGATCTACGTTAGTAAAAGAAAATGAATATTTTTAGATTAGCGGGAGATTTAGCTCATCTTTTAGCTATTATAATTTTATTACTCAAGATATGGAGAACTAGATCTTGTGCAGGTAACTATTGTGGATAACTAAACAGAGTTATTCCTCTTTATTCTAGAATTTAGAACCGGTTACCGGCGCAAGTGATTATACTTCAAACACTTTTATAAATATGATAAATACTCAATTATTGCATTCCAGTTGTATGATTTTTGATTATTATATATACATTTTATTCTATTTTCTTTTTGTTGTGTACTATTTTAGGCTTAGTGTTACATATCAACACCCCTCTCTTGCTCTTTCACTGATTTACATTGTTTTATATTAGGTGCCCGTGTTGAGTTTAAGAAAAATAATTAAATTGTAATGATATGCTATTTCATTAAGGTTTAACTCTGGTTTCAATATGACTTGTTAATGGGTAAAGATAATTTGTTTACTTTTTACTTAGTGTAGCAAATTTACTTATTTTGTATTTAATTTTACCAATCATTACACAAAAGCTGTCTTCGATTATCTATGACTTGGTAGTCTATAAGTTGGTAGTATTTGAGTTTGACAGTTTTCATATAGTAAGTGCAGTTTGCTAAATGCTTTCTATGATTATTGGTGAAATTTCCTACTCAATAAACTTAATTATACTAATTGCTAATGAGGTACATTAGTTACTGTGTTTAAGCATTCTGTATCATTTTATCCAGAAAATCACCAAATGCATCTGTTGAAAGTAAAACATGCCACAGGCATTTAAAATCTTGATAGAGACATGTGTTGTATATATTATCAACATTTTGATTTAAAATGAACTATATTGAATAAGCAGAGTTTCCTAAGCTAGCTGGACTGAAAAAGAACATTTCTAGAGCAGAAGATACACATTTAAATTTTGTTTTAGGTAGTTTGATGGACCTGTTATGGCATTCGTTTGTTATAACATGTTTAATGGCTATTGGCTTAACATTGAATTCTTGCTTATGAAATTTAAGAAATTGAAATCAACTTATTAACTAAGTAAGGCTCTGTATTCTTTTATTAGCGAAATTTTGATGGCATAATATTTTGCAAGCCAGATTGAGCATATAGACCATATGCAGAGAATCTGCATGATATTATGGTTCATCATGCAAATTTCCTTATACATTTGAAACAGTTACATTTCATAAAGGTAGTTTATTAATAAATGTACCAGGTTATCGGTGCAGCACATCTCTGCAAACCGCATTCTTGACCACTATATAGCCCTTGATGTGTGCCTTGCAGTAACCAAGAAGCAGCATATAAAGTTAGCAGTCATTAGTTGCAATTTCTAACTAAAAATTTCAAATTGATGACTGGATTCTTCAACGTGGTTATCAAATTTGATGTCTAACTTTGGTTTTATTCCCAGTTTGTTTTCTGTTTGACCCCCCCCTTTTCATACACCTGGAGACAATTATTTGTCCACCTCCCAGAGACTCAGCTAAAAGTTAATAAATTCTGGCTATAATGGAAAATTTTTCAAGTTTTTCAGAAGAGCAAATTCAAAATTTGTGCAAATATTTTGTAGGGATTGAAGCAGAATCAGTTATGGCTGATATAAAGTCATTTTGTTTTTTCCTCAATTCAATGATGAAAAGAAGGATACAGTGCTAAAGGGTCACTTATTGCCAAACTTCTTACTGCAAACATAGACTTTACTAGATTAATTAGTCTTTATGAAGCAATGCTATGCATATCGGTTTCTATGGCAAGTGTATAAAGAACATTTAGTACAGTACTCATCTTTCATTAGTATAGTACAGGATTATTTATCCAGGGTCTTGATATCCGGAATGCTCCAAAACCAGAGTGATTCCGAATTTTATGCCAATAAACATATTTTTGCCAAAAATTAGTCAAAATGGCAATTTAAAAAAAATAAATCTTGACGAATCGAAGTGGCCGATTCTTTCATAGTTTCTATGGAAAACGTCCTCAATACGAATTACAGTTTTTGACAGAAAACTGTCATCGAAAATTTATAGTGACATGTGCTGTCAATTCAAACAACGGAAATTTACGCCCACATAATTGATTATCTCATTTTTCTTGGATATAATATATTATATGCTTTATAAAAAGTTTCTAAATTTTGCATAAATCGCTAAATAAGCCATTGAGATTGTTACCTCCATATCTCTTACATTATGGAGACCTTGCCTTTGTCTGATTAGATCCGAGAGATGTGTCTGACGTTTTTTGCAAAAAGAAAATCGCAAAAAATTATTTTCCAAATATTTATTACGATAAACTTTGCATTTCCACGTTACAGTGCATAGCTTATGAGATATATATATATATATATATATATATATATATATATATATATATATATATACATACATAACTCCCATGTTTGTCCATGCACTTTTGGTCCAATATTTTTTTTCTTTTTATTAAACATTTAGAAAGGCATTTTAAAAACATGATTTCCGTAATTAAATTTGTGTTATCATTGTCCAAAATGCAGAGAAATGTAATTTAAACCCGATCTCCTTTTGACTTCTTCAGACGGTGTC
Source organism: Amaurobius ferox (assembly GCA_951213105.1). Lineage (NCBI taxonomy): Eukaryota > Metazoa > Arthropoda > Arachnida > Araneae > Amaurobiidae > Amaurobius > Amaurobius ferox. Next base: position 1,656,199 of record OX578136.1, read on the forward strand.
ATTTTCTCACGAGACCCTGGCATTTTCTGCCAATTTTCGAGCAAATATGCAAATCTCTTGGTGTTTGAAGTATTTAGGGAAACATTTTCTTTTTCCCCCCCCTTAATGAAGAAATGTTCACGCAGCAAACATGGCTTACATTTGGCCCAAAATATTTAATTCGTATGTTGATAAGTTTTTAATGTGTTTTCTTTAATTTTTGGAAAAGATATTCTGCCAATATCATGAAAATCAGCATTTGTATACGAACCACGTTATATTTCTTTTTACTGTAAAGACATTTTTACTTTTCAAGCATGTAGTTAATAAAATGTAGGGTTATTTTCTAGAAAAATGTATTAAAACAACGATTTAGGCACTTGAAATACAGCTATTTTGACAGTTTATATTAAATTTTGATGTGTTCTCATCTATAAATATAGCATTATAATTTTATTAACACTAAATAAATTTTATTATCTTTAATGTAATCTTGTGTTCTATCAAGCCTCAATAATAAACTTCTTTCATGATTTTTTTTACACTCTTTAAAAATGTTTTAACTATATCTGATTTTAATTTAATTACATACGAGGGTCACACTGAAATTTTTGAGGTACGGCTAAGTGGTACAAGTTAAACTCTTAGGCGTGTTCAAAGTACTCCCCTTCAACATCAATGCACTTTTGTAGATGAATTTTTCAAAGATTAAATGCTTCAAGTCATCCATTTTTTGGAATGTATGAAAAATATGTTTTTATAGCCTCATCAATCTCATCTTCGGAATGAAAACGACCCCCCACGTAAATTTTTTTTAGATTAAAAAATAGTCAAAAGTCACACATAGCAAGATCAGGAGAATAGGATGGATGTTCCATCATTTTGATGTTTTTTTGTTCAAGAAATTCGATTGTCATTCTTGCTGAATGAAAAGATGCATTATCATGTCATTCTTGCTGAATGAAAAGATGCATTATCATGGTGAAGCACGAGTCCTCTAACATTCACTTCCTGAAGAATTTTTGGAAGACAGTGATGTACCAGTTAGCTGTAATTGCTTTCTGTCTCTCTAGGTTTATGGTTTTGACCAGACCTGTACTTCTGAAGAACACGGCATACATTAATTTTTTCATTGCTCGTTGTCTTTTTACCATTGTTGGTTTGAGATCATCTTTAAAGACCCATACTTTATTTTTTTGACATGTTGGACATGTCAAAAAATGGTATGTGCGTGTCATAACCAGTTATGATTTTAGAAATAATGCTGTGTCCATCCATCATCATTAAGTAATTTTAGGGTTTCTTTACTGATTCTGATGTGCTCCGTTTTTTGGTGTTCTGTTAAATTATGGGAGACCCAACGACAAACTAATTCTTTCATATACAATTTTTTATGAATAATTTCACATATAGCAGCAGATTCAATGTTAAGTTCCTTTTGTATCATTTGGTAGATACAGCGATTAATATTTTTTGAATGGCCGACACATTTTCTGGGACTACAGCTGACAAAGGTCTTTCTGTGTGTTAGAATTTCGACCTCTTCTAAACTCTGTAAACCATCTGAATACAGTGGCATGAGATGAAGCATTATTTCCATAGGCTAATTGTATATGTGGAAGACATTCTTCTTGATTTATAATCATAGCTCGATAATGCTCTCGCATCAACTCCATTTTCTTTTCTTTCAAAATTTATTCTATGATAGCTAATTTGTAATTGCCCTAAATTATCGTCTACGGACATAAGAGTTCAAATTTAAGTATCCGACCAATAATTTTTTTTCTAGCGCGTATCGTCTGCCCTGTCTCAGAAATTTCGGTGTGACCTTTGTATATATTTTTATTTAATTAAGTTTACTTTTCATTACAATAGCTTTATGTAATACATTTATGCTTAAAAATTGAATTATAATTTTCTACAATAGCATTGTAGAACATTCCAATAGATTTTTAAAAAGTGTTCCAAATTACAGAATTAACCCTTATCTAGAAAGTACCAATCTTTCCGTATAATAGATCCCATATTGTACAATGAATAGAGTCTTAACAAAGCTGAGAGTTTGATTAAATGAAGAAACGATACAGCTTTAGTATATAGAATTTTTCTTTGGCAATACTTTTGATGCAGTTTTTGCCGCAATCTGGTAATCCCATTTTGTTTCGGGCTGTGGGAAAAATTCCATGTAGAAGCTCTCCACATACTTAGTAGGACAAACAGGGTGTTGTGTTTATTCAGCCAAAATGTTCCAAAAACAAATTCCTCAATTGGAAAAAAGCCAATTACAAATTGACTTAATTTTGAATAATTAATCTAAATAACACCCCATTTATTTCAAAAGATAAATCACTTAAAGTTTGTGGTGGACCAGTAATTCTGGTCATTGTGAGAAGTAAATTAACATGCATTATTTTATAACACTCCAAAATTCAAATAAAACAATCTTTATAATAAAAAAAAAATTTATTAAAAAATGATCATTTTCTAATCTGTTCGTTATCATTTTAAAAATGAGTAATTAATATATCAAGTACATGTCAGGGAAACATAGCCCGGTATGGAAATTTGAACAGAAGTGGCACAGTGTTGTAATGAAATAAGTAGAAGTCAATTGGTAAACAAAATCCACGTTTATTTAGTAATATTAGAATCTAACCAATATAATTTGGCAGCTGCTTTCATGTTTCATATAATACAGCGAAAAACATATATGCAAGGTTTTGAGTCGAAACATTTTAGGAAGTCCACGTTAGAAAACAATACTCATAAACTCTTTATCATGTTGTTAGAGTTCCACCTGTATGAGGTCATATTTTAGGAAAATGCAGGTTTAACAAGTATCTTGACTAGATTCGGTTCATGTTCAGTAAAAAATCCATTAAAAACGATAGAATCACTGGTTTGAAATCCATTCATGTAGAACAAACGAATGCTCCAATATATCGTTCCTACACCGGACATGCTTGTTTAGCTAAAGCCATTTTTCTTAACAATTAACATGAAACAATCTATTAGCATGAACAAGAATGCACATTTACGGCGAAATTATTCAGCATCGTACCATTCTTTCATTCTGTACCAGTCTGAATAACTATCAGACAGCCTGACTGATCTGAATCTGATCTCTTTCTGATCTGACTATGTTTCCAGCATGGACATCCTATATACACGAGGATCGGTACCTACTGGAATGAATTCCGAGGTCCATCCTGAAAAATATTCAAATGCGATTGCATATGTGGCGAGTATCCAATCTGCATGAAGACTCTTGCTGAAAGAAAGCTGTGAGTCAGTCCAAAGAACTAGGTAAGAAATCGAGAAAACATTGAGTTTATAAACATCATCTGGGAGAAAGACGACTCGTGATCTTTTATATGCATTCTTCCAGCTGTACACACTTCGATATTAAACTTATTGCACATGCTATTCATGAAATACATACATGCTCATCAAAATAGAAAGACATACCAGTTTCTTTATATAGATCTCCTTGTGGACTAGGGAAATTATACATATTTAATCATATTCTGTATCAAAATTATTTTTATTTTTGTCTTGGTTTGATAACCTTTGTATTTGTTCTTAAGGTATATTTTAGACTTAAATTCATATGATAGAGGATACTTACGGGTGGCTTTTCATCCATTGCTCCAGGTCCATCTTTAGTAATGTCATTACTGTTATGGCCTTTCTAATCAGTCCTTTTGGTGATATTGTAGTATATTTCAAGAATATCTGCCTTGTTGACTATCCAACTGCTGTAATAGCTTTTATGTCCTTGATCACAAGCATATATGAAGCTACGCTATCATTATGTAATGACGATTCCTCTTCTCTGAAGTTATTAATAACATTTAGCATCCCTGTGTGGCTGCCCGGCTAACCAGAAAACCTGAGTCGATAAATAATAGTGTAAAGTTTATATCAAATCTCTAGTTCCTTCCTTAACCGTATATTCGACCAGGAATAACTTTTGATCAGCCATTCTTGTTTTGGCCAGGATCAGTTATTTTGCCATTTCCGCTGCCATGGCTACTTCTGTGTAACTCAACTCTGAACCTTTAGACGTAAACAAAGATGGTCGCTTCCTTATCATTGTTAACCCTTACGTTCTCGGCCCTCTTCTAGGAGCTCGGTGCTTTGATTGTATCAAACTTTTAACACATACTTCTTGTGAAATAAACAGTTCTTAGACTGGAACAGTTCATAAACTGGGCATCTGGGCCCCATAACCCATAGATGGAAAAGGCAATGCAGCAGATAAATTGCAAAGCCTATAGCTGTATGTAAAATTTAAGGAAGTACATCATGGTAGCAGAAGTTGCATAGTAGTAGAATACCACATCACAAGTATGATGTGAAAATACTCAAAACATGACAAGGTTGGTTTAAAAACGAAAACTTATTTATTACTTAAAAACTGAAGCATAATGAATATAAATAACTTGTATGATTAACTTTGATACCGTTAACAGGTAAATAGATGCAGCATCATTTAACATTGTCTAAACTGACAATCTACTGATATAACATCAGTCATAGGATCTAAATCAAACAAACATGACTAACATAGATTCAAGGCCTCAACTGGCCGACTATAATGATCTACATATTGATCTACTGACCTGACCGACCTACTACAGACCTACTTGTCTACTGATACATCCCCACACTGGGTGTATTTATATCAGTTTGAAATTGAAGTTTTTCCCCAAATGAAAAATAGGTTAGGAGGGCCCAAATGAGAAAGAGAGAGGTCCAAATGTGAATTTGAAATTTCTTAGAGATATTCAAGAAGATTTGCTTGATAAAAATGGTTGCAAACTCCTTGATTTAGGTGCTTGTGGACTGCATGTTGTCCATGGCACCTTTCAAACTGGACATAAATAAGGAAACTAACTGGAACTTGAATGCTTTTTTTAAATCCATTTTTAGATTGTTCCTGCCAGACAGTCTTGCTAAAAGAGCTGATTTTGTGGATATTACTGGAAATCATAATTTCCCATTAAAATTCTGTGCTACTCGATGGGTAGAAAATGTAGAGGTTGCAGAATGGGCAATAACAGTATTTCCTTATATTATGCAATACATTGAAAGCAAGAAAATGCTCTAAAAAATATGACGTGCGAAATTGTGTAGAATGCTTGTCGTGATAAGCGGATTTTGTCAAAAATTCCTTTTTTCTCATCCGTTGCCAGTACACTTGAGCCCTTTTTGAAAAAATTTCAAACTGTCCAACCAATGATACCTTTTTTGTATGACAATATGTATTTTATTCTTCTTCGCCAATTGATGTCAAGGTTCGTTAAGCCAAAGGTTCTGTCTGAAGCTTCTATACCTGAAAAGTTATTTGATATTAATGTCCACTTAAGAGATAATCACCGTAATCGTAAAAACATAGATCTTGGTGTTGCCACTTTACGGTATCTGTTAAAGAGTAGTGTTTCTCTACTTCAAGAATTAAAGTTTCTCCATGAGTGCAAGAAGTTTCTAATTGGCATAACTTCTAAAATTATTGAAAGATGCCCAGTAAACTTCCTGATGAAAGCAGCTTCATGCCTGAATCCCAAAACTATACGTACTAATAGTGTATTGTGTGAACAAAGAATGACTGTGCTTTTATGAAATCTACATGAAGAAGACTTGATTTCAGGGGTAACAGTGGATAGAGTTAAGCAACAGTTTTCTGAGCTATGCCAATTTTCCAAGATTCAGTGGAAGAATGAATTTCTTGCATTTTGTGAAAATAAAACTGGTTTGGACAATTTATACATGTCTTTAATTGGAAATGAAGACTTCAAAGACCTTTGGTCTTTCAAATTGTGTTAATTTTATCTCATGGAAATGCCTCTGTTGAGAGTGATTTTTTAATCAACAAAGATATGCTGGTTCCGAATCTCCATGAACTATCTCTCATAGCTTTACGTACTGTGTATGATTCCACAAAGTCATACCGTGGTGTTTTGAAAGGCCCCATCACTAAAAACATGTTACAGCATGTCATGGTCAAGATATCGCTAAGCTTTAGATGCTAAAAAATCAAAAAGTGAAGAGAAAATGAAATCTGAACACCAGAAAAGAAAAATTAGTAACCAGATTGCAATACTTAAGAAATAATAGGCTAAACTTACTCAGGATATGGCTCTAGAATCAAATAATATTGATTTAGAAATAAAGGAACTATAAAAAAATTTAAAGGCATTGTAAATTGTTTTGAGTATGATGTTAATTTAGATGACATACGCACATTAATTTCCTTTTCTGGTGCTAAGAGGATGCCTTGAATAATTATTTAATTTTTTTGTATATACCTTTTAATGCTTCTAATGTTTTACCTTCTAATGTTTGTTTTTACAAGTTGAAGTTATATATATATATATATATATATATATATATATATATATATACATACAGTTAGATGTATATACATAGACACAGATGTATATGTATATACATATATTGAAGTTATATATATATATATATATATTATATATATAGAGAGAGAGAGATGTATATATATAGATGTATGGTAATTTGTACTTTTTATTTATACTAACATACATATTTCATACACATTGTTAGCGTCGATTGATATGGTTACATCTCGACATATTTTCAATATATTTGAACGTATTATGTTAATTACATATCATGCTTTCTGGATGTTTTTTGCATCTTGATATGTATATGTATTCTTCAATGTCTGGTTTTCCTCTTATACCTTGATACTAATGTATTCCTTTTCCGCAATGTATCGGCTCTCTGGGAGTGTTGTCGCAACACAAAGCTTGCTTTAACTGGGGGGAGGGGGTCCCCCTCTCCCCGGCCATTTTTTGGTACATTGCATTCAACTCACTTTTTTCATTTGGAATTATATTTAATACTCTCAAGTGCAGCTATGCACATTTTGAGTGTGATTTCAGTTATATTTTAATATTTCATGTATTCATGTTATATATTCTTATTATATTATATATATATATATATATATATATATATATATATATATATATATATATATATATATATATATATATATATATATATATATCAGGGTTGCCAGACCAAAATGAGCCGGCCGGCTTTTTTTAAAAAAAGGCGGTTTACAGCCAATTCACATTAAATTTGCATTACTTTATCTTTGATACACTCTTAAATGTTTTTTACTAAAATGTTTATAACTTCTATTAAATATTACCAAGTACACAAGATTTTATGACCACTAGAAAAATATTATGAAGGTAATATGTCTAAAAGAAAAAATATATATACAGTGAGGAGAATGTATTAAATTAGACACCAAGATGGTGTTTTGAAAGCCTCTGTTACATAATGCATAGCTCTACGTTACATATACTACACATTTTAAAGACTATAATTAATTAAACAGACAAATCCTTCTTTATAAAAAACTTCCTTATAATTAACCATCTAGCTAGCTAGCTCAAGCACTACATCACTTTGATTTAAACCAAAACTGAACACATGTTCTTAACTTTATTTCACTTCAGTTTATAAGTAAGAGTGCTTCTTTTTTCATTTCATTTCAGTGTGATGTTTTGTTTTAGTTTTAATTGGCTGTAAAGATTTGGGGTTGGGATTAAATCATAGAATGTTCAATGTTGAAAAAGGAATTTAGAAGATAATATTTGAAGAAATTTTGGTGCATCTAAGTTCAAAACAAAAGAGTGAGCAATCAAAAAAGGTTCTCAAATTAAAACTTGTTAAAATAAATTTAGAAGCTTGATGCTGTTCAAAAGAGTTGTTCATGCATATGTTATTCCCAATACTGTTTTCAATAGTGATAGTGTTTTTAACACTTTACAACAAAGTTGAAAAGTGTTTATGACTTTGTTCATTCTGTCTGTCTGTCTGTCCGTTAGCACGATAACTGCCGTAAAAATGACTTAATCAAAAGGAAATTTTAGTATGTTGTTCAGACGGTCTGTAGGACCTATGGGAATATAAATGAATAATATCACACAATTAGTTTTGGATTGAACCCGGGTTGAAAAAATGAAATACATTGAGCCCTATGGGACCTAATTTTTCTAAAATTTTTTAAGCGGATTTAAAATTCACAAATTGCTTCGAAAATTTTAGGTAATAGTCAAATTGTTCCATAAAATATATAAAAAAAATTTCAGCTAAATATATACAGTAGTTTTTTAAATAAAAATTAAAATAACAATTACACAACTTATATGAAACGATCACGTGACCATGATATGAAACGATCACATGACCCACTTCAAAATGAGATATGGCATCCATCTTGTTTCAAATTCGTGATTTTTTAAAGTTCTTTTTAATTCATATTGAGTGTTGTATCCATCCTAAAACTACTTTATTTCTGCTTAAATTCTGTGCATCTACATACTAAAACAACACAATGACAATATATTTGAGTTTAAATTCTCATTCAAATTTGATTATTTCTACAATTAAGCCTATTTTTCACCTATGTAAAATGTAAACAGCAAAATATGTAGAATGAGTTGTATTAGAATTACTGTATTTCTTTAACACAAAATAATTCAGTCCATGGAGTCTACATGGCTGATATGAATGAAATATTAATTGATCTTATAAACAGAAGGACGATATTTTTCGGTGAAGTTTTAAGCATAAAGTTTATGAATTGTAGCTCCATGGTCTTAATTTTTAAATAAAATAAATTATTATAGTATTGTGATGAATGAAATGGAGAAAGTTATGAATGAAATCCTGCTTTTATAGAGATATCCAGGCGTGTTATTTTTTCTATGACGTCATTTGAATTAATTTCAGTTGTTTTCGATGAAGTTTTCAAATATAATAAATTATCGTAATATTATGATAGATTTAAAAATATTACCGTGGAATGTATTGCATTTTAGAGATATTTAAACCACGCAATTTATATTTCAATGCCGTCTTTTGAATGAAGTTTATTTTTTTCAATGAAGGTCTAAGTTTTCAAATATAATAAATCAATGTAGTATCGTGATAAGTTTTAAAATATTACCGAGGAATGTATTGCATTTTCGACTTTTTTAAATAAAATTGCATTGAAGTTGGAAAGTGTTTCATAATCAATGCTTTAAGCATGATTGATCTTTCTTGTTTATTAAATGACTTTATGCATGTCTTTATGCATATTTATGAGTAAAAATAAGACTCTTACATATCGATCAAAGTCCTTAAAATTAGTTAACTAGTAAAATATATTACTAAGCAACTATTGTCCAAAAATAAAATATTTCATTATTTAAAGCAATAACATTTTAAAAAAAATGTGTTAAAGGCCAATGTAAACCAAATAAAGCAGTTGGTATATTTTTTAAAATTTAGCTGGCTTTTTCGCAACCAACAAATCACTAGCAGGTATTCCAATATTAATGTTTTCATTATTGAGAAATAAAGTTATTTAGTAAATGCTAACCCAATAAAAAAGAATTCCTTTGAAATTAGTTAAAGAACACTTAAAAATGTGTAATTTAAAATTAAAATCCTTCACGCTTTAAAAAAAAAAAAAAAAAAAAAAAAAAAGCCAATTTTGGCCAAAAAAGCTAATTTTAGCCAAAAAAAAAGCCAGTTAAAACCAATAAAAGCCACCAGCGTGGTTTTTCTTAATTTTAGCCTCCTTTTTTGCAACCCTGATATATATATATATATAAACAAAATTGTATACAAATATAGAATATATGAAGTTATTTTGAATGGTTTTTATTCACTATTGTGTATTCACGGTAAACATAATTAAGTCTAAAATTATATTTTGAAATTAGTGTTAAAATGGCAGTATGCAGTACCTGGAATTTTGATGAAATCAATAAGGAAAACCTGGAGAATTCGTTGAATTTCATTTTTGAAAAATGGGCATGAATCCTGCAGCAGTATCTATGACCCAATTGAACTTATCAATAGGATCCATAGCAAAACTGGCCTCAATAAATTTGTTTTTACATTTAATTCAACAATACTAGTCATATTTTTCAGTTTGAGTTTAGGACAACTCATCTTCGAATGACCTATCTTTTTACATAAATAGCAAGGTCCAATTTGTGTCGTTTTAACTTTAGGCTTAGCCTGAAAATTCCTTAAAGAATTATTTCTAGAAATAGTGCTTGTTTACTTGCTTTTTTTTTCAGATACAGAATATGCTGAATTGAGACTTACATTAAGGTCCTTACTTTGCTGCCTTAACTGACTTTCTTTTACTGAAAGTTCAGTTTGTATCTTGTAAGAATAAAATCTGTATCCGGCCACCGGTATATGATTTGAACAATACCTTGCTATACATCTGGGAGATACCAGATTGCTTGAAAAGCCATATAGAGTTCAGCTATAGGATGTTTGGCATCCTTCAGCTTAGAAACAGCTTTCTTTAGATGCACACAAAATATATATTGGCTCGTCGATATCTGGACAGATGTTGAAGAATTCATCAAGTAGTCACACTAAATTTGCTCTAGTTGGTGCATCGAAATGATTTTTCAACTTTTCCCACGCATCAGTGGGATCGTCTGAAATACTAATCAATTCTTGATACTCTGGTGATAGTCCATAAAAGAGTATGGATAGGGCTTTGTTATGTCTACGGATGAATACCTCCTAGTCTCGTCTGGATGATGTTTCGTTAATTGGCTTTACGCTTCTTTCTATAAATCCACAGCAGCCATTGACTTTGAGGGCAAAGACCATGCTGTTGCTCCAGGTTGCATAGTTGTCTCTGGTGAGCAGCAGCATCTTTACAGGCTCGATGTTTCAGCAGTGGAAACTTCTTAACTTCCTTTGACTGAATTTGTTTAACTATGATGGGTGGACTTTGGCGGCCCCCATCAATTTGACTCAGCTTTCTCTAGCTTAACGTATTTATTGCATCATTCCTGAGCTTTTATCTATGCTGTAGCCCTTAACCTTCCTGGATAACCTTCCTGGGCCCATAACCTCCCTGGGCAAATCTAGTTTATGTTAAACTTTTCATGCTTGTAGTAAAATAAATACAGAGTCTATTTAGTTGAGAACAAAAGCAGTGTTTTATTAAAAAAACAACTGAGTCTTGCCTAGTTAAACAGGCTGACTGCTATATTAAGCATGCAGCTAATAACATATATACAGACTTTGAAATTGAGAAAGTATGGCTAGGAAGTTGTTTGGAAAACATTCCTCTGTATGTCGTTCGACTTCCACCCATTCGAAGGTCACATATTGGAACCTGAGTAAACTTGACACATTTGTAGGTGACTAGAATCATACATGAATGATTAAAATTGTAAAGCACTGGGTAAAAAGTTCAATTGTGATTAGCATCATCACTAATGTCGAAGAAATACTTATTACCATTGTAAATGCCTTTTAACTAAGACATACATCTTTACGCATCGTAATTTAGCAAGTTATCTCAAACTTTTAACTGCCATTAGTACATCAGCAGAAAGATAGACTATATCGTCATAACCAACATGATCATCAACAGCTCAATAACGAGCTCATTCGTAATAATGATACTAATGCATTACATGCATAGAAAAACAGGAAAAGGGAATACTAGAAGTATTCTACTCCTTCTACTCCTCCAACTGCTCCTACTGATGTTTCCAAATCGAACTTCCTATATACGCCAGGATTGGCACCTTCCGGAATGATTCCCGAGGTCCGTCCCTAAATATGCAAATGAGTTTGTGTACGCGTTGGATATTCAAATTTGCATGAAGACTTCTGCTGAAAGAATGCCGTGAGTCATTCCCGAGAGTGAGATAAGTAAGTCAAAAATACATTAGTGTTTTTGAGCATCACTCAGGAGAATAGTGAATCACGATTGTTTGTTTGCGTTTTTCCAGCAAGTTCCTCTTCTAAATGCGGCGGTGGCAGTTCACACAAGTGATGTCCAATCATGTCCCAAACGTGTTCGATTGGTGAGAGATCAGGGGAGATTGGTGTTCAGGGAAGCACCTGGGTACCTTGCAGGGCATGTTGGTTGATGCCTGCTGTGTCACCTTGTGTGGTCGGGGATTATCCTACTGGTAAATGGCATTGGGCACCCCCCGAAGGAAGGATAGTATCACCGGCCACAGCACGTCATCCATGTATCATTGGGCCGTTATAGTGCCCTCAATACGGACCAGAGGTGACCTGCTATCGTAGGCGACGGCGCCCCAAACCATGATGCCATGTTGTCCCATGGTGTGGCGTTTCACAGATGCGGCCGGATTGGATCTGTCACCACTTCGGCGCCAGTCTCGTACACGGCAACTGTCAGAAGGTTAAAAAAGGATCGTGAGTCACCTGTCTCCCGGACGATGTTCAAAAACTAATTTTTCCTTTGATTAACTTACCTCTTTCATGGGAAGACCGACTCACGGCGTCCTTTCATCAAGAGTCTTCATGTAGATTGGATATTCGAGGTGTACACTAACTCATTTGCATATTTTTCGGGATGGAACTCGTTCCGGTAGGTGCCGATTCTTATATGTATATGGGAAGCCCACACTGGAAACTGGTACTCTCTCTACTTCTTTGGTCAACAACGATCGATCATCGCCATCATCGTACACAGTTGTACGTTATTGTTAATATTGCATTTAGATCGTTTGTAGTCGATTTGTGGCAGTTAGATAGATAGACTGATATGTCTTATTTAACTGTATTGACGTTGATAGCACGGAATTTATTTTCTTCTAGTTAGAGTAGAATGTAACTAATTAAGTGTTGAAGACCCAGACCGTCCGACTCGTCCTGAGGACTTGAGTATCTAACTTAATTAGTATTCAGTTTGTGCTGATCGTTGGATAAATTACTTCATGGCAGTAATAATCAAAGATGGCCTTGGTCTAGAAGGCAAGTCCGGGGTAAGAACGATATGTAGTAAATATTTGTTTGTATTACCTGAATGAACTGGTGATTTAACCTTTTTGATCTTTATGAACTAAAGTATTTTTTAGACTGTGAATTAATGTAATTATATCTAGTCAAATTAATTGTTAAGCCAGTATTTCTCCTGAAATATGACCTATTGGAGGTAGAGCTAGAATGACATAATGATAAGTTCATGTGTACCAATGTTTTCCAATGTGGTGTCAACTCAAATCCTGTAAATGTGTTCTGCTGCATTATATTGAAAGCAGCTGCCATGTATTCCTGGCAAGACTCTATCGTAATTGAATAAACACGGTTTTTGTTTATAAATTGACTTTTTCTTCATTTCCAACACTGTGCTGATTTTGCTCACAATTTACATGTTTTATGAAATTGATATTACTTAACAATTAAATAAGGACTTGTCCAGTTTTTCTCATCATTGAACAGGACTTAAGTCCCGAAGATTCAAATCTTAAATTTCCGAACACTATCATAGGCGATGGTGCCCCAAACCATGATGCTGTGTTGTCCCACGGTGTGGCGTTCCACAGATGTGGCCAGGTTGGATCTGTCACCACTTTGGCTCCAGATTCGTACATGGTGATTGTCAAGTGTTTCCCCTAGGCATTTTCAAGAGGACGCAGTGCTCCTGCCTGTTTTTTTTATAGTGATAAATGCACCCTGCCCATTTTTCCACAGTAGTGAACGTGTCCTGCCCCTACCTTTTTTTAATAGCAGTAAATGCACCCTGCCCCCATTTGGTTAAAAAAAAAACAGGACTCCGCTAAAATTTCTGTCCTTCCGCTATTGATACGTAGGAGCATGACTCATTTTTTTTTTGGTTCCCGGACTATCTCTTCTGGATTCTTCACGCGAAAGACCCCCCTGACCCTTTTTCCCTTTGTACCCGTTTCTTCGTTTATAGTTCTTGTTTTACATATGGCTCTATGCTATTTGCATTACGCGTGCGAGTATTACCATATATACTCGGGTATAAGTCGACCCCCCTACCTTCAGAGAAAAAATAATCTAAGACTCGCGTATAAGTCGATCCCAAAAAGAGAAGAAAAAATTTTCCAAATTATTCAGAAACACTTAAAAACGAAAAAAAAAATATATATGTATATAATAATAAAATTTAATTTCCAGAATAAAAATTTCATAGGAACCCCTTAAAATCCGATTCCAAAGGACTATGACATATGAACGTTGTTTCCTGTCTGTTTTGGGGACGCTCGTTCTCGTGTGATAAGTTCCACCAAGCATTCTTTAACTTTTAGCACATAGTGTCCTCACGGACAGGAGACTGTGCTTCCCTGTCTCTCAAGGACCCACCGCGTAATCAAAACAGTATCTGGCTTCTTCCGCCCGTCATTTGAGCTGATTTTTTTTTATCCCCAACACAGTTGTTATTAGATACTCTCTTCAATAAACAAAACAAAAAACATTTTCAATGTAAAATCCTGAATTATAGTTTTAAACAATCCGTGTTGCAGAATTATTTCTGAAATGAACCATTTCTTGTCAATCCGAGAAGCGAGTGATAAACTTCGAATGAAAATGTATGCATATTTTCTTATGACGTGATACACTGGTATTCGGGAGGGCAGTGGCTCTTTGAAGTGTAGAGAAATTCGGAGTGTGCGATTGCGTAATTACTACTGCATCATTTTAGGATGGATTGTCGTGTGGGAAAAAAGAACTTTTAGACATACAATTTTTTTAGATTCTGCGTATAAGTCGACCCCCCCCCCCCCCCCCCCCCCCCCCACACACACACACACACACACACTTTGAAGCTTTTTTTTTGTCATAAATTTCTCGACTTATACATGAGTATATACGTAGTACTTGTGCATGTAATGTGGCCTATACTTTGATTTTATTTTAACCACTTATTTTGGTGCTAGAATCTGCGGAGGCTATAATCAAAATTTGGTTTAACAAAATAAATTTTAGTTATTTTGAAAAATTTGGGACTAGTTTATTAAATATATATTATAAAGAGCTGAATTCAATGACTTATGCTGTGATTTCAACGAAAAAAAGATCCCGTTCATTAAAAATTGCCCCGTTCACGTTAAAAAATGCCCTTTCGTTCAGCTACAGTGCCCTCTTTATGAATGAGCACCCTGCCCTTTTTTTAGTCTAGGGGAAACACTTGCTAAAACAGAAGCATGACTCATCTGAGAACACGAACCTGTGCCATTCCGCTGTTTACGTGGCTCTATCCAGACACCATTGCTGGAGGCATCTGTACTGTTGGGTCAATGACAGTCTTCATAACGGACACCATGAGTGCAGGTTGCCGGCAACCAATCAGCAGATAATGGTCCCTTAGTTAATATGAGAGCATCAAGGGTGTCCTACACATGCTGCAAAAGGGTGACGGAAATGGCCTCTTGGGCCGCTGACGGATGCGTCAGTCCATACATGCTGGCATCACTCTGGCCATACTGGCACCCCTCAAATGTGCCACATTCCCTTGTTCCAACCATCTTCGCCACAGCCAGTGCACCGTGGACACATGTAGGTGGCTGTCTGCTGAGATTTGGCACATGGACCAACCTGCCCTTCTGATTCCAATCACCATACCCCATGTGAAATCGTCTGTCTTCTGGAACTGCCTCGGTTGCCGGTGGCCTGGCATTTTCTGCTACTACACGTTTCTGTTGAGACAAAAAAGATTGCAAAATGATTTCCCTGGCAGACAGAGTAGCTCGACTATTACCGATTCTGCAGGTTCCTTTTCTTATATCTCACTCAACATACGCGGGACAGCTGTGTATTTTGCATCATTTACATAACTCTGTGAGCTGCGTCTACCCTGCAATTTGCATATTTTTCTTCCCACTCCTTCTTGGTGTCTCATTTTCAGTGTCACGGTCAATCAGCCACCCGGAGAATCAGACCACCCTAATACATTTCCTCAAATTTTGTCTGGGAATTCAATGGCATATACACCTGTGCGAATTCAATTCTTGGGATCAAAATCCCTTCGTCTTTGATGACAGGCCTAATGCCTTTTCCATATCTCTGCTAACAGACTGTTGGTGACGAAAGTCATAATGGCTTGGTTTTCGAAATTGCAGCTGGGCTGCATCTACTCGGAGGTCTATGGCTTCACAAGACAGAAATATCTAAAACTATTTGAGGTTATTCTGGGTTTTTCACACTTTGTATAAAATTTCAGAAAAATCCGAGGGGGTGGGTGACATGCCTTGGTTGAATTGACATGGAATGACCTAAGCATCATGCGATAACAAGTATGCTATAGCATTAGAGTCAACGATATCTAAACAGAAATCACCAAGCTCCTTGATGTTGGGAAGACAGCAAACATGTGAGGAAAGAAAAAGCAGATATCTGTAATCACCATTACAAAAAGCATATAGGTCTTTTAATTTGGAGCAGAAAACGGTTTTCGACACAAAAACAGTACATTCCTTTAAAGCATGTAGTAAAATTAGGACTGAAACGGTTAAAAAAAGATTTTTCATTATGAAAGCCTTTTCTCTATGTTGCTCATCATATCTCTTATTAAAATATTTTGCTTCAGGATATTTTTAAAGCTCGTCACTAAATTTCACGATAGATAGTTTAATCTAGCAGTCGTGAGTACATTATTATGCAAAATGTGAGTATGAACAAACAAAACTGAGTAAAAAAGTTTCCTCAATACGTAGTTTTTTCATGTTAGGTTTAATGTAAGTTTAGCTGATAAGAATTCTTGTCAAGGGTTGCCAAAGGCTTACGTTTGGTGCTATGTTAAAAACATTTTAACATTTAAAAGTACATACAATATAAAATAGTTACAATTGTGTACACTTAAAAAATATGAAGTTTTAATTTTAAGTTAATGCTTAATATTTTAAAGCATTGCTTGTTTCAAATTTCAATTTATAAGAAAAGCATAAAATTTAGCGAGGTTTTTTTAACACTTTACAACAAAGTTGAAAAGTGTTTATGACTTTGTTCATTCTGTCTGTCTGTCCATTAGCACGATAACTGCCGTAAAAATGGCTTAATTAAAATGAAATTTTAGTGTGTTGTTCAGACGGTCCGTAAGACCTATGGGAATATAAATGAATAATATCACCCAATTAGTTTCGGATTGAACCCGAGTTGAAAAAATGAAATACATTGAACCCTATGGGACCTAATTTTTCAAACATTTTTAAGCGGATTTAAAATGCGCAAATTGCTTCGAAAATTTTAGGTAATATTCAAATTGTTCCATAAAATATATAAAAAAAAATTCAGCGAAATATATTCAGTAGTTTTTAAAATAAAAATTAAAATAATAATTACACCTCTTATATGAAGCGATCATCACTTGACCATAATATGAAAATATTACGTAACCCACTTCAAAATGAAATATGGCATCCATCTTGTCTCAAAATCATGATTTTTAATGTTCTTTTTATTCATATTGAGTGTTGTATCTGCCCTAAAACCACTTTATTTTTGCTTAAATTCTGTGCATCTACATACTGAAACAACGCAATGACAATATATTTCAGTTTAAATGATCATCCAAATTTGATTATTTCTACAACGAAGCCTATTTTTCACTTATGTAAAATGTAAACAGCAAAATACATAGAATGAGTTGTATAAGAATTGCTGTATTTCTTTAACACAAAATTATTTAGCTCATGGAGTCTGCATAGCTGATATGAAGGAAATATTCTTTGATTTTACAGAGAGAAGGATGATTTTTTCGATGAAGTTTTAAGCATAGAATTTAATTACATACTTGTAGCTCCATGGTCTTAATATTTTTATAAAGTAAATTATTATAGTATTGTGATGAATGAAATGAATGGGAAATTGTCTATGAATGAAATAGAGAGAACCAGGGAATAGAGAGAATGCTTTTATAGAGAGAACCAGGCTTGTTATTTTTTCTATGATGTCATTTGAATGAATGTCAATTGTTTTCGATGAAGTTTTTAGATATAATAAATTATCGTAGTATTATGATACTTCTAAAATTATTACCAAGGAATGTATCGCATTTTAGAGATGTTTAAACCAGGCAATTTATATTTCAATGCCGTCATTTGAATGAAGTTCATTTTTTTCGATGAAGGTTTAAGTTTTCAAATATAATAAATTAATGTAGTATTGTGATAAGTTTTAAAATATTACCGAGGAATGTATTGCATTTTAGAGATGTTTAAATAAAATTGCATTGTAGTTGGAAAGTGTTTCATAATCAATGCTTTAAGCATGATTGATCTTTCTTGTTTTCTTTAAGATTGGGAAGTTTAGCATTTTTTCATAACATTATTTCTTGTCGCTCAGCTCAAGAATTAACATTTTTTTTGTGGTTGGTCCTGCTGAGGATATTTCGTGGATTAGAAAGGTATTTTTTAAGAATTCTGTAATTAATGATAAATAATACATTTTATTTATAGGAATTGAGTTTTTGTATGATAGATTTAAGATTTTTAATCTAAATCAAATCTATTTTTTTTTTCTTTTGCATGTAACAGAGCATGTAGCAGCTGAGGCGTATTGTTAAAACATTCTTTTGTTTTCGAGAATTGGCTACGAGTTCTGGTAGCATTTTAATCAGGTTTGCATCTATTCTGGGCAATGTTGGTTGTTCATTGTTATAGTAAATATAAATAAGCATGTTTACATTAATGTAATTAATGTTTACTATTTTAAAAACTTTCAAAGTAATGCTTTATTTTGTTCATTTTCAGGAATATCGGGAAGAAGTCAAATTCTATTTGCATTGGTGTATACAACCCGCTACTTGGATTTGGTCAGCAACTTTATTTCAGCCTATAACACTGTGATGAAAGTTGTCTTTATTGGTGCTTCCTATGCCACACTGTACATGATGTACGTCAAGTTCAAGGCCACCTATGACCGCAATCATGACACATTTCGTATCGAGTTTCTTGTTATTCCAGTCGTCATTCTTTCTCTTGTAGTCAATCATGATTTCAGTCCTCTAGAGGTATGTGCTTTTGAAAAACTATTTCATTTTAAGGCATTGAATTATATGCATGCATGATTTTTAATAATTTAATGACGATTATTCCAGAGCAGACCCGAAAAGAAAAATTCCCCTCCCATAAATATGTGACGGTTGACAAATTTGAATTAATAGTAACATATTTTTTATATAAAACAGCTGTTTGCAAACTATGAAATTTCATTAGAAAGTCAGCAAGCTTTCCACTTCCCAACCCCTTCTCTAGAGTCAGTTCATGTCCTGTGTCAGTACAGTAGCAGCAAAGTCCAGAGATGCTAACTTTTACAGATTTTCCATAGGATTTTTGCTTCATTTTACAGACATTACCCACAAAACTATGGAAAGTCCTGTAAAACCCATGGCTCCCTTAAAAAATTTTGTTTTCACTGTGTTTTATCGAAAAAATGCACTCCACAGATTGTCTCTAGCTGGGAACTTGTTAACACTTTACAACAAAGTTGAAAAGTGTTTATGACTTTGTTCATTCATTCTGTCTGTCTGTCTGTCTGTCCGTTAGCACGATAACTGCCGTAAAAATGACTTAATCAAAATGAAATTTTAGTATGTTGTTCAGACGGTTTGTAGGACCTATGGGAATATAAATGAATAATATCACCCAATTAGTTTTGTATTGAACCGGGGTTGAAAAATGAAATACCTTGAACCCTATGGGACCTAATTTTTAAACATTTTTTAAGCGAATTTAAAATTCACAAATTGTTTTGAAATGTTTAGGTAATATTCCAATTATTCCATAAAATATATAAAAGAAATTTCAGCAAAATATATTCAGTAGTTTTTTAAATAAAAATTAAAATAATAATTACACCTCTTATATGAAGCGATCACGTGACCATGATATGAAAAGATCACGTGACCCACTTCAAAATGAAATATAGCATCCATCTTATCTCAAAATCGTAATTTTTAAAGTTCTTAATTCATATTGAGTGTTGTATCCGTCCTGAAACCGCTTTATTTTTGCTTAAATTCTGTGCATCTACATACTGAAACAATGCAATTATAATATATTTGAGTTTAAATGATCATCCAAATATTATTTCTACAACGAAGCCTATTTTTCATTTATGTGAAATGTAAACAGCAAAATATGTAGAATGAGTTGTATAAGAATTGCTGTATTTCTTTAACGCAAAATTATTTAGCTCATGGAGTCTGCATAGCTGATATGAATGAAATATTCATTGATTTTAGAGAGAAGGACGATTTTTTTCGATGAAGTTTTAAACATAGAGTTTAATTACTTGTAGCTCCATGGTCTTGAGTTTTTAAATAAAATAAATTATTTTAGTACTGTGATGAATGACATGAATGGGAAAATGTTTATGAATGAAATGCTGCTTTTATAGAGAGAGCCAGGCGTGTTATTTTTCTATGACGTCATTTGAATGAATTTCAGTTGTTTTCGATGAAGTTTTCAAATATAATAAATTATTGTAGTATTATGATACTTTTAAAAATATTACCGAGGAATGCATCGTATTTTAGAGATGTTTAAATCAGGCAATTTATATGTCAATGCCGTCATTTGAATGAAGTTCATTTTTTTCAATGAAGGTTTAAATTTTCAAATATTATAATACATTAATGTAGTATTGTGATAAGTTTTAAAATATTACTAAGAAATGTATTGCATTGTAGAGATGTTTAAATAAAATTGCATTGTAGTTGGAAAGTGTTTCATAATCAATGCTTTAAGCATGATTGACCTTTCTTTTGCACTTTCTTCTAGGGAAGGACCAGAGTAATATCGTGAGTGCTCCATTCTAGGTGAACCAAATTTCACTCACCAGAGCTCGCTCTTAGCATTGTGAGTGAAATTGACTCTTACAACTCAAAATTAAGAGTCGGACGTTCAAATTTGCGAGTCATTTTCTGTAACTTTTTTACATTTATAATTTTAATATGGAGAAGAAGGCTGATGTATTTCACACAACCATTCATACTGAGAGCAGCAGTGCAATAAATTTAAATTCTTGAAACATTGAACAATTTTAACTTCTGTTATTGTATTGTAATTATAGCACTTATTAAACATGTATTAGTTATTTTTTTTTTTTTTTTTTTAGATGCAATAAATAAAAAGAATGCAATAAATTAAATGCAAGAGATGAAAAATTGACCTTAAAGAGTTCTGCAAACAAAAATAATACAAATCAGCATAAATTAGATATATTTAAACTTTTTATATATTCCTTCCATATTTTTCAAACATTGGTGATTGTAATTAATATTTTTATTATGTTTTTCTTTCTTTCATACTTTCAAAGTTTATTTTGATGGCTTTATCAAATTTTGTTATTACTGTGTCATCCATACTTAATTTCATTAATGTAGACAAATTTTCATTCTTTAACAAATTTTGGAGACTGTGTTTAATTCGGTTTTGAGTACTAAAGCTCTCTTGTACTATTTAGTGGTATTATAAGTGCAATACTTGTTAAAGTGGAAACTTCTAGAAACATTTCTCTCATTTCAGAGGAATTGCTTGTAAGTTTAATGCACAAATCTTTAAAGCTTAAATAAAGAGCTATATATGTATGTTGTTTGAACATTGCAAACTCATATTTTCCTATATCCATATTTATGACAGTTTTAAATTTTTCCAGAAGAATTTCAAATTTATTTTTTGCATAACTTGCAATCTCTGCTACTGCACTGGGGTATTTTTGTGGGTTAAAAATATCTAGAAATCTATCTTGCAAATTTTGAAGTAGATTTGATAAATAATCAATCAATTTTTTTCGGTTCTAAAATTGCTCATAACAATTTTTTAAAATTGGGATCTTTGTATTTACAATTACTTACTTGATATTGAGAAAGAATTTTCCTCATACTCCTTTTCAATATAATTTAAAAAGTTTTTAAATTCATTCCAGGGCCCGATTTTTATGGCTGACAATAAATGTTTTGGAGCATAAATTATTGACTTTTGTCATTGATAGATAGGTCATGATTTTGTTTTTGAAATATTTTATAGTTTTTCTATTAAAGGATGCACATCAAGATGTAATTTTGTGATGTAAACTGAATTGAACTTTCTAAGTTCAATGTACGGTGCAGTTGTTACAGGATTTTTGCTTTATTTCTCTTGTTCTAATTCAGCAACTAATGCTTTGAAACATTTGCCTATAACACTGACAGCCAGGGTTTGATTTAAAGAAAAAAAATTGCTTAGCAGCTATATCTTCACACAATATCGTGCATAGAAATTCAGTGTTTTTGATTAACAATTGAAAATTGCATTTAATGTTTTTGAAAAATAAGCAAACGGGAAAAATTCCACAAGAGGATTTCAGGGTGCTCTTCAAATGTGTTTTTAATAATCCTAAATTTTTCCAAGTGCCTGAATAACAAATAATGTTTTAATAATGTTATTCTGAAAATATGCCTTTATTTATAATATGTTTCAAGGATAATTTATCTGTATAATAGAAATAGCAAAATAAATGTAGAAATATTAGTGGATGCAAAGAGATTTCAAAATTGAAAAATATTAAAAAATAGAATAAAATATATCGATGTCTAAATACAAATTTTCGTGATTTTCTAAAACACGAAATGATAGTAATACAGGGATCACATGGTTCCTTCTTTTTCCTACTTTTCTACACTTAAAAGCTTTTTCTTTCTTTTTTTTGCTTTTGTAACCAATCCCGGGCTTCTCAAGAAAAATGTGGGAGGAGTTTGAGACAATGCATGAAACAAAGTAAAGAAAATGGTCTGTTTTTATGGAAAAGTGCTAAAATTTGCAATTTTTATGCAAGTGTGAAAAAATGCAATTTTTAAAAAAGAGTGCTAAAATTCATATATTTTTAAAGGGAATTAAAAAATGCACTATTTTTTGTTAAAGGGTGCTAAAATTTGAGATTAGTAAGACCTTCCTATTTTTAGCATTTTAAAATAAATTACTGTAAATTTTAGCACTTTTTAAGTAATGAATGGTAGTGCTTTTGAATTACATTGTGTATTTTATAGCACTTTTGAGTAAAATCAAGATTTTAACACTTTTAAATGATATCATGTATTTTAACACTTTTAAATGAAGTTTCAAATTTTAGCTCTGTTTAAAAGATATTATACTTTTAGCATTCTTTCTCAAAAATCTATTTAAAAGAAATCGCACTTCTAAGCATTCTTTCTCAAAAATCGCAACTTTTTGTGCTTTTCATAAAATTTACGAGTTTCATAAAAATGTTCTTTGAATATCACTAATTTCATGAAAATGTTTCATAAAAAGTACTCTTAATATACTTGTAAAATTCATAGTATACTTGTAAAATTCATAGTATACTTGTAAAATTCATGATTCTGCATAAAAATTAAATTTTAGCACTTTTGAATAAAATTGATTTTTAACACTTTTACATAAAAATTGCAAAAATACCAAATCTTGCTATTAGTTAGGTAACTATGATTTTCAATAAATAAAATCACACAAAAAAATTAAGCACCATAATTATGCACAAATTATTATACAAATATATAGCCCATCTAGTCTTTTAGACTTAATGTGTGTTAATGGAGAGGATCTATTTTTGTATTGTGTAATAATTTGTGCATAATTATGTTGCTTAATTTTTCCTTTCATTTTATAGCAGTGTGTTTCTTAATAAAATACAGCATTTCTGCTTCTACCTTTTGCTTTTTTGACAATATGATTAATGCTCCTATTTCATATTGATTCTCTCTCATGACCGACTCTTGTGAGCTGTTTGAAAATTTGATATATTCTTTTAATCAGATAAAAATGTTAATACTTTATTTCTAAAACATTTCAAAAATTCTCATTTCCTTGTTTCAAAGTACTATAAAAGGGTTCTATTTTTGTAAAGTAGCATACAATATGCAAATTTTCTTGACATGACATTTACAAAATTTTATGCATCTTTGTAAACAAAAATATTGAGCTGAGAGAATATATTTTTACAATAATATCAATTTTTCAGATTGTGTTGATTTCCATAATGTACTTGAATTTATAAAAATTATTTTTTTATAAATTTAAGTACATATTAATATTGAAATCAACACAATTTTTAACATTATCTTTAAAATTTAGAAAACATTCACCTAAATCAATTTTTTACAAAGATACGATACATGATACAGCAAACATGTCATGTAAGAATCACTCTGTTTATATGTAATATGTAGTATAATTTTTATTTATATTATATTGTTAATACAATAATTATAAAAGATCATATAATTTCAGGCGTATTATTTTTAAAATCATAGATTATTCTTAATGTAAAAATATGGTTTTTCCCTTTATTTTCAGTTTATATTTAAATATATTTTTAATTCTAATTATTTCTAAAAATTGCAAAAATTATAATCTACTACGTTATGAAATATAATTTTGAATCTAAAAGATAAGCTATTTTAAATTAAAAATAACTTAAAAATATAGAATAAAATTTTGTGACATATAAAAATATTAAAACATGCAATACTTAAAAAACATTTTTGCAATTTTTAAAAAGTTAATTTTTGATATTAAACTTCAAAAATTTTAACCTAAAAGTTATAAATTGAAAATAACATTCAAATAAAGAAATTTAACATGATATTTTAAATATTTTTTAATTTTTAAAAGTTAATTCAATTTAAAAATTTTTAATCTAAAAGATAAGTTGTTTTAAATTGAAAAAAAAGTACAGAACATTTTCGGGACACAATAAAATACTTGGATACATAAGATATATCAAAAAACACAATACTAAAAATATATCAAAAAACAATATTGAAAATATTGTGATTTTAAAAAATGTTGATAGGCTATTTTAAATTGTAAATAACTTTTAAGAATAAAATATTTAGAAAATACACAATACTTAAAAACCTTTTTGGCTATGCCAAACGACAATAAGTGGAGTGCCATTTAATATAGCTCTGGAAAAGTTATTCCAGTTGTATCCAGCTTTATATGTATAATACCATCTCTGCTAAATATAATATATTTAGCAGACATGGTATTACCCAGCTTTATATATATAATACCAGCATGCTAAAAATACACATCTCTGATCAACGGTGGTATCATACGACTGTGATGATTTTTAAGAGTGAACACAGTGAGTAAGGGCATAAAGCACAAGTAGAACATGTTTCTAGATGCACTGAACACAAACTGCTATAAAATGAATTGGCATTTTTTGAAAACTGATTTTTAAAATTTTAATTATTTTTTTTTTGTTATTTAATGTTTTATGCGATTTTGCCCTATTTGCCCTTTTCCCTCCACAATTCAGACGTCGTAGAAAGAAACAAATCACATCACCGGAAAGAGCAGACAATTGCGAGTAAAAATATATCAATTTCAATTTTGATTTCTAATATTTTTTAAAGATTTTAAAACAAAAGTCACTTTCGGCTCAAAAAAACGATTTTTGTTTTTTAAATTCTCGCATAGTAAAAAGTACTCATAATTTTGACTAATAATTTACATTTTCAGAAAGGTCAAAGATCTGGCATTCTTACAAGTCCAATCTGGTCAAGAAATAATTATAAATATCCACAGGATCGCGATTTTAATGACCTAAGGATTTTCAATTTCTCGGCAAACCGCGTTTTCACCCATTGGAAGTTTTTCCCCGTCTCCATGCAGACCACTCTTCCGGTTTTAAATAAATTAAGATATGTGTTGTATACAGCAGGTGAAATGATTATATTTATATGATATTTTAAATGGATATTTTAAATAATTTAAATGATTGAATTATGGTGGATTGAATTGTGGTGATGTATTTGAAATTATTATATTTATGTATTTGTGGAACGATATGGATGATTGATGGAACGTTTTAATTTATGGATATTTTAAATTTGTGGATAAATAATAATGATAAATAATAATAATATGCATAAATAATAATTTTAAATGATGGAACGATGGATGAGGATGATGGAATTAAGAGCTTAGCATATGGTCATTATAAAATTTAAATTAGTGTGTGGGAAGTTAGCGCATGGGAATTGCACTCAGTAGGCCCGGGTTCGATTCCCACCACTGCCTAAACTGCCTCCGTGTTCAGGTGGTGTACGATCACATTAAACATGTGGGTCCATAAGTCCTTCAAAGAGGTTGTTGGTAGGGGAAGGAGGGTACGGTCCCTGTGGGTACCTCCCCAATTGGGTTCCGGTCTAAATTGGGCGAATAAAAAGAAAGTTATGGAGATTGTCGCGGAGGGCGCAGTAGCCCAGTGGTTAGCGCGCGGGAATTTCACTCGGTAGGCCCGGGTTCATTTCCCGCCACTGCCAAAACTGCTGCCGTGTTCACACGGAGTACATTCATGTTAAACATGTGGTACCGTAAGTCCTTCCGAGAGGTTGGTGGTAGAGGAAGGAGGGTACGGTCCCTGTGGATGTTTCCCCCACTGGTTTCCGGTCTAAATTGGATGGATAAAAAAAAAGTTATGGAGATTGTCGCGGAGGGCGCGGTAGCCCAGTGGTTAGCGTGTGGGAATTTCACTCGGTAGGCCCGGGTTTGATTCCCGCCACTGCCAAAACTGCTGCCGTGTTCACGTGGAGTACGCTCGCGATAAACATGTGGGTCCGTAAGTCCTTCCAAGAGGTTGGTAGTAAGGGAAGGAGGGTACATACAGTCCCTATGAATGCCTCTCCCACTGGGTTCCAGTCTAAATTGGGCGAATAAAAAGAAAGTTATGGAGATTGTCATGGTGGATGCGGTAGCCCAGTGGTTAGCTTGCGGGAATTTCACTCGGTAGGCCTGGGTTCGATTCCCGCCACTGCCAAAACTGCTGCTGTGTTCACGCGGAGTACGCTCACGTTAAACATGTGGGTCTGTAAGTCCTTCCGAGAGGTTGGTGAAGGAGGGTACAGTCCCTGTGGATGCCTCTCCCACTGGGTTCCGGTCTAAATTGGGCGAATAAAAAGAAAGTTATGGAGATTGTCATGGAGGGCACAGTAGCCCAGTGGTTAGGGCACGGGAATTTCACTCGGTAGGCCCGGGTTTGATCCCCGCCACTGCCAAAACTGCTGCTGTGTTCACACGGAGTACAATCACGTTAAACATGTGAGACCGTAAGTCCTTCCGAGAGATTGGTGGTAGGGGAAGGAGGGTACGGTCAGAATTTTCAAGGGTAGCAAACAGGCTGGTCACCAAAGGCGGCTAGTAAACTAATAAATTAAGTAGCGCCACATCCCTCTTAAAACTCAAACTCGAAAGAAAATGCATTTTTACAATCCAATAATTCATCCATGCGATCATTAAGTTAAAATCAAAACGAGAATCCATACTCAATTGTAACATAGCAGAGTCTGTTAGATAAGATCTGTTTGTTTATATTATAAAACCACGTTTCACCTCTGTAAATGAAGTGTTGATTCATTTGGACCCCTCTATACCATGGTAAGTATTGGTAAAAATACATTGAAAATGTTTGAATGAAGACTTAGCGCCATCTAGTATTCAGATAAATTGAAACAAAAATGTTCCATATGAAAACGTGTATTTGTGTCCTTTTTTTAGATTAAATATCTTCTTGATGCAAATGTGTGAGCATCGTCTTTGAATGCAGTTTTGCAGTCAATGCACTGGCGAGTTTGCCGTCCGCAAAGGGTTAAGGGGTATGTGACCTGTAAAAGGTTAAGAACCACTGATGAAGATCATTTGGAAATGCTACTTTTTAAAGATTATTTTCTTCTTGTAGGTATTGTGGACCTTCTCTATTTATTTGGAATCTGTGGCCATTCTACCCCAGCTATTCCTGGTGTCTAAAACAGGAGAAGCGGAGACCATTACATCCCATTATCTATTCTGTCTGGGTTCCTACAGAGGTCTTTATATCTTAAACTGGGTCTACCGCTATTACTCTGAAGGATTCTATGACCTCATTGCAATCATTGCTGGCATTGTACAGACTGTTCTCTATTGCGACTTTTTCTATTTATACATTACCAAAGGTAAAATTTTTATATTTATATTTTAAATTTGCTGCTTAGAAGAAACCTTAGACCTTGAAATACCGACTTGCTTTAGACCTACATTTGAAATTGAACCTTTTACACATTTTAAAAATTGACTCTTGGCAAAATTTCACTTTTAAATAATGGACCATCATAAAATTCTGAAGTAAATAAATTTCATTAAACTAACAGTGGTCATTTTTTTCATGGCTAACGCTAAATGCTTAGCCTGCTGAAATGGGACCTGCAACCAAAGAAAAATGAAATAACTGGAGCTAAAATAGTTTTTCTATACAATTTACTCAATCTTTATAATACCCTATATATATATATATATATATATATATATATATATATATGTAATTTTAGCTCTATATAATGCTTATATTACACCTCTTTCAAATCAAATTAAATTTATAAATTTTCCTAAACTTCTTCACTTTGTTATTTTCAATAATTATATTTTTCAAGGTAATAAATTATACTTACAAGTCTCAGGAGTTCCACAGGGTGGCTGCAGTAGCAGCATGCTAGCTAATTTATACCTTTATCATTATGAAAAGTCATTTACTTTAATAGATTATACTTTTTACAGATATGTTGATGATCTGATTTGCTTAGTACATACAGAAAATTATCTCATAGATAAAGATTACTATCCAGACAATTTGGAATTAATTCCTAATGAAGCTACTATTAGTAAAAATGTTAATTTTTTGGATTTAAATCTTTTTATTGATCCCTCTAATAGAATTGTTACAAATTTATATGATAAAAAAGACTTTTATAATTTTAATATTAATAAAATCTTACCATTTAATTCCTGTAACTCGATTCAATTGTTTAGAAATATTATACTCAATCAGCTTTTTAGAATTTATAGATTATCTGATAAAAAATTTCATGCTATGCATATCAATAATCTCAAAATTACTAGTAATTTATATAAATATCCCTCTTATTTAGTAAATAGTATTGTTAAAAAATTTAAAATAGCTGGATTTTTATAATTCTTTTCATAGTATCATATAATTCTATTCATAGTATCTTATATTAACCAGACATCTCCATTCTCTTGTATTTTTTTTTTTTACATTCACTTCCCACTTCAGCATTACTATTATTTGCCCCTCTTTTTAGTAGCTCTTTTTGTATATTAATACTTTTTCTTAACATTTCGCTTCACAGTTTTTCAATTCTTATGAATGGCAACAGTAAATGGTTTTTTATTTTTTCTTTACGAATGGCAACACTGGTCTCTTCTATCAGTGTACCCTGTATTGACTCGATTGTACATACACTGTGCTTTTTCCAGGTATTCATTTTTTCTTTTTTATTCCTTCTTTATGTATGTCGTCCAAGTAGAAATGGTTTATAGATATAATCTATCTATTTCTTCAGAAACATACATTTTTGTGTTTGCTTCTACAAAAAACTTGGACATGATTAGATTTTTGTAGAGGTTAACAATTCATGATTTAGGCTTAGAGCCTCGTCCACGTGTATGGCGTTTGTGCTTGATTTCGTTTGTTATACTTATTTCGATTCCATACCTTTGTATTATATATTTTTCATTGACTTGTTGATTCGATATTTATTTTATTTATTTTTTTTCCATTTGCTTGAGGATTAGTTGATTTTTACTTTTGTTTTGTAAGCCAGTTAGATAGTTGAATTTAGTTTAAGTTTTTCTTTTTTTATTTCCATGCCTTTTAATTTGGCTGATTTTCTGTAACTTGATAGCTTGTGTTTTTTTTTTTTATCCATTTGATTGATGATTTGCTGTATTATATTTTATTCTGTGGGTGTTTTAAAAAGTTAGGTTTATCGTGTTACATCTTCTTACTTTTCGTTCATTGGATTTTCAAACTTCTATTATTATATATATATATATATATGTATGTGTGTGTGTGTGTGTGTGTGTGTGTGTGTGTATGTGTGTGGTGGTAGAATTTAGAGAAAAATGCCACCGCAATAGTGTAACAGAATTCCCTGATTTTTTAAGATAAAGTTTGAAAATTAAAAAAGCAAATGAAACCTGTATATGGCAACCACTTACGGAGCATTCTAAAAGTGGTATTTTATTCATGATTACTAAATACAGATATAATGCTGTGAAGAAACTGTGTGAAACAATCTTTATTATTGATGCATCTAATTAAGCATTAATAACTCATTTAAATTCAAAAGGAGTATCTATCTAACTTTATTTAATAATTTTTTAGCACACTCATATTTGTTAAAACAAAATATTTTTTTGTTTTTAAGTATCCGTTAGTAAAATAATTGTGCAGTGAATCATTTTGTTAACATTTTCTTTTAATACTGCTTGCTTTTTATGCTTGCTACTGCTGCTTACACATAGGTTTCACTGTAATATTTAAATACAGTAGAAAGGTTTTTGCCAGGGTTCTATAATCAGGAGGGGAGAATTCCCCATTCCCCTCCTTATAAGCCTGTGGTGGTGAAGTACCAGGGGAGATTTAAAAGACTTGCAACAAAATACAAAACTTATAA
Organism: Amaurobius ferox; assembly: GCA_951213105.1. NCBI lineage: Eukaryota > Metazoa > Arthropoda > Arachnida > Araneae > Amaurobiidae > Amaurobius > Amaurobius ferox. The sequence goes on from OX578136.1 coordinate 1,686,491, forward strand.
CTTTTCTTCTGAAAATAATAGAAGCAAAAATTTCACAGATATATTTATATTTTTTATAGCACAATATTAATCACACAATATTAATTTTTTTATAGCATAATATTTCTCATTTTTGTCATTTATTGAATTTTAAAACTTATTTCTGGTGTTCTTCTAATTTTAAATTTCTCTGTCAATTTTTCCCATATTTTCCTTTTCTTATATGTTTTACATACACTACATGACAGTGCAAATGAGACACCAAGGAGTGGGCAGTAAAATATGCAAATTGCAGCATAGATGCAGCTCACAGAGTTATGCGAAATGCCTGACTGTCCCACGCACGTTGAGTGAAATATAAGGGAAGGAACTTGTAGAATCGGCAATAGTCGCTCCGCTCTGTCTGCCAGGGAAATCATTTTGCAATTTTTTGCAAAGAGGAAACGTGTAGTAGTAGAGAATGCCAGGCCACCACCAACTGAGGCAGTTCCAGCAGACAGACGATTTCGCAAAGGGTATGGTAATTGGACTCAAAAAGGCAGGTTGGTCCTAAAATAGCTGGGACAAATTATGCACACCTTTGTTATTTTGGTTCTTGATTTGAATTCTGTTTGCACATTGGGAAATCTGCTGGATCATATTGCGCTTCCCCATAGAAAAGAAAAATTTGTAAAATTTTTCATTAAAAAAAACGTCCATAGGACTAGTGAAATTGCAATCTTACTAGTCTGATTGCAATTTCTATTTGTCCTGGACCACCGCTAAATTCGAACACTATGATCTATGCGAGTGCTTAGACTGCTACTTAGGCTAACAATAGCACTATGTTGTCTAAAATCAGAATAATACAGTCCTCGGCACCCTCTTTATAGCTTGTAACCTTAAAATTGTATCTGCAAAATTCAAAGATTTGTTTAAAAGCATAGATATTGTTATGAATACCTAAAATATCTTCATCACATATTTGCCCAAACAACCATTGTAATTATTAGACACCTAGATGTAAACAATGCATTGTGAAAGCGTTATGGTTAAAACCTAACCTTTAACTGTAGATATTTCTTGGGTAACTGTTTTAGTTATGGATCGTTTATTAAGTGTCAAATGAATTTCTTTGAGTTCATGCGGATTGGGTCTTGACTTACCGAAATATACTAATTTTCCATATCTTCGGAAATTAGCATACTCTGGAAATATCACAGTTGAAAACATGTATAAATACCTGTTGCTGAGAAAAGCACTTCGGCAAAGACAGAGCGATTTTCCCCAGAGCAGTATTGTCGTAATTTATGCTTGTCTATGATGCTGATTGTCTTGAAGCTTGAGTTAGCAAGCTGTGATGCTGATTTTGATCAGTTAGTCTGTGAAGGAGTTTCTACTTTTCAATGTCGATGACATCAAAAATCTGTGATATTCGTAATGTAATTCAAAAATAACACTAAGTATTTTTATGTTTATTTACTTTTTGAAGAAACACACGTAGTCCACTGCAGTAAATGTTGTATTCTGCTGATAGAAGCATTTGTTATGGTGTCATAAGAATTGACCATACAAGATCGGCAAAAATTTAATTTCTGTAGCGGTTATTAAAGGTCTGGGACCATGGGGGAAAATTTGACGAAATATTGCTAATTTAGCATGTATTGTAAATTTCTCAAAATTTATAGTGGCTTAGTTTTTCTGGGAATTTTCCATAGAGGGTATAAATGTTCAGTCAGAAGAATATGAGTCAAAATGAGTTGTGAATATAATCTCTTTCGTGGATAAGTTGAGCATTGAATTTCTCTTTTATTGTCCGTGACAACTGTTTTCAAATTCATATATTGTGTTTAGCCAATTTTTTAAAACAGAATAAAAGCTGTACAGCTATATTTTCTAATACCAATTTAATCCTTTTATTTTGGCATATATTGATCTAATTTTATATTTTTTATAAATTTGTTTACAAATGGGAATCGGATGTTTTATTCTTCAGATCTGCACATAAAGGTAATTTTGTATAGCGAAAACAGAGATTCTTATAATTCCTTTTAAGAGAATTAAATTACATATTTATTTATTTATTTTGAATAACAATGCCATTTTTATTACTATAAGAATTTTCACATAATTCTGCAATTGTAGTTTCTTTAATGTATATTCCATATGAAGAACAGGTGTGACATATATTTATTTAAAATTTTATTTCACTATGGGCCCCAGGTTTTCCCAACTTGAAATTTTTTTGTATATATTGTATCAACAAAATATATTTAAGAAAAATTAATGAAACAAAAGATTTTTTTTTTAATTCAAGGTTAAATGTCAAATCGAGTGACCTTGAAAGGAAAAATACCAATTGCAGGTTGATATATCACAAGAAAGGTCATACCTCAAGCTACAAAATAACCCCAATCGGTAGATTAGGTCAAAATATACAGATGTTTGAATATGTCAAAAATCATGAAAAGTTACCAGATTTTTCAAATTTTAAAATAGAAACTAATGAAAATTGAGGTCTAAAATTTTGCATAGTCTTATATGAATGGATAACAAAAAAAGAATTGGTGCTGGTCGAGTTGAAAATGTGACTTTTTGTGAGGACATGGAATGACCCATATATAAGTAAATGATATAACTAACCCAATAATTACAATTCTCCTGTATATGAATGCATTATAATGTGTTTCTGTGAAAATATTTACATTTTGTACACTCCACTCTACGCTTAGTGGCCACCTTTTCAAAAAATATAATTCTTCTTCATAATCATTTTACATTGCCAATTTCTATGTTCCATTAAATAAATAGGAGGATATACTTTATGGAAATGTCTGGGGGGTGATAAATGGTTGCAATTAAATTACATATTCATAGTTCATAAGTTATTTATTTAAATTTTTATTTTATTTAAAGCATGAAAATGTATAAAATGTAATAATTTTCATTTTTAGAAACATGTTATAATGAATTCATAGGGAGAAGGGTTATAATTAATATGTTATACAATTTACTTGCATATATGAAAAATTATTACGAATTGTTAAAGTATGAAAAATTGTTATGAATTGTTAATTAAGTATGAAAAATTATTACGAATTGTTAATTAAGTATGAAAAATTATTGCGAATTGTTAATTAAGTATGAAAAATTATTACGAATTGTTAATTAAGTATCAAAATAAAGTAAAAACATAGCAATTTGATATCATATTTTTTTTAGACACAACTTTTTTTTTCAATGGTGTTTGGAATTTTTTTTTAGAAGATTGTATATTACTTGATGCTTAATTAAGCAAAAATTAAGCAGTCCCAGAGTTATGCCATAGCTTAATTGTATATTACTTCATGTTTAATTACATTGTCCTACAACTCTGGGACTGCGGCTGCAGTGAAATATTTTGACCATCAAGAAAATGACTGAAAAAGGCAGTGTAAAAAGAGGCAGAGCATATTTTGCTCTGAAAGGAAAAGGACAGGGTTCCACTATTTGATAAAATAATTCAATTGTTCGAATTCCCAGAAACTTTGGGAAGAAATACCTTGAATGATGCTTTAATAAATTAATTTATTAAATCAGATCTGTGATAAAGTTATCTCGAAAAAACTATCTATAGACCGGACTTTCATTAAATTATGTACTTGCAAAATAGTTATGCTAGTATTTGCACAATACAGGTTGTCCCCAAAAGATTGAAACACACTTTAATTCTTTACCTGTTGGAGATAAGTGGGCAATGTAAATTGCAAAAATGTTGAATGTAAGGTAGGAAATAAGACTATATTAAAAAAATAGTCCTCCCATTAATTTTCAAAAAGTTATACTTTTTCATACCTGCCAACTTTTACGCATTATGCGTAAAATTTACGCATTTTAACTGCTCTTTACGCATATATTGCTATATTTTACGCATTTCCGCATTTATTTGAATTTTTTTTTTAACATTACTAGGAAATCAATTTCCGGCGAAATTCTCCGGCATTTTTTGTTTGAAATTTATCAATTAACCAGACATGGTATAATTCTTGGAAAACGCCAATTTTCCGCTTTTTTAGCACTGATATCTACCATTCCCGGGATCGTAACAAATCCATAATAAAATGCAGGGTAATGCCAATCAAATTAACGGAGATTTACGGCCGAGTGTAATGTAAATTAAGATCTCGATAGCGTATTTTACGAAAGTAATAAATATACTTCTTCACAGGTTGTCTAATTCGGGGCCAACGGCCGTACCGTGCTGAAAACACCGGTTCTCGTTAGATCCCCGAAGTCAAGCAGCATCGGGCGCGGTTAGTACTTGGTGGGTGACCACCTCGGAACACCGCGTGCTGTTGGCCATCTCGGGTGTGGTATCCCCGTGGTTTGCGCGCTAGATTTGCACGCTACCACAAATGCCGCCGTGTTCATGCGGAGTACGATCACGTTAAACATGTGGGTCCGTAAGTCCTTCCGAGAGGTTGGTGGTAGGGGAAGGAGGGTACGGTCCCTGTGGATGCCTCCCCCACTGGGTTCCGGTCTAAATTGGGTGGCACTTCCCGGCCGTCCATACAGTTACCTTACACCTTTCTGGTAGGTCGGACGGTCTGGGTCTCAACAACAACAACAACAACAACAGGTTGTCTAATTCAGCATAAATCGCTAAAATGTTACTTTGTTCATTAATTTCGCATAAACACTGCGATTGCGCAACTCAGTTTGTTCTCATGAATCGCCGAGAGTACAATAGTATCTTTTTCCATCCATCTCAATCTTCTAAATATTGCATTTTTGATTGACTAAACTAGCTTATTTTTATATTCCAATTAATTATTACGGTTAATTTCTTAATTATTTTCGCATAGACAGTGCGATTACGCAATTCAGTTACTTCGTGTAAATTGCCGAGAGTACGTTAGTATCTTTTTCCATCCATCTCCCTCATTTAAATGTTGCATATTAGATCGACTAAACTAGCTTATTTTCACATTATGGCTAATTATTAAGGTTAATTTTTTAATTATATTTGCATAATATAAATTTTTCTATTTAAAATATGGGTATGAACTCTGTGAAGGGATATTTTCCAAAAAGTGGTATTAAAGCAATGATTTAGGCAAATAAAAAGGAAACCATCTTGGCAGGAATATAATTTAGTGCTATATATATATATATATATATATATATATATTTATTTTTTGTTTTCTTTAAATTAAAGATCAATATTTGTTATTCTCTTTAGTGAAAACCTGTGTTTCGCCAAACATAAATATTTGTTTTCATTATAAAGTAATTCTCACCGGATAAAACCTTTATATATTTTTGTTTTATAATTTATTGTTCTGAAATTTTATAAAATTGGTGTCATAAATTTTCATATTCTACCAGTACTATGCCTGATATTTAATGCAGTATTTTTTTAATGCAGGTACTTGTGCATAGTTAAATTCATTAGAAATGTCGTTTGAACGTGTAGTTAAAAAAAAATCATTATAAATGTCATTTGCGCAAAATTTTACACATTCCAATTTTCCCAGGTTGGCAGGTATGCTTTTTAAATTTTTATGCGGCCCTCTTAGACAAATTTGGTCAATTAAAAAATTTGTATATTTAGTGCAGTAGAATCATTAAAAAACCCTGCATATCTGTATCTTTAAAATCAACTGAATTATGATAAAGGAAAAAATCTGACGCCACTTTTTCATACCATGTGAAAGGTTGTTTCATCAGTGAAAATAGGGACCATAAACAAATTGACAATGGAAATTATTTAGATCAAAAATGCGTTAATATGTGTCAAAATTTTTTATCACAAATGCATCTAAATAAAGCATTACACAGACAAAGATCATATAAAGAAGTGATACTCACTACGCGATTGGGTATCCTATGTATTATCATCCAGTTTTATCTTTTTTGTGATATGTCACAAATTTACATTTACAGGGTGGCCACTCAACCTGGAAACCGGGAAAAGTCAGGGAATTTTAGAATGGTCAGAGAAAACCGGGAAAAGTCTGGGAATTTTGTGAAAATTATGGAATTTTTTTTTTTTACTAGTTGTCCATATAAAAACAGAACTGCCCAGTTTGTACTCCATTTTCGAAAAAATTCGCCAAGTATTACACTGTACTCGTAACCGCTAAATAAAGTTTGCCATGTGTCCATTTAATTCCGTATAAAAGCAAAAATACGGAGTTTGTGCGCCATTTCGGACAAATGTCGCCAAGTACAGAAATGCCAACTTTTACGGATTTTCCGTAGTTTGTACGGATTTTTACTTCATCTTACGGTTTTACGGACATTACTCCCAAAACTATGGAAAATCCCGTAAAATCCATGCATCCTACCATTCAGTTCATATTCCCTGCTGTGCTAAGAGTTCAAAATTATTAGTTTGCATCCATTTTCTTCTTCTAATGATTTCATATCAGAACAATAGACCTAATTTATTTTTATAGTGCCCGTAAAAATAAAGAAATATTTTACTAAACAAATTATATTTCGATTAAATTATAGGATTGCGCAATTCAGTCCTTTTTGGGCTTTGCTGAGAGTACACAATTGTCTTTTTCCATCCATCTCCATCCCCTTATTATTGCACATTAACTTGACTAAACTAGCTTATTTTCATATTTTAGTTGATTATAAAGGCTAATTTTTTAATTATTTTCACATAAATAGTACGATCGTGAAATTCACTTTTTTTCTCCCCGGGTGTTGCCGAGAGTATGCAATTATACTTTTCCATCGATCTCCATCTCCCTATTGTAGCACATTAACTTGACTAAACAAGATTATTTTCATATTTTGGTTGATTATAAAGGTTAATTTTTTAATTATTTTCACATAAATAGTACAATCGTGAAATGCAGTTTTTTTTTTTTCGCGGGCATTGCCGAGAATACGTAATTATCCTTTTCCATCGATCTCCATCTCCCTATTTTTGTACATTAATTTGACTAAACTAACATATTTTCATATTTTGGTTAATTATAAAGTCTAATATTTTAATTATTTTCATATAAATAGTACGATCGTGAAATTCAGTCCCCCCCCCCTCCTCGGGCGTTGCCGAGAGTACGAAATTATCCTTTTCCATTGATCTCCATCTCCCTATTGTTGTACATTAACATGACTAAACTAGCTTATTTTCATATTTTGGTTAATTATAAAGGTTAATTTCCTAATTATTTTCACATAGTGCCATTCAGTTGTAATTAACTCAGTTAAGTTAGCAAAACTACATTTTGAACTTATTCTGGTTTTAAAATATATATTGTCAATATACGTAAAATCTTACTGATGGTCAATGCGGTTTTACTGAAAACTCGGTTTTACTGATTTTTCTACCGATAACCCCTTGCAGAGCTTGGCATCTCTATATTATATACATTTTACTATATTTTTTTCTATTTTAATGACATTCTTTCGACATTGCCGAATTGACATTTATTCAATGGCTGTGGCTTGTTGTAGTGTAGTTATTGAATATCTTTAATGATCTCTGTCATTGTGAGCAATTTGCAATGCCCATATTTATAGACATCAGTTTAGACTATTTCTTTTTGTCTTCAATGAAAATCATTAAATTCTTTTAAATATTTCAGTAGTCCAATTTTACTACATTTACATGAATTTTTTATTAAAAATGTCAAAATTTATTTGTAAAAGTAAAAAAAATGTGTATTTTTTTCTCCTGATTTAATATAACTTTTTTGGATAGTGGAGTTAAATTGTTAAGATTCTTTAATCAAATTTGTAACTAAATAGGGACGTGTGCGTGCGCACATTTTATGTTGAAATTACTGGTCTGGAATTTCTTTTCAATTCACCTGGAAAACCTGGAAAAGTCAGGGAATTTCAGTATGTCCAAAGAGTGGCCACCCTGATTTCTAATTTGATATATGGTCCCCATTCACAATGTTCAATTTTCAATTAAATATAACTCGCTCAATTTTAAAGATACAGATATGCGATTTCTTTTAATGATCTTGTTGCATTAAAAATAAAAATTTTCTAATTGACCCAATTTGTCTAAGGGGGTCGTATAAAAATTTCAAAAGTATAACTGTTTTTATAAAATGTAACTGTTAAAAGTGTAATTGTTAAAAAGTGTAACTTGTTTTTTTGAAAATGAATGGCAGGACTATTTCATTAACTTAGTCTTATTTTCTACCTTACTTTCAACATTTTTGCTTGCCCTTTGCTTTTGTTATCATTGCCCACTTATCTTCAACAGGTAAAGAATTAAAGCGTGTTTCAATCTTTTTGGGACACCCTGTATATTAGAAATATTTTAATTGACTTGTACAAAAGAAATGACATAAATAAATAAACATCATTAAATAGATGCTTTTAGATTCAAAATATGCATTAAAATTTCATTAAATCATGCTAAACAGCTCTGTCATCCACTGGAAGTCTTTCCAAACTAAAGCTCTTAGGAAATATAGAGTTGAAAAAAGAATTTTTTTTAACCTGATAATTGACGATTTCTGGATAATATTCAGCTGTTTATCAGTTATTAACGTTTAGCACAACTATTGAATTTGTAATTATATGGCATTGCATCTAAAATATAAAATTTGAGAAATAAAAGACTTTAGAATGTCTTTATTTAATCACACTAAAAGATGTTAAAAACACATTAAAAGCCCAAGCACTTTCTGACGTAAAACAACTCTCATCAGGTGCATGTGCTAAGAAAAACAGATGCTTTTTTACCTAGTCAGAAACAGTAAACACAATCTGCATATCATTGTTTGTCAAGTTACACAAATATTGGAATGAAAAATCATCCATTTAGAATTAACACAATAGTGTCAATTTTAAAATTTATGTTTTTTCATCACCAATGTATCTTTTACTAAATAAAAAGCCAATATATCTTTCTTTTTAGCATGTGTCCCTGATGAGGGTTCTGTTGCTTGCATGTAAAAGCTCTGTGTGTTTAACCTCTTTTGGTGTGATTATAGATTTAACCTCTTTTTTTTTAAATTGTTTTTACTGGATTGTGAATTTGGATGCCCTCATTGGAATTTCATGGCATGCCCTCATCTTTTGCAGTATTTGTTAATAGCATGATTTTGCAGCAGATTTTAAATTCTCTGCAAATGATGTATGCTCAGTATTAAATGTTTTTCCTTTTCAGTCATTAAAGGTAAAGCATTGAAGCTGCCAGCGTAGAAGTGCATTTCTCATGTTCCATACAAGCACACGTCTCATCAGAAATAGAAGTTGGCATTTTGAGGACCGTACCTTCATCTTTTTGAGATATTTTAAGCAATTGGAAGAAAAATACAATGACATTGGTTTGTGTGTTCCAGCATTTTTTTTTTTTTGTATGTTCAAAACTTGGCTCATTCCCTGGGTGCTGGTTTCAAATATCTAATTTCATTTCTCTTTTCTGCAACAAGGGAATGCTAAAAAATTGTATATGTATTCATATGCAACTTTTACTTTATTGGCACGGTTTCATGCTTATCCTATTGAAAATTTGAGTATGTTTATATAATTCTCTAAAGGTATTTGAATCATGAACAAACACAAATATTGTGAAATCTGTACATAGTATAGAATGTTGCGATGGAGTCATCGATAAAATTTCCTTCAAACACTGAAAAATACAGATGATTGTCAGCCTGGCAAGAAGTGTTGTGTATAAATGAGATGCTAAAGAGTTTCTTGTATGCATTATCTGGAAATTTTTGTAAGGTCATTCCTTTTAAATTTTTATTTCTGTTGTCCCAATTTTTCTGAATCTATTATCTTTTCTAATGACATTAAAGAATACTTTTTTAATGCCATTAAATTCGTAAAATAAAAACTAGTCTACTAATTGAATGATCTGCTGTTGCTTGTTTTTGTCCTTGTGGGAATTAACAGTAGTACACAGGGTTCATATACTGTCTTTGGAAGTTATACCTAAAATAAAGTAGTTTACAGCATTGGACTTAATGTATACCCAATATTGCCTCCCCTATTAAAGACATCCCCGATTTTGGTTACATTAATTATTTTGTTGTATTTGTTTGGCTATTTAATGTTTGTGTTTTCATGTGCACACATATTGAACCATGTTAAAGAACTATGAATTTTTATGTCAAATTGCTGTACCTTCTAGCTTTTTTGCAAGTCTGAAGTTTGTGATTGCATCGAAATAAACATCATAATTTAACAAAGTTTTAAAAGCTATGAATAACGATTGCTTTGAAGATGTTCAAGAATTGATATGCTTATCAAAACTTGTACCTCCGGTAGGTATTTTTCAATGATTGCCTCCTCTTTTAATATTGGTCTTGTAGAAAATTCTTGTAATATTGTTTGCAGTGAATATTCTAATATCATGAGTCGTTTTCTACTGCATCACAGGTTGAATAAATTGACATTTCTTTAAAATTAAATGTTTGCTGTATTGCATTTAACTTTTGACTTTAATATTTCTATTGTTACAATAAAGTACAGAATTTAGTTTAACACCAAATTGAATATTGCATCCACCAAATTCAGTCATTTTTTGTATGTTTAATATTTTTTTATATTATTTTAATTATATTTTTATATTATATGTTTAATTGTGCTCATACTATAATATTTTAGTTATATATATGCATTCTGTCTAGTCTGCACACTGTTTCAGACTTCTATCTTTATATTTTTATGAAATTTTTTGGTACTTATGGTGTAGTGCAAAAATACCAATTTTTATAGTCCTATGTTCTTAATGTGAAATTTTAGAATTATGTAAAATTTTGGAGTTCTGTTTAAAAATGGCCAACATAATAGAGTTAATAAAAAAATTTTTCAAAAATTTAACTCAAAATTTAAAAATTAATGTTCTCCAAAATCATGTTAAAGTGCTTATTTGTAACTTTCCAAAAAATATCTTTTAGGATCGTAAGATATGGGGAAGGGTCAATTCCACATATGCAGGAATTGAATCTTTCCTAATATTCCTTATTTTTTTCTGTTTTTCTTAATTTTCTGAAATATTATTCATATTCCTAAAAATTTTGATTTTAATTAATTTCTTAAAAAAATCACTTTTTAATCAGTTGAGATTGAAAGCACAGAAAATATCTCCACACAGGTGTCTTAATTTGTTTTGCATTGAATTTGGGCGATGGATGGATGTTTATTTCATTTTGGTTTCACTTGCATATGGGTAGTTTTTTGGCCGATCGTGTTCTAAAAATAGATCTCCCCTATGAAGGGAGTTGCATAGATGTATTATTCATTAGTAAGTTTGATTAACTTGTCACTCATTGTTGGGAATGAGGTAGGAGCTGGACTCGGCAATTGGTTTGGCATTTTGTTAAGCGTTCCTATCTGGACCTATGACTAAATATCTTTACATGAACAAATGATTGGACTTAAATATCTTATCATGGGCAAATAATTGGACACCTGGGTCCAGTGGGTATGCAGAGACTATTAGACATTATGAATGATTCTTAGAGTAGTGGGTGACTCCCTAGGGACTGGGAAAGGGCCACCATTGTTCCTATCAAAAAGCCTGGCAAGGGAGCTAGTCTGCCTGGGAGCTTTAGACCTATTGCTTTGACGAGTATAGTTTGCAAAATTATGGCGAGAATGATTTGGGCCAGGCTAAAATTTCATTTCGACTCAAATGACCTGCTGGATGGAGCTCAGTATGGATTTAGGGGAGGACATGGTACAACTGATCAGGTGCTGTACTTGTGCCAGAAAATTAGGGACGCTCAAAACAATAGTCCTACTAATCATACAGTGGCTGCCTTTTTGGATCTGTCGAGTGCTTTTGACAGAGTTTGGAAACACAAATTAATTATCAAACTTCGTGACATTGGCAGGATTAACAGCAGGGCCCTGGCTTGGATTCATTACTTCCTGGGGAGTCGAGTCATCAAGATGAGATATAATAATACTGCCTCTGATGGTTTTAAACTAGGTGAGGGAGTTCCACAGAGGTTGGTACTCGGTCCTACTCTGTTTTCCATTGGCAGGCATTGAGGAGGTGCTGACTGGGAGTTGCGAGGTTGGAATTTTTGTGGATGATATTGTACTTTAGAAATCAGGAGCTAAGGTGGATGAGATTGAGAGAGAATTGAATTTAGCTCTAAAAGACCTGAGTGAGTTTGCTCTTGAGCACAAACTTGATTTTAATGCCACTAAGTCTTATGTTAGTTTTTTCACTACTAACAAAAAGTTGTACAATTACCACCCTGGAATTAGGTTTAATGGTCATCTTATTGTTACTGAGAAACACCCCAAATATTTGGAATTTGTTTTGGATCCTGAGTTTACCTGTCATAAACACATTGAGAGCTTAGTCTTGTAGAGTAAGAAGCTTTTAAACATTCTCAAGTATATCTTGGGAAGAGGTTGGGGCGCCAATGCCGAAACTCTTAGGACCACTTGCATCTCTCTGGTCAGGCCTATTTTGGAATACGGATTGCCTGTTTTTTTCTGTGTTCAAATCTCCAGAAATTGGAAAGGGTGCAGCATGCATTGTAACAGGCTTGAGAAGCAGCTGCCCCAGTGAGATAGTTTTATACGAGGCAAATCTGCAACCACTGAGGTTCAGAGGTGGTGCCAGTTTGGTGAAATATTTTAACAAACTAATTAGTTATGGCTCACACAATCGTACTGCAGACTTTCTGAGAGGATGGCGGAGTAACCAAAGGCTAAAGAAAAACAGTCCTATGAGCCAAGCCACTGCTTCGAATTTAATCAGCTAGGAGGTTGAGAGACACTCCTTGAAAAATTGTATTGATCTATCAAGGGGACTGGGGGGGGGGGGGGGGGTTCTTTCATACTGAACTAATGCAGCCCGTGACGAAAAAAAATACAGTCCTGGAACTTATGAGACAGTTGGCTCTTGAGATTATTAATGAAATATCTGAGGATGATATCCAGATATATACTGATGGTAGCAGAAATGAAGATGGCTCATCCAGGAGTGGAGTATATATTAAAACTCCTAGAGAGGTTAAAAGAATTAATTTGAGAAACCCGGATAATTGCTCTGTTTTTAGAAGTGAACTACTGGCTATTGAGGCTGGACTTGAGGCCATTTTGGAAGAAGTTGATTTCAGAGCATCTGGATTCTATCTGATAGTAGAAGTTCTTTGCAACATTTGCAAGACTGGAACAATGTGAGTGATCGTGCTGGCATCTCTATCTTGAATTTGTTAGGACTCCTCTGTCCGACCCATGAGATACACCTCCAGTGGATTCCATCCCACATTGATATCTTTGGAAACGAGATTGCTGATAACTTGTCGAAGAGAGGCTCAGAAATGGAACCTTTTCATCATGATTCCTCCCTCACTTTTGATGAACTTTTCACCATCAGGAGAATCAGGGCCTTAAAGGAGTGAAGGATCCCCCTCCCCATGGGTGGTATCGGCGGGACAGCCCTGGTGGATTTATTGACCTCTCTTGTGATACAGCCGATCAGACGGCCTTGTCTAGATTTGCTAGTGGCCACTTGCGAGAATGCCTGTATAACCATGGTATTAGGGAGTTTCCCATGTGCTCAAGTGCGGTGTGGAGAGTGCATCCCCGGAACACATTCTCTCTTGCCTACGGCTCTCTAGGGAGCTCTTTGAGATGGATCTTTTGCTTGCCCTCGATTTTTTGATGGTGTGGAGGCTCATGGAGGCTGTCTAGTTGCCTCTAGTCAGTGAAGGACTAGTCAACAACAGTTACATATTTTTCTATTGCACCTTGGTACAAAATATCTGGAGGTAATCAGCAAGGATTCCCGCCCCACCTGAAGGTATATGAAAGGGAAAACAATCGTTGCAATAGCAACATCAGACACTGGTGCAGACTCCGTTAGATCACAGCTCAATACCAAAAGGGAGGTCACCACAGTAACACCACTTATGCCCCAGCAAAGCATGGCGTGGAACGGGGAGCAACCACCTCCACCGATCCCAGAGTCACCCTCTGAGTGAAAACAACTTTATTCCAGAAAAAATTACTGTTATCAAAGTTACAGATTAGTAATGGCAACCACTGTGCCATGGATCAAACTGCAAGTCCTTCAGGGGTTCGCACCTTCATCAGATCCATGTTGAAACTGGATCCAAGCAACTCTAAAAACAGTTGGGTATTTCAAGCATCTCATAAAGGAAACAGCAAATAAATACATTTGCCAAACATAGTTTCAAAGCATGCTTAACATTCTACATCGGAGCAGACAAGCACAAAGCAACTTGGTAAAAAACAAGATAAAAAGTCTCAGTAGCACTTAATGAAAAAGGGGAGAACTTCATCCCCAGGAAACGAATGGTCTGTTTCCATTGAAAACATAAGATCGCCATCAGCTATCCAATTCTTTTGCTAACAAGTTTTCAATGATAAGAATAATGCCCTCTCTGGAGAATGATCCCCAGCCAAGGTTTATCAGAAACACATTCAGGAAATAATGTGGAAAGTATTTCTTCCTGGTGTGTTTCCAGTTCTCACATCTGTAGATGTTATGCATCACAGACCCTCCATACACACAAATATCACTGTTCTTTTAAAAGTGAGCTTGATGTATTCTAAAAGCCCCATGTTGACTGAGGACTTGATTTAAGTAAAAATTTCCATAGACTGTTCCGTTCGATACTTTAGAAATTTGTGTGAATGCAGTTCTACCTGTCTCAGAGTCGTTCCATCTTTTCTGCAATACTGTTTTTCATGCACCATCTTCTTACTTAAGATTTGGTAATCTTGTGTTTCATTTATCTGTGAGGCCTCCTTTGCCAGCCTCTTCATTTTCTTGACCCACATGGGCCTTTTTATCCAATGTAAATGGATTTTTCCTGAGTCATTTAAAATATCTTTCTTTGAATCATAAACTCTTGAGCTCTTAAAGTTATAAGATGCCAAGGCCAATAATACAGTTCTTGAATCCATATATAAATTCACAACTTGGGAGTTGTTTTCAATGATAAAATCCACCGCTTTGCAGATAGCATGCAACTCAGCATTAAAAACTGTTGTATTATTATTGATTCTTTCCTTCCACTCTTTGATACTGGTACCCTGTTGGTACATTATAAGACACTACTGACCTTCTGTTCATCTTGGAACCATCTTCATATATAGTTCTTTTATCTTGAGCATAAAAACCATTCTAATAATTTTTCTTCTTGACAGTTTATCTTGCACAGTAAAAGGCATCTGCATTTCTTCTGGTGTAATTACTTTATTGTTGATATTCATTGTTTATTTCCACTTGAACAATTTCTGTATTTTGGTTTCGTTTTTAATCTTACATCCAACACACTAGACCTGTAATACTAAAAGTGTTTTGTAACATTCCGTGATAGAGAGAAATGCTATTCTCTGTATTTGTGTCGATCTATCTTTGCCCATCTTAGATCAGGGTATCACACTTTGGCCCCCGTATGTTATCATTATCTCAGTTGCTTTTAAATAAATCTCTCTGACTTTAGGGGATAATCCTTATGTTGCCCTTGACAACCTTGTCAATTTGTGATGGAAAGTAGAAACCTTATTTTTCTGCTCTCTAAGGTGAGCTGCCCAAAATAGCTTAAATTCCAAAATAGCCCAAAATAGCTTAAGTTTGACCTGGAATTAAAATCACCACATATGATGTGTTTATTATTCATAAAATTGTCAATCAAAGGTTCTAAAATATCAAGTTTTACATGCAAGTCTTCTGAAGGTGGATGCCTGTATCTTTATTATTAATAGAGGTGAAGACATATAGTTCCCTTCCAAATTCAATTTGAATACATGTCACATCTCTGCCTGTTATGAATAATACTGGAATCAATATTTGAGTTACTAATGATTGTTCCTGCTCTGGGTCTATCTTCAAAAGATCACATTAAGTAGAAGAGCCTATGATTTTATTATAAAAGCACAGTTCATTTAAAAATCCAGTGTCAATAACTTCATGAGCAATTTTTTGTGAAAATTTGCTGCTTTCGTGTTTTAGTGACAAGCATTTCAAGAAACTTGAATTACTGTGGGTCACCATAATCAATTTTAGTTGCTGAAGATAATGCCTGAAGGTAAAACTAAAATTAATATTCCTTGTCGTACTAAAGAACTTGATGGAGTTTTAAAAAAATGGTGTTCCAGAACTTCTTCTTCAGTGTTTTCTGCTCTGTGTTTATTATGTGCAGAAGCATTTTACATTTCAAATAGTGGCTGGCTTTGCACAAATAAAGTCTCATCATAATGGTTAAAATCTGATGTGGGCAGCATATGACTTTTCCTACAGACTCAAATTAATGTTCTCTATATTTCTTTAATAATTCTTTAAATTGGTTTCAATTGCACAAAATAGCATGTATAATTATTTGAAATGACACTGAATTTGCATATTTAATTCAAATTTTCATTGAGTAACTGGACGTATTTTCAAAGGTGTCGTAGAAAACATATGAAAAATAAATAAAATATCTGGAACGGCTAGTCCTATAGTAATGGGTTGGCTTTATTCTTTTCATCGTCAAAAATGACATATAAAACAAGCATTTAATGGATACATTTGAGCAAATGTAGTCTTTTATTTTAGATTTTGATGATTTTTGCAGACCATTTTGCAAAACAGGCAATTTCTTTTTCATGAATTGTACCAAAATCCAATCAGCACAAGGGTAATTTACCTATAAAATTTTATGAAATTTAGTAAATTAGTTTTTAAGTTAGGGTTGATACAAACACACACACACAGACGTCAGTCTATAAATAGTTTTTTCGTGTTCTAAAAGTCTTGAAATGTGTAAATCCGTCAAAAACTCAAGTTATGATGTTCGGCATCACCCGGTCCCTTTGAGACCCTGTTGTAAGAGGGTAGACATTATCATCCTAAAACCAAGTGTCGGTTTTAAATATGAGGTGAATCTGGTGGTGTAGACAATGAAGTAAATTTAAAAGATAAGTTAATTTAATAGCATGCATTGATCTACAGAACACTTGTTCATAAAAAAAGTAGAGTAATCCAATACTATTTAGAATAGAAAGTAAACACACGAATTTAAGAAACAGATAAAGATGAGGCTGATTTTTAAGCAAAAGATTGAGAGTTAGCAGATTGCTCGAAGTTATCCTTTTCACCTTGCTGTTTATTCAAGTAATCCATTTGTTGCTGGAATGATGTGCTCATTTATGTGTATGCGAGTTTCTGGATGGGCACTATCAGGATCGTTGGCAAATATTGCTGATTTCCTCTTTAGTCTTGAGGCCGTCTCTTATTCTACATGAGACAAATTGAACAATGATATTTTCACATTTACTTCTATCATTGGTTGGTACTCTGTGAGCAATTCAGTAACACAGTAGGTTCAATATCAAGACTGGATACTTTAGCGAGCATCGTGACATATTATATTTTCATTTGCAAGCAATTTCAATGTTTCTGTTGGTTGGCTTGTGACAAATCTGTGATTTGATATGATTTGAAGTATGTATATGTATAAAGAGACATTTCATTCGTCATAACAATACTTCGTTCGTTGAATTCCATGCATTCTAGAAACAACCTCATGTTCTCATTTGCCAAGTTCCTGTTAGAAACCACCCACTAGGTTAGAAAACGTAGAGATTGTTTTAACTCTCTAACTTCGTTTGTACTTTCTTATATGACAGAAAGGATATCAAGTTTGAAGCAAAAAGACTTTCCAAAACTTGAGCGATCGCAAAACACACCGAGTGAACATGGGTGTCCTTATTAAGTCTTATCACCTTTTAATGTCTACTATGAAGTATTTTTACAGGTATTGCACTCCTATGTATCACTTTTGGGCCTTCAAATTTTGCTACGGACTTGAGATTTGTGCATGCAGACATGATATTTTTCCTTGCGCTGGATTACATCTTTAGCATTCAAAAAATGTTCTTTACATGACTGTATCCATTTCATAGGATCTAATACCACTGATGAGCTTAAATAATGATAAAAACTGTATCGTAATTTATTACAATGTCAAAGGTAATGAACTTTCTATGCCAAATAGAATGTAAATAACTACTTTATTTTAGACAGTATCATATAAGAAATAGCATTATAAGAGCGCTTAAGATTCCACTTTAGCAAAATAATATAAATTTCATATTAGGTCATTCAACAAAGCTGCACCATTTTTAATATTTTTTATATTTTGCATAAGTATTTATAATGTTTAGAGAGTTCAAAACCAATTTTAGAAAAGAAAAATTTCTTACCTTGTGGCAGAGAGGTCCCCAGATGGTGCTTTAAATATGTACATTTTTGTGATTACAAGCATTTGCGCAAAATGCTATACCTTTCCTCCTAATTGAGCAAATTAAAAATTTAAAAAAACCTTTTACTCAGAATAAAATGCTGATAATTTTGGTTCAACTTTGTTTCATCATTTGATATATTTTTGAAAATTTAATGGTAGTCAAAATTTACCATTGAAATTTGCATTTTCTCATTTTCCGATCCTGTTTTTCATTAGGAAGGAGACAATACACTCAAACCAAATTTATTTTGAAAGTACTATAGTAACAGTAGATTTTATCTGAGGGGAGAAAACTGAAGTGTTTTGAACCTTTCCAAAATTTTTCACTGGTAAAAGTGGGCGTTTTAAAAAAATTCAGATTTTTCAAAAATTGTATCTCCAATGGGGTTCACAGTAAAAATTTGAAATTTATATTACTGAGGCTTCTATTAGGTAGCAATACCATAATAAAATTTGATCACTTTGTTTTGCATAGTAACAAAAATATTTGAGTTCAAAGTTGTGAATAAAATCAGTGTATTTCCATTTGCTTTGACGGTAATTTTTATGTATATATACAAGAAAATTATAATTATAGTTCCAAGAAATGCATTAAATGTTACTTGCTTACATGTTGTAAGCAATTGAACAAACAAAAATGATATATATATATATATATATATATATATATATATATATATACAAAAAAATTATCATTATAGTTACAAGAAATGCATGTTACTTGCTGCTTAGGCCTACATGTTGTAAACAGTTGAACAAACAAACAAAAATTATATCACTTAGCAAGTTTTTATAGCTTGTTTCTTTTTATCTTATGTTGTAAAAGTTCTGTAAGATCATTGCACAACCTTTGTTCAATATTCCATGTTTGTCCAGTAGCAGTTGGCAACTTGGAAAGAGTAAGAAGGCATAAGACATTGTTATACGGCATCCAAACCGTATCTGCTTTAGATTTTTGAAATGATATTGATGGTCCCACTGGATGGAAGAAATGGACATTGCAATCCTTCTCTGGTTGCTGCACCTCAATAATTTGTGTAAGCCATCAATGAGAATCATAAATGCATACAATGTGTAATCCCTTTCTTTAAGTTCAAGAAAAAGATCTGTTGAAACTTTGGTGATGTTTATTTCTTCAAAATCTTGTGAATTGGATAATCTTGTGAATTGAGTCTTTTTTGTTTTGTTTCCTTTTGACCATCTGTATTCGTAATAGAGACAGTCTTTTGCACCAGGGCATATCCTACTGTTTTCATCACTTTCATAAAAATTTCAAAAGACTTTATCAATCACTTTCTCTTGAAAATTTCTGGACTTCCTTTGTTCTATATTATGAAGAATGCCATAGCTCTTAACTAATGCCTGTTGTTGAAACCCAGACCGTCCGACCTACCAGAAAGGTGTAAGGTAACTGTTTGGACGGTCGGGAAGTGCCACCCAATTTAGACCGGAACCCAGTGGGGTAGGCATCCACAGGGACCGTACCCTCCTTCCCCTACCACCAACCTCTCAGAAGGACTTTCGGACCCACATGTTTAACGTGATCGTACTCCGCATGAATATGGCGGCAGTTTTGGCAGTGGCTGGAATCGAACTCGGGCCTACCGAGTGCAACTCCAGCGCGTTAACCAATGGGCTACCGCGCCCTTAACTAATGCCTGTGTGTTTCTTACTATGTACTGACTTGCACCAAATTCATGACATGATTTTGCTACTGACCAGGACTCAGGCACTAAATATTTTTACTTTCTCTGAAACTGTCAAACTTGCTTTAAATTTTTCTTTTAGCTTATTTAAGAGAATAGTGTATTTATCTTCCTTCAGATCAGTTTCGTTCTTCCCGAAAGACTTATTCAAACTTACATCAAAACTTGCACTTAGTTTAATTTTCATTGGTGATATAACTTTTTCTTTTTCTCCTAATCTTGAGTCCAAAATAGTTTTTTCTTCATTGCTAAATTCACTAAAATCCTTTAGTGTTAGTGAAATTGGCCCATAAGTAGTTAGTCTTATGACAATCCTCATCAACTTTAGCTCCAACAGAACAAACACATCATCTCTACCTTCACTTTATCACGCATGCACACAATACTAATCAAAAGCCAACTGACATACAATGCAAATGCAGAACTCCCACTTGCCTGTGACAGCAACTTCTTTCTGGATTAAACAGATTATATCTTGTTACAACTTGTACAATCTTGTTTAGTGTAAGAGTTGAGACATTCCATGAACTGGACTGCTTTAGCCATAAATTGGGTAGTATGTTTTTTTATATATTTCCGTGGTTTTTAACACTTTCATTTGGTTTTTATTACAGCAAATAAAAAAGAAAATATATTCATGCTTCATTAGTTATAAAAAAAGGTTGTAATTGTCCTTCAAAACAAAACAAAAAAAAAAACCCCAGCAGATTTTGTTCACAACTTTAAACTCAAATATTTTTGTTACTATGCAAAACAAAGTGATCAAATTTTATTATAGTGTTGCTACCTAATAGAAACCTCGGTAATATAAATTTCAGATTTCTACTGTGAACCCCACCATGCAGCTTTTGAAAAATCTGAATTTTTTTTTAAATGCCCACTTTCACTAGTGAAAAAATTTTGGAAGGGTTCAAAACACTCCTGTTTTCTCCCCTCAGGTAAAATCTACTGTTACTGTAGTACTTGCAAAATAAATTTGGTTTGAGTGTATTGTCTTTCATAGTGAAAAACAGGCTCGGAAAATGAGAAAATGCAAATTTCAATGGTAAATTTTGATTAGCATTAAATTTTCAAAAATATATCAAATGAAGAAACAAAGTTGAACCAAAATTATCAGTACTTTATTCGGAGTAAAAGGTTTTTTAAATCTTTTAATTTACTCAATTAGGAGGAAAGTTAGGACCATTTTGCTCAAATGCTTGTAATCACAAAAATGTACATGTTTAAAGCGCTATCTGGGGGACCTCTCTACCACACTGTAAAAAATTTTCTTTTCTAAAAATTGTTTTGAACTCTCTAAACATGTATAAATATATGTGCAAAATATAAAAAATATTAAAAATGGTGCAGCAACCAATTTAAAAAAAAATTGTTGAAATAACATGGAATGACCCTATCACAATTATTATATTATTATAACACAATGAAACTCACCGACCCTTTAGCATGTCATCAAGCTGTGCAAGTAGTAATAGTCATCAAGTAGAAATAGTTTTAAATGTTAAATTTATACATGACATATTTGCATTATGCTAGTTTAACTCCAGTATTGAATAGTTCATATTGTTATGAAAGTATCCTCTGGAATCGCAGGTGTATACGCAGGATACAAGAACGAGTCCCAGTTTCTGGATAACTTACTTTTATTCACAAGCACAAATAAACAGTATACAATACACAATCAAACATCATTTAAATGCTCCACTCTTTACACAAAATAAGCTACATTATTTTCAAAATACTGACAAAAATAATTTCACAAAACAACAGCTACTATTCTCAAAACACTGACAAAGTCACAGTTCATTGTAGCTTGTATATCGTCAACTGCATTGCAACAAAGTGATGAGTCCTTTTTATAGTCTCTCTATAGAAACTTCTGGAAATCTCTCCTTAGAAATGATCTAATATCTCGTAGAATAATAATTATTTGGCGATATTTTCCGGAGCTTCGGGAACTTGCCAAATGGGTGATAAATTGCCCAATCTGGCAACGTGTGTTCTGACTCGAAATTCTGACAACCATAGCGTGACATCAGGCAAAGAATCTTTGCACCACTGGCTTTGGTCTGCAATAGAGACAAAAGACAAGACTGGGGATGCCAGTGATAGAAAATTTCACATTTGCAACAGTATTAAGCTGTTTTAGCTTAATTTGATGTGAATCAGAAAAAGAAACATCGAAAGGTGAAAAAATACACAATCTTGTTCGAAGTACATCCTATTGTAAATTAATTGCCCTTTTCAGAAATTTTTGACTTTTTAGGGTATATATCTGGAGTACAGTCGTCGAAATCTTCCACTTAAAATGACATTTTTGTCCTCTATCATGTACAAAGTAAAACATTTCCATTTCAATACCTGGATACAGATTCCATACCGTATTATTCTGTTATTCACCAGCATTCTACTACATTTTGTCTTAACTTGAAATTTTGAAAAATATTCCGTAAATGCAATGCAGGGAAAAAAATTCATTGTCAAATAAAATAAATTTATTGTATGTGATGAAGACGTACTTGAGCAGTTTTCTGCTGAAGATTGTACCTCCCCTCAGAAACGCTTTCGGGACAATCCACTCTTCAAAGAGATAAACAAACCAATGGTTTGTCCAAAACAAACCAACTGATAATTGTATCTAATCTAACATAAAATGTAACGTAGAATTGCGAACTAACCTGGACATGAATCTATGGGAGAATCTTTACAGTAATGTTTTACATTTGCCGCCATCTGCCAGTCGAAAATATAACTAAAGTTCTCACAAGTTGAATTTGCTACATTTGAAATACTAGTGGTAAAAATAAAAATGAATGCCTCCTGATCGATTAGAAACTGCCTCAAAAATATTCTCAAAAAGGCTTCTTTTTGATTTGTGATGCTCTTTGAAGCAATTGAAGTAGCTTTAATTTTTTTTTTTCAAAGTTCATCCTCACCTTACGAGAGCGGAAAGAGATTGTAAACAAACCCTGGATGTGATTCATTCACAGTGTTAATGGGAGATTCTTTACAGTAACGTTTTTTGATATTCTTATATATTAAGATAAAGACAAACAGAATTGATTTAATTATAATGTTTACTTATTTTCGTATATTTAAATATTTTCATCAACAATAAAATACTCAAAGCGGTATGAGTTTAGGAAATGTTTGATTTTGCTGTTGGCAATTGGCAACAAGAGTCAAATTTGTCATATCTATAGCTGTATTTTCTTTCTGGAATATCTCTACTTATTAGATAAGTCAAATTTAACCTTAATTTCACAAATGCTGAGAAAAAGTTTTTAAATGAGCAGCATCCCGTTAGGCACCCAGGGCCCGCCCACAACTTTTGTAAAAAATTGATATTTGCACATTTTCTGGTAAATGTACGAAATGAAGATTGGTCACCGTAGACGGCTAGTTGGAAAATAAAAGTGACGCTTTCTTAAATTGGTGTACACAACTAACTTTTTAAGGCATTTAAAAAAAATGTGTATTTAGAAAGTAATTGAAGATATTTAAAAATAGCAGAAATCAGACTTCAAGTTATGTCTTATTTTGTACAGTAATACCCTGAAGTTACGCAATAGATGGGTCTGATCAAAATCTTGTAAGTCGAATTCGCATGAGTCGGGATACAACTTTACATATAAATACATATAAATTTTGTTTAATTGGGACCAAGGACTAACAAAAACACTAGTTTAGAAGAAAAATATTTAATAAAATTGCAGTTCTTTATACATATTAATACAAAATATTAAAAACATAAATGAGTTATGTAAAAAAGTTATGTCGATGGCTTCATAAAATCTAACAAATTCTGCTGGCGGCATAATGCCTTCTTTTTTTCATGCATAATTTCTTCATAGCAAGCTAATAATTTTTTTGTTCCTTGCTTTTTAGCTATAACACATTCTTCGTTGAAGTCTATGTTTTCTAAAATATTTAAGCCCTTTTCAATTGAGGCGAGACTTTCTGTTAAGCTTGCAATTGTCATGTGCTTTTCTGGTGGAACTGAGTCTGAAGTGTCTGATACTTCAGTGACAGTTTGCTCATGCAAGTTACATTCCAAACAATTGTGAAGTTTACATTCCAAAGATATCGTTTGCCTTTTCTTACTAGGTGCAGGAGAATCAGGACAACACAGTTTTTTAAGGGTTTAGAAAACGTATAACAAAACAATCTTAACTTTTGTAGATTGAGCGAAACGCTTCCAATGCTTTATCACAGTTAGAGAAAGACTGAAGATGTAGGTGGCAGTGTTGCCAAATGAAAAAATCAAGAATCGCATAACTCCAAGTTTGCGTAAGTCGGGGTATTACTGTACTTTCTTTAATCAGAAAGTTCCCCCCTACATACTCTGCGATTTTCCGTTGCATTTAGGAGGCAGATTGATAGAATTCTTTCAGCAGAAAATTCCCAGTAAATGCCTCCTATTTCTGAGATTTTTTTGTCACATTTTAAAATTATGTAGTACTACAGGAACATTAATACAATAGGTTAAAACATTTTATTTCTGGGATGAACTAAATATAAAAAATGAGATAACAATCAAAATCTTCGATAAAAAAATAATACATTGAACAAAATGACATTCCTTATTTTATTTAAGTACATGATCTTGATTATAAGGAAATGCACTCAAACAAAATACTCCTTCCTAGTTAAAATGACCTCGATGTTGCTGCTTATCATGTGGAGCATAAAGGGAATCTTTCCTTGCCAGCTCTTTTTTCTTTTCTATTTGTAAAAGACTAAGAAATTCACAACGTTGTTTTGACATTCATAGAGTAGCATACTTAACAAAATTTGCCTTCAATCGGTTGAATAGTTTTGGAGAAAAACCAGTAATAACATTTCTATAAGTTTAGCATATAAAAGGCTATACTTATACAATACTTATACCCGATCCTAAATAAGAATGACTCGTTTGCAACAAAAAAACATTAAAGAGTTTCATTTTTACCTATGAACTCGGAAAATTATATAACGCAATGCATGCTCAAAAGCCAACCCCCTCCCCCCTTATCATTTCCTTCCTCTATTAAGTGCAACAAAATAGAAAGAGTGGATGGAGTACATTTCTCCATCAGGGATAAATACTTTCATATCTTTTTAACACTTTACAACAGAGTTGAAAAGTGTTTGACTTTGGTCATTTTGTTTGTCTGTCCGTTCACGTGACAGCGCGAGATTTAAGCAATGTTTATTCAACAGAACCAAAAAATATTTACAAGGGCCACATTTGCCAACTTTAGCTTTTCACATAGCCAGAGATTGATGACAACATTTTTATATTTACAAGTTGAAGTTTTCAGTATTATACATATGTTACAGGGATATTTACAAATTACAATTTATATATATATTTACACACAGATGGCGGGATAGCATTATATAGACATAACAAGAGTGATTTCATAATTTCCACAAATGGTGAGTTCACTTCAGTTTCTGTACTCGACAGCACATCATTTAATGTACAGAGTTTTTGCTCAGTCTATATTTATTATGGCTTACCGTCAGCACACACCGACACCTGCTTATTAAGACTGAGTTATGATGTGACAATGGAGTTGGATGCATATTCTGCAGAGGGGAAGATGGGGGAGGATGTCCAAAGGGCAGGATGTCCTGGCTCGAACGCTGATTTCTTTTAATCTCTCTTCTTACGGGAGTCCATCATTGGTGTGGAGCTGTGATTCATTGATGTCAGCAACACGTAGCTGCTACGGGATATTTTCCAGTTCATAGAGTTTCGTCCAGAACAGAGCACCATCTCCAATCTCTAGGTGTGGTTCTTATCTTCATACTGTGACATTATTTCATTGGTCCATAGTTGGAGGTTCGAGGTTTTTGATTTACTGTTTTTATTATTTGTCCTAGCTCCTTGTGTGGCAGTTTGTTGCACATTAAGAGTTTAAGCAGTTTGGGGGAGTTGATGCAGATCTGAGGGTAATCTAGCATTTTAGCAGTTTAGGATTTAAAACATTTTGTAGAAAACCAAAGATCGCGAGTTTTCTTTAATATCAACTGATTAAGGTGGGACGTTCCTAGTACCGAATATCAAAGTTAAGTACCGAGCGGGGTCTCTTACGAGATTTAGCCTTGCGATGATCATAGTCATGCAGATTAAATAATAGTTCATTTGGGACAGATGGCAGATTTTTGTAGAATTTAAGCGCTAGCTTTTTGATTTGGGCTCTAACAGTTTTTATTTTGAAGTCTTTCCTAATTACCGAGTTTCTTAAGTATCTAGGGGCTTTTCTTATAATCCTTAGGGTTTTGTTTTGTCTTGTCTCTAATAAGTCTATGGTAGTTTTACAGGCATATCCCCATACGGGTGCTGCATACAGCATTCCCGGGCAGATGACCGATTTATAAATTAGGAGTTTATTTTGATAACTTAGATTTCCGTTTCCTATCATTGGGTATAAGGCTCCTATGGTTATATACGCTTTTTTGATTATGTTCGTTAGGTGGGAGTCTATCGTTACACCTAGGTATTTAGTAGATTTTTCCGCTTTTAGGGCATGGTTGTTTATGTACAGAGGAGGCGGAGGTTTACGTTTTCTTGAGAAATAAATCCAATGACATTTATTGGGATTTAATTTTATTCGCCATTTTTCCAGCCATGTTTGGAGTATGTCTAAGTGTTGTTGTAGCTGTCTGTGCATTACTGAGACGTAAGGGTGTTTTGCAAGTATCGCGCTGTCGTCTGCATAGAGTGCCAGCTCCGTGTCTGGGGTCCTGGGAATGTCATTTAGATATATGTTAAAGAGTGTCGGGCCCAGGATGGATCCTTGCGGTACACTACTTTTAATGAGCTTGGGTGTAGATAAGTTATTTTTTACTCTGACTTGAAAGTGTCTGTTATTTAGGTATGAAGTTAAAAGTTTGACAAGTGCGTCAGGGACTTTTAGAGTGATCAATTTGTAAGCTAATCCACAGTGCCACACTTTATCAAAGGCTTTTTGGATGTCAAGAAAAATCGCAGCTGTGGGTGTCTTATTATTAAAACCAGAAGAAATGTACTCTACCACTCTCAGCAATTGATGAGTGGTGGAGTGTTTTGGCCGAAATCCAAACTGCTCCGGAATGATAATGTCATTCTCACTAAGGTGCGTGTTCAGTCTCTTAAGAATTATTTTCTCAGTAATTTTACTAAGTGTCGGTAACAAACTGATTGGTCTGTAGTTGGCTGGAATTGAGGCATCCTCACCAGGTTTATGGATCGCTATAATTATCGCTTCCTTCCATTCTTTGGGGAAATAATTTAGTTCTAGTATTTTATTTTTTAAGATGGTCAAGTAAAATATTATATTTAAGGGTAGGTTTTTTACCGCGATATTCCTGATTTTGTCGTGCCCTGGGCTTTTAGGGTTTTTAATAATCTCTATTATCTCTTGCGGGGTGGCTGGGTTAATCTCAGCCGTGACCGGGGAGTTCCTGAAATTGTTTAGAGTTTGCCTAACCATTCTTGGGGTGTCCTGACACATTAGATCGTGGTTTGGTTCAAATTGCTTTTCGTAATGCCTAGCAAGCGCCTCTGCCTTTTCTTCGTCTGAGTACGCGATATTAGCGCCATCTATTAGTGGCGGGAGTTTAATTTGAGGTTTTCTGAGTCTTTTAGCGAATTGCCAGAGCGATACGTCTTCCTGGCTAAGGGATTCGATTAATTCTTTATACTGTTGCTGCTTTTCTGCGACAATTTTTTCACTGACTTTACACGTGAGTCTATTAAGCTCCCTTTTAAGGGTAGGGTCTCTGTTAGCCTGCCATGTCTTACGCATTCTATTTCTCTGTTTAACTAACTGTTTGACATGGTGGGAAAGTGTTGGCATTTTTGATGACTCACGATGTGTTGTGGCAGATGCAATAGCTCTCCTGATTTCTGTTTTGAGTGTGTGCGTGGCAGAGTCAATATCCGCCGTGCTCATAATGTTGGGTACTGCTAAATGCGGCTCGAAAAGTGCTCTTTTGAATACGTTCCAGTTCACCCTCTCTTGTCCCAGAGAGGCTGGAAGGGGAGTGTTCAAATCGAATGTCACCAATACCGGTAGATGATCCGAGTCGAATTCATCCAGGGTATCAATTGTGTAAGCGTATTCTATGTTTCTCGTTAGGCCTAGTCTATGAATGAGCCATTGGCACCTGAGAAGCAGGTTGGTTTCGACGGTGCAATGATGTCAGTGTTTGTTGTGTTTAGCAATCTATGTATCTGTGTACCGCGTGTGTTGGCTCTCCTGCTGCCCCACGCTCGGTGGTGTGCATTGAAGTCGCCCGCGAGTATTGTGTTTGGATATCGCGAGAAAAGCAGTTCCAGCTGCGCAGCTACATTTATACCACTCATGTTTTTGACGTATATTGAAGTTAGGATAAATGG
Source organism: Amaurobius ferox (assembly GCA_951213105.1). Classification (NCBI taxonomy): domain Eukaryota; kingdom Metazoa; phylum Arthropoda; class Arachnida; order Araneae; family Amaurobiidae; genus Amaurobius; species Amaurobius ferox. Next base: position 1,714,726 of record OX578136.1, read on the forward strand.
GTTTACATTATTTATTTTAATTTTTATACTAGTATTTTCTATACCTTGAAGATTTATGTTGTTTATTTCCTCGTGGGGAATATTACTTTTAATATATATTGCTGTTCCTCCATGGGGATTTTTAGCAGTTATATTTGAGCTAAGGGTATGATAGCTATTATAGTTTGCTATATTTAGTTTTTTGTTTTCTCTAACTTTAGTTTCCTGGATTAGCAGGGCATCTACATCATTTTCATTTACGTAGCTCCTAAGTTCATTTATTCTTGGAGATATTCCGTTCGCATTCGAAAATATTATTTTAAAACTTTCTTTTTGGGACCTATTCATGGCGGGTTTGTTTCTCACTGTTTTTATTAAATTCCGCGATTAATTTAAAAGCCTCAAAGACCATTTGCATTGGATCGCTCTTTTTTTGAATTAACTCAGCGAGCTGCATCAACAGATGTTTTATATCGTCTAGGTTGAACATACTGATAAATCCTCTGACGAGGTTGAGGATTTCATCCATCTTTTCATCATTGGATTTATCAGCAAGTTCAGTCTCAGCTTCCATTTCCTCAGTCTCAGCTACTATTTCCTCAGCCTCAACCGCGGTTTGATCTGTTTTGTGAGTATCCTTTTGGACCTCGGTAGTCTTTTGTTTTTTTTTCAGCCGATTTGTCTAACTGCTGTGTTTGCGCGAGCTCTTCTCGGGCGCGTTTAGTTTTCTGCCATTCCTGAACCTTTTTTTCTAATCTTTGTTTTGCTTCTCTTGCCTCTTTGGCGGCTTTATCAATTGCTATCCTCTGTTTTATGTCTTCATGAGCTATTCTCACTTCCTCCACAGTCATTTCTCTGGAGGTCGACGGTTTAGGGGCCTGCTCTTGCACCGATCTGGTAGGTGCTGAAGTTTGAGTTCTTTTAACCTGTGGCACAGAGTGCGAGGAGCCCTGATGGGGTGTCTGAGGGTTTAGACCGAGGGCCTTTTGCCTCCAAGGGGGTATCTGATTTTTGGGGGGAGGGGGGGGCATACCCCGGTGCCTTTCCTCTGTTCCAGGGATTCTTCGGGTATTGCCTGAAGTTCGCCGGGTGATCTCCATTGCAGTTAGAACACGTTGCCTTCTCCGTCCTTGGTCTTTGGCAGTCACGTGTGAAGTGTTGTTCAGCACACTTAAGGCACTTTGGTGGCATGTTGCAATTCTCAGAGGAATGATTGAATTGCTGGCACCGGTAGCAGATTTTGAAGCCCCGTGCTCTGAAGGCCTCTACCTTCACAGCCAAGTATCCTAATCTTGTCAGTCGGTATACCCTCTGCCAATCTTCCGTAGGCCTAATGCTGACTAAGAAGATCGGCAGGGGCAATCTCGTTTTTGTGTTTCTCAGTTGAGAAACCCGGACTACATCTAATCCTTCGGATGTTAGAGTGATTTTTATTTCCTCAATGCTATAGTTTGTTGGTAGCCCCTTCAAAACTACCTTTTTGGGCCTTTCCGTCTTTAAGTTTAAACTGTGGAAGGGGATTTTCTCACTAGATAAATGGCGTTGTACAACCCTATAGGCGTCAGCGTCATTTGGAATCAATTTTAGCATGTCTCCTGTGAGCTTGCCAGATACTTTATTACCTGAGATTTCATTTAATTTTTTAAGGAGAGCCTGGTAATTGTCATTAAACTTGATGAAAAAACATTCCGCTTTTGGGTCTTTTTTCTCAACCACTACACTATTTTGAACCGTTTTTGGTTTTGGTGCACTTTTGAACACTATAGGTTGCGCGACAATTTCAGCATAACTCTTAGTTTTAACATTATCATTTACATCTTTATCAATTTTTTCACTACAATCCATGTTATCCTTGTCATTAGATTTTAAGTTTAATTCTCCATTCTGGTTTTTAGAAGGAGCATCCATAGTAGATTGCCCCTCTATCCTCCTCTTTTTATTTGGATTTTCAACAGGTTTAAGTTTATCTTCATCTTTAATTAAGCCTAGTTCTATCATTTTACATTTAATTACATCACTAGAATTACTTCCTTCACAGTTATAAATCTCATTTAAATTACTAGCATAAAACCTATCCAAATTCTGGACCAACAAAAAAGAATTTACAGAAAGAAACGAACCCAGAATCCTGGAGACTTGGTCCTCGTCCCGTCCGAGTAGTCCATTCGTCAGTAGCTCCCTGATGTGTAGCGTCAGAGTGTAGATTGCCAGTGCACAGAAGTTCACAGCGGTTTTCACTTCTTCCTTCCAAGCGGGCATCAATCCATCCTTGGGCAGAGTATCACAATATTCAATCATGGCATCCCTGAGAGGCCGCAGTCCATCTTCGTCTAGCTCACCAGCAAGTCCGCGAGTAGCTTCCGTGTCGAATGCATCCAAATCCATGTCGTCAGCGTAGAAACGATCAAAGCAATAGCACTACCACGTGGGAAAAACACACGTGGCACTCCAAAGTTGAAAAAGCACGAATCCAAAATGGCGAGAAATCCGTACACAACAAAGCTGTAATTGCTTAGCCCGACGTGTTCTATCGTAACTAGATATAACACGCCAAACTTAAGCAAGGAAAGTCACCACAATCAAAAAGCAGCAGCTTCACAAAATCACAACCTCGTAGCTCGGAGTCTGAGCTCCGAATGATTTTCCAGTGGTGAATTCGACATAAATGTCCCGCGACATCCTGACAGCCAATTTCTTCAGTAAGACGGCATACTTGGCTCTGCACAATCTTCGCATGAGCGCATCGTTGTTTGGGTCCCATGACCCGAGGGCACCGACCACAACCACGCCCATTCGTACCTCCATGAATGTACTTTTGAGGTGTTTGACGATGTTGGCGTACTTTTCGATTTTCTTAGCTTCGTCAAATGCCTCAGCTCCATTCTCGAACGTCACAGTGACGTCAAGGACAATTGTAGAGCTCCTCTACTACAGGCTGACTTATCAAGCATATTGATGCCCAGTAGGGTTGCTTCATAAACATGGGCTACCATATTTGGCGATCTAACGCGTGCTCCAAATATGGAGTTTCACACTTATTTCAGAACGTTAACAAATTTTCAATTGAGTTATATTTTTATAAATGAATAAGATTAGAGTAACATTTGTAATTTCGTAACACTTATTGACAAGAATTAAATATACGATTCTCACTCTACAAACAGATTAACAAATAAGGAATGAAATATATGGATATATTTTTTTACTTTTTTTGCAAAAATTCAGTCTTATTAAAATTCATGAAATACTTGGATGTATATTTCTACTATTTTATATCTATTCCAGTTCCAACGTTTTATAAAAAGGAAAAGTATTATTATCTTATTATAAACTCAGAAAGACCTTGAAATATTTGAAACACCTATAATAGTGAAAAAAGTTGTTTCTGAAATACATTTATGATACATAGTAGTGTGTGAATTACTCGGGGGGGGGGGGGGGCGCAGAAAACTTAAATAACTTATTCTGTTTAGCATTACAAATAGAAAATAGTTTTTCCAAGTATTCATATTTTTTATTATCAGAAGCATATTTTCTATTCCAAGTACTCTTTATACAACAAACAATTCCATAATTGAAGAATCCTATTTAAAGTTCAGAAACCACTGTAATGTATATTATGATTTCGTAAAGGATCTATTTTGAAAAAAAAAATGGTTTTAATGTTTTATTAAAAATTTTTATAAAGGGAAATGTAAATTGTACTTTGAAAAATCTCATCTTTACAGCAAAAGCTATTTTTTTTTAAGACTAAAATTATAGTAATTAGCGTATTATGTTAATTTTATCAAATGAAAATTGCAGAACCTGTAGATCTGAAACATTTTCAAAGTGCAACTTTTAAAAAGAAAAATAATAATGCCATGTTGCCCAAAGATAAAACCACAGTAGTGTGATCCATTGTTAGTTTTCTTAATTATAACCCTATATTGCTAATTCAAAGCCTTTTTAGAAGTCAGGCACCATAAATTTTTTCATGTGGTCTTAAATGACATATCTCCAACAAATTTTATAAAATCAGAAAAATAAATAGGACATATTTATTTTTATCGTTTTTCTATTTTATTTTGTTAATACTTTTCTATACAGTAGCAAAGCATGAAATATTCTTTGAAATAAACTTCATGACATTTAGTCAAATTATAGGTGTTCATTTTGATGTAAATATTGATTATTGTCAACTCCAGTGAACAATAGTTACCTCAATAAGTAAAACTTTCTTATTCTTCCTTGAAGAAAACATGCATGTAAAAATCAGGTGACTGCAATTGTTTCGAGAGAGTTTTAATTCCATTGAAACAATTGCAGTCACCTAATTTTTATAATACTTCTTTAAAGAAAGCATGCATATAAAGTTTTATAAATAGTCATAAGACTATTTATAAAACTATATATTTTACTTACTTCAAATTTACAGGAGATCGATCAGCACACTGAATAAAAAAAATAAAATAAACTTTTCATGCTATACTTCAAACAGCTATTATTTCTCAAAATATTTATAATTTTAAACTAATTAATATTCAAATTGCAAACAAATTAGAATTTTACCTGAAAATATGCAATATTATTTAAATTACATGAAAAGTTTTTGAAAAATTACTTTTCTGTATGTACTTATGTATATTACTTTGTGTACCGTTAATTATTTTTTGTTACAAAGTCATTTACTTTCATCACTGAATAATACACACCCCAAGGAGACAAGTCCAATATTCAGTCAAAACTTTAAGAAATCTAAGGTACCATGAAAATACTTTCTTATATTGCAATTTTACTCAAACATTTTAATGAAATTTTTATAAAGTTCCTTCCAAAATTTAAGTAATAAAATTATGTTTTTATAAGCAACCAATTTGTTTTATGTTTTTTTTTCTTTCTCATAAAACTGTATCTTAGGTTTTATTGAACTAACTGATACATGCTTATAGCTAAATACTAATATAGTATCATGTAAATAGGTTATTTAAACAATATTTTATTATGATTGATAGATTTTACCCAAGTTAAAAAAAAAAAAAAAAGTCTTATTTATGTTTAAACCACTTTAAAAAAGCTGGTTTCTCTTTAGTAGACAAAATATAGCTTTTTCCGAATAAAAAAACTGAATTGTATAAATAAGTCATTAAAAAATTGATATTTCATGCAGTTTTTATCAAGAGCATCATGGACATACTATGACAACTGATTTATTGAAATTGGCTAAATAAATCAATATTAAGGTGAGAAAATACAAAAATGTAGCAAAAAAAAATGTGCTTACTTGATAATCAACATAACCCTGCAAGCACTCAAACTTGAAAAATTGTATTGGAAAAATAGGAAATGACAAAAACCACTTTGCAAAAACAAATTTATTTTACTTTTACTGGTTACATTAATTACAGTAAAATCCTTTTTAAGATACAAAATTATTAATAAACAAATCTGTATCTGACATATCCAATGGAGATAAACTGCACTAAAAACACATACCTTCCTTTTAATTTTAGCTGGCATTTTTGCAACCCTGTATTTTTTAAATGTACATTTCAATTAAAACATTCACATATAAACATTATTTCAAATATAACTGAAAAAGAAAAATAATTCAGAACAGATTAGTTTCAAATAACCAGTAAATTTATTGTACAGATATTAAAATGAGGAACATGAGGCTCCAAGTAGCTAATTAATTATGTTTAAAGTGTAATGTTAATGAAGTTTGTTATTTTATAGTATTAAACAAATAAACAGGGCGGGGGCACTTCAGGACCAATCAAATCATTTCTTTGCATGTCTTTATCAAACTCCGACAACTAATAAGAATTATACACTCACTAATATATGGAAATATTCTTTATATTGTTTAACATCCAATATGGTCCATCAAAAATTATTTTTAAAGAAAATCAAATTGAAATCAAACTAAAATATAAAACTTAGATGTAAACAATGGAAAATTTGCTTTCCCTAAAACAGATTAAATATTTACAGATCCAACAGTACTTTTAACTATAGCAATTTTTGTTGTGTACAAATATAAATTATTTTCTGATTATTTCATACAATTAAAAAATAGTACAGAATTTTTCTCATCATGTTAAATATTTCAAAAATATCAATATTCTAATTTCAAAATCAAAATTAGAGCTTTGAAGTTTTTAATTAATCTGCAAAGTACCTATTTTCTTTAACATAACACACAAACAGCATCTTCCCAATTCTGGATGTCCAACATACTTTGATTACTTGAGGGTTAATTGTCATAAAGATTGTTCAACAAGCTATGGGGCTTAAGGTTTATGAAAGCATCTCACCTATAAATAACGGCAATCAAATCTTAAAACTAACAGATTTATTAAGATTATATACAATCAATGGACATCACGATACAATCCTTTCGAGCTACCTTTTTCATATCAAAAGGTAAACTGCGAAATCTGTTGCCACTTTCATAAAAACCACCCCATTACGGTTACGGGTTTTCCAACATTCTCCCATCTTTGAAGTGTGGTAACTTTTCAAAGAAGTTATACATCAAGTGTTACATTTACAATCTACATTTAGTCAGTTTCAGAGATCAAGTTTATTTGCTGGTCACACTATGCATCCACTATGGGTTTTAAAGGTAACATTTTGTCCTCTTCATCAGACAAGAACTCATATTTCTCATCAGGTTTCACTATGAAAATTTCAACCTCCAAAAGCTTTGGACAAATGCTTCCAAAAGATTGTAATAAAGGTTGTACTCTATCCTTACCATGGATTTTGAAAGAATATAATCATTGTAGAGGTTGGAGTAGGTATCCCTTTGCTGTTTTTATTCGAACAAGGTGATTAAAGTTATCTTTTCCTGGAAACAACTCAATAACCTTTGCAAGAGTTAGTGGTCATAATTTTGTACTCTATTTTGACCTCCCCTCCCCCCATCTTTAAAAAAAGGGGCACATTGCATACGAAAGGGGCATATTACATACAAAAGGGAACAATTATAAATTTTAGCTAAAGAATGCATTGCATAATGTGGCCCACATGTAAAATGTAAAAAAGATACAGATAATTTATCTATTTCAAAACTTAAATTCAAAGCATATAAATACTTAATAAAACAAAATTGCAAATATACAGAAAATTTTATAATTACATATCTCTTACTTTAAAATATATTTTTTTAACTGCACAAATCGAAGATAATAGTTAGAATCCTCATAATTTAGGCTGCTTACTTAAGAACAGAAAAGTAGATAGAAATACTTAATTACTTATGCATCATTTTATATATACAAACATAAATTTTTATAATATGGGGGGGGGGGGTATTTATAAGGGGTTCATAAAAGAACAATGATGATTATTCATAAGTTATTTCCTAATCTGTGTGGCAATGGCGCTTAACAACCCTGCCTTAAATAAATATTCATGTGTCATGCAAGTGCTAATACACTTCTTATTTATAGGAAACATTAAGGAACATTAATTAAAGTGAAGGAATAAAACCCATTTTAAACAATGCCTGGGCTCAAAGCAGTCAGTCACTTGCTGGTAGGTTCATGATGAGGTCAATTGTTGACAACTGAAAAAAGTGTGATTTTTTTTTTTCAACTTGTTTAAAGTTATGCAAAATTGTGTTTAAATATTTTATATAATAATTAAAAAATTTACAGATATATAATCATACTTATTTACAGGTTTATTATATGGTAGACATAAGTCAAACAACAAATCTATCCTTCTCTCCATACCTTGAGCTGGCGAGTACTTCAGTTAGGTGCAAGACATTACTATATGCGTTAACAAGGAAAACTGTCCTTAAAGGCCCTATCACATTCAACAACTTTTCCGGCAATTTTTCGGACAACCAACTTTTCGAACAATTTTTACATCGAGTTGGGGGAAAACTCGTGTGAAATAAGGTCAAAAAATTGGGACAACTTTATCTGACCGCTATAGAAAAAGTTGTTCATTTGGGACAATTTTTTAGCGAAGGAATCACGTGTAGCGAAGGAATCACGTGTGTAGAAAGGTTGGCGCAGATTCTACTACATTCTGGTTTGGCGTGAAATCCTCGTGCAAGTTTGAATCTGTGGAGCGCGAACAGATAGAATATAATAACAGATAGATTATATTGATATAATAACCAGGCAGCGTGAAGTATTATTTTAGTTTAGAATTTTGTTAAGTATTTAATATTTCTGTCATAAAGGTGGATATCAATGGAAGTCGTCTCGAAGTCGAAAAAAAGTAGTCATGTGAGATGGAAATGGAGTTAATTGAATCAATACGTGAAAAATCATTTTTGTGGAATCTAAAAGATCCACTGTATTTAATGGTAAATTTAATGCTTCATGGTAAATGCATTTACCATGAAGCATTCAGAATTTATTTTCGTAGTTAACACTAATTAATTTTTTGTTTTTTGTTAGCAGAAGCACAGCTAAAATAAGTATTGTGTGCTTTTCTGTTAATGGCATGACTTTTCAGCCCTTTACATCTCACAATTAAATAATGATTTATAACTGCTTCTTTTACATTACAACATGTAGGCAAAATTACATTTACACATTTTTCTTTTATACTTTGTACAAGAAGATCCGTAATAGGAAGTTCTTGTAAAAGAAACTTATCTTTGTTATCTTGAAAAACACGTTCTGCTTCCCGACAAATTCTGTATAATCCTGATTTAGGTTTTTGAAGTCCACCCATATCACAATATTCCACCAACAATGTACGGTACCTGGGCACTGATAGTTCAGTGGAATCTTCTGAAGCTTTGAGGGTCTCAAGACAAATTTTACATATATTTTTCTTATTTAAAATAGCATTTAATGTTGCACCTGCAATAAAATATATATCGTTTTCTAGAACTGCTGGTGGCAAAGTGTGACTTGAAACTTGCCGAGAAGTAGAAGGTTCGCTCATTGCTACATTGTTATATCCTTGTGAAGTAGTTGGTATATCTTTCAAAGAAAATGATAGATCTAAAGAATCAAAGAGATGATAATCGCTATCAGATGCATAATTTGAATTATTTACATCAGATATAAATTGTGACATGCAAATTAATTTTAAAGCTCGCTTTGCTTGAAGGGCTGTTGGCTTCGTAGCAGATTTTCGTCTTATCTGGGAGAAAACATTTTCTAATGCATCTTGTGTTAGTCTACCAGGAAGGAAAAAGGTGAATCCATCAGAAAATAATTCACTTGTTATATTCATTAGACTTATGGTAGACATAATCATGCCAGTTTGCAATGGTTTCCAACCATTTCCCAGTTTGGTGACTTGCATAATATCAACAAATGATTGCAGAAACTCAAAGTTTTTGGTTTTATTTCTTATGGTTATACCACATTTTGGATGTCTAGCTGACATAATACTAAACCATTTTGAAATCATTCGTATCCACCATGCTGATGGTAAAGCTTCTTTCGGAAGCTGGCGCAAGCTAACAGATTTCTCTATAGCAGCAGCTGTTTTGAGAGAAAACAGTTGTACTGCAGTGGCAACATTCATTTTAGAAAAATGAGTAGGAAACAGATGAATCCTGTTTAAGTGCTGCAAGGATCGCAGAGCTGTTTCCGTTTCAATTTCTGATATCCATAAATGCTTTAAATAGCCTGACGTAATAGTGCATGATGGCAAGTCATTCTCATTGCAGATGGTTTGAGGCAAAATAAAAATGTTAGATAAAAAAGCATTTCTCATATTTTTTAATAAATGTGGGACATCTGCAAAAGAATGAATTGTTATATCTGAACTCCCAATTTTGTAAGACGTGTCTCTTTCTTGTCTTGACACACAAACTCCCAACGAGCACCACATAGCTTTGTTGTTACTGCCCATGTCTGAAGTGCTTGCTCGTACTTTAAGTCCAATTTCTCGTGCTGCATCCACAGTTTGGTGCAACAGTCTTTTCATGTCAGGGCCTGATGTAGATTGATTGGTAAGTTCACAGGCCACAACTTGCTTCCACTGAAATTTAAGTCCACGAAGCATAACTACGGTCAAATGTTTGGCAATTCCTGGTTGCCCTAAAGTTGTATTTCCTATGAAGGATTTTGATGATGCATCAAAGTCCTGATAGGAAGCAATTTCCATTTCGTCTACTAAAATGCAGCAGTTTTTATCCAACATGTCCATGTTTTCAACCTTTGTTTTTAACAGGGAAAAAAGCGTATGCAAGACGCCAAAGTTATGTTTCGTACACGGCGGTTGAGGGTACTATATGATGGAGCTGGGTACCCAGTCGATCTTAGGTAATTATAACCATGTTTACCTAAGGCAAACCTAAGTTTTAACCCTTTAATGACTGCATCATTTGTCCAGTTTAATCTGTCTACAGTAAGAGAAGCTATTTGCTCATCAGATAAGAAAGAAGACATTTTATTTTCCTTTTCTTGCATCTGTTGTTTTAGCACACTATTCTCCTTTTCGAGAGCTTCAATTCTCTTCAACAAATCAGCCGATGACACATTTTCCTAAAAAAAAAAAAATTCTATCATTGAACAAAAGATCAAGAACCAGAAAAGTTTAATGAAAGAAAGTTAGGGAATTTATCTGAAAGTTAAATTATACGGCAAAAGCATTTATAGTACTTTTGTATTATTGTGGTCAGGGTAAGAAATTTCAGCCCAAAGTTTACTCGTAAAAATAAAAAATATTGGCTAGTACCATATAAATATAATAACATTGCATAATGCTTTCACCATTTCTTTCAAAAAAATTAATTGCAGTAAAATTTATCGGTAATCATTGTATAAAAAATGTAACATAAATATACATATAACATATGAGCAATTAGGATATTGCGCATGCACACATCCCATAGTAGTATCAGCCATGGTAGGGCCACATGAAGTGCACATGCAATGAAACCACATGACATAGCAAGTAATTTTGCAATTCTATAAAATGGAAACATATTAATTACCTTTTCATGTTCTATTTTTTCTAACGAAGAGCCTGGCTTGGGATTTCCAATTCCCTTTTTTCTTTTATCACTTAATAAAGGAGATAGGTTAGGCACATCAGTAAGAGTTGGAATTGCAGTTTGCAGATTCTTTCTCTCATCCATACACTGGTTTTCAAATTGTGATTCTTCAAAGTAAGCCTATAAGTAACAATATTAAAATTTTAAAAGTTGTAATTTAAATTAAATATATCTTTTAATGAACTTTGAAGAAACTAGACAATGTTTACTGTTCAAATTATGCAGCACTCTGACCAAGATCAGTGGTGAAGCATCAGAGGAGACAGCCTGTATCCAAATAATTTACGATCAATATATATAATTGTATCAAAATCTAAAGGTCAAAATATTGGATCAAAAACAATACTGTATTTATAACTGATAAATTAGAAATGGTAAGACTACTGTACATGATACAAGTAGTTGACCTAAGAAATTGACTTTTCAAGTTTTTTATGCTCAACTTTTAATTTACAGGCAATTTGGCAAACAAACAATTTTTTTCACTCCCGCAAATTTGGTCTAAACACAGTTTAAATACGTAACTACATGTATGCATTACCCCATGCTAATTTACTATCATGAGAAGAAATATAAAATAAAGGTTCTATTTATGAATTTAATTAGTCATACTTACAGCTGATTTTAATTTAGGTAAGCCAATGCCTTTAATACGGCGATTTGCAATTAACTTAGGAGGATTGGGAATACTGAACAATGTTGGCACTGCTGTAGCTTTCAACAATTTTTTCATGTCCACTCTCTTACATTCAAATTGACTTTCCTCAAAATGAACCTAGAAAAAAAAAGTAAGGCATGTTACACTTATAATAATTATTTTTTCTAAATGCTTAAAATAAGAATTAAGAAACAGAAATCTCAATTACTAATACAATACTGCAAATGGAAACTGTTGAAAATCTTTGATGAAAAAAAAAGCCGAGCTCAGTAGGTTATTAGGGTATTTTCCTCTTTAGATACAAAGTAGTTAAACTTGTAAATATGTGAGGCAAACATTCATACATGTTACTAAAAAAACATTAAAGTAAAACTGTTTTGAAAAAGTTATTCAAAATGTAGAGAATACATCCAATAAGCATTAGTACCAATAAGCGTAATCTAATAAGATATGAAAGTTCAATTCATTTCTAATTTCCATTTATGAGATATCGGTTACTACAGAATGTAAAAATGCTTTTATGTAGTCCCACCTAACAAATGATATGCTATTGTACAACACACATTTTTATTGTAAACAGTGTCGAAAGCCCAGACCATCCGACTCGTCCGTGGACTTAGAGTAGCAATTTGGATGGCCCAGACCGTCCGACTCATCCTATGAGGAGTTGGATGAGTCGGAGGATGAGGACTTGAGTATCTATTTGAATGGCCGGATTGTAAACAGTGTATGTATTTTAACCTATCTCAATCATTTATTCGTGAGATATCGCTGATCAAAGGTGAAACACCATTAGTGTATATTGCCAGAACTATAAATCCAATGAAATTTGAAATCAACAAGCTTTTGATCTTTATTACTATAGATATGATTAAAAAATTTCAAACAGTTTTCTCGATTCATTCATGAAAAATCACTGACCACATAAAAAAAATCTAGCAGATAATATTGCCAAAACTATACATCCAATAAGCATTAGTACCGATAAGCGTAATCCAATAAGATATGAAAAGTTCAATTAATTTCTAATTTCCATTTATAAGCCTATCGGTTACTACAGAATGTAAAAATATTTTTCTGTAGTCCCACCCAACAAATGATATGCTACTGCACAACACACATTTTTATTGAAAACAGTGTATGTATTTTAACCTATCTCAATCATTTATTCGTGAGATATCACTGATCAAAGGTAAAACACCATTAGTGTATATTGCCAGAACTATAAATCCAATGAAATTTGAAATCAACAGGCTTTTGATCTTTATTACTATAGATATGATAAAAAAATTTCCACCAGTTTCCTCGATTCATTCATGAAAAATCACTGACCACATAGAAACATCCTAGCAGATAATACTGCCAAAACTATACATCCAATACGCATTAGTACCAATAAGTGTAATCCGATAAGTTATGAAAAGTTCAATTAATTTCTACTTTCCATTTATGAGATATCGGTTACCACAGAATGTAAAAATATTTTTCTGTAGTCCCACCCAACAAATGATATGCTACTGCACAACACACATTTTTATTGAAACAGTGCAATACATTTAAAATTTCAGAATTGTAACCACATCCAGGTGAAGGATTTCCAATTTCCCCTGTTTTTGCTAAAATACTGAAGTTCTGGTGGAAATTAAAACAGAATTGATAATTTTGTGGAGGGGAGGGGGAGGAGCACTGGAGGTACACTGTCATTGTAAAAAGAGCAAAAAGAAAAGTAATTGTAGGGTTATTTTATCTGACACCTTTGACCTGAAAATTTAAAGAGAGGCAATTTTGGTATAAACTTGTGTATGTACAGATTTACAGATTATATAAATATAACATTTAAAATCTTTGTAATAATAATAAATTTTATAAATCTGTATTACAAACGATATATTTATGCCTAATACGAAAGAATTTAAGTATCTTATTGGGAAAATCCTATAAACGGAATGACAGAACGCCAATGTTTACATCAAATGATTGGCGCCAAACATCGACTTGGCGATAAAATAATCGGTGCCATTTAAAAGTAATTTCGTGTCATTTGAACATAATTTTTTATCAGTTTTTCGAAAAAATAATAGCTAATCATTAAGTAGCTTATATGATAAACGTATTTCGATTTATTTACCATTTTAGCTTATGTTTGCATAATTACTATAACATGGCAAGTTTTCCACTTGGCGACAGTTTGTTGATAGTAGGATTCACCAATTTTGTGATTCATTATGATCTAAAAATACAACAAAGTGTATAAAACTTGAAAGATATTTGTGTAAGAGGAATAAATCTTTAATATATATATATAATTTGAAGCTATTTTCTTCTAGGTTTGAAAGTGCGTATAATGCATTCAAGATGATGTTTACATTACAAACTACGTGTACTAAGATAAGACTATAACAAATAAAAATCATTAATAATCCATACTACAGTTACAGAAATTATAAAATAAGTGTTTAAAATAAATACTTTATATGAAAAAAGAAGTTTCAATTAGAATATTGCAGAACTTACCTCACATAAGTATGATCCATTACCGGGTATCCAATTATCACGCCGACTATTTATTAGCCATTGTTTTCTTCTTTCTTCGTTTCTAGGAAAGCGAAATAGTCTAAAACCGTTTCTAGAATGATTAGAGCAGTTCGGTGCAGAACAACCACCCATAATTATTTCAATAATACTTCCTAAAGTGAAAATACGAATAGAGCTAATGCTAATGAATAGCGCTACCAGCTATGGTGGGCATCAATATGCTTGATGAGTCAGCTCGTATATAGAGGAGTCTTAGACAATTGCCGCATTGTTCTTTACCAACACTAGATAGTGCTGTGTGGTCTACAGTTTGGTGCTCGGCATATATGCTCCAGTCTCATTCAAGGGCGGCCTTTCTGACCCTTTGCACGATTGCATTGTACCTCTCCGTGTAGAGTAGACCATACCTCCAGCAATGGCCAAGTACATGTGGGAGGCTCTCCTTTTCGCATGGACATCTTCTACAACGGATAGGTCCATTGTCCTGGCCCTTTGTATAGGCTTTCAGTGTGACAAGGCCCAGCCTCGCACAGTGAATAAACTTCCAGTCCAGGGTTCCCACTAAGTCAGGAAAAGAGGGGGAGAATTTCTCTCCTTCCAGAAAATTTTGGGAGAGATTTTCTGTCATAAGGAGAGAAACTTAAAATTTCATTTTTTATTTTACCATGTTAATTTAGAAAGTAATAAAAAAGAAAGCATTAACTATAACTCATATTCTTCGACATTTAAATTTTTAATTCTTAAAACTAACATTCTTACTAACATTATTTTTAAAAAATAATTAGGCGTCGTTTAAATATTAAGTAAGCACATTTTTGGTAATTTTATACCCCCCCCCCCCCTCCCGTCTACATGGGTTATTTTAAGTAAAATGACTCGCATGCGAATTTACGATTTTTTTGTTTGTAAATTGCAAAAGTCGAGGGCCGACTGTATTTACTTTATATTTTGATTTTTAAAATCATTTTATGATCAATTTTCATGCAGCAATAGCAATTAAAAATTTTCACGATTTCTGATCGCCGAGGGCGAATATCGACGAAAACTATTTCACTAGGCAAATAGAATTAGGTAATAATGTTGACTTGATGTTTGAAGTTGGATTCTTTTTTTTTTTGCATTTTTTACAAAACTTGCAGAACATAGGGTTGCATCATCCTTTTGTTCAATCTCAAGCCAATCATATGATTTTAGCCATTTTGTTTGAAAAGCGTCGACTTTTTTCTTTTTGTTTTCAAAATAGCTCTTTATTTCATAAATAATACGTTTGCAAAATAATTTTTCTGTATAAAACGCGAAACAATTACAAACACTGTAGTCGATGCAAACAGATTGGAAAAGTGGGAAATATTTTTCAAATTAAACGAGGTATGCCGAGGATCGCGTACAAATGCAGATTTTCGTGATGCTGCTGCAAAATAACCCGTCATTTTATTAACAATACGGTAGAAAAATGGTTTGGTTTTCATTCTTTGTATATTAAACGAAATAATTATAAAAAAAATCAGTCGATGCAAATATATTGTAAAAATGGCAAAAAAATATTCATTGGTCATCTCCCCTCAGAAACTGTGGGGATCGCCATATGGAAGCGTCGTTTACGCAATCGCGGAGAAACAGATTTTCAGATGTAAGAAGGGAATGTCTCTGATAAAAAATTCGTTTGCGATATTTTTGGGGCATATACGGCCAATTTCACGACATTTTCGGGATTTTTGTAACCTGTAGACAAACTATGTAGGGGGAAAAGGATTTTCGTCCGAGGAAAGAAGAAAATTTCTCTTAACAACACACGAAAAATGCAGTAAGTACTCGGAAAGAACATAATTCAAATCCGTGAAAGAATCTTTAAAATAAAAAAAATTATTTGATCGAATTTGCGACCCACGTAAGCGGGAGAGACACTTATAGTTTTCTATAAAATATCTCGCTAATTAGAAACATGCAGTACTTTTAGTGTGCCCAAATCGCGATTGACACGAGCGAGGCTACGGAACCGCGGCCCGCGAAATATCAAGTTTTACATGCAAGTCTTCTGAAGGTGGATGCCTGTATCTTTATTATTAATAGAGGTGAAGACATATAGTTCCGACTGATCGCGATTTGCCGTCGCGAAGCAATCTCCAGCCGCGGACGCCGTGGGATTGAAAGGATTCTGGAGAAATTTCGGTCGCCAAAAATGGCGACATGGCCACCGCGAATCTGCATCTCTAGTCATCGGATTTCTCGATATCCAATTTGAAGGAAAAAATAATTTTAGACCGGAACTGGAGAGAGAGAAATTCTCGCGCAGCCTAAATTTTTACGCGAGATTTTTTATGGATTTCGCGAGAATCTCGCGGGTTCGTGCTGAAATGGGACCCCTGCAGTCAGCGAAAAGTGTGAAAACTCCTTTTCTCACAAAGTGCCAACTGGCTTTATCAAGTGCAGTACAGACCGGGGCCTTTCCCTATGACAGGAGGCTGAACAGCCTTTCTTCGTGCTGGGTTCTCAGATATAGACTTAAATACTTCGCGTCTTTTACCGATCACCAGGTCGCCAACTTTGAGGTATGTCTCATGGAGGTCAGGGAAGGCCCACATTAGATGACTTTATCGAAATGAAATCTTAGTATGTTGTTGAGACGGTCTGTGGGACATATTGGAATGTAAATGAATAATATCACCCAATTCGTTTTGGATGGAACCCAGGTTGAAAAAATTAAATACATTGAACCCCACGGGACCTCATTTTTCAAACATTTTTTAAGCGAACTTAAAATTCACACATTGCTTCGAAAATTTTAGAAAATATTCAAATTATCCCATAAAATATATAAAAAAAAATTTCAGCAAAATAAGTTCCTTAGCTTTTTGGGTACAGATTCGATATAAAGGATTTGGTTTATGATGCTTTTTTTTTTCTGGAGTGATAAATCACCAAATGTGGCAAAAAAATAAATTGCACTTGGTGCAAAATGTCCTGAGACAATGTTTTTCTGGCACCCCTTTCAGGCCCGGTTTAAGGCGTGGGCAATTGCCCACAGTGGCCGAATTAGGGGCGGTCATTTGGAAATGAAATTAAATGCAGTAAGAATGACTTTTGTGGTCATAGTCGAAAAGATTTTGAAATTGAACCAATTTTGTACCACTTTAATATAAATGAATTAATGTACTTATAGTATTAAAACGATAAAATCATTTTTCTCAGATATTTATATCTTTTTTGAAGCAATGTATTGTTCTGCTTGAAAGTAAGTAAGCTCAAACACTTGGGAGATTACTAGATTTTATACAACTTGAAGCTGGGTGCAGCCTGCAATCCCTGTGGCTGATCTTGTTTTCCCCAAATACTGGGAAAAATCCAAGCGGTAATTCTCAGAATTTGTTTCTGCTTCCAAATTCAAATTGTAAACACATAGATGTGGTCTCTATGATCGCACTTCTAAAAGGACGGAAGAGAGGAGATTAGTCCAGATGGTCATCCTTTTGGTCATCTACCATTTTAGCTGATTTAGGCCTTGAGCCTAATTGCAGGCCATGCAGATAACACAGTGACTAGAAGTAAAAAAGCTACTTCTACAGTACTATTAGCTTCTTGTGGTCAGAGTGTTTTGTTATGGTGTTGTGCAAGATTCACAAATTCATCTTCGTCAAATATGGCTTCTTAAGTATTTGGGTAACTTTTTTTCAATTTAAAATATTTTCGTAAAATTTCTTAATTGACTGTCTTTTGTTGATTTTTAATGTGTTTTAACAAATAAAATAAATTCAATGCTGAATTTAGTCTGTGGCATTAGCCCCAGAATAATACTAATAAAAGAATAATTTTTTCACGTTTTTATCCAAAATAATATCTATAGGACCCGTGGCTATTCTATGAAGAATTTTCAGAGGCAAATAATTAAGCAATGGCGCAAATGATCTTAATTTTGTAATTTTTCCAGTTTCATTGAAAGAAAAAAAAATGGTATAAAAGACTTTTGCGAAGCAAAATATTCCTTTATGAATATTTGCATAAAAGTGCAAAAGTTGTTTCTAAATTGTTAGAGCTGTTTTATAAATTAATAGATTTATTCTATAGACTCAATCTGCGAATTTGACAGATTCTTTTGCTCATGCATACAAATTTCTGTCTAAATATAAGTTCAATAATCTGTAAATATTATTTTAATTTTGCATAATTACATTTTTAGTTATAATTATAATGTAATATACTTTTAAGTAAAATGTTAAATAAACAATCTTAGAATTTGTAATATACATTTTGATATTGGGATTGTTTTTATTTCTACTCATGCAATTCATTACCCCTATCCCCATATTCCAGTCAACTTAAAGCATTTGAGTTATTGTTCTTATATAAAGTTTTATTGTATGATATGTTGTATTTTTTTGTCCATATTTTCTTTCAAAACCCAGAAAAAATGAAATATTGACTTTCCTCTTTTCCAACAAATGGAAATTTTTTTATTACCCCACTCGAAAGTCATATTTTTAAAATTCTACCCCCCCCCCCTTTTTTTTTTAATTAATTTGGAAGCATTTGGGTATTTCCCTGTGTTTCTGTTGGGCCCATGTATCTCTAAATTCTTTTCAGATGTTTTCATTTATTATTTTTTACAAAATTACTAAAATATTGCGTTTTTTACCGCCTTGTCCTTCAGTGATTGCAAATATGATTTTTCCCCTCTTTCTTAGTTTTGTGAAGCACTTTATCTTTTGGCAGGAAAATAGAATATTTTTCGTTTTTACTCCCTTTTCCTTCCTAATTGTTGTCACCTTTTCTACTCTATGTATTTTTCATGCCTTTAGATTGGGTTTTGTATCTTCTAACATTTTTTATATACTTTGTATTTTTATATACTTTGTATTGTATTTTCATTCATTTGTCATAAACTCAGGGACATTTTGAGC
The DNA here is from genome assembly GCA_951213105.1 of Amaurobius ferox. Taxonomy (NCBI): domain Eukaryota; kingdom Metazoa; phylum Arthropoda; class Arachnida; order Araneae; family Amaurobiidae; genus Amaurobius; species Amaurobius ferox. Next base: position 1,733,762 of record OX578136.1, read on the forward strand.
ATTACATTTCTATCGTCTTTACCCCCCAGTGAATCTATAATAAAAAGAAGAATCTGTCTATTTGTCCAACCACAATACCGCATGATATATATCGCATTGAATTTTTTCACACAGTCACATCTATACCTGAAACAATGCGTCTCAAAGGCCTTTTTAAAAATTTAAATTTGATGTTTTAACAAATTTTTAAATTCTAAAATCAGTTAATTTCCAGCTACTGATATGACCTAACAGCTATATTCACGATTTAACAGTTACAGAACCTCTGGCCATCGATATGATCTAACAGCTACCGTACCGATCTAATGCCATATTCATCTCTTAGAGGTCATTAATCTGTCATTCATTTTTCTTTTGCATTACGAAGTGTGTGTATTTTCTTTTTGCTTTGCTGATAGCGTACTGGTAATTTAGCGTCTGTTTAGGATTTGAAGAAAATTGAGTAGTGTTATCTGTAAATGTATTGTTTGAGTAACGGAGATTTATTTATGTCCCAGTCAACACTGGGTAATTCGCTCCAGTGATACAATGAAACAACTGTTAAATTCGTCAAGGTGTAAAACTTTCTTGTAATTTGGCTAGTATTCCATTATTCTGTATCTATGTCCCTGCAGTATTTGAATCAGATTTTAGAGGGACTACAATGGACAGTCACAAACAGCTTCGAAATAGGATTCCAGGTTTTTATCTTCGAAATTAGAAACACAATATATTAAAATATTTTTGCGTTTTTAATTTAATATTTAAATATTAGCTATTTAAATAAACTGCTGATAATAAACTGTAAAATTCTGAATTGTCCTGTTATATTATATCTTTGCCTTTTAGGGATTGAAATGCTTTTCCTTCATCTCTCCCCTTTCCCCATTTGTTCTTGAGATCATTTGTTTGATTTGTTTATAATGTTTTACTGCTAAGATGTACAAATAATTCATAAGATTTATGCAATTACAAATTCAAATTTTATTAAAAAAAAATAATAAGGGCAACTGTCATGACACTACATGCCATAAATTACTTCTGACTCCTGATAAATTCAGAAAAATATAATCTGTAGTGGCTCCAGTCCAATGGAGCTGAAATGGTTTTGCGTGATTAATATATTGTAAGATAAAACTCCAGTAAAGTTCAATAAGTTTATTCGATTTCTTCAGATTTATTTGTTTCGTAGCTTGCAACGCAATATAAATTACTCGTTAACTATTTATAGCAGGCTAGCGCTTCTAGTTTTTGTCCCGATTTCATCTGAAAACTCCGACCATAGACTCCACTTTAATATATTCGTTTATTTTACTAATTTGATTTGTGGTATAGAAATTAAACTTACTGACGAGATTTTAAATTCTAGCTAATCTATAAACTTGCGGCACATAAATACGTATATTTCCACCTATTCTGTTCAAACCTCACCCATCATTAAACATCTTTAGAATCCCCAAGTTCATTTAACTTCCTAATTTATTTTAAACAAAACAAAATGTCTTGTGCTTGTGCACCCATATTTCACAAAAGAGTAAGTAATCAAACAATCGTGGCATTTCAAATATTACAGCTTTCTCACCCATTGGAAAACTTGGATTTTGAAGTAGAGTGGTTATAATTTCGATATGTTAAAATATCGAAATTATAATCACTCTACTTCAGAACCAAGGAAAGTGGCCCAAAATCCGATTATATACATTTGAAGAGAATTTTTGAAGAGCAATAAATTCATGCTTATTGTTTATAGCTATCACTTCTAATTTTTAAGATATAAGCATTACAAACTTGTCAAATTTTCAAAAATGTCAAATTTTCAAACTTTCAAAAGACGATTGCTCGAAAACTATAAAAGCTTTTTTAAATATACATATAAATTTAGAAACTAAATTTCCTCATACATGTTTTTGTCCCTTACTAATTATATCAATCTTTTATATTTTTGAAGATATTTCGAGTCAAAATCTGAAACATGGAAAAAAACTCATTTTTAAGTTTCAAAGCTTAAGTTTTTTCTCCCCCCCCCCTCTCAAAAACAAAAGTTCCATCCAAAATCCAATTATATACACTTGTACGGCTTTCAAAGAGCTTCAAATTCATGCTTATTGTTCAAGGCTAGGTTTTTTTAGTTTTTGAAATGTTACAAATTGGAAAATTTTCAACCTTCTTCAATTTGGCAGGACGATTACTCAAGAGCTATAAAATCTTCTGTAATAACAAATATAGATTTGTATGCTAAGTTTTCTAGTACATATTTTTGTTGTTTACTATTTATATCTATAGTTTAAAATGAAAACAAAAATAAAAAGAACGCTCGCTCGGAGAGATACTCTTTTTGTAAGTTCTAAATATTAAAATATTGAAATTATTATTATTAGCACCCAAAAAACCCACATTTCTCGCAGTGCTTCGTTTTCCCTCCACATACATAGATGTTGATGTGTTATCCACGTTCTAGAATCTATTTGAAAATATTAGCAATGTATTCATGAACGTAAACAGAAATTTATAGCATTATTGAACAAAAAAAAAATTAACTTGTCTTTTCTCATGAAAAAAATGCGCTATATATAAGAGAATGTCGATAATAGATGTATCGTATAAATACTCTTTTATTAAGTTTATGCATCATTTTTTATCCATATATTCGAAAAACGTGCAATAGCACGAGGACGGTTCATGCTGTCGTTCTAAGGTAAATTCCATTTGATTTCTAATGAAAACTTAGATGTACCATGATTGTTTATTTAATATATTTGGATGTCTTTTTTTTATGATTTAAAAGAAGTTTGAAAATGTGTGACCTTACGAATATTCTTTTCCCTTAAATATCATAAATTTGATTCGCTTCATTCCATTCGTTCTAACATTATACTCACATAGGCGCAGACATCCCTTTAAAAATAATTGACTCGGGTTAAAGGATGTCCAAAACTTAACCCATCGAAAATTCCAGTTTTCGGCCCCATCCATATTTTCCCTATACATTATTTGTGTGCAGGGAAATGACAAATAAAGTCCAAAATTCAGTTATGTATTATAAATCATGGCTGTAATATATATGTATGTATGTAGAAAGAAATGTAGAGTATTGCATTTTCTAAACCGTTCATTAGAGCTAGAAATTAAATGAGAATAACATTGGATAGGTCATTGAAATAAAATAAATTTCGTAAGGTGATGGTAAATTAGGAGCTTAGCATATGGTCATTGTAATGCCAGAAATGTAAAATATTAAAGATTTGGAAGGATTAAGAAATGAGGGAGGGGGGAATGATTATCCCCACGCTAAGCACAGTGGCGATAACATACAGGTGGTCCCATGTCTTATATACCATGCCCCATGTCTACGGATCAGCTCTCATGGTTACATACCAGCACGTAGACCGTCCAACGGAAGGAGGGAGGGGGGAATGATTATCCCCACGCTAAGCACAGTAGCGATAACATACAGGTGGTCCCATGTCTTATATACCATGCCCCATGTCTACGGATCAGCTCTCATGGTTACATACCAGCACGTAGACAGTCCAACGGAAGGAAGGTATATATATGAGGTCAAGCTGGGGGTCAAGAGAGTTGCCTGTTGGTCAGCAGTGGGAGTTCAGTCAGTCTGTGAAGTTGAACATTTTTGTAGAGCAAGGCAGTATAACAGTTTTGTAAATTGTGTGTGATGAGCTCTCAGATTCATCTGGTGTTGAGATGGTGAAAAACCCGAGGATTCTCCCAAGATTATTATCAGGTACATTTTTAATTATATGAGGATAATATCAAAATTGTGTTTTATTAAAAAAAGGCTAATTAATACGTCCCACCCAGTGTTCCAACCGAATATTACTAAGTCTGGCATTACATCTCGCTAGTTAATTAATTAAGCGTCTGAAGAAGAATGATAGAATTTGTAATATTAAAAATAATGATGTAACATTGATGATGTGTGTTAAATAAATTGAAGACTGTTCTATTTACCCTTAGATCTTACTTTTGAATGTCTATAAGATATATATATATATATATATTACTTAGTATCCCGTTATGCAAAATTTAGGTGGGTTTTGCGGCCACCAAAGCAATGTACTAACCCAAACTACTAATGGCTGAAGTTAATAAGTTAAATGATGTAGAGTTACCCCTTTTTTAAGATAAGTAATTAACTAAATCAACACGACAACAAACAATCGGCATAGTCATTATAAAATTTAAATGATTGAATTGTGGTGATGTATAATACATCGGGTGAAATTATTATATTTATATTTTAAATGATGGAACGATATGGCTATTTTAAATAATGGAACGATGGATATTTTAAATGATGGAATGAGGATTACTGAATTAAGAGCTTCTGCGACCCAGACCGTGCCCCTTGCCAACAAGGGCTTAAAGGGATTTGCTGCATGGTCGGGAAAAAGAGGGATCCCATCACCCCAAGACCATTTATTATTTTTAAAAGAGAAACCGGCCAAGGTGGTTACAAAGGCTAAATGATACAGGTACATCCGCTATTATTAAGCGGGAATAAAATTTAACAGAATTTCCCAGGTACCTCCACTTCATTTAGCGGGAAAAATATGAAGACGCCGTCCACAACTGTTGAAACAAAACCTAACAATGGTTCACTCCCTTGCGGGAGCAAGTATTTACACAATAAACAGTTATACAACTATTATACTATATACTTCTTACATTAATTACATATTTACAACCCTTGAGGGCATTACTACTTCCCAGTTCTAATAAATTTATATTTACTACAACATAAAATAATGAAAAATACAAATGGTTTCTACCAATTAAACAAAATACAATAAGCACCATTCAGGTATAAGTTACCATACCCCGAACGCCATCGTCCGGTACAATAAGATAAACAACCGGGGAACAAATAATTTCTACCAATCTACAATATATTTAAACAGAACTTCAAACCAAAATTACTTAAAAATCAAAGGCGCAAAAGGAGGACACCACATCCGCAGCACCAAACATGCAGAGACGAAAACTACTCCCTTTTTAACACTTTACAACAAAGTTGAAAAGTGTTTATGACTTTGTTCATTTTGCCTGTCCGTCCGTCCGTTAGCACGATAACTGCCGTAAAAATGACTTAATCAAAATAAAATTTTAGTATGTTGTTCAGACGGTCTGTAGGACCTATGGGAATATAAATGAATAATATCACCCAACTACTTTTTGATTGAACCCGGGTTGAAAAAATGAAATACATTGAGCCCTATGGGACCTAATTTTTCAAACATTTTTAAGCGGATTTAAAATTCACAAATTGCTTCGAAAATTTTAGGTAATATTCAAATTGTTCCATAAAATATATAAAAAAAAATTCAGCGAAATATATTCAGCAGTTTTTTAAATAAAAATTAAAATAATAATTACACATCTTATATGAAGCGATCACGTGACCATGATATGAAAAGATCACGTGACCCACTTCAAAATGATATATGGCATCCATCTTGTCTCAAAATCGTGATTTAAGTTCTTTTTAATTCATATCGAGTGTTGTATCCGTCCTAAAACCACTTTATTTTTGGTTGAATTCTGTGCATCTACATACTGAAACAACGCAATTACAATATATTTGAGTTTAAATGCTCATTCAAATTTGATTATTTCTACAACGAAGCTTATTTTTCACCTATGTAAAATGTAAACAGCAAAATATGTAGAATGAGTTTTATTAGAATTGCTGTATTTCTTTAACGCAAAATTATTTAGCTCATTGATTTTACAAAGAGAAGGACGATTTCTTTCGATGAAGTTTTAAGCATAGAGTTTAATTACTTGTAGTTCCATGGTCTTAAGTGTTTAATTAAAATAAATTATTTCAGTACTGGGATGAATGAAATGAATAGGAAAATGTTATGAATGAAATGCTGCTTTTATAGATAGAGCTAGGCGTGTTATTTTTTCTATGACGTCATTTGAATGAATTTCGGTTGTTTTGATGAAGTTTTCAAATATAATAAATTATTGTAGTATTATGATAATTTTAAAAATATTACCGTGGAATGCATCGCATTTTAGAGATATTTAACCAGGCAATTTATATTTCAATGCTGTCATTTGAATGAAGTGCATTTTTTTCGATGAAGGTTTAAGTTTTCAAATATAATAAATTAATGTAATATTGTGATAAGTTTAAAATATTACCGAGGAATGTATTGCATTTTAGACATGTTTAAATGGCATTGCATTGAAGTTGGAAAGTGTTTCATAATCAATGTTCTAAGCATGATTGATCTTTCTTGTTTATTTTCCTTTTTCCCATTTTTAAGAGGGAATTTGAAAACAAAACAATCCCCAAAGTCCCTGAACTTACGGTTTTGCAACACAAAATCCTCTCGAATAGCCCAATGGAACATGGAAAAATATGATTTTAGGCAACCTTCTGCCAGGACGATCAAATATAAGTTTTTCCTGGTTAGACTATCAAGGAGTTTACCCATATTCGCATCTCCAGGAACCCGCTCGTCCTTCAGGGAATCCATAAAATCTATCGATGCCAATACCCATACCTCTGGGCTTCACTCCAGACTCCATAACGAGTTTTCTTACGTTAAAGTGTCTATAATGTATCTAGTGTGTTGACCGGCGGCACAAACTGGTTCTCGAGCGAGATGAAATCCGCGCGAGGGCGCTACAAACGATTTGTGCCCGGGTTAGCAGATGATAATACAGTGCATTATATTATGACAGCAGTTTTCTTGGGAGAGACTTGCTATTTAATAACATTGTTTGGGATAAAATTGTTAACGTGCGATAGGTTTCAGTTTTATACAACCTATTTGTGTGAAGACTGATAAATTTTGGTAACTGTAGCAGTAAAAAAAAAAAAAAAAGAAATTGATAGCTAAAATGTGTTGATTTTCATTTTCTATTTCTTGACATCAGAAATTCCCCTAGAAAAAAGCTTTATTACATGAGAAGGGAAAATTAAAAAAAAAAAAAAAAAGGCGTTCAAGATTAAATTCTATATATATATATATTTTTTATTAAAAACTACAATAAACTAATATTTCCATAAAAAGTAGGTACATTTACATTCTTTAAATTAACAAACTATGTTGAATCCACTGGGGGAAAACATGCATAATTTAGGAAAATACTGTATAAGTACAGCATAAATACAAGAAATACTGTATATAAAATTTGAATAAATTTCTTTTTTAAGTAAATTTATTTTGCATTCATTTACATCTCACCACATCTTGTACACTAAATTTCATAAGATTTCATCAAACGGTTCTTAAAATATCATGCGCAAGTTCAAAAGTCAGTATTTTGAAATAAATGAGATCAAAGTATATATTACTTTCCTTTTATATACATAATGTATAAGGAAAGTATTGTGACGGAGTCGAAAATTCGAATTCGAGTTTTCGACGGGAGAGCACGTTTCAGGCATCCATGATCACGAATCAAACATTTTTGAAGTGATGTCTGTGTGTGTGTGTGTGTGTCAGTGAGTCTGTGGAGACGATAACTGACGAACGAATGGACCGATTTGAACCAAATTTGGTACAAAAATCACAATCCGTAAACACTGGAAGTCTATTGTTTTATACGCAATCGAATGTTCAGAACCCACATAAATTTTCGAATAAAATTTTGAAAAAATCGTCAAAAAATCAAAACCACTAATAAAGTTACGCAAATAAACATTTCTTATGTAATTTTTCATTAGAAAACGATTGACATGAATTTTAGAACGCTAACATGAACTGTTCTCGAGATATTGTACATTTTTTAAAAAAATTATCAAAAGTCATATAAAATAAAAAAAAAATCTTTCCTATTGAGAAACATGTTCACTTTTCATATGTAATACCATGCGATAAATTGGGTAACATCATTCTCGTAGATCTAGCTCGTTCCATTCATGAAAAAAGATACTTTGAGTAATACTTTTGTATTTGAACGCCAATAATCATTTATCTGCTGTAAGAATAACTTATTTCTTTGTGCATAACGCTTGGCGAGATTTTTGGCGCGATATTTTCATGATTTTAAGGATACAGTGTCCCCTTTATTTATTTACACAGAAAATGTTTTATATGTTTATTTCCAATAATATACAATTAAAATGAAAGTTACTTGGTCTTAAATTATTTGGGCATTAATTTGCTACTGTCTACGTGGCAAATTCCATAACCCGGCACGATATGGTTATTGTTCTAAAGGCGTAATAAACACACAGATAGACAAAGATACATTCTTTTATAATTTTCCTTAGAAAATCAGGCGATTTCACGTTCTTTTTTATTATGTTTGACCTCCGCCATCATTACTTCTATGATAATCGCTTAACAAGGGCCACTATCTGCTACTTTAAAACCGTCCGAACTTAAAGAAAGACACGCCCAGTCAAACCCTGTGTACGTATATATGTTAGTGTACATGTGTCTGTGGACACGATATCTCACGAACGAATGATGTGTTTCGAATTAAATTTATTACGATTTATAATCAGGGAATACTGGAATCGCATTAATTTTAGAGATGATTTTATTCATTTTAAACGTGTAGAAGACACTCTTACACCTATTTTCGATTGAATATTTGAAAAAATTAAAACCAAAATCAGCACTTTTAATTATGATAAAAAAAAAGTCCTCAGTTGTTTTAATCCTCTTTGGCAGGTTACCACTTTTGCAACGTGCAGATCTCTTTTTAGGCAAAGGTTTACTTAAATACTTAGGGGCATTAGGGAAGATGGTTGGAATGGCATCTTTGGAAAGTAAAGGACGACCTCTTTCTGTTAGCACCTCTTTTCTATCAATCACAACTCTATAATGTCTATCAATAAATTCTGGTACAAAATGTTTTTCACACAAAACACAATTAGAGTCTAAAACCCTGTCAGCTCGAGGCACAGCTTTTCTCCACGTTTCTAATCTGTTTAGATCCTTTGGGCTTTAAAAATCGACACTTTTTCTTTGCAGGATGCATAACCACTATTACAACCTGGCGCAAAGCAATGAGTTTGCCTAGATAGTTTTTTCGTCGACTGTGCAGAGTCAATCGTGTTAAAAAAGGGATTCAAACATGAAATAAAAAGCTAAACAATCACATTTAGTCCTTAAAAGGGCTGTTAATTTCTTTTAAATTGCAAAAATAAAAATCACTGTAGAATACCTTCGAACACAAACAAATATCTGATGAGTTTTAATTTAGCGCGAAGGGCGAGCGAGGCGAACAACCGGACAACAGTTGACTACAGCGCCCTCTCCCCGTTTCATCCTCCTCGGAAACCAGTTTTGGAAAACTTTCAAGGGAGCACGTTACACTAGATACATTATAGACACTTTACTTACGTCGTCAAAAGAGCTCTTATCCACCGGCTTTATATACACAGTCCTTTCTACAGGTCTCTGCCCAGCAGTACCCCCCATCTGCGCTATCCATAATTCTCTTCTCGTATCAGACCGAACCATGGACCTCATTTCTGAGGCCCCTAAGTTCAAGAGAAAATCTCTCCAGATCCCCACACAACATAGTGTAGTTAGATCGAGATTCCCTAAGCATACCAGACAATTCAGACCTTTCCCTCTGTCAACAAGTAATGAGGTGTCATCATCCGTGCCAACGCCCTTTTCTTCACGATTTAACAAATTTTCCCTCCTAGTGCTGGAGGGACTGCACTTCCCGAAGCGTTTTATATCCTTTTCCTGGATATCCTTTTCCTTGATAATTTCTTTCAAATCGCGTACTTTCTTAACTTCTTCATAGCTTCATCAATGCTTCTATTAAGTTTTTAACACTTTACAACAAAGTTGAAAAATGTTTATGACTTTATTCATTCTGTTTGTCCGTTAGCACGATAACTGCCGTAAAAATGACTATCAAAATGAAATTTTAGTATGTTGTTCAGACGGTATGTGGGACCTATGGGAATATAAATGAATATTATCACCCAGTTAGTTTTGGATTGAACCCGAATTGGAAAAATGAAATGCATTGAACCCTATGGGACCTAATTTTTCAAACATTTTTTAAGCGGATTTAAAATTCACAAATTTCTTCAAAAATTTTAGGTAATATTCAAATTATCCCATAAAATATATAAAAAAAAATTCAGCAAAATATATTCAGTAGTTTTTTAAATAAAAATTAAACTAATAATGACACCTCTTATATGAAGCGATCACGTGACCCATTTTAAAATGAAATATGGCATCCATCTTGTCTCAAAATCGTGATTTTTAAAGTTCTTTTTAATTCATATTGAGTGTTGTATCCGTACTAAAACCGCTTTATTTTTGCCTAAATTTTGTACATCTACATACTGAAACAACGCAATTACAATATATTTGAGTTTAAATGATTATCCAAATTGGATTATTTCTACAACGAAGCCTATTTTTCACTTATGTAAAATGTAAACCGCAAAATATATAGAATGAGTTGGATAAGAATTGCTGCATGTCTTTAACACAAAATTATTTAGCTCCTGGAGTCTGCATAGCTGATATGAATGAAGTATTCATTGATTTTAGAGAAGGACAATTTTTTTCCATGAAGTTTTAAGCATATAGTTTAATTACTTGCACTTCCATGGTCTTACGTTTTTAAATAAAATAAATTATTATAGTATTGTGATGAATGAAATGAATGGGAAAATGTGTATGAATAAAATGATGCTTTTATAGAGAGAGCCATGCGCGTTATATTTCGATGGTGTCATTTGAATAAATTTCACTTGTTTTTGATGACGTTTTCAAATATAATAAATTATTGCAGTATTGTGATAATGTTAAAAACATTACTGAGGAGCCAGTCGATTTATATTTAATTGACGTCATTTGAATGAAGTTCATTTTCTTCGATGAACTTTTAAGATTTCAAATATAATAAATTAATATAGTATTGTGATAATTTTTAAAATATTACCGAGGAATGTATCCCATTTTAGAGATGTTTTAATGAAATTGCATTGAAGTTGGAAAGTGTTTCATAATCATTGCTTTATGCATGATTGATCTTTCTTGTTCCTTTTTGTCACAAGCAACCCTACAAACCCTCAAAAACATCTCTAAGGCTTAAAAAATTGATTCGCCATAAGAACCTGCAAAGGCCTCGCCAAATGAGTCCCCTTTTTTGCAACACAAAAGGACCCCAAGGGTCCCAATATAGTATTAATTTCCGTAACAGGAAACCATAGTTCCTCTTCTTCAGTGTCAATTTCAAGAGTTTCTGCAGACGGGAGAAGACTAATCTTGAATTTCAGTAGCACAAGCCATTTCTATGCGTAGCATTTACCAATACACTATAATAACAATACACCACCAGGCAAGGACTTTTAAATTAAACAGTAATATATACTATCAATAACCTACACCATATTTGTATCAACAAAGTAATACTGCGTAACCACACAATCAATATGACGTTACACTATTTCAAAATCAGGGGAAGAAAGCATACACACTCCAGAAAACCTTCAGCAATCGCAAAGGTCCTATTTACAATAAGAAAGATGTAGGGAACAGGTAACATCGTATGATAAAGAATAATCTATGTTAAATATACCCATACAGTTGAGAGTACCTAAGTTAGTACGGTGTAAAGCAAATTCCCTATCAATAACAATTCTATACACTTTAAATTTATCACATTAATACTACAAAAATTGCTTTAATAATTCCGGTTCTTCCAAGGAAATGATTCACCCCTAACCAATCTGCAACTAAAATTATTAGCTAATATAATCCAGAAATTCACACGGAAAATCTAATATTATGGCCGTACGGGCGGATAGCAAAGAATCGTTTCCAAGAAAAGTAGATGGCCTGTGATTTGAGGGCATTGATTTTGATGTTCCGGTTCCGAAAGTAAGTTTCAAGGAGGGCGATATGATTCTGCAGGTGGGCATGGAGATAATTAAGATTGCGATGGGCGGAGATGATACAAGTATCATCCGCGTAAAGGCAAAGGGTGGTGCGGGGTATGTCGTTCACAAAAATATTGAAAAGGAGGGGGGCAAGGATAAAACCTTGGGGTACCCCAGCTTTGATGGGTTTGTTATTTGAGAGGGTATTGAGTACTCGGACGTGGAAGTTACGATTTTGGAGGTAAGAATTTATAATAAGGGGGGGGGGGGTATTTATTCTAATTAATTTGTAAATGAGTCCGATATGGCAGGTTTTATCAAAGGCTTTTTCGACGTCAATCAGGAGGGCTCCAGCCAAGGATAGCCTTGCTCCAGCAGACTGCTTGTTGTGAAAGCCGTCAGAAACGAATTCCACAACACGCAGGAGTTTGTGGGTGGTAGAAAGGGAGGGTTGAAAACCGAATTGCTCAGGGATGATTTTGCTGTTTTTGTCAATGTAATTGAAGAGTCGAACATGAATAATACTTTCAGCCAGTTTGCTAAGAGGCGAGATGGGGCGGTATGCTGCGGGGTCGGATGAAACGCCACGCTGCTTAAAAATGGGAATAATCACTGCCGTTTTCCAACTCTCCGGAAAGTGACGAAATTTTAAAAATGCATTAATTACATGGACCAGGTAAAAAAGAATGTTAAGTAGTATGAATTTGAGGGATTTATTTGTGATTTTATCAAGGCCGGGAGTTTTTTTATTTTTAAAATTTCTAATGTGGTCGTAAAGTTCAGAAGGTTTGATGGGGGAGATGGGGTCGGGGGTGTTAAGGAAGTTAGTGACGGTTTGGCTAACGTGGGCGTGAAAAGAGTTATTGTCGTTTGAGTTGTTTGGCTCAAATTGCTTTTGGTAGTTAGCGGCCAGGGTGTTAGCTTTTTCTAGGTTGGAGAAGGCAGTGCCCGTACTAGAGTGGAGGGGGGGGGGCTGGACAAAGGGTTTTCTGATAGGCTTAATCTCTTTCCAAATGGAACCGTCTTCAGGGGAAAGGGATTCTATATTTCAAATCCCAATACAACACACACTATTTATATTCAAGCCGGGAGCTCAAAAACGTCGACCTTCAAGCTCGATTGCATAATTGGGGGGAAATTAGCTTCTGCTACCCAGACCGTGCCCCTGCCCAACAAGGGCTTAAAGGGTTTTGCTGCACGGTCGGGAAAAAGCGTGATCCCATCACCCCCAGAATATTTATTACTTTTTTTTAAAAAGAGAAACCGGCCAAGGTGGTTACAAAGGCTAAATGATACAGGTACATCCGCTATTATTAAGCGGGAATAAAATTTAACAGAATTTCACAGGTACCTCCGCTTCATTTAGCGGGGAAAATATGAAGAAGACGTCTACAACTGTTGAAACAAAACCTAACAATGGTTCACTCCCTTGCGGGAACAAGTATTTACACAATAAACGGTTATTCTTATACATTGATTATACTATATACTTTTTACATTACTTACAACCCTTGAGGGCAATGCTGAATTTCCAACAACGGATATTATACACAGTTATTATTATACAATTATTTAGCTATATACAATTTGCGTTATTTACATATTTACAACCTTGAAGGCATTACAGAGTTTCCAACAACAAATAATGTACAGTTTCGTTATGTTACAATAAGTTTACACACTTGTAATATTTTACATTATATTTATTTACATATGTTTCTATTTATTTTCAATCACTTATTATATATTGTATTATTGAATATAATTCCTCTGGTCCTATTTATACAATTTTATTATACAGTGTTTATTTGTCATTTATTTATTCATAATTCTGAAAACCAATACTGGTATGTGTTATTAACTATGTGCAGTTGGCTAACTGAAGCGCCTGTTAAAAACTATTAGAAGCACATAAAACTGAATTGGTTATATTATAACTAAAATATAAAAAATTTTAACTGTTTACCCAGGCAGAGGCTATTAACTACATTCCAGGTCGGAATAAGTAAAGATTGGTTTAAACACTTTGTTAGTGACATTCGTCGCTAACCGTAGCAGCAACCAGGACACAAGCTTCGAATATAATTCCTTGGTTGACGAGGAACTAGCAACGACCGTATCAAACCATAAGGCCCGTCCGCTTAGCATATGGTTATTATAAAATTTAAATTAGCGCGCGGGAATTGCACTCGGTAGGCCCGGGTTCGATTCCCGCGACTGCCAAAACTGCCGCCGTTTTCAAACGGAGTACGATCACGTTAAACATGTGGGTCCGTAAGTCCTTCCGAGAGGTTGGTGGTAGGGGAAGGGTGATGCCCCATTTCATCCTGTCTGCACCCCGTCCTAATTACCTTGTGTCCTCACCTGTTGGTAGACGTAGAGGGGAAAACTGTGCGCGTTCCCCAATAGTCTTCTCTTCACAGCACTTCTCGCCTGTTGGAGGAGATTTGTTCCCCTCGCCGTCATTCTATTTAGAATGGCTTTACTTTGCTAAAAAGATATACAGTAAAGATAATTTCCCTTTGGGAAGATCTATGTTCGTCCATATCTATTTTATACATAACTAGCGGTATACCCGTTTTCGTACTGAAAATTTATTATAAAGAAACTTAAAATTTACCATCATATGCAAATTCCTATAGTATTCTAAATGACACTGTTATTCAATACATTCTATTAAAATAATTAAATTAAAGCTCCCAAAAGGAAGTTCTCTATTCTCGCTATACAAAACTCAATATTTAGGGTAGTAAAATGAAGGTCACGTATACTGTTATTTAAAATGACTGGTCCCGTAATGAAATAGTATTCTGTGGAAATAACCACCGAATACTATATTCAGAAGGTTCACTCCCATAGGACCCTATGGCAACATTTTTAACATGGGATGTCGCATAGACACTAGAGCTCGTGAGTTGGACCAACTGAACTACGATGCGTCTGCCAGATTTGGCGCGTTATCGCTCGCTTGGCGATTTTTTTTTAAAGCGGGAGGGGAACAAAATGTTGAGGACTGTACTTTTATAATTTTTGAAAGTATAGAAATGATCAGGATTTAAAAATACATTAATCTGCAACATAAATATATTCATTAGTTTAAGTAAATTTAAATAAACATAGTTATATATTTAATTTAAATAATCATAAAATAGATTAAAAAATAGACACATTGCATTGTCTCACTATAAAACATAATGCACAAAAAATTACAAGCTAATATACTCAAAAGACTGAAATATTATATAATATTTTCAGTCTAAAAAGTATACTAGCGTGTTGATCGTTAATTACTTGATCCTTAATTTGTTCTGGGATACTGATAATAGACTTTTTTTTTAAATATAAAAATATTTATATAGTAAATATAAAATTTACATAAATGCACTATCGAAGTTGTGGAACTCAATCATTAATTACCCGAGGGGGGGAGGGGGGTGAATTTTCCACCATAAGGCACTTAATAAAAATTTTACATAAATATATACACATACAATATCACATTCAACTCAGAAAAAGCTATCCAAATATCAATTATTTCACATTTTATAAAAATACGGAAAATATTTTTAACTAATTATACCACTACCTCTTAAAATTTAGTCTAATCCGGCAGTAATAACACAGCACTAATTTCGTATGATGAACACATGTATACTTATATGAACACGTGTATACTTATGAACACGTGTATACTTATAATGAACACATATGTAGGATGGTGACAACTAAAATTATTTCAATTTTAATAAAAATAAATTACATACCCTGTAACGCAACCAGTTTTCCTTTATCAATCCATTTCTATGAAATGATTTAAACACTTAACAAATAATCCTTTTTCACGTTACTCAAACCACGCTAGTCTGTTGTTCTAAGTTTTCGTCGAGCGAAATAGGGTTATAACATTGAAAATCGTCTTGGATCCAAACCAGACCATCGCCAAGAACGCACCAACCCTCGTTTTGGTCTATCTCTAATGGCCGCCGCGAAAACGAAACTATCGAGAGTAACAGGTCTGTATAATATTAGTCTGTGGAAACAACAATCTTTGGAGTTTTGGTTAGATGGTTACGTTTTAAAATGGCGAAATGAACGAAACTGTCGCTTTCGTTTAAAATGGATGTTATTAAAAAATTCGAAGAAAATCCTTGCACCCCGAAAAAAGCTTCAGCCGGGCATTTTAATGTCCCAGAATCGACATTGAGAGGGATTTTAAAAAATCGGGAGTCGATAATAGTAGCTCATCGAGAATGTGGAATGAGTCGAAGAAAAGAAGCAGAATTCAAGACGGAAAATACGAAGACTTTGAGAAAGTTTTGGTGCTGTGGTATAAAAAAGCTCGTGCCTCGAACATTCCTGTTAACGTTGAGCTTCTAAGGGGGAAGGCCGTACAGTTGTCAAAGAATTTTGAAATGGAAAACTTTTCTTCTTCACATGGATGGATTGAAAAATTCAAAAATAGGCATGGCTGAGCAACTCGTGTCCATTCTGGGAAAAGTGCGAGTGGGAATGAAGGAACTGTAGAACAATGGAAAGAAGACTTGGCTACTTTAGTAAACGGTTACGAACCGAAATACATCTAAAATTGTGACGAAACTGGTCCTTTTTATAAAATGATGCCCAACAGTACCTTAACATTCAAGGGAGAACCATGCCATGGTGGGAAGAAAAGTAAAGAAAGGCTAACTGTCTTGCTATGTTGAACGCCGATGGTTCGGAAAAATTCCCGCCATTGGTCATTGGCAAATCAAAAATACTTCGCTGTTTTAAGAACGTGAAGAAGCTTCCTTGCGACTATACTAGCAACAAAACGGCGTGGATGACATCGCACATTTTCTTGGATTTCCTTCATAAATTCGACAGGAAAATAGAAAAAGAAAAATGGAAAGTTCTCTTATTCATGGATCAGTGTCCTGCTCACCCACAAGATCTTCCACCTTACAACAACACGAAAGTTGTGTTTTTTCCTGCGAAGTGCATGAGCAACATTCAACCTTTGGATATGAGTGTCATTCTTTGTGTGAAAGCCCCAGGCCGTCCGGCTCGTCCAGAGGACTTAGAGCAACAATTTGGACGACCGGAAAATAAAAGTCATTCTTTGTGTGAAAGTGCACTATAGAACAACTTTAATCCGTCGCCTTCTGGCTGCTTTAGAAACAAAACGTGCAACGAAAGACGAATTGAAGTAAGTTACCGTGTTTGATGCAATTCATATGTTGTGCTCATGGAGAAACATCACTGACAAGTGTATTAAAAGTTGCTTTAAGAAAGCAGGATTTTCGTTTCCAGCCGAAAATGAATGTGAAAATGACATAAACGCAGAAGATTGGCATACTGTATCTGGCGGACTCGCTACGTGTACTTTCAACGAATTCGTTGATGTAGATGAAAATTTAATCACAGCTCCACTGCTGGAAATTGGAGACATTGCAGTTGAAATAAATGGTGGTGACAAAGATGAAGCGGTGGACGACGATGATAAAGAAGATGCGGCAAAAGTTCCTCCAACTCACACAGTAGCGTTAGAAGCCACTGGGGGGGGGGGGGGGTGCACTCCTCTGCCACGAACACTATCTGTGACGTCAGATGGAGTTTACTTGCAGCGCGCGGCAGGCGCGCGGGTTTTTTTATTTTTTGTTTCAAGCAGGTGTATTTTTAAAGTGTTTGTTGGTTTTCGAAGACTTCTTACAAGTTCAACTAGAATTTTAATCAAAGATTTGCATCTTAAATGCCAGGCAATGCTAGCTTTTTTTATGTGAATAAGTAAGTGTTCTTTTCGTAATACAATGTATATTTTAGAGTCGTGTTTCCCAACCTCAAATACATGCAAAAGTTTCAGTATTGAAGAATAGGACTCATTTAAATTATTTTATTAAACCAAAGATATTTTTTATAAAGAAATTAATGACTAAAAGTACATTTATACTTATATTTTCAAAATTTATTTATATTTTTTTTATGTGAATAAGTAAGTGTTCTTTTCGTAATACAATGTATATTTTAGAGTCGTGTTTCCCAACCTCAAATACATGCAAAAGTTTCAGTATTGAAGAATAGGACTCATTTAAATTATTTTATTAAACCAAAGATATTTTTTATAAAGAAATTAATGACTAAAAGTACATTTATACTTATATTTTCAAAATTTATTTATATTTTTTTTATGTGAATAAGTAAGTGTTCTTTTCGTAATACAATGTATATTTTAGAGTCGTGTTTCCCAACCTCAAATACATGCAAAAGTTTCAGTATTGAAGAATAGGACTCATTTAAATTATTTTATTAAACCAAAGATATTTTTTATAAAGAAATTAATGACTAAAAGTACATTTATACTTATATTTTCAAAATTTATTTATATTTTTTTTATGTGAATAAGTAAGTGTTCTTTTCGTAATACAATGTATATTTTAGAGTCGTGTTTCCCAGCCTCAAATACATGCAAAAGTTTCAGTATTGAAGAATAGGACTCATTTAAATTATTTTATTAAACCAAAGATATTTTTTATAAAGAAATTAATGACTAAAAGTACATTTATACTTATATTTTCAAAATTTATTTATATTTTTTTTATGTGAATAAGTAAGTGTTCTTTTCGTAATACAATGTATATTTTAGAGTCGTGTTTCCCAGCCTCAAATACATGCAAAAGTTTCAGTATTGAAGAATAGGACTCATTTAAATTATTTTATTAAACCAAAGATATTTTTTATAAAGAAATTAATGACTAAAAGTACATTTATACTTATATTTTCAAAATTTATTTATATTTTTTTTATGTGAATAAGTAAGTGTTCTTTTCGTAATACAATGTATATTTTAGAGTCGTGTTTCCCAACCTCAAATACATGCAAAAGTTTCAGTATTGAAGAATAGGACTCATTTAAATTATTTTATTAAACCAAAGATATTTTTTATAAAGAAATTAATGACTAAAAGTACATTTATACTTATATTTTCAAAATTTATTTATATTTTTTTTATGTGAATAAGTAAGTGTTCTTTTCGTAATACAATGTATATTTTAGAGTCGTGTTTCCCAGCCTCAAATACATGCAAAAGTTTCAGTATTGAAGAATAGGACTCATTTAAATTATTTTATTAAACCAAAGATATTTTTTATAAAGAAATTAATGACTAAAAGTACATTTATACTTATATTTTCAAAATTTATTTATATTTTTTTTATGTGAATAAGTAAGTGTTCTTTTCGTAATACAATGTATATTTTAGAGTCGTGTTTCCCAGCCTCAAATACATGCAAAAGTTTCAGTATTGAAGAATAGGACTCATTTAAATTATTTTATTAAACCAAAGATATTTTTTATAAAGAAATTAATGACTAAAAGTACATTTATACTTATATTTTCAAAATTTATTTATATTTTTTTTATGTGAATAAGTAAGTGTTCTTTTCGTAATACAATGTATATTTTAGAGTCGTGTTTCCCAGCCTCAAATACATGCAAAAGTTTCAGTATTGAAGAATAGGACTCATTTAAATTATTTTATTAAACCAAAGATATTTTTTATAAAGAAATTAATGACTAAAAGTACATTTATACTTATATTTTCAAAATTTATTTATATTTTTTTTATGTGAATAAGTAAGTGTTCTTTTCGTAATACAATGTATATTTTAGAGTCGTGTTTCCCAGCCTCAAATACATGCAAAAGTTTCAGTATTGAAGAATAGGACTCATTTAAATTATTTTATTAAACCAAAGATATTTTTTATAAAGAAATTAATGACTAAAAGTACATTTATACTTATATTTTCAAAATTTATTTATATTTTTTTTATGTGAATAAGTAAGTGTTCTTTTCGTAATACAATGTATATTTTAGAGTCGTGTTTCCCAGCCTCAAATACATGCAAAAGTTTCAGTATTGAAGAATAGGACTCATTTAAATTATTTTATTAAACCAAAGATATTTTTTATAAAGAAATTAATGACTAAAAGTACATTTATACTTATATTTTCAAAATTTATTTATATTTTTTTTATGTGAATAAGTAAGTGTTCTTTTCGTAATACAATGTATATTTTAGAGTCGTGTTTCCCAGCCTCAAATACATGCAAAAGTTTCAGTATTGAAGAATAGGACTCATTTAAATTATTTTATTAAACCAAAGATATTTTTTATAAAGAAATTAATGACTAAAAGTACATTTATACTTATATTTTCAAAATTTATTTATATTTTTTTTATGTGAATAAGTAAGTGTTCTTTTCGTAATACAATGTATATTTTAGAGTCGTGTTTCCCAGCCTCAAATACATGCAAAAGTTTCAGTATTGAAGAATAGGACTCATTTAAATTATTTTATTAAACCAAAGATATTTTTTATAAAGAAATTAATGACTAAAAGTACATTTATACTTATATTTTCAAAATTTATTTATATTTTTTTTATGTGAATAAGTAAGTGTTCTTTTCGTAATACAATGTATATTTTAGAGTCGTGTTTCCCAGCCTCAAATACATGCAAAAGTTTCAGTATTGAAGAATAGGACTCATTTAAATTATTTTATTAAACCAAAGATATTTTTTATAAAGAAATTAATGACTAAAAGTACATTTATACTTATATTTTCAAAATTTATTTATATTTTTTTTATGTGAATAAGTAAGTGTTCTTTTCGTAATACAATGTATATTTTAGAGTCGTGTTTCCCAGCCTCAAATACATGCAAAAGTTTCAGTATTGAAGAATAGGACTCATTTAAATTATTTTATTAAACCAAAGATATTTTTTATAAAGAAATTAATGACTAAAAGTACATTTATACTTATATTTTCAAAATTTATTTATATTTTTTTTATGTGAATAAGTAAGTGTTCTTTTCGTAATACAATGTATATTTTAGAGTCGTGTTTCCCAGCCTCAAATACATGCAAAAGTTTCAGTATTGAAGAATAGGACTCATTTAAATTATTTTATTAAACCAAAGATATTTTTTATAAAGAAATTAATGACTAAAAGTACATTTATACTTATATTTTCAAAATTTATTTATATTTTTTTTATGTGAATAAGTAAGTGTTCTTTTCGTAATACAATGTATATTTTAGAGTCGTGTTTCCCAGCCTCAAATACATGCAAAAGTTTCAGTATTGAAGAATAGGACTCATTTAAATTATTTTATTAAACCAAAGATATTTTTTATAAAGAAATTAATGACTAAAAGTACATTTATACTTATATTTTCAAAATTTATTTATATTTTTTTTATGTGAATAAGTAAGTGTTCTTTTCGTAATACAATGTATATTTTAGAGTCGTGTTTCCCAGCCTCAAATACATGCAAAAGTTTCAGTATTGAAGAATAGGACTCATTTAAATTATTTTATTAAACCAAAGATATTTTTTATAAAGAAATTAATGACTAAAAGTACATTTATACTTATATTTTCAAAATTTATTTATATTTTTTTTATGTGAATAAGTAAGTGTTCTTTTCGTAATACAATGTATATTTTAGAGTCGTGTTTCCCAGCCTCAAATACATGCAAAAGTTTCAGTATTGAAGAATAGGACTCATTTAAATTATTTTATTAAACCAAAGATATTTTTTATAAAGAAATTAATGACTAAAAGTACATTTATACTTATATTTTCAAAATTTATTTATATTTTTTTTATGTGAATAAGTAAGTGTTCTTTTCGTAATACAATGTATATTTTAGAGTCGTGTTTCCCAGCCTCAAATACATGCAAAAGTTTCAGTATTGAAGAATAGGACTCATTTAAATTATTTTATTAAACCAAAGATATTTTTTATAAAGAAATTAATGACTAAAAGTACATTTATACTTATATTTTCAAAATTTATTTATATTTTTTTTATGTGAATAAGTAAGTGTTCTTTTCGTAATACAATGTATATTTTAGAGTCGTGTTTCCCAGCCTCAAATACATGCAAAAGTTTCAGTATTGAAGAATAGGACTCATTTAAATTATTTTATTAAACCAAAGATATTTTTTATAAAGAAATTAATGACTAAAAGTACATTTATACTTATATTTTCAAAATTTATTTATATTTTTTTTATGTGAATAAGTAAGTGTTCTTTTCGTAATACAATGTATATTTTAGAGTCGTGTTTCCCAGCCTCAAATACATGCAAAAGTTTCAGTATTGAAGAATAGGACTCATTTAAATTATTTTATTAAACCAAAGATATTTTTTATAAAGAAATTAATGACTAAAAGTACATTTATACTTATATTTTCAAAATTTATTTATATTTTTTTTATGTGAATAAGTAAGTGTTCTTTTCGTAATACAATGTATATTTTAGAGTCGTGTTTCCCAGCCTCAAATACATGCAAAAGTTTCAGTATTGAAGAATAGGACTCATTTAAATTATTTTATTAAACCAAAGATATTTTTTATAAAGAAATTAATGACTAAAAGTACATTTATACTTATATTTTCAAAATTTATTTATATTTTTTTTATGTGAATAAGTAAGTGTTCTTTTCGTAATACAATGTATATTTTAGAGTCGTGTTTCCCAGCCTCAAATACATGCAAAAGTTTCAGTATTGAAGAATAGGACTCATTTAAATTATTTTATTAAACCAAAGATATTTTTTATAAAGAAATTAATGACTAAAAGTACATTTATACTTATATTTTCAAAATTTATTTATATTTTTTTTATGTGAATAAGTAAGTGTTCTTTTCGTAATACAATGTATATTTTAGAGTCGTGTTTCCCAGCCTCAAATACATGCAAAAGTTTCAGTATTGAAGAATAGGACTCATTTAAATTATTTTATTAAACCAAAGATATTTTTTATAAAGAAATTAATGACTAAAAGTACATTTATACTTATATTTTCAAAATTTATTTATATTTTTTTTATGTGAATAAGTAAGTGTTCTTTTCGTAATACAATGTATATTTTAGAGTCGTGTTTCCCAGCCTCAAATACATGCAAAAGTTTCAGTATTGAAGAATAGGACTCATTTAAATTATTTTATTAAACCAAAGATATTTTTTATAAAGAAATTAATGACTAAAAGTACATTTATACTTATATTTTCAAAATTTATTTATATTTTTTTTATGTGAATAAGTAAGTGTTCTTTTCGTAATACAATGTATATTTTAGAGTCGTGTTTCCCAGCCTCAAATACATGCAAAAGTTTCAGTATTGAAGAATAGGACTCATTTAAATTATTTTATTAAACCAAAGATATTTTTTATAAAGAAATTAATGACTAAAAGTACATTTATACTTATATTTTCAAAATTTATTTATATTTTTTTTATGTGAATAAGTAAGTGTTCTTTTCGTAATACAATGTATATTTTAGAGTCGTGTTTCCCAGCCTCAAATACATGCAAAAGTTTCAGTATTGAAGAATAGGACTCATTTAAATTATTTTATTAAACCAAAGATATTTTTTATAAAGAAATTAATGACTAAAAGTACATTTATACTTATATTTTCAAAATTTATTTATATTTTTTTTATGTGAATAAGTAAGTGTTCTTTTCGTAATACAATGTATATTTTAGAGTCGTGTTTCCCAGCCTCAAATACATGCAAAAGTTTCAGTATTGAAGAATAGGACTCATTTAAATTATTTTATTAAACCAAAGATATTTTTTATAAAGAAATTAATGACTAAAAGTACATTTATACTTATATTTTCAAAATTTATTTATATTTTTTTTATGTGAATAAGTAAGTGTTCTTTTCGTAATACAATGTATATTTTAGAGTCGTGTTTCCCAGCCTCAAATACATGCAAAAGTTTCAGTATTGAAGAATAGGACTCATTTAAATTATTTTATTAAACCAAAGATATTTTTTATAAAGAAATTAATGACTAAAAGTACATTTATACTTATATTTTCAAAATTTATTTATATTTTTTTTATGTGAATAAGTAAGTGTTCTTTTCGTAATACAATGTATATTTTAGAGTCGTGTTTCCCAGCCTCAAATACATGCAAAAGTTTCAGTATTGAAGAATAGGACTCATTTAAATTATTTTATTAAACCAAAGATATTTTTTATAAAGAAATTAATGACTAAAAGTACATTTATACTTATATTTTCAAAATTTATTTATATTTTTTTTATGTGAATAAGTAAGTGTTCTTTTCGTAATACAATGTATATTTTAGAGTCGTGTTTCCCAGCCTCAAATACATGCAAAAGTTTCAGTATTGAAGAATAGGACTCATTTAAATTATTTTATTAAACCAAAGATATTTTTTATAAAGAAATTAATGACTAAAAGTACATTTATACTTATATTTTCAAAATTTATTTATATTTTTTTTATGTGAATAAGTAAGTGTTCTTTTCGTAATACAATGTATATTTTAGAGTCGTGTTTCCCAGCCTCAAATACATGCAAAAGTTTCAGTATTGAAGAATAGGACTCATTTAAATTATTTTATTAAACCAAAGATATTTTTTATAAAGAAATTAATGACTAAAAGTACATTTATACTTATATTTTCAAAATTTATTTATATTTTTTTTATGTGAATAAGTAAGTGTTCTTTTCGTAATACAATGTATATTTTAGAGTCGTGTTTCCCAGCCTCAAATACATGCAAAAGTTTCAGTATTGAAGAATAGGACTCATTTAAATTATTTTATTAAACCAAAGATATTTTTTATAAAGAAATTAATGACTAAAAGTACATTTATACTTATATTTTCAAAATTTATTTATATTTTTTTTATGTGAATAAGTAAGTGTTCTTTTCGTAATACAATGTATATTTTAGAGTCGTGTTTCCCAGCCTCAAATACATGCAAAAGTTTCAGTATTGAAGAATAGGACTCATTTAAATTATTTTATTAAACCAAAGATATTTTTTATAAAGAAATTAATGACTAAAAGTACATTTATACTTATATTTTCAAAATTTATTTATATTTTTTTTATGTGAATAAGTAAGTGTTCTTTTCGTAATACAATGTATATTTTAGAGTCGTGTTTCCCAGCCTCAAATACATGCAAAAGTTTCAGTATTGAAGAATAGGACTCATTTAAATTATTTTATTAAACCAAAGATATTTTTTATAAAGAAATTAATGACTAAAAGTACATTTATACTTATATTTTCAAAATTTATTTATATTTTTTTTATGTGAATAAGTAAGTGTTCTTTTCGTAATACAATGTATATTTTAGAGTCGTGTTTCCCAGCCTCAAATACATGCAAAAGTTTCAGTATTGAAGAATAGGACTCATTTAAATTATTTTATTAAACCAAAGATATTTTTTATAAAGAAATTAATGACTAAAAGTACATTTATACTTATATTTTCAAAATTTATTTATATTTTTTTTATGTGAATAAGTAAGTGTTCTTTTCGTAATACAATGTATATTTTAGAGTCGTGTTTCCCAGCCTCAAATACATGCAAAAGTTTCAGTATTGAAGAATAGGACTCATTTAAATTATTTTATTAAACCAAAGATATTTTTTATAAAGAAATTAATGACTAAAAGTACATTTATACTTATATTTTCAAAATTTATTTATATTTTTTTTATGTGAATAAGTAAGTGTTCTTTTCGTAATACAATGTATATTTTAGAGTCGTGTTTCCCAGCCTCAAATACATGCAAAAGTTTCAGTATTGAAGAATAGGACTCATTTAAATTATTTTATTAAACCAAAGATATTTTTTATAAAGAAATTAATGACTAAAAGTACATTTATACTTATATTTTCAAAATTTATTTATATTTTTTTTATGTGAATAAGTAAGTGTTCTTTTCGTAATACAATGTATATTTTAGAGTCGTGTTTCCCAGCCTCAAATACATGCAAAAGTTTCAGTATTGAAGAGTAGGACTCATTTAAATTATTTTATTAAACCAAAGATATTTTTTATAAAGAAATTAATGACTAAAAGTACATTTATACTTATATTTTCAAAATTTATTTATATTTTTTTTATGTGAATAAGTAAGTGTTCTTTTCGTAATACAATGTATATTTTAGAGTCGTGTTTCCCAACCTCAAATACATGCAAAAGTTTCAGTATTGAAGAATAGGACTCATTTAAATTATTTTATTAAACCAAAGATATTTTTTATAAAGAAATTAATGACTAAAAGTACATTTATACTTATATTTTCAAAATTTATTTATATTTTTTTTATGTGAATAAGTAAGTGTTCTTTTCGTAATACAATGTATATTTTAGAGTCGTGTTTCCCAGCCTCAAATACATGCAAAAGTTTCAGTATTGAAGAATAGGACTCATTTAAATTATTTTATTAAACCAAAGATATTTTTTATAAAGAAATTAATGACTAAAAGTACATTTATACTTATATTTTCAAAATTTATTTATATTTTTTTTATGTGAATAAGTAAGTGTTCTTTTCGTAATACAATGTATATTTTAGAGTCGTGTTTCCCAACCTCAAATACATGCAAAAGTTTCAGTATTGAAGAATAGGACTCATTTAAATTATTTTATTAAACCAAAGATATTTTTTATAAAGAAATTAATGACTAAAAGTACATTTATACTTATATTTTCAAAATTTATTTATATTTTTTTTATGTGAATAAGTAAGTGTTCTTTTCGTAATACAATGTATATTTTAGAGTCGTGTTTCCCAGCCTCAAATACATGCAAAAGTTTCAGTATTGAAGAATAGGACTCATTTAAATTATTTTATTAAACCAAAGATATTTTTTATAAAGAAATTAATGACTAAAAGTACATTTATACTTATATTTTCAAAATTTATTTATATTTTTTTTATGTGAATAAGTAAGTGTTCTTTTCGTAATACAATGTATATTTTAGAGTCGTGTTTCCCAACCTCAAATACATGCAAAAGTTTCAGTATTGAAGAATAGGACTCATTTAAATTATTTTATTAAACCAAAGATATTTTTTATAAAGAAATTAATGACTAAAAGTACATTTATACTTATATTTTCAAAATTTATTTATATTTTTTTTATGTGAATAAGTAAGTGTTCTTTTCGTAATACAATGTATATTTTAGAGTCGTGTTTCCCAGCCTCAAATACATGCAAAAGTTTCAGTATTGAAGAATAGGACTCATTTAAATTATTTTATTAAACCAAAGATATTTTTTATAAAGAAATTAATGACTAAAAGTACATTTATACTTATATTTTCAAAATTTATTTATATTTTTTTTATGTGAATAAGTAAGTGTTCTTTTCGTAATACAATGTATATTTTAGAGTCGTGTTTCCCAACCTCAAATACATGCAAAAGTTTCAGTATTGAAGAATAGGACTCATTTAAATTATTTTATTAAACCAAAGATATTTTTTATAAAGAAATTAATGACTAAAAGTACATTTATACTTATATTTTCAAAATTTATTTATATTTTTTTTATGTGAATAAGTAAGTGTTCTTTTCGTAATACAATGTATATTTTAGAGTCGTGTTTCCCAGCCTCAAATACATGCAAAAGTTTCAGTATTGAAGAATAGGACTCATTTAAATTATTTTATTAAACCAAAGATATTTTTTATAAAGAAATTAATGACTAAAAGTACATTTATACTTATATTTTCAAAATTTATTTATATTTTTTTTTAAGGTTGAATAATGCAAACTTTAATAAAAAATTTGCTTTTAAAGTAGTCAACATTGTAAAATTTATATTAATTTGGGAAAATGCACTTCTTTCTTGAAACATTAGTTTAGTTTATGAAATTCCATTATGTAGGATTTTTAAATCTTGAAAGACGGAAGTACAGTATACTATTTATTCATTTCATTTTACAGCAAGTTATTTGTATCTTTATATATTTTCTAATGATGTTCTTGTAATTTTTGAAAATCTAACAGGATTTAATCTCGCACATTTTATATTGATTAAATTTTATTACATTACATTTTATTCATTAAATTTTATTACATTCAAACAATGGGGGGGGGGGGGAGGATTTAAGAAAATAAACAGGCGTGGGTTTTCAAGGGGATAAAGTTTGGGGACCGCTGTTCTAAATCAGATTGCAAGTTGTGTAGTGTGTATAGGAGATGGTTTGTATACAAGTCAATGGAATAAGTCGTAAAGATCTGTAAGCTTGGCATAATTAAATGTGCATCTAGACTTTCTTGTGACTAGTAAATTAACTAATATAAAGTAGGATTATTTTAAATTTTCTACTTTGTTTTGGTTGATTTGCTGGTGTGAAATGTCTGATGTATATCTGAAGACTCAAAATATAAAGTTATAGTCTGATGAAGATGCTTAACTATAGTAAGTTAAAAATAAATGTAATGATATAATTTGCTTGCTCGTATATTTTTCATCATGAATCAATATACTATAATACATTTAATTTATTATTCTGAAAGTATATCATAGTGTGTTTGTTAAACGATTAGTTTCTATATTTTTATATGTTTACATTGAATTTCGATTTTATATAAATTATATTTATGATCTAAAAAAACTAATAAAATAAAGTGTTTTGCAGTAATATAAGTTCTTCACTATAAAAGCATTGCTTAAATCGTTTACTAGTTAGGCATAAGTGCATCCCTCCCCCCCCCCCCCCTAAGAATACATAAAACTCTTAGTGTTAGCGTTTTAATTATTGTTTTCATTTTCAATTGTTAGAGATAACATAATCGAAAATAACTTTATTTATTATTTATATGTATTTAGAAAGAAATTACGCGATGTTTATTTGTGTATAATGAAAATTTTAAAATGATTACTTGTTTAGAAAACTTTCCGAACGTATTTCTGTAAATTCGTGTATTTAAAACAAAATTCATTAAAAATAACATCGCCTGCTGTAATAACATTGACTGGTTTCAAAAAGCGAAACGAAACTTTCGGATGATTTATATTTTTCAGAAAGGGAAATACAGTTTTATTATGTATGTACCCTTCCAAAAAAACCCTGTACTGCATATTTAAGTTGTGTTCGAGTAAAATTAATGTTATTTGAGTATTTATTTCATATTTTAAATTTAAAAAATGATTAAATTAATTTTGTTGGCACCCTTTAACATTGGAGTCTACCGGGCTGTTCCTGACATTTAACTCCAAATGACGTTGCGTCTTTACGTGCTCTCATTGGCTAGAGCTGAAGTGGCGCATCCTTATAGATATAATAACCTTGGTTAGAAGCATTAGAAACTCTGCGTGACTATTTTCAGTTCAATTCCGGAAGTAAAGGAACTTTTTCACGTCTTGATGAACTTGAAAAGACTCTTTTTGAAAATTCACGAAAACAAAAAGAATCCTCGATTGTAAATTATTTTGTGAGAAAGCAGTAATAGGAGTAAAACGATATTTGAGTATGTAAGCATTTCCATTTTCTTTGTGTTCTTAAAAAATAGTAATTCATTATAAAATAAATTCATTGCATTTTGAAACTAATCTTATTTACATTTTTCATTGGTGTATACATAGTATTAATTAACAATATAATGTAGTACAATGTATTGATGTTTCATTTTTAAGCTCCCTTTGTGGTTTTTCGCTTATGCGCTTTTTTGTCGTTGTCCCCTGCGCCCGCGCATAAGTGAGAGATCACTGTATATACCGGATGGTCAGAATTAAAACACCCCTACTCTGAGATCTCTATGCATCGAACTACTCAGTGTAAAGGCTCCAAAATTGTTGAACCTACTATTCAAAACATGGGGAAAGGGATTACGCGAAAAAAACAATTAGTTCCAGAAACACCGATAGTTGGCGCTGTGCAACAGAAAATATGCTGAAAAGACACAAAATAATCACAAAAAAACAAACACATGCGATATGGAATTTTTCCTTTTTAATTTCTTTTGCTGATATGAAAAAAAGAAGATAAAAAAGTGAAGAAACTTAAACTGTCATTGTAACTGCAATTTCGCACTGTAAGCACAAAAATTTGCATAAACCCTTGGTTTGCAGCTACTATGTTTCGGGCATAAAAGGGGATAAAACTGGGAAATTTTCATTCTTATCAGCGATGGCTATCACACTGCCAGAACGCGCTTTACTTGTGAAGCTGTTTTATGAAAACAAAGGACATGCTGCAGCTGCACTTCGAGAGTTTCGTCGACTTAATTGTGCAAAGGACCATTACTTCCACAAGCTCTCAGGAGAATGATCGCTCGATTCGAGAAAACTGGACATCTTGGAATTCAGCCGGGTCAAGGACGCAAATCGACTCGTTCAGATGTCGTTGAGGATGTTGCCACCGCTATTGTTGAACGATCAATGGATAACGCTATAGGCTGTAGTAGTGCACGTGGAGTGTCACGATACTTGGGTGTTCCCTACAGCACAGTTGGAACGTACTGAGAAACATAGTGCATTTTTTCCCGTACAAAATTAGTCCCAATCACCACTTGCTGACCATCGACAGGGAGAAGCGATATATACCTTTATATTGACTTACCTTTTGTTGGGTTATACCTTTTAGATATTTAACAATTTTAGAAATTTTGCTTTTAATCTAAATGTGTTCAGGGGTCTTGTTTACATAGTATTTCTCTTCTAGTTATCCATTTTCCAATTGTTTAGGTTTTTGATATTCTTTGTTCAAATATATTCTATTCCATAGGTTTTGTGTTAAAAACGGCAAAAGTTCGTTCTTTTTAGGTTTTAGCAATTTAAATTTATTTAAATTGGCTAATTTGTGATTCCATTTATTGCCCTTTTTATTCCCTTTAATTTGATTCCAAATTTATTGCTCTCTGTTAAAAATTCGTTAATTCATTGCAGTTTTTCGGTTTTATTCTATTTTCAGCATTTTAAATATTTCAGAATCGTCCATATTTAAATTGTTGCCGAATTCGTATTTTCCAAATCGTTTCACTTCATTTCTTTTTAATTTTCGTCTGCTCTGAAATTCCATTTCTCTTCTTTAAAATTTCGAGTTTTTAATTGGTTGATCGTAATATTAAAATCGTCTGTCATTAATTATTTTTATCGTTCATCGATAATTTTGTTGACAGTCTGTGGCAGCGATGTTTCGGAGTATATAAGCAAAATCGCGCGTTTTTTCGCTCTCTTTTGCTCTTTCCTCTTCTGTTTATTGATTAGAACCTGAGATGTGATCTGTCAAAGTTGTTGTTTTCAGCGCTTCGGCGCGAGCCGTAGTTCGAATTCGGTTTGAAATGTATCATTATTCCCGGCTGTGATGTGTGTTTTGTTTTTCAAAATGTAAATTGATTTGTTTAGTTTATAATCAATCAGCAGTCCTTGCCGCAGTGCTCTCTGGCGTTGTTTATGTCTGGAAGCTACGACGGAATGAAGAGTCTAGATAATTAGTTTCATATCATTTAAATAATGATCCAAGATGTTTCACGATTTATGTGATGTCGGCTGAGGAAGTCTTACCAGCCAATTTAGAAATTTGTTTACCCTGACAAGCTGCCAGTTCTATTTATGATAAATGGAGTTTGCATTTCCGAGCCCAATTGACGGACATATGTTAAGTTCTCCATTTTGATGTCAGTAGTCCGGTGCGGCAGTTGGGAGAAATGATTTTTATTACTCTGCGTCCAGCTGGTGTGGAGAATCCCCTTTGAGTTGAATCTCGTGGACGGCCTTTTTCCGGATTTTCTGCTGGACATAATTGTGACCCTGTGCCATGGATTTTCCTCTTCTGGTGTTCTCTGTATCGGCTTTACGTTTGGTGACTCTTCTGATGATTCTTCCTCCCACTGAACTTTGCAGTTTCTTGGAGCCTTGGTGATATAATTCTTTTCCTTCAAGTTTCAGACTAGTTTACTTTTGCATTATTTAAAATTTAATTGAACTAGCATAGAATAAGACCCCTTTAGACTTATATATTTTAGGTCACCTGAACCTGAGGTTAAGTTTAACTTTTGTTCTAAATTCCCTTTTGGCTAACTTATGTTCTTTATCACAAATTCTAGTTTAGGCAAATAATTGTATAATTTTATTATTGTTAACTTTAAAATTTAATATTCTAACGTTTTTCTACCACTATACGACCGGCCATTCCTTTTATTTATTTATTTAAGTTGTTTATTAGATTTGTTTAGTTAATGAGATGTAAAATGTTTTGAAAATTATTTTAAAAGTGAAGTTTAAAATTTTAATAAACGTTAGATTTTGAAAACCTAAAATCTGTGTTCTCTTTCTTTTACTTTTAATGCATTTTTATTTTTAGGAAAGTTCCATTTAATTACATGTAGAGTACATAATTGTACACTTAGGGTAACTGGTCAATAGGTCCACTTTCTGTTTATTTAAGACTTTCAGTTTATTGCTAGAATGTTTTCAGGTTAGATGAACTTTACAAATTTCAGATATTTTTGAGTGTTTTCAGAAGAATGATTTAGAAGTTTTAAGAATTCAAAATGTTTTGAATATTTAGAAATGTTTTGAGTATATCATAAATGCTTCTTTCCCCCCCCCCCCAACACTTTGTATATACCCTTGCATATACCTTGATATTACCTTTGTATTGACTTTTCTGGTTAGAGTTGAAGTGGATGCATCGTGGCCATGACAGATTCTATGGAGCGATGAAGCGCATTTCCATCTAAGTGGAACAGTCAACACCCATAATTGTCGCATTTGAGACACGGAAAACCCTCGTACCTTCCAAGAGATTCCACTTCACTCACCGAAAGTTACAGTCTGGTGTGGATTCACAGCCACATTCATTCTTGGATCTTTCTTTTTCGAAGAGGCTATTCCCAATGGCCCTGTGACATGCACCGTGACGGCCAGGAGATACAAAAACATGCTCGAAAATTTTGTTGTACCCCAACTGCAACAGCACCAATGTCTTGATTCAATTACCTTTATGCAAGATGGAGCGCCTCCACATATTGGACTCTGTGTACAGCAGTTTCTTCGGCAACATTTTACTAATGGTAGTCATTAGTCGTGCGTTTCCGACAACCTGGCCATCTCGTTCTCCAGATCTTAATCCCTGTGATTTTTGTCTGTGGGGATACTTAAAAAGTCTTGTTTATCGAGGACGTCTGGTAACCTTGGCAGATTTGAAAGACAGTATCACTCTGCATGTGAGAAGCATCTCAATCGACCAATTACAGTTGAACAAGCTGTCCACAGACTGCAGATTTTACATCTTGAAGAAGGGAACCATATTGAGCAGCATTCCCTGCATCGATAAGGTCCTTGTGATATGAATGTTTGGTACGTTCGTATAAAATGTGTATTTTGTGTCTTTTCAGCATATTTTCTGTTGTGCAGCGCCACCTATCGGTGTTTCTGGAACTAATTTTTTTTTCGCGTAATCCCTTTCCCCATGTCTTGAATAGTAGGTTCAACAATTTTGGAGCCTTACACTAAGTAGTTCGATGTATAGAGAGCTCAGAGTAGGGGTGTTTTAATTCTGACCACCCGGTATATATATATATATATATATATATATACATTGTGCGAATTTTGCCCACTCAGGAAAACATCCTTGAGTCGGCCCTGCCCCCTTTTAGCTTTTTGTTATCTTCGGTTTCGGCTATTTTATTTTTGTTGTGTTGTTGCTTTGTGTGTAAAAATGCATTAAAAACTTGAATATCATACAAAAATGAAAGCTAGCGCATGTTAATAGATATTACGCTTTTCTGCATTTTTAATTTTATATTTGCTACGCACAAAGCCTAACATGGCATTCGTTAGGACTTTTCAAAACAAAGTCTTCCTTCGCACAAGAAAATAAAATGGCGGATTTCGCCAAAGTCTTTATACTGAACCTGTTCCGCTGGAAGTGCAGAGTTGTCAAGAATGTTAACATACACTGCAGTATTTATGTTTCCCGCCACAGGAACTAAGGGGCTCAGGCTGAACCACGAAAAACAGCATCAAACTATGATGATGTCGTTGCCAGCAAATTTTATAGTTGGCACAACACACTCGGGAAGGAAGCGTTCACCTGGCATCCACAAAACCCAGGCGCATGCGTCGGACTGCCAGATAGTGTATTGGGATTCATCAATCCAAAGTACGTACTTGTTTCCACGGTCTAATGGCGGTGAGCGTTGCACCCCTGCAACCGACTTTTCGCATTAACCGTGCTGATGATGGGCTTGTGAGCGGCTGCCGTTGAAACCTATTTTTCAGCTCTCGACGAACAGTCTCTACAGATGACGCCAGATGCATTTTGGAACTTGCAGGTGGCCGTTGCAACCGGGGCCTTGAGATTCTTCAGCAGCACCACCATCTTCAGGGTTCGACATCTCCGATTTGTGAGTTTTTGCAGCCTACCACTTCGTTTTTCTACAGTTGTAGATCCCAGACGTGTCCATTTTATAATGACATCATTTACAGTTGATCGAGGCACCTGCACTAATGCCGAAATTTCACGAAAGGATTTGTTGCAACGATGGCACCCAATTATCATGCCGCTTATAAACTTACTCAGCTCTGCTGACTTACTCATTGTTTTTCTACGCACTTTTATGACCACGCGAGGCTGTGGTGCCCACATTTATCTCGTTCTATGACGTACGAGACCACATCCACTTCTCTGGAGGCGTGTCCGGATACTTTTGGCAATATATATATATATATATATATATATATATATATATATATATATATGCTAACCTTATTAGGTTATGGGCTCTGCATGCATTAATATTGAGTAATGAGAAATTGGAGTGTAGAAATAGTCCGTGTTTAGACGTTAGGCCTAATTATGTCGGATCTAAAAGTACAGATAGATAAATTGGACGGCGCAAGAAATTGAAGCAAATGAAAATGCACTTCGAGCAACATGATTTGACTTCTATTATTGATAGAACGCGTACTTTCCCTGTGATACCCACTGGAATTGACGATACCATTCTGTTGGATGACAATGTGTAAACGCCAAAGTACCATCAGTACCGAACGTGTTCTAGTGCTAAAAACATTAGCGTGTATGAACAGAGTAGCATTCAAAGACTGAATTTGCTCATGACTCGATTTTTTTTTCGAATGACGAAGAATCCTAAAGATAACGTTGAAACTCATGGTGCTGAGATGGAGAGAATTATATGCCGACATGAACAGCGAATTAAAACATATAGACTTCAGTTCAATTCCTACAAAACTGTTACACGATATAAAATTTTTCTCACTATGGGGCCAGAATACCAAGAGTTCAGTAATGTTCTCCAGACTGAAAAGCTTGCCACTAGCAATCTTGTAAAAAAATTGTACATGATTGAGCAGTTTGTTAAGTCTGCTACTGTGGACTATGGCACATATGCAGTTCGGACGTCTGTGTCGGAGCAAAACGCTATGCTCAAATCATTCCTGGAACTCTCCCTTAAAACAATGTCGGATTTCATAACTGCAAGAAGTGTGGGCACCTGTGTAAGGACTGTCCAAAGAAGAAGTCACATGATAATAAGCGCCTGCCTCTAAGAAATGGACAAAGTAGCTTCTATCAACCAGATATTTGGATTTGTGACTCTGATACTTTCCACCACATGACTGCAAACAAACAGTGCTTTGTAACATATGAACGTTTTCCTATGCCAGTTGAAATTTTGCTTGCTGATATGAATAAGATCTATGCATATGTATCTGACACTATGAATACTGAAGTCTGTGTTCATGGTAATTGGTACAATGCTCATATGGAAAATATTTGGTATGATCCAGATGTACGAACTCTTTTTTGTTCGACAGGCTGTTAAAAATGATGACGACGTAAAAATAGCGAAAGATATGCTGAATTTTATTGAAATAAATAATTGAAGATTGAAATAACGGCTCTTGAATTGATGGTACATATGTCATGTCCATGAATGTTCGAGTGTAGCAACGGCGTATGAAACATTATAGCTCTGGCATGAGCATCTTGTACACCAAAACAAACGACATGTTCGTAAGTTGTTAGACGTGAAGATTCACGTACCTCGTGCAACAAGCGAGTTCTGTGATGGATGTCAGTACTGGAAAGCACACTGAAACTCTTTCAAGCTACGCCCTTGCAGACCGAAGTCAATGGGTGAGATGGATCTATGTCTGTTGAGTCAGTCCTTCAGTGGTGCACGATATTATGTGTGTTTCAAAGATGTCTATGGAAAGTATCGTAAAATTTTCTTTCTGAAAAAAAAAGTGAAGTCAGTCCTTGCCTACGTGTGTTTCTCTATGAGGCTGTCTATCATGATCATATAGAAGCTTTGCGTTGTGATGTTGGAACGGAATCCGATTGAGACTCGACAGTCTCCAGAGGATCACCGATCCGGCCAGCCGACGCTCTGCCATTGAGCTACTGGTACGAAATTGCCAAAGTGGCTCTTGTTGTCAAAGCGGACTCTGCAAAGGGTGTAGCCTCGACATCGAGCACCCGAACATCAGAGAAGGAAAATAGAACTGTTGTGGAACGAGCTCGGCCTCGATCCTTGTGGGTTCGAAGCAATTGTTCACCTATTGAACCCTAGTAGCATATCACCGAAAGAAAACGAAAATTGACACGAGCTTTGGACTGGTCAACCTGTAACCAAATTAGATCATTTGCGTGTGTTCGGAACTTACTACACCCCCAAGAACTGTAGACGTAAATTGGATAACAAAAGTGTTCTAGGTCACGTTGTTAAAGCATTGCGTTGTGGCGATGAAAAAGATGTCTATCCGATTTATTTGCCTTCCCATCGTAAAATCTCCTGTGCCTCTCCAGTTACAGTAGAGGCGGAGGAAGACTCGACTCTCTAGTCAAAACGCTGTGTCAAGATATGTCAAAATGCTAGCGTTGATTCTGAAGACGTTAGATGAAGTGAGGAGAATTTCTTTTGGCAAGTGCAGCTGTTGTAGAAGAACCCGAAGATCTTTGTACTGGCTCCGGAGCTCTTTCTTCAAACGATGGAGGCTTGGGGCCATAATAGAGGATCTATGGAGCATGGGCACGAGCGTCCATAAACAGCCTGCGTAGTTGAATGCGCAGAAGCTTTATTTTTACCATAACGGGTCAGGGTCAACGGACGATGATGGAAAATAAAGCCATTAAACATCGAAATTGACCTTTGTGCTGAAATTAAAATGTGCTACTCATTATTGCCGTAGTCACTCGCTAGCGTTCTGAAGATGCATGTAATTTACTAGAAAATTCTGTATATGTGAGCGAGAAGGGAAAGGCACATAACACATTTTCTTTAAAAGACTCGTGTATATTCAGGATTTCATTGAAAGTGACTATTTTACTTTCCGGTCAATTAAAAGTGTCCATCCAAGAAGATAAATTGAGTCCTAGTTAAAAATAAAATGAGAGGTTAAGCAATTGTAAATTTCTGTTGTTTTAATGCAGAAATAATGAAAATTTCCGTACTGTTAAGCAAACGAGTATTTTGTTTTGGAAAAGTCAGGGCAAAAGGGTCTGTGTGACGTCACGTGTCCATGTTCTATAGATACTGAACGCCGCATCACATTTTTCAACCGTTTGTGAAGACCGAGATTTTATTGTTTACTGAAATAGTTTAAAAAAATGATGAAACTTTAGGGGTGCAAGTTTTCTGTTTGTCCTATATAAATATAGCTAAATGCTGTCACATAAATAGAAACTAGATTAACATAAAATGTCTTCGGAAGGCCTGAAAGAAAATATGCTTTCTCAAAATCATCTCTCCTTAATTAAACATAATTTCCTTAAATTATGACTATTACTTTCCTTATATACATAATATATACGGAAAGTATTGTGACGGGGGTTTAAAATTCGAGCTTTCGACGAAAGAGCACGTTTCAAGCATCTCTGATCACGAATCGAACATTTTTGAGGTGATGTCTGTGGAGACGATATCTCACGAACGAATGGAGCAATTCGAATGAAATTGGGTACAAAAATCACAATCCGTGAATACTGGAAGCCTATTGTTTTGAAACACAACCGAATGTTCAGAATCCCCCTAAATTTTCGAGTGAAATTTTGAGGAAAATCAAAACTTTTGAAAAAGTTACGTAAATAGACATATCTTATGTAATTTTTTATTGGTAAACGATTGACATAAACTGCAGAACGATAGCATTAACCGTTCTCGAGATATTGCACATTTTTCAAATAAATTTATAAAAAAATCAAGCAAAATAAATAAAAATATTAACTTTTAAAGAACATGTTCATATGTAATATCTTGCGATAAATTGGGTGACATCATTCTTGTGGATTTGACTTGTTCCATTCACAAGAGAAGATACTTTGAGTAATACTTTTGTATTTGAACGCCAATAGTCATTTATCTGCTGTAAGAATAACTTATTTCTCCATCCATAATGCTTGGCGAGAGTTTAACGACGAATTTGGCGGAATGTCGCCAATTTGGCGACTTTGTTAAATGTTGCAAAATTAACTAAAATCTCGTCAAATGGATAAAAATGACGCTTAATCAATGAAATTGACGACTCATTGAAGAAAATTCAATATCTTGGAAAAGAATATAAGTGTCTACTGTAAAAATAACGTTTTTTTCACTGTAAAAGTAGTAAACTCATTGCATTATATAAGGAAAGTCATGTGCTGCCCACATCAGATTTTTTAATTATTGTGTTAATATGGGGTAAAAAGTTCTCCCAATTTGAAATCTATAACTATTTTTGCGCTCAAATCTATATTCTAAAATATAGATTTTAAGACTGGGGTTCCACCAAAAAGCTAGAATCACTAGAGGTAGCCTTTCCTTTCTTTTGCGTTCCTTTCTTAAAAGCATTCCGTTCTTAAAAGCATTCATATTTTCATTCGTACGGTGTACGCCTCTTCTAAATATGGCTGTATAGTAGCATCCCTTCTCAACAATTGGCGAAATCTGGTTTCAGGCGAGAGACGGGAATAACCTTCCGGCGCTCACTATTTAACCTCCTTGGTTGAGCAGGAATTTGTTTTTACGACATGGCAACATCATGTTAGGCGGGAGAATTTTTTGCTGACTCGCTCTTCTCTTAAATTTTTCGGATACGTGAAGGTGGTGTTATATGTCAGGCCCGCTTTCGGGGCGCCTCGTGCCCCAACCATTTTATGGAGTCTTTTCCGTCTTTATTGATTGGCAGCAATTATATAATAATATTTTTTTTTATTATTGCTATGAAATCGAACCTCTGAAGAGTACTTAAATTTGAGAATCATTTTCATCCTTATGAAGAAGCTATGTAGATTTATCTTGTGAATGTGATAAAGAAAAAAAAATCTGAGTTCAGTTCAAAAGAAAATGCTGTAGTTGTGCTATATTATAGAAAGTGATGAAATTTAACTTCGTTCTGCTACAGTTATCATCTTGTATTTTTCTTCATACTTAGAGATAAATTGTTTTTTTATATGGAATCAAAATTTGCTATCAACATGTATACTTATTGAGATCTCCTTAAGTGATAAAAAATTGATCTTGTTATAAACTAATGGTGCATATAGAATATAAAAAAATAAAATAAATAAAGAACATTCTAAAATCACGATGATTGTAACATTTTCCTTGATTATGATCTTCCTCTAAAAACAAACATTGTTTGTTATCTCAGAACAATGAACTGCATTTAGGGTTATGATCTTCCTCTAAAAACAAACATTATTTTATTATCTCAGAACAATGAACTGCATTTAGGGTTCAAGAACTATTCATTTATTACAGGATAAAAGGAATGTGCTATATAATTAAAAATTATAATTATATCTTTTTTTATTATTATTAAAGTATAGGTCCTGAAGCAGGTATGTGGTTTTAATAAGTATGTAATGCTCATTTTATATAAACTTTATTATTTTTATATATATATATATATATATCTGATAACTTAAGGCGTTCACATGCAAGTATTTTTTTTTTAAATTTTATACACAACGCTTTGAAACTATTCTAAATTCTATTCCCACTATACGGTCCCATTACATTAAGTAATTTACTATTAATTTAATTTCCCTTCCTTTAATTGCATGTGAGTGTCCGACTAGTAATCAGATTTTGTGGTGGGGTTGTTGACTTCCTTGCATCAATTAATTAAGTTCCCTTGACATACTTACCACAACAAACAGTGAACAAACTACCACAATGGCACACTTTTACAATTTTCTGGATACTATAATGCGCCGTTCTAGCGCGACCGTGCCAAATCTCGCGTTCATTTGTAGAACCGAAGGGGGATAAGGATATACTGGCCATGCTTTTAAGAAAGGAAAAGATTTTAAGAAAAGAACGTTAAAGAAAGGAAAGGCTACCTCTAATGATTCTAGCTCTTTGGTGGAACCCCAGTCTTGAAATCTATATTTATGAATATAGATTTGAGCGCAAAAATTGTTACAGATTTCAAATTGGGAGAACTTTTTACCCCATATTAACACAATAATTAAAAAATCTGATGTGGGCAGCACATGACTTTCCTTATATAATGCAATGAGTTTACTACTTTTACAGTGAAAAAAACGTTATTCTTATAGTAGACACTTATATTATTTTCCAAGATATTGCGTTCCTTTCTTAAAAGCTTTTCCTTTCTTAAAAGCATGGCCAGTATATCCTTATCCCCCTTCGGTTCTACAAATGAGCGCGAGATTTGGCACGGTCGCGCTAGAACGGCGCATTATAGTATCCAGAAAATTGTAAAAGTGTGCCATTGTGGTAGTTTGTTCACTGTTTGATGTGGTAAGGCTGTCAAGGGAACTTAATTAATTGATGCAATAAAGTTAAGAACCCCACCACAAAATCTAATTATTAGTCGGACACTCACATGCAATTAAAGGACGGGAAATTAAATTAATAGTTAATTACTTAATGTAATAAGACCGTATAGTGGGAATAGAAATTAGAATAGTTTCAAAGCGTTGTGTATAAAATTAAAAAAAAATACTTGCATATGAGCGCCTTAAATTATCAGATATATATATATATATATAAATAATACAAGTTTATATAAAATGAGTATTGCATACTTATTAAAACCACATACCTGCTTCAGGACCTATACTTTAATAATAATAAAAAAATAAATAATTATAATTTTTAATTATATAGCACATTCCTTTTATCCTGTAATAAATGAATAGTTCTTGAACCCTAATAGCAGTTCATTGTTCTGAGATAATAAAATGATGTTTGTTTTTAGAGGAAGATCATAACCCTAAATGCAGTTCATTGTTCTGAGATAACAATCAATGTTTGTTTTTAGAGGAAGATCATAATCAAGGAAAATGTTACAATCATCATGATTTTAAAATGTTCTTTATTTATTTTATTTTTTTTATGTTCTATATGCACTGAAAGCCATTACTTTATAACAAGGTCAATTTTTTATCACTTAAGCAGATCTCAATAAGTATACATGTTGATAGCAAATTTTGATTCCATATAAAAAAACAATTTATCTCTAAGTATGAAGAAAAATACAAGATGATAACAATAGCAGAACGAGGTTAAATTTCATCACTTTCTATAGTATAGCACAACCACAGCATTTTCTTTTGAACTGAACTCAGATTTTTTTTTCTTTATCACATCAGAGGTTCGATTTCATAGCAATAATAAAAAAAAATATTATTATATAATTGCTGCCAATCAATAAAGACGGAAAAGACTCCATAAAATGGTTGGGGCACGAGACGCCCCGAAAGCGGGCCTGACATATAACACCACCTTCACGTATCCGAAAAATTTAAGAGAAGAGCGAGTCAGCAAAAAATTCTCCCGCCATGATGTTGCCATACCGTAAAAAAAACTCCTGCTCAACCAAGGAGGTTAAATAGTGAGCGCCGGAAGATTATTCCCGCCTGAAACCAGATTTCGCCAATTGTTGAGAAGGGATGCTACTATACAGCCATATTTGAAAGAGGCGTACACCGTACGAATGAAAATATGAGTGAATAGCAGCGTCATTATAATTTAATTTAGGAAAAGAGACAATTGGCCTATTAATGAATATAAAAAAAATAAAAGCAATTTTGAATAATAAATTTAAATTAAAATAAAAATATTTAATGAATTATAAAAAAAATGTTAATTTGGAATAGTAAAAAATATAACGTGTTGTGACGAGTCACAACACTGTTATACACAACTTTCTTTTTTAAGAATCTTAATCTACGTATTTTTAAATCTCTAAAATATACTGGTTCAAAATTCGTGGATTAAGATTCTGCAACACATTTTCTTCTTACACATTTATTTTCAATTTTGTTACGACTGTTTTAGCTTTCTTTTTCAAATTGTCATTGCAAATTATTTTCAATTAATATTTCAATTTTTTTTGTTATCCTGAAACATAGATTATATTTGTAGATAATATTTTGTTAATGAGATATAGGTAATATTTGAGCAAATCGTTGTTGTAAACAGAGTTCTATTAATTGTTAAACATTTTCTATTTTAAAGTATATTACATCCCATTTCCTGTACAGTTCATACATTAGTACTCGTGCCATCAAAAGTCAAAGAAATGACATCAACCCCTGCCTTATGTACTAGTTGTTATGAAGTTATTTTAGTTTTACAATACTTCTACTTTTAAAAAATGTAAGAAGGCATAGTATACCACTAATACTGATCTGTTCCATGTAATGAGAAACAGCACTGTACCTTTAACTATACAAAATTTAGGGGATTCCTTTCAGTTATTTTACATAATGTATCTGCACATGAAATTTCATGACGATACGTACACGCGTTTATAAATTATCTTACCCACATTTCACAGGCAAATACATATTTATAGTACACACTAACAGAGTTAAATACATATACTCACACACACAAGTACATATACGAACATACATGAACAAACATATATACATATATGCACACACATAGACAAACACACATACATATACGCACATACAGACAAACACATATATACGCGCACACACACAAACATATATGCGCACATTACATATATCTGGAGAATATTTGAACTTTGTTCATGAGGTCTTAAAACATACCTTTCCTAACCCTTCTTTTTTGTCGATTCTCACCAAATAAAACATTCAAATAACTTGATATGAATGACTCAATAATGACCTTAACAGCAATGCGCTACGGCTAAACTACGAATTTAAAACAATTGTATACATATAGTAACGTCAAAATACGAGGAAAGTCGTTAGAACACCAACGTTCCGCATACTTCTTGTTTCCTAATAAGCTGTATAGTATGCGAAATGTCTTTATTTACTTATGCCTTTAGTTATCCACTAGCCGAATACCCGTTGAAAATCAACGGTCTCGCAATATGCAACCACTGAATATTGTCATTTTTTTTAATAATTCGAATTTCACATTTATTTGGCAATTCGAATATTTTAGTGTGCGGAACCCCCTAAAGAAGAAAATATTGTAAATTTTAAATTGCGTACGTCTTCCTTTCGAACAGTACACTAAATTAAAGTCTATCTCATCCCGAAGCATACTAATTTATCATCTCCTCTTTCGAA
Source organism: Amaurobius ferox (assembly GCA_951213105.1). Lineage (NCBI taxonomy): Eukaryota > Metazoa > Arthropoda > Arachnida > Araneae > Amaurobiidae > Amaurobius > Amaurobius ferox. The sequence goes on from OX578136.1 coordinate 1,776,931, forward strand.
CGTTTTGTAAGAATAAAAGTTAAAATAAGAGGAAAAATCCTAAAAAGGATTAAAAAAAATTCTTACATCTTAAAAATTTTAATGATAATTATTATTTAAGGTGGAATTCATTCAAAAGGGATATATCTATATTTTTGTTTATAAAATTCATTTACCCAAATAAAGCTCACCTGTAAATTAAACATCTTTCTGAAGCACAAGCATTATTGTCAACAATAAACAACTCTCAATGAGGGTACCAAAATATTCATTTATTAGAAAATACTCATTTAAAATATATTTATGCAAGTTGCCATTAGTTTCTGATGTATTATTTCAGATTATTCTTCAGTAATAGATGTATGAAATATCCCAAAGGTGACACATTAGTCATCATATTTGCAATTATGCACTTGGCCTTTATCTTTAGCCACCAATATAATCAAAATCATTTAATATAGTTGCCACATTATTTTTGTAAAACACATATTTGTCATCCTTCAGTATACTCTTACATAAATTCATTATGTAATTATATTTATTACCATATTTCATATATTTAAATCAAATAATTCCAATCTCAAAACCTTCCTCATTCATAAGCTTATTTAAAATTCATCATTGTGTATAATTCTTATCATGAAATCACCTTTTCAAACCAACGAATTTCTAGATAGACTACCATCATATTTCATACTCCCAGAAATTTATTATATTTCTTATGTTCCTCAAAACTCAACCAAATGTGTCATGTTTTATTATTTGTCATTTCTCAATTGTAGATTATATCATCAGTATTAAAATTTAACCCAACAATTTCATTTTGGAATTGTGTCAGGATACTAAGAGATCCCTTCCTAGCACTGAGGCTAAATAATTATTAAAATTATAGCAAAATTGTTTGCATTAAAGGTACCCTGTTCTCCCGCTCTATTAAAATTCAGAATGTATATGCTAACATTAAAATCCATTACTGATTATCAACTTAGTGTATAAAATCAAATGAAGTTCCAACTGTTAATTTTTGCAAAACTTTCCTAATTAACCTTTTATAATTATCACCGCTGTCAGGAATTCTACCTGAGATGAGGCTATCTCACATCAGCGGCGGAAAATGTAATGCTTTTACTTAACAAATTTAAAACTCAATGTAACTTTATCTACCAATTCAAACTTATAAAAGACTAAATTCATTCTACCACATCTCCCTTAATATCTTTCTAATTCACTTCAAAATCATCAATTAAAATAATATCCATGTGTCTGTGTCTATATCTCAAAAGGTGTCTCATATTAAATTCTCTATTTCAAAATTCAAATCAATTATTTTTGTGTGTAAATTTTAAATGCTTATCATAATATGTTGTATTTCTTTAATTTATTTATTAATTATTAAGATTCATATCTTATGTTAAAATTGGTGTAAAAGGATATCTTTGTTATTCATGTATAAATCATTATAAAAATATCAATCATTATTACTATGAGCTCATATACAAACACATATACTTAACCTACAAATACAATTTTTCTTGATTAATACGATACTATAAATTTCGAATATACAACATTATATACTTGTGCAGATTATTAATTATGATATTCGTGAATCTCGTTGCTGTGGGCAATCGTTAGTAATATCATAGCTCAGTTAGCTTTGTAACACTTGTGCAGCATCTTTCTTACCGAATAAATTTATAGAATTCACATACCATGATGTTTCCACTCACTATGTAAATTCACTTGTATTAAGCTGGCTCATTTTGATTTGACTTATTGTATACACTTCAGATGCTCTTTAGATTATATTTCTTTCGGACACTTGTTGGATCATTTCGTATCACAAACGCGCTTCAATGGAGTATTCCTTTTTTTCTTTTACCAACTGGCACACAGCGAGCCGACAAAGTGCTAGTTTACCAACTAGCACTTTGTCGGGTCATGAGGTCTTTCAGTCTTGATATGTTTGATGTATACCCAATGGAATGCCTCGAGCACCCATAAGGTAGGGCCGGCGAACTTGCAAGGGTATATTTTTTGAGTTCATTCGTTTCCAACATGGCGCTATGGCCTTTGCCATTTTCACTGGCTACCATAATAATATCTAACGACATCGGCTTTACTAAAATGCTTGAAGAGTTCCCTTAAATTCTGAAGGGTCATAGTGTTCCAGTACGTATTAATACGTATTTATTGATAAGGCATTAAGAAATTGCAAATACGATTATTCGGAATTGAGACGGTGGCTCCCAGGCAGTTCGATTAGTACGTCCGATCACTGTCAGATCCAAGGGTCGAAGGGGTCGGGATCGCTGGAGTGCTCTACGGTGACGGGGTCAGAGGTTGCCTGTGATTGGCTCACTCCTTCCTCGGACCTCTGTTGTTACCGAGCGTGGAAGCTTCATGAAAGCTCTAGAATTCTCGATAGAAAGAGGCTCCCGATGTGGCCGCACCTTCGTGCTTGTCGGCGATGACCGATGCGGGATAGTTCGCACAACACATGTCTGATAAAACTTATCGAGACACGTTTCTCTGTGGAGCACACTCATAAATGAACATTTATGAAAAACTCTGTTCGCCTTGGGTTTCTTACCAGATGATTGGCTCATATACCAAATATCAAGCCTCTATCACATTTAAAGGAAGCGTGTCTCATTTATTCCAAAAGTCGAACATATTGCTATTCGGCACCCCCTAAAGTTGCAAATATTGGAAATCTGAAATTGCACACTTTCTTTCCTTCAAACTATATACCAGTTCACCAAATTTGATATCTCTATTCTATCGTGAAACATGTTTTTATATCACTACATATTTCAAACGTTTTTCTGTGTTGCACACCCTTAAATGATCATTTTTGAAAAATCGTAATAATCGCAGGTTTTTTTTACCCCATGTACTAAATTTCAAGTCTCTATCACAATGTAAAGGAGGCGTTTTTCATTTGTTCGTCAAATCGAACATTCTACTCAGCGGCACCCCCTACAATAGCAAATGTTGGAAAACTGAAATTGCACACTATCTTCTTTTCTAACTATCTACACGTATACCAAATTTGAAGTCTCTATCTCATCGCAAAGCATGCTTTTTCTATCATTTCATTTTTCGAATGTTTTTCTTTGGAGTACCCACCCCCCTTAAATATAAATTTTTAAAAAAATTCATTCTTCTTGGGTTTTCTATTAAATGATTCGCCCATATACCAAATATCAAGCCTCTATCACGTTCTAAAAGGAGTGTTTCTACTTCATTCCGAAAATCGAACATTTTTGTGTGCGACACCCGTAAAGTAGAAAATATTGGAAAACTGAAATTGTATACTTTCTTCCTTCCAAACTATCTACCAGTACACCAAATTTCAAATCTCTATCTCATCCCAAAGTATGTTTTCTTATCACTTCACCTTTCGAACGTTTTCCTCTGGAGCACCCCCTTAAATGAACGTTTTTGAAAAACTATAAACGTCTTGGGTGTTTTTATCAAATGATTATTCCATATACCAAATTTCACTCTTCTATCAAATTTTAAAGTAGCCTTTTTTCATTTATTCGGTAAATCGAACATTTTGGTAAGCTGCACCCCCCTTAAGTAGAAAATATTGGAAATCTGATATTGCACACTTTCTTCCTTTCAAACGATTTACCTTTACACCAAATTTGAAGTCTCTATCTCATCGCGTCTTAAAGTGGACGACATTTCATGTCATTGTAATGTTTGGCTAACTGCAATCTTAGGGGCTGAAATTCAGTGTTGAAATTTAGCATCAATTTTGCTAAAAATGCAGTTTTTAGGCCTCTTAAAATAAATAAAAGAAATTAATCTGAATCTTCAAATTTTCACCACATCTTACCCTACTCCCACAGTCTTAGTCTGGGAAAAATTTAGTGTCTACTCCACATTTTAGTGTCTACTCCACAAATTAATCCACAATTAAAATTTAGTGTCTACTCCACATTTTACTTGGACTCTAGGGTTGCCGAACTTCTAATATTTCAAAAAGGATCACTTTTAAGACCCTCAAAACCCCACATGGGGCATAATTTCAAAATTTCAAAATTGGTTCAATAAAACAACAACTCCATACAGAGAGTCAGGTAAAAGGTCCTATTTTGTATATTTTATCCTTTCTATTTTTAAAATTGAAAAGAAAAGTGACATTTTCAGCAGATGGAAAATTTTCAAAACAGGACGTTACTTATTAATGCATAAATGTCTATTTAAAAATACGTTGTTTTGTTTGTGAATTTCTTTCTTTATTATCATTAACATTAATTTAAAGGCGATGTCATATATTCTTGCTTATGATTGGGGAGGGGGGGGAGAAGAGAAGTTTTCTGTGTTAAGAAAAGTCATATCAAAATATTATTTGTACCATGTTACCTCAAGCAAAAAGTTATTTCAATGTTCTAACTTTGCATTATCTTCAACTGATATGAAAATTACCAATTTTAAGACCCCCCCCCCCCCCAAGAAGAAAGAACAGTTCAGAAGTTAAAAATATAAAAACTGTTTCAAAGAAGACAAATACATACAGATGATCATATGTATTATCAAATTTTGTATATTTCTTCCTTTCTATTTATAAAATTCAAATGGAAAGTGATATTTCTGTATTAAAAATTTTAAATGATAGGGAATTAGTTATTCATACTTAATGTTTGCACAGAAAATGCCATTTTGTTTGTGCATTTGAATATATGTTCAATCATTTAAATTAATTATTCATTAGATTTCATCATATTTTTTATCTTCGGGAAAAAAATCAAATCAAATAATAAATAAATGTTCATGTTTCTTACCTAATTATATATTATGAAAATAAATTTAAAACATCTATTATGCTGAAAAAATATGAAATTTAATAAAACAATTATTTTTCTCTTTAATTGCTTTGGAAAACATCTTTCTCAGATATGCTCTGATTCTTCCCCAGCAGCCTTCGGTCTGGACGAGGTACCCTGCTGGGTTGCAAACGAGGGAGAAATAGGTCAGAGGTTACATCTGATTTTGGAATCGCTGGGCATTGGCTCAGTTTCGTAGGTGTGAGAGTTAGATCAGTTTGATGTGAAACATTGAGCTGAACAGCAGTCTAGTTGCATTTCTATTGGAAATGATGTCTACTATTGGAGATGCTGCTTCATATTTTATCAGATAAATTTTTAATTTTGATTCTTAAATAGATTGTTCTCGCTGCGATCCATTTTCATCTCATAAAGCTCGAGTAAGTAAAGGCCTGAGAACAATTACTTTATAGAACAACAACAAGCAACAAACTTGCGTGATCTTATACCTGGTAAAGCTTTATGCTCAAGTAAAGGTCAATCACTGAGAATTTCAAAAAGAGTAGTTCCCATGAATATCAGACCAGTGAAATAGCCATTGAAACAGTCAACATGGCATGTAATGTATTAGGTGTCTCACCAATTAAAAACACCGAAGGCAACGCCAAAAAAATCACATGGAAAGATAAAACTCTACAAGATATGTTAACTTCACTCAAAAAGCTGTTAAACTTAGTTTGCAAAAAGTTTAGATGTTGGACTACCTTCCGAACAGTCATCAGAACTCTTCACATCTAGCTAGCTCATAGTGTGAATATTGCACTAATTTAATCCCAAAACTAAAAGGATAACAAAAGCAGTTCAACACCAGAAGAAATTAAAAATTAAAGTCTTATGCCTCAAAGTTGGGCTACTAAAACAATCATAAAGGAGTTTGGAGCTAGCCAGTATCTAGTTCACAGAACTAAAGACCTCAGAAACATAGTTCTTTCCTCAATTAAAAAAAGGTAGGACTCTTGATTTGAAAGTGAAGGAAACAGTTTGCACATTCTTCACATGTAATGAAATCAGCTGTTGTTTTGCAGGGAAGAAAAGTGTTTATCTGTACAATCTACTACAGGAATACTAGAATTAAAGCAAAAATGTTTGCTTTTAGGAAATCTTAAAAGAATTGTATACTGAATTTAAACCATCTAAATTACAAGATAGGCTTTCGCAGAGCTATGACCCAAATAGTGGGTGTATCTCAACTGGTGCTAGTGGTACTCACAGTGTATATGTATGCAGCTATCATCCAATATAAAACTAATGGTTCTAGTAATAAATATAAAGGCTGAGATATCACTTTATTGCTAAAAATGATAGTTTGCTCAACAGAAGATGAAAGCTGCATACTTGGTGAATGTTCTAAATGCCCAGGAACTTTCATTTTTTAATTAAATGCTATCGGATGCAAAACACTCGGCAATGATATTTACAATAAAAATTGATGAAATCACATTTAAATTAATGTTAATAATAAGAAAGGAACAAATGCACAGGTAAAACAACATATTTTTCGTTAGACATTTAAATAAGAATAAATAACCTCTTGTTTTTAAAAAAATTTCATATGCTGAAAATGACACTTTTTTTTTCAATTTTAAAAATAGAAAGGATAAAATATACAAAAAATCCCCTTTCACTTGATTATCTACATAGATTTGTTGTTTTATTAAATCAGTTTTTAGATTTTTAAATTATGCCCCACACGGGGATTTAGGAGTGTTAAAAATGATCATTTTTGAAATTTTGAAGTTTGGCAACCCTAAGATCCAAGTAAAAAGTGCATTAGAAGCTTAAATTTTTTGTGCTTATAAAAGACTTCCAACTCTTTAAATCAACCGTATTTTATCCATGTTTTAATTTCATCAGTTAAATTGAAAAAATCTTAAACATGAGAAAAAAAACTTCAAAAATTTCAAATTTAAGTGCTTAAAAAAGGGTTTCATTAAAAAAATATGACAATTAGTTTATATCATATGAAAGCTCGAAATCTTGGCTTTAAAATGGCACCTGAAATATTGGTTTGTGACAAATACAAGTGGTTTTATTTTAGAAAAAATGAACATAACTTTTCACAGAAATAGGATCTTGAACGATGTTTCAAGGGGCAAAATCTCCACTTCTACATTTAAAAAAAAAATTGAAATTCTGGCTTCTGCCGTCTTCCCATGTATATAAGCTAATTTTAATTTTTGATTAAAATCCACTATGATGCAACCCCCCATTCGTTGATTTGACACGGAATGACCCTTTTGTGATTTTTATCAAATGATTCGCCCATATATCAAATATCAAGACTCTATCACGTTTTAAAAGGAGTGTTTCTCCTCTATTTCGAAAATCGAATATTTTGGTGTGCGGCACCCCCTAAAGTAGAAAATATTTGTAAACTGAAATTGTACACTTTCTTCCTTTCAAACTATCTACCTTTACATCAAATTTAATATTTCTATCTCATTCCAAAGCATGGATTTTTTATCAATTCACTTTTCGAACGTTTTACTCTGGAGCACCCTCTTAAACGAACATTTTTGAAAAACTACATTCGTCTTGGGTGTTTCCGTCAAATGATTAGTCCATATACCAAATTTCAAGCCTCTATCAAATTTTAAAGGAGAGTTTTCTCATTTATTCTGTAAATAGAACATTTTAGTGTGCGGCACCCCCTTAAGAAGAAAATATTGGAGATCTGAAATTGCACACTTTCTTCCTTTCGAACGATTTACCCATACACCAAATTTGAAGTCTCTACCTCATCGTAGAGCATGCTTTCCTATCATTTCACTTTTCGAACGTTTTAGTATGCGGCACCCCCTTAAGCAGAAAATATTGGAAATCTGAAATTGCACACTTTCTTCCTTTCAAACGATTTACCTATACACCAAATTTGAAGTCTCTATCTTATCGCAAAGCATGTTTCCCTATCATTTCACTTTTCGAAAGTTTTGGTGTGAAGCACCCCCTTAAATAGAAAATATTGGAAATCCGAAATTGCACACTTTCTTCCTTTCAAACAATTTACCTATACACCAAATTTGAAGTCTCTATCTCATCGCAAAGCATGCTTTACCATCATTTCACTTTTCGAACGTTTTGGTGTGGGACACCCCCTATATAGAACGTTTTCGAAAAATTCGATTTTTCCAGGGGGTTTTATCGAACGACCGGGCCGTGTGCCAAATTGCAAGTCTCTATGTATTCGGAAGTGTCTAAAAAAAAGCGTGATAGACAGACGGACACTTGGCAATTAGTATATACTAGCCGAATACCTGTTGAAAATCAACGGTCCCACATTCAGCAACCACCGAATAAGGCAAATTTTTAAATAATTCGTGTTTCTTATTTATTCAAAAAATCGAACATTTGGTTTTGAGGCACCCCCAAAAGTTGAAAATATCGGAAAACTGAAATTGCACACATTCTTCCTTTTGAACTATCTACCCGTACATTGAATTTGAAGTCTGTATTTCATTCCGAAGCATGTTTTTTTATCAATTCGCCATTCGAACGTTTTCCTCTGGAGCACCCCCTTAAACGAAAATTTTTGAAAAACTATTCGTTTTAGGAGTTTTCATCAAATGATTAGTCCATATATTAAATTTCAAACCACTATCAAATATTAAAGGGGCCGTTTCTCATTTATTCTGAAAATCGAACATTTTTGTGTGCTGCACCCTCTTAAGTGTAAATTTGGAAAATCTGAATTTGTTTACTTTCTCCCTTCCAAACTATCTACCCGTCCACCAAATTTGAAATCTATATCTCATTCCGAAGCATGTTTTTTTTATCAATTCACCTTTCGAACGTTTCCCTCTAGAGCACCTTCTTGAACATTTTTGAAAACTATATTCGTTTTAGGAGTTTTCATCAAATGATTAGTCCATATATTAAATTTCAAACCACTATCAAATTTTAAAGGAGCCGTTTCTCATTTATTCGTAAAATCGAACATTTTGGTGTGCGGCACCCCAGTAAGTAGGAAATGGAAATGTTGGAAAACTGAAATTGCACACTTTCTTCCTTTCGAACGGTTTACCCGTATACCAAATTTGAAGTACCTATCTTATTGCAAAGCATGCTTTCCTATCATTTCACTTTTCGAACGTTTTGGTGTGGAGCATCCCTTCTAGAGAACGTTTTCAAAAAATTCGATTTTTTCCAGGGGTTTTTATCGAACGACTGAGCCGTGTACCAAATTGCAATTCTCTCTCTATTCGGGAAGTGCCTAAAAAAGCGTGACAGACAGACGGACACTTGGCAATTAGTATTTACTAGCCGATTTCCCGTTGAAAATCAACGGTCTCGCTATAAGCAATCCCTGAAGAATGTAAGTTTTATAATAATTCCCGTTTCACATTTATTCGACAAATCGAATATTTTGGTGTGCAGAACCCCCTAAAGAAGAAAATATTGGGAAACTAAATTTGCGCATTTCTTCCTCTGTTTGTCTTGTGTTTTTTATCAGATGATTGGCCCATATACCAAATATCAAGCCTCTATCACATTTAAAAGGAAGGGTACCTCATTTATTCGGAAAATCGAACATATTAACGTGCGCACCCCTTAAAGTAGCAAATATTGGAAATCTGAAATTTCACACTTTCTTCCTTTCAAACTATCTACCCTTACACCAAATTTGATATATCTATTTCATTTCGAAGCATGGTTTTTTATCAATTCACTTTTCGAACGTTTCACTCTGGAGCACCCCCTTAAACGGACATTTTTGAAAAACTATATTCTTCTTACGTGTTTCCGCCAAATGATTAGCCCGTATACCAAATTTCAAGCCTCTACAAATTTTAAAGGAGCGTTTTCTCATTTATTCTGTAAATCGAACATTTTGGTGTGCGACACCCCCTTAAGTAGAAAATATTGGAAATCTGAAATTGCACACTTTCTTCCTTTTGAACGATTTACCCATACACCAAATTTTAAGTCTCTACCTTATCGCAAAGCATGATTTCCTAGCATTTCACTTTTCGAACGTTTTAGTGTGCGGCACCCTCTTAAGTAGAAAATGTTGGAAATCTGAAATTGCACACTTTCTTCTTTTCGAACAATTTATCCATACACCAAATTTGAAGTCTCTATCTCATCGCAAAGCATGCTTTCCTATCATTTCACTTTTCGAACGTTTTAGTGTGCGGCCCCCCCCCCTCCCATAAGTAGAAAATATTGGAAATCTGAAATTGTACACTTTCTTCCTTTCGAGTGATTTACCTATACACCAAATTTGAAGTCTCTATCTCATCGTAAAGCATGCTTTCCCATCATTTCACTTTTCGAACGTTTAGGAGTGGGGCACCACCTCTAAAGAACGTTTTCGAAAAATTCGATTTTTCCAGGGGTTTTTATAGAACAACCGAAACGTGTACCAAATTGCAAGTCTCTATCTATTCGGGAAGTGCCTAAAAAAAGAGTGACAGACAGACAGACGGACGGACACTTGGCAATTAGTATATATAGATAACTAGCCGAATCCCCGTTGAAAATCAACGGTTCACATTAAGCAACCACCGAATAAGGCAAAGTTTTAAATAATTCATGTTTCTTATTTATTCGAAAAATCGAACATTTGGTTTTGAGGCACCCCCAAAAGTTGAAAATATCGGAAAACTGAAATTGCACATTTTCTTCCTTTTGAGCTATCTACCCGTACACCAAATTTGAAGTCTGTATCTGAAGTCTGTCACACCACCGAGCCGTGTACCAAATTGGAAGTCTTTATCTATTCGGGAAGTGTCTAAAAAAGCGTGACAGGCAGACAGACGCACACTTGGCAATTAGTATATACTAGCCGAATACCCGTTGAAAATCAACGGTCTCGCAATAAGCAACCCCTGAATAATGTACATTTTTAATAATTCGCGTTTCACATTTATTCGACAAATCGAATATTTTGGTGTAGAGAATCCCCTAAAGAAGAAAATGTTAGGAAACTTAATTTACGCATTTTTTCCTTTCGAATTACCTACCCTTACATTAAAGTCTATCTCATCCCGAGGCACCCCTATTTCATTATTTCTCCTTTGCGCCTGTTTTTTGTGAAGCACACCCATAAATGAACATTTTTGAAAAACTTTGTTTGTCTTTGATTTTTATCAGATGATTGGCCCATATACCAAATATAAAGCTTTTATCACATTTAAAAGCAAGCGTGCCTCATATATTCTGAAAATCGAGCATATTAATGTGCGGCACCCCTTAAAGTAGCAAATATTGGAAATATGAAATTTCATACTTTCTTCCTTTCAAACTATCTACCCGTACATCAAATTTGAAGTCTCTATCCTATCGAGAAGCATGGTTTTTCTATCACTTCACCTTTCGAACGTTTTTCTGTGTAGCACCCCGTTAATGAACATTTTTGTTAAACTGTATTCATCTTTTTTTTATGTTAAATGATTAGCCTATATACTAAATTTCAAGCCCCTATCACATTGTAAAGGAGGCGTTTTTCATTTGTTCAGCAAATCGAACATTTTAGTGAGCGGCACCCCCTACAATAGCAAATGTTGGAAAACTGAAATTGCACACTTTTTTCCTTTCCAATTTTTTACCCGTACACAAAATTTGAAGTCTCTATCTCATCTTGAAGCATGCTTTTCTGGTATTTCATCCTTCGAATGCTTTTGTGTGGAGTACCCACCCCCCTTAGATATACATTTTTGAAAAACGCTATTCTTTTTGTGATTTCTATCAGATGATTCGTCCATATACTAAATATCAAGCCTCTATCACATATAAAAGGGACGTTTCTCCTTTATTCCGAAAATCGAACATTTTTGTGTGCGGCACCCCCTAAAGTAGTAAATATTGGTAAACTGAGATTGTGTACTTTCCAAACTATCTACCTTTACACCAAATTTGATATCTCTATCTCATTCCGAAGCATGGTTTTTTATCAATTCACTTTTCGAACGTTTTACTCTGGAGCACACACCCTTAAACGAACATTTTTGAAAAACTATATTCGTCTTGGATGTTTTCGTCAAATAATTAGCCCATATACCAAATTTCAAGCCTCTATCGAATTGTAAAGGAGCCTTTTCTCATTTATTCGGTAAATCGAGCATTTTGGTGTGTGGCACCCCCTTAGGTAGAAAATATTGGAAATCTGAAATTGCACATTTTCTTCCTTTCGAAAGATTTACCCATACACCAAATTTGAAGTCTCTATCTCATCGCAAAGCATGCTTTTCTATAATTTCACTTTTCGAACGTTTTGGTGTGGAGCATCCCACATCCCATCGGACCCAGATGTTTAACGTGATCGTACTCCGCATGAACACGGCGGCAGTTATGGCAGCGGCTGGAATCGAACCCGGGCCTACCGAGTGCGACTCCAGCGCGCTAACCAATGGGCTACCGCGCCCCATTGTAGGTGTATTATTTCAGACGGTTAACTATTGTATAATGTTCTTTATATCAGTGTTTATTACAAATGAGAAAAAGTACGTAAAGGTATTGTTTTTTTATAAAAATGTTCTCATTCTATTCAAAATTCCGTTATACCAAAAGTTTGTTATAAGAAAATCTCAACATGCTATTATCGTTCACATATTTATATCAGATCGTAAGCTAATTAAAAGTATATTTTCTTTTACCTTTAAAATGAAGTAAAAGGATATTTTTAACCTCGCGGGATACCGAAATTAAAAAATTTAATTTCCGATATTCCGGGATGTAAGAAATACCCCGGATTGCAATCTCAAAATTATATCTTAGGAAGCACAAACTATTTCTTGCACGCATCTAAAGCGCTCGGTCTCACAGTTTCGTTTTCCCCAAACCGCCAAATGTCGCCCAAATGTAGAGTTTAAGATGTTTCAATGAATATTTTTTTATAATTACATCGATGGAATAATTTCTTCATGAAACTCAGCAAAATCTCCTACAATTTTTTTTATCCTCCAAAGCTTAAGGGGAGTAGAAATAATTAGAGATATGTATTTTTTCTTTCAAGGACGCTTTGCTATTCACCTTCTCTCATAAACTACAGGGGAAAGGAACGCTCTGGACGGGAAGAGTCCCTGAAGTCACATGACAACGGTTTCGGTCTTTCGTTAGGGTCGCCGAGGCTTGCTCTACCTGATTACTCCTCGAAGGGTTCCACTTGCAGGAATAGGCGTTTGTTCTGGCCGGAAGGAAAAAATTCTGTTTGGATGAGCGGCGGGTTTTAACGAGATATTGGAGCATTTCTTATTTATTTGCACAGCCAAACTTTTGCTCTCGGAGCTCTCCCATGTTTCAGCTCTTCAAAATTCTCACAAAATTCACTCATATATACTACTTCAAAATTTTATATGGCTTTATTTTATTTTTAGAGTTTTTCGAAAGTTTATTGGGTTGTTTAAAATTTGTGGCTGTTAGTTTCTTTGAATCTTTTCTTCACGTAAACGTGGAGTATTTTTGTGCATTCCACGGGACGCGCTCTTCGAAATGTTACATATCCGTTTTCATTTTTCGGGTATTTCACGTGTTACAACGCATTAGCGGTATCACATAATTGGATATCTCCGCTCTAAAACGCAGGCTTACTACGTCCATTTTGTGATTTCCCTGCTCCGAAGCGATATTTTACAGATCCAGTTTTATAGTTTCTCTGCGCCCAAACGCCAATTTAGGGATTTCCCTTCGCCTAGGCTGATGCAAAACGCCATATCCGCTGTACGGTCCTTGGACATGCTCAAAAGCTGGTTTCGATTATGATGAGACATTTAGTCCAGAAGCACGATATGACACAATGAGGCCTGTTCTGTCTGTAACTGCAAATGAGCAAATGTATCTACAATAATATCATGTAAAGACTGCCGTTTTGTATGGAACTCTGTGAAAGTTTTCATGACACAACCAGAAGAATTTGATGACAACGGTGGGCGAGTCTGTCGACTATGAAAAAGTTGTATGGACTTAAGCAAGCACCCCGGTGCTAGAACTCATGTTTCGTGAATTTCATTAAAAAACGGGAGCTAAGAGTCAGCACTGATGATCCATGTCTGTTCGTTAGAAAAAGACATGCAAAGCAACTTCCTGTTGTCATCTATGTCGATGATGGTCTTATTGTTGGGAGTGATGCAATTGGAGTGGAGGATTTTATGAATGAACTTCGTCAATCATTCAAGATCACGACAGGTTCCTTGAACCCATTTCTGGGCAGATTGCAAGATCGGCCGATGGTTCAGGTTCTATTAGCACTATGCCTACTCAAAGAAGATTCTTTCAAAGTTCGACATGGATTATACCAATGCATAGTGTCGATGCCGCGTGACAAAAATTTTGCTTGTAGTGGTGAGTAAAATGCATTGATAGAGCATAGCTGCCAACTCTCCCGGTTTTTCTCTATATCTCCCGGGTAAGTTGCTCAATCTCCCGGTTTACACTCAGCTGCCCTTATTTTCTCCCCTTTCTAGACTGAAATAACGAGAATACAAATCGTGACTTTCAGTTGTTTTCCGCTTTCAATTTTCTGCTACCGCGGTGACCGAGTGGATCGCGAGTGACGTTTGTATCTGCAGGTCACAAAAGTAAAAAAAAATCGGAAATAGGTCACGAATGTTCCGAAAATATCACAAAATAAGAAACGAACTCACAAATTTTGAGATCGAAGTTTTCCTGTTCTTTCATCTAAAAATCCGTTTCCCAGCTATCGCGTAACCGGCGCTCGCAAACGGCGATAATTCCCTCAATGTCACTTGGAGAGAGAGAGAGAGAGATGACCAATGATTCTCTAATTAATGTGGAAAAAACGCATTTGCATCAACTGTATACAAAACTATTTTTCAAACGTATTATTAATGAAATGAAAGGCTATTTTGCAGCAGCGTCGCGAAAAACGGCAGGCACAATATAAGGCGCGATCCTCCTTATATTTCGTTTAATTGTGAAAATAATTTCCACTTTCTGTCTGCATCGTCAAAATTATTTATAATTATTTCGTATTTTATATAGAAAAACTATTGTTCAAACGCATTATGAATGAAATGAAAGGCTATTTTGCAGCACTATCGCGAAAAACGGCATTTGTGCGCGATCCTTCTTATAATCCGTTTAATTGTGAAAATAAATTCCACTTTGCAACCTGTCTGCATCGTCAAAATTATTTATAATTATTTCGTATTTTATACAGAGAAACAATTTTTCAAAAGTACTACTGATGAAATGAAGAACTATTTTCTGAATATTAAAACAATAATTTGGGTATGTTTTGAGTGGTCACATTATTTTGTGTTTCGTTGTGCCTCGCAGTCATCCTGGAATGGTCACAGAAATTCGGATTCGTGTCCATTTTAAAATGCAGAGTTTTTATCATATCCATGAAATGATTCTCATCATTGTAAAACTTTTTGGAAGTGTTCGTTTTTATTCCCCTCGATTTGGGAGCGGCGAAAGTTCCGTCTCCATGAATCACCTGTCTTGTCCAACTTCTGCGGCAAAAACTTTCTTCCTCCGTTTGTGATTTACGGACATCGCGAGCATCCATCAAGCGCCGAGGAAAGGGTGAAAAAGAATCATTCATTTCTCGTTACAGTCGGGAAAAGAAATGCTTTTCTTCCATCTTACCCGCGTCCTCATAGCGGTGGAGATCATTTAATGGGTCGCACGCTATAGATTTTAGCTAGGGTGCAAAACTTCCGATAGTCCAGGATGGCACTGATTAAAGTATCGGACGTCGAACTCGTGACGAAAATGAATTGACGATGAAATAACGGGATACTTTTCGGCCTCAGACTCCGCACAGAACGTGAAAGAAAAATGACTAGGAACATACATCTGCGAACATAAATTCAATGAACATGAATCTGGACATAAAAGTCTATTACGGTAGATGTACCCCAGTACAGACGAATGCACCCGAACAGTATCGGCCATATAGTTTTGGGTTTTTTGGACACTTGCTACCCTCTGTTTTACAAACGATGGGTCTTTTTCTCGTAATCTGCTTATGCGACACTGGAGCCAGGCTCCTATGCAAAGCATCCTCTTGCTCCTCTGTCGGCGGCTCTGGGCCGAATGCGATCCGTGACGCTAGAAATGTGTTCCTTCAGTGATAGAAGCTAAACAATATAAAATAATTGAGCTTCATCCGCGAAACTCGGCATGCAAATGCCGTTTTAAAAGCTATACAAATGATCCAAGTGTCGACGTCATTGATGTTATAGGGCTCATGTAACGCGCACGAGAAAGGCGCATCGTACTGCATTGAAAACGACCGGTGTTTTCACTCACGGACAATTGGAACCACATTTTCTGATTTGATGCTGTAAGTTGTGTACAAATATGCCTTTCAGACGTACTCGACGGCGCTACGAACAATCTTCGTATTGAGAGAGAGGTCGCATCACAGGCCCAGCGGAAGCTGGTGGCTCCAACAGATTCAGATTCACTCCTACTCCCGCGGCAACCTAATGCCGACCACGAGGGGAGGAGGCAAGGATGCAAAATCTCCAATACGGCGAAGCCGCATCCGGGGGCCATGTTCTCGACGGGATCATTCACCGGGCAGGGTCCCGAAGAACACCCATCAAGTCAGACCCCAGCCACCGTCTGGACCTTGGCTCAGGCCATGAATAGACACAGTCCAGTGGTCACGGACACCCGGAAGAATTGGAGCCTGATAAACTCGCTGGTTCGACGGACAGTTCATCGTCTACCAGGTAACCCGATTACTATGCCCCCCAGGTTGGAGGACCAGAGCTACAGAGCTAAGAACCGTAATCACCAATCTAAGGGTGGCCCGCCCCGGGGGAGATGGTGAGTCCAACAAGCATATCAGTCGATATTGTAGTTGGCAACAGTGGATCAGAGAAGACACATGTAACCGTCGCAGAGGCCCAGGACGCTCCAGGTAGACAACTGCTCCAGAGGATCGCGCAGCCAGGAGAAGAGCCACGTCCACACCAATGGCACCGCTATCAACCATTCGAAGGCATTTTCCATCCTCCATGCATCCTATATCATGGGACGCTATTCGGAGGTGACTGGCAGAAGGTGAAATTAGGTGTCGACGTCCATAAAGGCGCATACCACTGGTCCCTCAACATAGGCAGAGCCATCTGAATGGGTGCCGAGCTTGGTCAACCTGGATAGTGCCAGAAAGCATGTTTTCTTTAGCGACGAATTCCGCTGCTCTCTCGGTGCTGATGACCGCCGCATACGTGTGTAAAAGAGTTTTGGCCAGTGTTACAATTCCGCATTTGTTGTCTTCTTCTTCAACCCGGACCGTCCGACCTACCAGGCAGTGTAAAATATTTGTTTTGACAGCCGGGAAGTAGCACCCAATTTAGACCGGAACCCAGTGATAAAAACCTTATACACCAGACCCACATATTTAATGTGCTCGTACCTAGTAAGAATAGGGAGTCGGCATGTGGGGGGGGGGGGGGATGATCTGCAGATTCCATGCGTGCTATTTTTGGAGTCTCTTGAAATACAGCAGTGTTCATAGAATTTTTTCGGGTAGGTTGCTTAGGGCGGCTGTGAGAAAATAAAATTATTTGTAATTAGAATGATTTTAAAGGGTGTTATTCCTCCCCCCCCCCTCCGATATTTAACCAATTTTGCAAGGTTGGGAAGGTAATCTGTTTTTTAAATAATACAAAATATTTTTGAAATAAAATATAGCCAAAAATACAGAATCCATACCTTTCGAAGTAAAGCAAATATTTATTGGAAAGTTAACACAAAACTTTCTTGGAGAAAGCAGGCATGTTAGTTAGGTGACAATTGTAAGCCCTCTTCTTCAAGCCAAAAGCATAGGTAGTATGCTCCCTTAACAACCACTATAAGAATGAACTGTTTGCTGATCGAACAGTTCTTTCTTATTCTTAACTGCGTTTATTTAGGACGTATCAAGGGAGCTTATTTATGGCGTATCAAAGGCGTTTCTGTATTATTTAAGTAGCGGGCGCTTATTTAAGATCCGTGTAACGCCGGGTAATTCATTCTAGTAGTTAATAATTGTAGGTAATCCAAGCCAATATATATATGCAGTACATAAGACAATACATTTATAACTTTTATATAGCTATATTACTTTCAAAACTTGTTGAAAAAGAGAAACTAACAATTTTTTCTGCAGGCAAATATTCTGCTACCCTCATTTGTCCATTTAGTATTATCAAATAATAATATATAATATATCTGTTTTATGTATTTTTATATATTATAGGAGGATTATAAAATTTTCTCAATGAAATGATAATAAGAATAAAGCCTCACTTATGAGTTTTTCATTCAAAAATACTTTTGCCATGGGAATTAGACTATCCTGATCCTGAATTTAAAATGGTCCATTAAATCGAACGTCAAATGGATGCATTCATTGTTTACTTTCCCCGCAATACATGGTAATGTAGAATAGGAAAGTATTGGAATCATGCCGAAAATCTTAATTCGAGTTTTCGATGGATTTTTGGAATATCTAGAACACGAGAAAACCATTTTTAGCGTGTCTGTGCAATATATGTATCCACTCTAACTCAAAAACGAATGGACCCAATTTCATAAAATTCGGTAGGTAAATCACTTGGGTGTGACGCTGATGCTGATTAGTTTGGGGTACGATCTACCTTTTTTGCGAAATCGCCTCTATCCACTCTAGCTTAAAAACTAATCAATCAAATTTTACAAAATTGGGTACATAAGTTACTTCTGAGTTCTCCTGGTGCTGATTAGATTTTGATACGATTCGGAACAAAATAACCTGCCTTTTTTTGCGAAATGGCCCTCAAAAATTGTCCAAACCTAAAATAAACAAGAAAGATCAATCATGCATAAAGCATTGATTATGAAACACTTTCCAACCTCAATGCAATTTTATTTAAACATCTCTAAAATGCGATACATTCCTCGGTAATATTTTTTAAACTATCACAATACTACGATAATTTATTATATTTGTAAACTTCATCGAAAACAAATGAAATTTATTCAAATGACGTCATCGAAATATAACACGCCTGGATCTCTCTATAAAAGCAGCATTTCATTTCTTTTTTCCATTCATTTCATTCATCACAATACTCTAATAATTTATTTTATTTAAAAACTTAAGCCCATGAAAGTACAAGTAATTAAACTCAATGTACAATTTAGACATTATTTGCAGATAATAACATCCAAGTACCACATTCACAGTATAAGATTTATTTTTAAAATATTAAGATCTTAAAATACTATAAATTTGTCGCAGCTATGAACGAACCGAACCTATCCACGCAACGTCCAATTACTCCCTATTTTAATTACTGCTTAATTTTTATAATTATGAATAGGTGATCATAAGTAATTAAAAACAGGGAGTAAATAAGCAGTAATTAAAATAGGGAGTAATTAAGCAGTAATTAAAAATAGGGAGTAATTAAGAAAGATCTGCTTTGGACAATGACGCCATCTTGTGAACTTTGGACTGATGACGTCATCATATGTTAGATCTTAGATAAGATAAGCTCTCATTTTAGTATTGTAGTTAGTGTGCATATCGTTCATTTCTAGTTTGGATGTCGGCTGGTGAAGACCTCATTCTGTAAGTTTATTTTCATGTTTTTGCTAACTATTCTTGTATATTCCGTGCGATGTGGTAAGCATATCCCCAAAAGATATAAAAATACACAAAATTTTCCTATGTATTTAATGATAGTGTGATTAAAAATTATGAATTTTAACTAAGTTTGGTACATATTTCCACTTTATGATTTCGAAAATGAATAAAATAATGTAGACAGTCTCCCGCGTAGATAACAATTGCGCTTAGCGCAAACCAATGTTGTACGATTCATTGAAAATTACAAGTTCTAACCACTTCATATCTTACGTAATCTATTTGCGCACGGCACTCTATTTAGGTCACGTGATTAGTCTTATGTCTTGCCCGAAAGGTCATTTCAACCTTGGACGTTGCGTGGATAGGTTCGGTTCGTTCATAGCTGCGACAAATTTATAGTATTTTAAGATCTTATTGTTTTAAAAATAAATCTTATGCTGTGAATGTGGTACTTGGATGTTATTATCTGCAAATAATGTCTAAAATTCAATGTATGCCATCACTCGAACAGTAAATTTCTAGTGGAAATAGTGTGGAGTTGTCGGTTCCTGTCCTTGATGAAACAAAATCTGTGGATATTGTCTCAGATGTGATTAATTCACCTTCATCAAAGTTTGTGGTGGATTGGTTAGACACCTATCTCATGTCTTCCATAGCCCCAGCAGAAACACCTACTACTGCCAATTCACAAGTCCTCACCGAGGTCGGAAACTCATCTCAAGATCTGCCTTCTTGTGTCCTAACACACAGCGGAGTGTTATCCCCCACTAGAGAATCTGTTTCGACTGAACCTACTTCTTCAGATTCCGTGCACGATGCGCTCCGTCGTTGGCATTCAGGTTCTGGTGTCTATGTATATTTGAAACTTCGCCATGAGAAGCTAAAAGTGCATATATGGAGATATATCTGTAACGAACGAAATGAGCTAGTGCCTACGCGTGAATGGGTTACATTGTCACCTGCTACTTGGAGTGAATTTTCACAAAAATTGTGGTCGTTCCATTGTCTATATGCGGATACCTCTTTCGTCAGTCGCAATGAGTTGTTCTGTTTCAATGACAATGGAAAACTTCATTTACGGAAGATAATTCAATTATATGATTCAAAATTTTGTCTAACGCAGTGTCATATTACCTTAGATAAATATCAAATAGCATGTTTAATGAATTGTGTCAACAACATTAGTATGGAACTTCGAGAAAGTATATTTATAGAGTGGCTTCCTGCTCAAGTATTAAAAATAAAGGACACGATAACCTTTCTACCATCAGTTATTTGTGACAAAAATTTTGCATTCGAACAATTAATCTCTTGTATTCATGAGAGCATGATGTGCCATGTAAGAAAACTTTTCAAATGTGTTGGCTGTGTTAGTCAAATTGAAGATCAAAGTTAACACGAATGCCTTTACAGCACTCCATTAGAAATGCACAGAGTGGCTGAACAGGTACTTCTAAATCTTGACATTAATAACATAGAAAAGAAAGTTTTGTTGCGTGGTGAAGAAGTCTTTTATTGGTATGATCGAAATTTTTTCAAGTCATTTAAATCAGAGGACTATGAATGCGCAATAAGAAAATTATTTTAACTTGTTTGTTTAAATGTGCAACAAATAATGCTTAATGTGTATTTTATGAAGAATTGATTCATTAAACAGATTTTTATCTTTCAAACTGAACTCCTTATTTACGTTCATCAACTCATTTTTAACATGTTCTATTTAAAAATGCTATGTGCTCGTAGGTTATGTGTCTATACACTCAAGTATAACAAGTTAGTAATATCGCTTTTTAAAATAAAATACAAAAAATTAAAATTAAATTTATTCGAATCATATCAAATGTTTACAGTGTGAGTTTCGTAATGAACAATATTTACACTTTACAGAGATTAATTCATAAAATTTATATTCAGTGTTAAAATTCTGAAATTATATACCCTTATTCATTAAAAATAAATGCTAAGTTTTATGTTCCATTCTCTAAAAGTATGAAGATTCATAAGGAATGTGGTGTTTCAATCTCTAAGAATAGGTAAAAATTCAGCCCTAGTTTCCTAAAAGTCTACGAAGTTTGGGATTTATTTCGTAGGAAGTGTAAAATTTTGTCTCAGATTTCAGTTTAGTCCTGTTATTTTCCACGTGTTGTTAAATACGTACATGCAAATGTGGGCATTCATTATGAATTGAATGGTTTTATGGTGCACCTACAGCCGCGAAATCATAACATTCCTATTTGTATGTCAATAATGTCTCGTATTAAGATATCAAAACTCATTACATGTTTCTTTTAAAGTGTTAAATGCATATCTTTCATATTTTAATATTATTACAATGTACTACACTTGGTCTAGAAGGTCAGTCTTTCATTTAAATTCAATGTTGACAATCGCATATCCTTAAAAAATCGTTAAGTGATATTCTATTCCCCTAAAATTCATGACAGTTTTAAAAATATACCGATTTAAGGGCTTTAGATGTTTCTGTAACATTAAAAACATATCTCTTATTCAGTAATTATCCACTAAGTATTGTGCAATTTTTGCAAATTTCATTAAAATATCATTATTTTAAGCGATAAAGGAGTCTTGCGGCTTATATAACATTAAAAAATTCACTCTTAGTTCCCCAAACGATTGCTAAGAACCAAACAATTCACTAAAATCATGAAGTTTTAGGGTCTTAGACCTCTTGGAATATCGAAAACACATACTTCTAATTCCTCGAACATGCACTATGTGTCGAGTAATTTTTGCTAAATTTAATTTAAATGCCATAATTTTAAGCGATAAAGGAATCTTAGACCTTGTGTAAGATTAAAAAACTCCTAGTTCATCAAACATTCGCTAAGAACTAAGCAGTTCGGTAAAATAGTAAAATTTTACGGATGCATTCATGTCTTTGAAAATGCTCGATTCGTGTTCCTTAGCTTGTTAAATTCTAAACCTCGGTGAAAATTACACCCATCACTTTAAAAATGGTTAAATCGTATACAATACACTATATCGTTAAAATCATGGATGAGATACACTATTTCACTCTTTACAGTTAAATTTACCTCATTTTTAGAACTCAATTAAAATTCATTAATATCCCAGTGTCAAAAAAATAATGATCACACTGTGTATTCCGTAAACATTCAATTCTTCATATTGAAATCTATTATTTAATTAAAAAAAATAATCACTATTTTAACACAGAACATGATCATCGTCCTTAAAATTCAACTCATTTTTATAACTCAATTAAAATTCATTCAATCATTAGTAACTTAGCGGGAAAAATTAATGATTGTCGCTAACATCATTTAAACCCTAACACTGAAAATTTGTCACAAAATTCACTCATTAGTGTCTTAGCGTTAAAAAATTAATTAGCAACGCACTTAACATAATTAAACCGATCCATTCATACCAAAATTATCCAAGCACAAAATTATCCAAGTACCCTGAAATCCATTAGTCCTCTATTCAATTAAAGTTCACTCACTCAATGGCATCTTAGCGCCATTTTTTTTCTAATGTATAACATGCATGTATTTAAAAAAAAAAAAAAATAGAAAATCGAACATACCCTTTCTTTATAGAAATGGATCGTACGATTTTCGAATATATTATAGGCTATTTCCTAAACTAGAAATGGCACACACTCATTTTTTTTAATGTATGGCATGCATGTACTATTTCTACATAGGATCTTGCTCTTTTCTAATACATAACATTTTAGATGACTCTAAAATAATCCAGTATACTATTAAAAATAATATGGATTCTATTTTTAGAAGACTTTGGTAAGAACATCCATGTCACACATTTGCTCCATACATATGCAAGTCACACCTGGGCACAACATTAACTTGTGAAGCTTTCAGTACTTTGCATTTTCTTATTTTAAAAATATCTCCCAAGTTTTACATTCACTGATAATTCAGTACACCTATTCATTTTAACTACGTCCTTTATAGCAAAGTCTTGAATTTCCCATATATTTGAAAAGAAATCAATACAGCCATTTTTCATAGCTAAAAACAGTCGAAACCGATTCAGCAGGTTCTGAAACTTGGCATAAAAAATCGCGTGGCACACACAATCTTTCTGAAAAGTGTCGAGTCGTGTTCAGTATATAACCTGTTCAGTATATAACCTTGTTCGTATTATAACCTGTCCCTAAAATCACACATGGTATGTGAAAATAGACATTCAGTGTGAATTAAAATAGTTAAAGTTTCGTGTTAGGCGTTTCATAGCATTTTTATGAATATCATTAAAAAAAATCTGACAACATTTCCCAGTAAAATTAAAAAAATATTGTCAAAACGTGTCCAGTAAGTATTATAACCTATCCCTAAAATCTTGCAGGCTTTTAAAACATAAATCTTGGCCGGTATACACACACATCTCTTCTAAAAGATTCAAATCCTGTTCCCAAGTTGTGGTAAAATTTTTAACATCAAAAATGTGATATGCTAGTTCACTTTGGAGTGCTAAAAATCTCCCATTACTTCATCAATGGCTTGCCACAAAAATCATTTCATTAAAATTATTAAAATCCAATAACACACCCGTTCCCTAACATACATTCTGTTATTAAAATTCATTGATGAACGGTCAACGTAAAAATAAAATTATCTTCGTTCATTAAAACATTTATGAGCGTGAAGCTTTACTAAAAATATTAAGTCATCGTTCGACTACCTAATTAAAAGAATCATTAACACAAAGACCGCATTCAGAAATTAATTCTATTAAAATTCAATAACACGCATGTATTTCATTCAAGCGCCAATAGAGGGAGCCATCACCGCCCAAAATTTCGTAAATGTCTACAAGCACTTTCCAAAAATGAACCATTCCATAAAAAAAATAATTAACCTCGTTTAAATCATAAAAAAAATAATCCTCCTATTAAAATTCAATTATGACTACATTCCATTTTTGCATAATAAATTTTATTCATTTATTAAAAATTAATTAAAACCTTAATTCATTCGCACAATCCCCTCGTGAAAGATCAGAAAATTATCTAAGTACCCAGCTTTCCCACTCCTTTCGCAGGAAAGACATCATTCATTCATCGTCTGCCTTTAAGTCTCAGTCTGTATACTGGTTAAAGCACTTTCCTACGGTGCGAGTGGTCCCGAGTTCGAATCCAACTCCGTCCAGAACCAATTATTTTCTTTTAGCCAACACAGTTCTCCAACCTGTCAATAGAGGACGCCAACAAAATTTCCAAGATATCCTCCAAGGTTTTGTTCAACCCCACTCTTTGTGTCAACAGTTGATGTCATCCGATAATCTTATCGAGTGACGTCATCCGATAAGATATGCTTATCGGATGACGTCATTACATTGAAATGCAATCCGCAAATCCGCCTGCTGGTGTTGAACTGTCATTCCTCTACTACTTTTATAAGAGGTTTTAATTTTTTGATGACTTTTTCAAAATTTCACTCGAAAATTTAGAAGGGTTCTGAACATCCGATTGCATATAAAAACAATCTGATGTGGGCAGCATATAACTTTCCTTATATAATGCAATGAATTTACTACTTTTACAGTAAAAAAATAGATTATTTTTATAGTAGTTATTTGTATTCTTTCCAAGATATTGAATTTTCGTCAATGAGTCGTCATTTCCCATGTCGTCATCATCAATGCGTCGTCATTGATTTAGCGTCAGTTTTATCCATTTGGCGAGTTTTTCACTAATTTAGCAACATTTAAAAAAGTCGCCAAGTTGGCGACATTCCACCAAATTCGTCGCCAAAATATCGCCAAGCGTTATGGACGAAGGAATAAGTTATTCTTACAGCAGATAAATAACTATTGGCGTCCAAATATAAAAGTATTACTCAAAGTATCTTTTTTCATGAATGGAATGAGCTAGATCCACGAGAATGATGTCACGCAATTTATCGCATGGTATTACATATGAAAAGTGAACATGTTTCTCAATAGGAAATATTTTTTTTTATTTTATATGACTTTTTGACAATTTTTTTGAAAAATATGCAATATCTCAAGAACGGTTCATGTTAGCGTTCTAAAATTTATGCCAATCGTTTTCTCTTGAAAAATTACATAAGAAATGTCTATTTGCGTAACTTTATTAGCGGTTTTGATTTTTTGACAATTTTTTCAAAATTTCACTCGAAAATTTAGGGGGTTCTGAACATTCACTTCAAAAATGTTTAATTCGTGATCAGGGATGCTTGAAAGGTGCTCTCCCGTCGAAAACTCGAATTCGAATTTTCGACCCCGTCACAATACTTTCCTTATACATTATGTATATAAGGAAAGTAAAAAAAAAAACAAAAAACGCATATTAAAGTTCTTCCATAGAAAATGGGGAATGTAGTAAAAAATATAACCTATTTTGTGAAGCACATCTTCGCTGTTCGAAATATCATGTAAGCGTTGGTATGTATAAAATCAAAATTTTGGTGCATTTGTTTAAATTATATGTAAAATGCATTTTATTTTCCTTCAAGTACAGCATATAGCAACATCAGGAACTAGTCCATTTTATAAAATATGTCTTCACCGTGCAAAATTTCGTATGTTTTAGTACGTTTCAAATCGAAGTTATTTCAATTTAAATTATTTATTGTATAGAAACACATGTTATGACTCGCACATAAGATAGATTAGAATGGTATCGTAAATGTAGATACATCTAATATTAACACATGTCTAAAAGTTTTGAAATCTGAAAGTTATTCCACGCAAAATCACTAAGTAATCACAATCTAAATCATTTCAAATGTTGTCAAGTTACCATTCAAAGAGTAAATTACACCTCAATGTTTATTTAAAAGCGTAAAATGTTTAATAGCTATAACATTTAACTAGTATGTAAAAATCTAAATACTCGGTGAAATACTTTGATTGTAGATATAAATTAAAGTCCAAAATATATTATGTACCTAACGCTGATTTCTAGATCTTGTTTTACGTACGGTCTTATTAAAATGATATTCAAAGATCGCACAAATAAGTTTTGCAAGCAAAATATCGTAAAGTAGACTATTAAACAACCTCGTGCTTCTCAATAACGCCAATAATGTGTGTGTTCAGCTAGCATGCCCTTGCAAAATGTTTAAATGCATGAGTATCTAGTTTTACTAAAACAAATAGTGCATTCCAAAAACTCCAAAAGTTATTCACAAAACAAAATATATGTAACTCATAGTATGCAGTAAAATGGAATGCATTGTAAAATATATTAAAGTTATGGTCAAACATGTTAAAATAATGTATATTTCATTATCACATTCAAGGTATCATATTTTGTATGAAACGCCATTGTGTCATATTTCAAAATTACTACTTTATATTTCAGCATTATCCTTCATAGTTTGTGATAATTAACTCAAAATATAAATCGCAAGGAAATTTATTTTTCAAGACCTGAAACGAAATGAACGTTTAAAGTATAGCATACCTCTAACTTAGAATATCTTCTATATGTAAATAAGCATTGTGCATAAGGATAAATAAGCATTGTGCATAAAATAAGAGAATATAGCATATATACTAAAACGGTGCAACTTTAAAAAAAAATACACTGCATTTGCACGTAAACTAGCTATTCAGAACGTAATTCAGTTACATTGTATATATAAACACAAGTAGAGCAAAAGCAAACTTATTGGTAAGACCGCTAAATCCAGTCGAATTATGTTTAAAATGATAAAGAAAATATACAGTCAAGAAACAAAATTTATATATTCGAGTTATATAAAATACGAACTTTCGTCTAAAATCCTGAAAACATATAAACTTGTATAAGAAATTTAACTTATAAGGCGGTATGCACACATAGCAATCTATTTGAGAGAAATATTCTTCGAATTCTTAAAAATGGTTAACATTAATTTTCATTCTAACCTGAATAAAATACAGCGATTTACACGTAAGCGCAAATGTCGCATATTTAATTAAAATTCATAAAAATATGTACTAACTCAACTGGCACTCTAAAAATATTGTAAATGCATAATTAATCTGATAACGCAAATTTTGTAAAGTATATTTTCTAATTTTCCTTTATTAATAAAATTCATCAATTCTTCATAATCGATCACCGCAGACACATCGCAAAATCTTCTTCCGAACTAATTGATAACGCACCCTTCACTCCGCAACTGATAAGATGCATCCCATGTTAAAAGTATAGCACCGCATTATTTAGAACTTTCACCCATGTTAAAGTATAGTTGCGCATTTTCGCATGCGGAACCGATGTTAAAGTATAGCTGCGCATTAAGTTAGACCTCTCCCCATGTTAAAGTATAGCTGCGCATTGAGTTAGAACTCTTGTTTTCTCCCTACCTATAATATTCAAACCTAAGTTATTTGTTTTATAATTATTAAAAAACTAACCTCACTAAGCTAAGTATCTTTCATTTCAAGATATTTTCGTATGTGCTCAGAGTGACTCAAACGAAAGCGGATGTATTTATCAAGACTTGAGGAAAATATCATTGGATAGGGATTCTACAGATATCGATGTTTTAGATTTGCATCTTGCTAGATATTTTGGCACTTACTTCAAAATCTTTAAGGTCAACCAACCTCCGTTGATCAATACATGTGCTTTCATGCAGATTTAAAAAAAATAATGAAAGGCCGCAAATGAACTTCTCAAAATGCAGTTTAAATTTAAAATGGAATGCTTTCATTTTGTTGCAGACTCCAGATCGACGATAAGAGCCATTGCGTCCCAGTAGCTTCAGGGTTCGATTCCCGGTTGGTGCAGCAAGCACAGTTTCAGCTCTTTGCAGTGTTGCAAATAGATAGTCGTCGTTTTTGAAACATCGATGAGTGGATGTTTCAAAATGCTGAGTGATGAGTTGATGTTCATAGATGCTTTCGAAAAAAACATTCGAGGTTTTCTGCCAACCATTTTCGGAGTGGTTCCCGATAAGCGTAATAAACATCGTATTGGGAATCCAATTGCACGGCACACTCAACATTGCACATATAAAACGGAAATTTTGTATACCATCGAATGCTGTCAAAATGTATTATTTTTATTAGTACTCATTTAATAATAAATATTTCAAATAGGCTTGAATATTAAAATTTATATAAATTTTGTTTGGGGTTTCCAGTAGAAAAGCATGCAAGAACAATTTTCTTAAAAAGTGGGAGTGTAATATGTCTCTGTCGCAGACCAAACGGCGCCTTCGGAGTGTTTTCTCCAGAAGACATTCTTTCCCCGACGTCACGCTGTGGTTTCTAGAATTTCGAGTCAGAAGAAGGGTTGTCCAACTTCCGGAATGTTGCAGAAACTAGACGAAATAACGATTCGTTCAGGAGATTAGTCTAGAGATCATTCTAGAGATCATTCTGGAAACATCTCCAGAAAGATTTCCAGAAGTTTCTATTGAGAGACTCAGTGGACCACTTTTGGGGCTGTTTCGAGAATAGAAGCTTAAATTATTTTCGTTAGTTGAGAATAATATCGCTTCTTCTGTGAAATGATTTAAGTGCTGTAGTGTGACTGTAGAATGTTCCTGTGTTACTTAAAAGACTCTGAACTTCTTCTCGAGGATACGTTTCGTAACAATATGAATTCCATAAAGAAGAAAACCCATTCGTTCCTGTGTTATTTGTGAAGACTGTGTTACTCCTGTGTTACTTGAACGACTCTGAACTTCTTGTATCGATTTTCGAGAATGCGTTTCGTAGCAATATGAATACCATAAATAAGAAAACCTATTTAACATAAGGAATAGATAAAAATCTTCTTAAATCCGCTTCAAATTTTCTCTTCAATCTGAATTTATAACGATCCATGAGGGCTGCCTTTTAAGATTTTGGAAATAACTAGGAAGACGGCCTTTAGAGAAAATTTTCAATATTGATATTTAGAGAAGACATTAATCCCTATCGGATAGTATCTTCCGTTTTGTTCTGCGATGCAAACTGTACAATTATGGCAGAGTGTTATGCGTGTCTGTGAAAGGGGAACACAATAACTCATGTACGAATGCTTGCTATCCAATTTTATTTCTACATATATATACATTATGTTACAAACTGGAATTAGATGGAGCCCATAATATTATCCAAATTCAAATTTGAAAATTTTCATAGCACTATTCTTCAGTTTCTTTCAGGCATTTTATGTTAACCTACTTTCTATTTATGTGGCACAGCATCTAGATATGTTTATATCCGGCAAATAGAAAACTTGAAATGTCATTCACCTACCTGGCTAAAAAGTCTTGAAAGAAACACTGCTATTCTTTATAAACAATAATACATATATACAATAGAATACATATATATATAATAATACATATATATATTTCTAGTATAATGAATGATGTTCTTAGTATATCGAAGGAATAGTTTTTATCGTGATGTCAAATAGAATTAGATAACATAGCGTATGAATGCATGAGATAGTTGAGTAGAGCTTCACACATCCTCTTGAAGTAGGGCGTGGTAGCCCATTTGTTAACGCGTGGGAATGGCACTCGGTCGACCCGGGTTCGATTCCCTCCACTGCCAAAACTACCGCCGTGTTCAGGCAGAGTACGATCACGTTAAACATGTGGATCCGTAAGTCCTTCCGAGAGGTGGGTGGTAATAGGTCGGACGGTCTGGGTCTCAACAACAACAGTCCTCTTGATGTATACTTTTTTAAACATGAAGGATAAGTAGCCTAGTTTCTGGATAGAGAAACCAGATAGGATCAAAAATTTAAATTTTGTGGTATTTTATCGGTAATAATTTGAAACAAATGTTTAAATAATAGTTATTATGTAAAAATAATCACAAATTCGTCGGTATTTAAGCACTGATTAAATCTATCTTAAAAAATCTATCAAACTCACTAGAAATCTATCACTTAAATCTGCCAAATCTAATACTTTAAAAATATATCAAATTTGTCGAATTTTCGAAAGTCTTAGCGGAATTTTCGGTTCAATACCTCCGTTAAAAAAAAACCGCCCATTTTTCGGCCACATGAAAAAAAAGCTGCCGACTTTGTCGAAAATCCGGATTCTAAAAGCCCTTCGAAATTTATCTGGCTATCGTAAAAAAAAGGTTCTAACTTTATTTTTGAATGAGGAGATACATTTTCCGCAGACCCTTGTTTTTATCTCCCCCTCCCCTCCTCCCCAAAAACGTATTCACAAAAAAAGTATATTTCCGGCCGTCCAAATTGCTGCTCATGTCCGAGGCCGAGTCGGCTTTCGACACATAACACATTTAAAACAGTGTCGGTGGAATCTGCGGCTCGTTTCAAAGTAAAGCGCGCGTTTCTAGGCCGAGTCTGAGCTTCTGAAATCGGCCCGAAAACAATCCGGTCAGCTGCTCTATTCAATTCTGTAGAATCCAGCTTCGATATCGCGTTTTAATAGTATAGATAAGGAGCTCCCAAAGAGACATTTTCAATCCTAATGAGACATGAATGGAAAGAAATGTAGCTCGGTCGATGCCAGAAGGGATTCTCTTCTAGACGAGGATTCATTAAAGAATCGAATATTGTGGAACCGCTTTCAATCAGAATTTTACGAAAATCGAAATTTTAATATAAGAACCCATTTATAATATTGAAAAAAATAATTTTTTTTTCCTCAGAAGGAAAATCATTTTTCATAAAGCCAAAGGCCAAGACTCTTGCTTACGAAGTACCTGGGTCCTCCACCTCAGAATGAAGTATGAGTTCACTTAGTGGAGTTGTTTCAATAGCAATATGTACTTATCTTCTCGGGTGCTATGTTGAGGTCAGAGACGGCCGATGTCTTCGCCTTGGGATGGCTGATACTGGGCTGTGGCTGTAAGAGAAGAGGGCGAGGCCAGAGGAAGAGCGGGCCAATGGAAAAACGGGAAGAAAAACTTCCAATTACAGGATTAAAATATATACATTAAAGTAAATGCAAATTATCAACTCAAAAGCTATTATAGTTTAAGATTTAAACGGATAAATTATGAAATTAAGTTAAGTTAAAAAATTTTAGTTTATATTTTCAGGTTCAGGTTTTAACAGTTGTGGATAAGACAGAGTGAAGTTTTATTAAAAGTTTAGAAAAATTTATTAATAAATTTAAATTGATTAATTGTTTATTTAACAGTCAGCATGTGTGCTGATATAAAAAGCATCTTCGGTGAGATCGGGCTGGCAAGTTAAAGCAAGTCATTATTCACTGGAATTGTGGTGGGACGAATCAGGAGGCCCCGTTTCACTTTAGTGCTGCAACAACCTAAGGGGAACATCTATCGTCGGCCTGTAAAGAGATTATAGGAAACTCATGCTTGGGGACGTTAAATATCTGGCCACTTCCACGGACCAGAAAGAAGCTGCTTAGGTCTTCTTTTCCTGAGATAGGAAGGTGTGGAACTATCAACGTCTCTCAAGCAGGGTTTGCTTTTCCTGAAAAAATTTCGTCAAGTTTTCGGAATATGCCTAGCAACGTCTGAGATCGCGATGATATATATATAGCCCCTTTCTGGGCATCGCGATGATATATATATAGCCCCTTTCTGGGCATCGCGATGATATATATATAGCCCCTTTCTGGGCATCGCGATGATATATATATAGCCCCTTTCTGGGCATCGCGATGATATATATATAGCCCCTTTCTGGGCATCGCGATGATATATATATAGCCCCTTTCTGGGCATCGCGATGATATATATATAGCCCCTTTCTGGGCATCGCGATGATATATATATAGCCCCTTTCTGGGCATCGCGATGATATATATATAGCCCCTTTCTGGGCATCGCGATGATATATATATAGCCCCTTTCTGGGCATCGCGATGATATATATATAGCTCCTTTCTGGGCATCGCGATGATATATATATAGCCCCTTTCTGGGCATCGCGATGATATATATATAGCCCCTTTCTGGGCATCGCGATGATATATATATAGCCCCTTTCTGGGCATCGCGATGATATATATATAGCCCCTTTCTGGGCATCGCGATGATATATATATAGCCCCTTTCTGGGCAAACTAGGGAGCATGTACAATGCAGCGTAAAACTTTGCTTTGAAGAGCTTGCAATTTCTCGATATGGCTTTTTGCAGCCGATCCGACGGAGAAAGCGTACAAAAAGGCTGGTGCGATGATTTGTTTATAGATGATCAGCTTATTAGAGAGCGACAGATGATATTTCGTACCGAGAAGTGGGAGGAGGGATATATAAGTTTTATTTTCAGTTGAAATTTTATTTTGGATGTGCTATCTGAAAGTCAATTTGTCGTCTAATGTGCCAAATGGTCGTCTAATGTCCCAAGCACTTGACAGGGTGAGAAAAGGGGATCGGTTCATTGGAGATTTTAAGGGTAAAGTTATGACTAAGTTCTCGGTAGTTGGGTTAGAATATGCAGACTGCACTCTTGGTCGGATAAATTTTGATTCTCCAGGTCACGAGTCAGTGCTCAAGGAAATTATGTAGCTTTATGTAGCTTTGTAGAGTGTTAATAGCGCTGTGTGGTGAGCAACTTCTAGAAATGAGGGCTGTGTCTGCAAAGATGGCCAGATTTATTTGCGGGAACTTGGGAATGTCATTAACAAAGATATTGAAAAGTAGCGGACTCATATTTCCGCCCTGTGGCACCCCGGCCTTGACGAGTCGAACAGAAGAGAGAGTTTGATGGAGTCGTACGCGGAAAGAACGGTTGGTGAGATACGAGTCGATGATAGCCGAAATGTCGAAATGTTCGCTGATGTGTCGAAATACCAAGCCGAACCAGCTTGGTTAACAGACCAAAAACAAAGGTTTTAGCAAAAGCCTTACTTATGTCGAAAAATACAATGCTGGTATATTGCCTGTTGGTAGAGTTTTCGTGAATAGTTTCCACTACACGCATGAGTTGGGAACAAACACATGGAAAAATCAGATCGAAATCCGTGCTGTTCAGGTATGATAATATTTTTCGACCTGCAGAAACTATTCAAACGTCTAAGCAACACTAATTCATAAATTTTGAATAGGCTTGATGAGAGACTGATTAGTCTGTAGCTTTCAGCTAAATTTAAATTTAGGTTATTTTTCAATAGAGGGATAACAGTGGCAATCTTCCAACTTTGGGGAAAATGGCGAAGGTCCAACATATAATTTAGTAGCACGGTTAGCCAGCAAACATAAATAATGGGAAGGTTCTTGTTCATGCTGTTGCTGATTGTATCAAGGCCGGGTGATTTCTTTAAGTTGAAGCTTTTGATAATGTCTAGAACTTCAGCCAAGTGTATGTAATCGAGGTCGTTTTCTGCTTGAAAGTTAGTGCATTCTGGTTGATCTGTTGGAATTCGTGAAAAGTGCCTGTGTAAAGATGGCTGATGTTTGGGTCGACGTGTGGTGAAAATTAGAGTTCCAAGCTGTCTGCGATAGCATTAGATTTTTCCTCCGCAGTCTGGGCGAGTCCATGTAAGCCATTAATGGACGGGATTGAAGTTTTCGTGGATCTCATGGTTTTAGCTGTACGCCGGAGACTGTGATTCTTGGATGTAAGTCCTTCAAGGCGTGCTGGGTGTGTGTTCTAATCATAGACTTGACCTCGTTATGGAACTTACGGTGTCGAGCGTCGTAAATTAGGTACTTAGTGCTCTTCAAATCTCTCCGTAACCGATTGCGTTGCTTAATTTTGTCTCTAATTTCACTTAAAAGGGAGTGATAATTAGGTCGAGAATGATTTGGTTTCGTGGCTGCAGCAACCGCCTCTAGCAGTAAGTGATAAATATCCTGGACGTATTTCTCAATATCGTCCGTGCTGGTAATTTTAATAGGGGGACAGTACTAGAATTATTAAGTATATAACGAAAAGCGTCCCAATTTGTAAATAGCTCAGCTGGGTATTCCAAAGACAAACTATTAAAATTAAGGGTCAGTATTACAGGAAGGTGATCAGACGTCAGATTTGTATCTACGCTGATCGTATGATGGAAAGGAATATTTCTGAAAAGAGCCAAATCAATTATGGTTGGATTCCTTCCTGTAAAGAAGTGAGTGGGGGTGGGCGGAGCTATAATCCTGAAGTTGGCACACTGGACCAATAGCTTTAGTAGGATGCCATATCTGTTCGAAGTTACATCCCAAGAACAGTGGCGTGAATTTAGGTGCCCAGCTATAATAATATTACTGCTAAGTCCAAGAAGAGCTTCACTTTCGGTAGTAGGAAATTCGCTAGTATTTACTGGAGAGATATACACTGAAGAAAATGTAATCGGGACCAAATTTAGAATAGTGGTCTTGATAGCTGTGGCCTCGAGCTTCGTTAAGGCTGGACACTTAACCTATGATGAGGGATGTTGCTTTTAACATAGAGTGCAGTGTCGCCAGTGCCTCGCCCCTCCCCCCGCTCCAACTCTCGTTCTATACGAGAAGTAACCTGCATAATTGCAGATTGCTGGTGAGGTGGGGGAGGTTAGATGAGTTTCGTTTACCATAAAGATATCAAAATTATTATCTATAACATAATCACGCACCTCGTCGAGCTTGGAACGCACTCCATTGGCTTTCCAGAAGCCGACTTTGAGGGACTGCAAGATACGGGTTTCCGAAAGAGAGAACATGGCGAAGCCAGGTAAATGGTCTGATGCGGGGGACTTATCTAGCAAGAGCATCATAGCTCTTGTAGACAAGCCAAATGATATCAATTTACGCAGTTCAGGGAGCGCTCTTTCGAACGCGGCAAGTAGTAATTCCTTGTCATGCGAGTTTCTCATGGCTAAGAGACATAAAAAGAAATCGGTGTAGTTGATAGTACTGGTGCTATCAGATTTAGCATTTTGAGTACCGACGGCTAGGACCGATTGCTCAGCAATTTGTTCGGTAATTTTGGCGGGGGAGGGGGCGGTCTTGTTCCTGAGTTTTGCCAGCGACGATAGACGAGAAATTTACTTTGGGCTTAACGCCAGCGAGTCGGAAAGGACGATCTTGATTTCCAGGGTTTAATCATGGGGGGGGGGGGCTAGAATTAGTCTTAAATTTCTGATGGGATGCCCTATTTCTTTTGGTCACGGACGAGTTGCTCGGATTTTCCGGGCAACAGCGCCAATTTGCTGTATGTTGTTCACTTCAGTTACAACAGAAAAAGTAGTTAGCCTTAGAATCTTGGCGGCGTGCGCACTGGACGCAAGGCAGTGGTAGGTTGCATGCCAGGAAATTTCCGTTGCAGCCATAGCATTGACTAGCAAAGCCTTTGCGTCCAGTGTAGGGCTCCAGCTTAACTTCAGTGTAGGGCTCCAGCTTAACTTCAGTGTAGGGCTCCAGCTTAACTTCAGTGTAGGGCTCCAGCTTAACTTCAGTGCCCAATAAATTATTATCTTCCGGGTTAGTCCCAGGTGCTATCTGGAGGTAATGGAGGGGGCGGGGCTGTTTGCTCCCTTTCTTGGTCAGCTAAAAATTGTTCAAAACTGTAAAACCCAATGCTTCCATAGATTCTGTGATTATGTTTAGGTCCGTTGTCACGGGAAGCCCTCTGATCACAACCGTGACTGGTTGGTAATTGTAAGTCTTAAACTGTTTTCTTCAGGTAATTCGTGCAGTTACGGAATTCATCGTCGTTTCTGACGTGGACCTTAAAGAATTGTCGGTCTAAAACCAAAACAATCTTTGGAGCAAATTTCTTTAAGTTGAATAGGATCGAAGGCTGCGACGCGCTCGTCAACAGCGGAGGCGTGGTCGAAGTCCGGGGGGTTCGGCACTGTTGCCGGGTCGTCCTTTTCGAGTCCGGTCTTTTCGTGAGTCAATTTTCCATTGGCTGGCTCGTTCCTTTTCTTATTTACTTTAGAATTGTCATTAGTTTTAGGTTTAGTTTTGCCATTTGGAACAGAATTTAAATTCAGAGTCTCGATTTGTTGAGTTGCCTCTATGGCGGCCTGGTCAAGTTTACTGTTTATCTCTCCCCCCGGAGACCAGTGAAAATTTTGAAATTATTATTATAATAGTGCTAAAGAATTTTGAATAAATAGAAGCTGTGGATTTTTCTTTCGTGTGAATTCTTTTTAAATCTGGTTCTAAAATCGATCCCTGGCGTGGTCGGGGGACTCCCCTCAGAAATCATATCTGGGGGCGAATTCGACTTCCTCTGCGTCCATCAGAACTCACGTTTCTTTGCTTTAATCACGGACTTTGTGATTATTATGGCTACTGGAGATATTAATCCCAGTATTTGTCTGGAAATAGACAAAACTATAGTTGACTATAACTCTTATTTAGAGAAGGCACTAGAGGTGCAGGAAAATATTATTATAGTTTCAGTTAAGGTGAATGTTGGGCCTCAGACTAAAATTAGAGAAGAGGTCAGTAGGATGCTTAAAATTGTTGTAGATCAACAAAAGATCATAACAGAGTTGAAGCGTAGAGAGGAAGTATGTGGTAGGAAAAAGGCAACATATGCCCAAAACGCAGGAACAGGAATTAGGGAGAAAAATGAAACTAGAATTAGATCGAGGAGTAGGCCTAAGGTCTATTTGGCTAGTATCTATCCTAGAGAGCCAAAAACTTCTGATAAGACCAAGAAGGAGATTCAGGCTCTTATCGATCCTAAGAAGTTAGAGATCGCACTGAAAGGAGTTAAGAAAATAAGTCATGGAGGAATTTTAGTGGAAACAACCAAAGAGGAAGATATCGATAAGCTAATTGCTAGCTTTACTGACAGTGATAAACTAATGAAAGAATTTTTGATATAAAGACCAATTAAGAGGAAACCCCATATTATAGTCTACGATGTTGAATCTGGATATAATAAAGACACCTTACGAAGTGCAGTGAAAGAATTGAATTCTGAGCTAAGGGAAGACTCGGAAATCGAAGTTAAACAAAACTTTAAAGGAAGAAGAGGAGATAACTGGATCTTGGCTCTAGACCCAGAATCTTTTAATAGTGTAATGAAGAACAAAAAATTGTATATAGGATGGAGTCGGGTAGACCTCAGGAAGTATCTGAGGCCTACAATCTGCTATAATTGTTATAAATATGGGCATATTGCCAAGAACTGTAAGGGTGATAGATGCTGTAGACAATGTGGCGAATGTGACCACAAGCGGCAAGAATGTAAAAATGATATAAACTGTAAGAATTGCTCGACTTTCAATTCAAAATTTGGAACCAAATTTGATTGTAAACATAGTTGTGTGGATAAAAACTGTAATGTTTTTCTGAAGGAGGTTGCCTTTGTAATACATAAGACGGAATATGGAGTATATTCTCCTACTCCGGTTGTGTAATTTTCTCTTGGTTTTATTGTTGCGAATTGTAATGTTACTTTTAAATGTATATATTTGATTCGTTAGATTGGTGTGAGTCCTTTCTGTGGAGGATTGAAACAGTAAATGTTTTAGAAAATTTGGTCTTTGTATGTGTATATTTTATGCAGGATTGTATGTATATCTGATATTTGTTGGCCATTAAGAAGGGATTCTTGGATACCTTTTCTTGAATTATACTTGTGTTGTTTCTGTTTGAAACTCTGTTCTTTTTCCTGTGATTGGGAAATAAAATCTTGTGGAATTTTATTCGGTTGGCAAATGAGTTTGTTCTCTTTATTTATGTACAAGCTGTACCTTCTGTTATATGTATTACTGTTACCGACCAAGGGGGCCTGGCTTTGTGATTTCAGTTAGAAGATGAGTTCTCGTTTTGTTGTGGGCTCGTGTGTCTTGTGTTTTGTTCTTCCGCTTGGGCCTCCCTGCGACCTGTTCGGCGCCTCGGTGTCGGTGCGGATTGGGGGTTCTGGCTTGGAAGTGGCGGCTGTGTCCCGGTGGTGCTTCCGCCGGTGGTTGCTGGACTGGGGAACATGTGCTGAGAGCGGCAGGATTACGGTCGCGATGATGGTTCATCTTTTTTCCGTGTACGTTCGGGTGTACTTATGGTTACTATTTAGCTCTAGTGCTTTAGTTTCTGAAATTTCGTTATTAGAATTTAAATTATTATCAGTGGTTTGGAGCTGGTTCCTCAACAGTAGGGGTGGGTGGGGGTATAGTTAAACTATACTTACCACAGCCCAGTAAGTCAGCCATTTTGTCCAATTCGGTGTTCATCAGGTCCATCCTTCGTCGCATCTCAGCAAACTCGATCTTTTCGGCTTGGATTTTCCTCGTCATCTGTCGTATGATCAGCTCGATTACTTTGTTTTTAAGGTTCAGTACTTCCTCAACACTCGGGATAACAGGAGGAGGCTCCTCCTCATATACCACTGCCATTGCATCAGCATGATCATCACTCACAACCACGTGCCCGGGCGCTACCTGGGCTTCACTATTCATCTCGACAGCACTCATCAGAGACGACTCCTACTGCCCAGCTCCTACTGAAATCAGTAAAAAGTTTTTTTTATAAATGACCACAGACCTGAGCAAAATCCACACATTGCAAGAGTAAAGCATTCTTTTTCTTCTTCTTAAGCGTAGAAATTAGAATTGGAAAATATCTGGTAGAAAAATAATTGTCATCAATAACCGATAGGGGCCCTAGGAATTGAAAAAAAGAAAATACAACCGGATGCCCATTGTCCTCCTGGGTGATGGCTTCGAGGTAGCTCTTTGGGGGATGGAGGTCTTTCGGCTTGTAGGCTTTTCGGCTTATAAACGAACAAAATGGATTATCCCTTTTCTCCGTTCTTTGCAGTAGGAGGGTGAATTGCTGTTCAAAATCGAATCGGCAGCCATTTTTGTCCATTTTATAATTTTCCCGATAAAATAAAGTGAAAAGTATTTTCTTCTTACTTATCCAGCATAAAATCATCGCGAATCACTAATTCATTGGATAGGATGGCCATTTAAATGCCAGTTCCATTCATATCATAGTTTAAGTGGTTATTTCTGCCATAGACTACAGCCATTGTTCCTCCATAAGAAACAATACTCCGAACAGAATCATGAATGACTACGAATTCTATGGGGTTCCAGGTCTTCACATAACGTATCAATACATAGTAGTTATCATGGCCATAGGGCATCTTCCCAAAAGTCCTCCTTCAGGCGGTTTCAAAACGTGCTTAAAGTTTAAAATATAGAATTCGAACATTTTCAGGGAAGCAATACTTTCGGTATACAATAGTTATAATATAAGATAATGAGAATTAATGTGTATATATATATATATATATATATATATATATATAATAAAATATAAAATGAAAATCCAATGATAGAATAGCCTTACATACATAATAATATATAGAAGTATTGTGTGGCGGGGTCGAAAATTTGAATTCGAATTTTCGACCAAAAAACGCGTTTCGAGCATCCCTGAACTCGAATAGAGTGTTTTTGAGGTGATGTCCGTTAGAATGCAATATATGTATTCATTCTGACCCAAAAATTAATTGACCCAATTTTATAATGAATAGCAGTGGCGTAGCGCGAGATTTTTGACTGGGGAGGCTGAACATTTGGCAAATAATTTGGTATTACAAGTGAAATTTATACTGGAATTCACATTTTCATAAGTTTTATTTATTGGTGATTAAAATAAAATACTTTAAAATAAAAATGCAAAGAGTGGATGAAATGCCAAGACTTTAAAATGTTAACTATGTAAGATGAATACCAGATATAACATTTTAAGTGTTTTCTTATTTCTAAATTAGATGAATTTTTACAATCATTTTAATAAATAAAAAGTCACGGTCGCTCATAGGGGATGTAAGTTAATATAACAGAGGCGAGTATCAGACCTGTCGATGTTGTATATGATGGGCTTGAGTTTGCCCTCCCCCCTGGCGATTAGTTTTACAGGCGACTATGTATGAAGTAGAAATATATTAGAGTATTATTAGCAAGTGATAGAAAAAATATATCAGTTTTGCAAATATAAACAGCTAGAACTAACGAACTAAAGCAATTCAAATGAGTGCACTGAAAATGGGTGCAAACACTGTATTCAACAATGTACTTAAACAATTTTGTATTTTAATTATTTACAAATACTATACTTTGAAAGTAAAAACTTAAAAATATCTTAACAGCAATACCCTAAAGTTCTGCTAGGAAATGATCAATGGCTTTTGTTTAACTGAGATTCTCCTGTAACTTGATTTTTAAAGGAGAATCCGATTTATTCTTTCTAAAACTCCCAAATACGCAAACGGATGCTTCGCCATAGTGTTACTGCGACTAAGTCTACTTCACAGACTACTTAAATTTAATGGTAGTCATTATTAGTGTGTTTTCTTGTCTTGATATTGTTTAACTTTAGGCGAATGTCATGTTATTCGTGAAAAATGACTGCTGTTTTTTAGTATTACACATGACTTTTTTCTGAAGATTAATTAATAGAACCCTGTTTGACCCAAAATAGCGAATCCATTCGCCTTGTACAAGAAATTTTCATTTATGAAACGTCACCTCCCATATCCAATCCTTGTCTGTCATTACGTTGTTTATAAAGTGTTGAAAATAGGGGAAGAAATTGCCACACCTTCCTAAAAGCTAGCTTATAGTTCTAGCTTATCATCTAGGGCGGAATTTAACAGGTGGGCGGGGCTCATACCATGGTTCTTTGAATGCAACGTAAGGGCCAGATGATTTCAGCTTCTAGACATGCGTTTTAATGGGAAAAATACTTTAAAACGCCTCATTTTAAGTAAGTAAAGTGCAACAGTTTCCTAAAAAAGACATATATATTCTCAAAATTTTATTAAAAAATATAATAAATAAAAGTATCTCTAAATTAGATTTTAAGCAGCTCAGCTTCGGAGCCTCCATGGGCGCTACGCCACGGAGGTGTAAGCCGTGCGGCCCCGGTGATGGTACGATTCGGGAAAAAAATAACCTTCTTTTTTTTTGCGAAATAGCCCGCTAAAGTCGTATGTATCCACTCTAGCGGAGAAACTAATTCACCGAATTTCTAAAAATTGGGTAAATAAGTCACCTGCGGTTTATCGTGTTGCCGATTATATATATATTGGTGTGATTCAGAAAAAATGATCGGTCTTTGTTTTTGCGAAATATCCCGCAAAATGCAAGAGCAGGTATGCGCAAACGTATCCGTTCAATGCTTGGTTCCTGCATCATTTTTGACGCCGGAAGGCCCTTTGTCGAGATATTTAAGTCTAGGGGAGCCGAAGAATGTTTTCACTGCGGTTAAGAACTGTTGAATGAAATTTCTAAAAATTGAGTAATGAAGTAAGTCTCTTGGGGGCCATTTCGATGGTGATGAGATGCAAAATACCCCCGACCCGCAACAAAAATCTGAAACGAATGATGGAATGTATTAATTATATGCTTGTTCTTTGTGCAATTTTTGACAACAAACCGAATAAGTCTGACCCCAAGGTTCTAGGACGAACCGACTGTTCGCGAGCCATTTCAGTTTTTTGGAATTTTGAGGCCCTTTCAAAATGCATTAAGTTGCTCAATGAAATGAAAGTAAATCGTACTACGGAAAGAAAGTAATCGTACTCAAAATGACGGCAAATGCCGTTTTCTTGCTGCCATTGCAGTTAACGATTATTCCATGCTGGTTGCCATGCGCAATTAACAAAAGTTGAAGTTTATGATCGACATTACAGCTCTTTTTTCGACGATAAGAAAAAGTCCTCAACCATAATCAAATAATAATAAAGCAGACCAAAAACGGTATGGAAAAAGTAAAGTGAACAAAAATGGTGTCTTCTATTACAGTGATCTTGTATTACAATTCAACAACCTACTAGGAAGAATGGGGAATCTTTTCCTATTGATTCATCCCTTTCTGGTTTAGAAATTGCTTGAAAATTCCCTTTGCTAAGAACATTCTGGCCGATAAGCCTACAAAAAAGCTGTGACCGAAAATCTACCAACTCCTCCCCGCCTGCCCCCAAGCGGCCCGGATTAAATGGGAATGAATGAGGAAAGTCCAAATAAGATCAAACCCAAAAGTTAAGAAATAAGCAAAAATGGAAAAAAAATATTAATTGAATAACTATTCAGAAAAATTCTAGTAATTTGGTTAATTATGTGTCCAGTATGCCATTTTTAACACTTTACGACATAGTTGAAAAGTGCTCATGACTTGGTTCATTCTGTCTGTCCGTTCGCACGATCACTGCTGTAAAAATGACGTCATCAAAATGAAATTTTAGTAGGTCGTTGAGACGGTCTGTGGCGCCTATGGGAATGTATCACCCAATTAGTTTTGGATGGAACCTAGGTTGAAAAAATGAAATACATTGAACCTTATGGGACCTCATTTTTCAAACATTTTTTAAGCGAATTTAAAATTCACACATGGCTTCAAAAGTTTCAGGAAATATTCAAATGATCCCCTAAAATATATATAAAAAAAATTCCAGCAAAACAGGTTCGGTAGTTTCTTAAATAAAAACTAATATAATAATGGCACCCA
Source organism: Amaurobius ferox (assembly GCA_951213105.1). NCBI lineage: Eukaryota > Metazoa > Arthropoda > Arachnida > Araneae > Amaurobiidae > Amaurobius > Amaurobius ferox. The sequence continues at coordinate 1,819,591 of OX578136.1, forward strand.
TATTATATGAAGAGATCACGTGACCCACTTCAAAATAAAATAGGGCATCCATCTTCTGTCAAAATCGTGATTTTTCAAGTTCTTTTTAATTTATATTGAGTGTTGCATCCGTCCTAAAACCGCTTTATTTTTTATCTCATCATCTATATACTGCGCCAACGCAATTACAATATTTTTGAGTTTAAATAATTATCCAACTTTGATTATTTCTACAAAAAAAAAAAAAAAGCCTAATTTTAATGAATGCAAAATGTAAGCACATCAAGTTATAAGATGAGTTGTATCAGGATTGCTGAATCTTTTTACCGCAAAATTATTTAGGTCTGGAGTCTGGAATATAGCTAATATGAATGAAACATTCATTGATTATATATAGTGAAGCAGACAATTCTATAGTAATTGCCATTTTCGATGAAGTTTTAAGTATGGAGTTATACAGTACTTTTACTTCCATGAGTATAAGTTTTTAAGTAAAATAAATTATTGTAGTATTATGATAATTTTAAAAATATCACCGCTGAATGAAAAGAATGAAATAAAAGTTTATGAGTGAAATATTCACTGCTTTTATATAGAGAGGCAGGACATTTATATTTCAATGGTGTGTGCTTTACTACATGTTTGAGTCTTTAGCAAAGTGTTCAATCGTAATGGAATCACAGTCACCGTCTTTTGTTGACCCCATTCACTAAGATAAATGTAACGAGATGTTCTGATATAATTCGGATTGGAAGTAGGTGCTCAAAATGTTGAAAATATTTTATTTATGTATGTTTTCGATTGCATTTTTATATATAATGGTTAAATTTTTCCAACGTATCACTTGAGCAATTGTGACAAAAATAACCTTTTCGTTATGCATTACTGAATACCATAGGATCCTCTTCCGTTTCAAAAATTGGAATGCATAGCAGAATACTGTTTAAAAGGGTCTCCCCAAATGATTGTTTACGTGCAGTCTGAATGCTGATCAGACTCAAGACAGCCAGTAATTGTAAGATAAAGGCGCCTTACTTAACCAATTTAATAATCTGGATTCAATTGTTCTCGTAGTCTATCTAATAGTCATTGACAAAAATCAACTCGAAGTGTGGGTTAAGAGGGGATGGAAACCCATTTCAGGCAGTTATACAGAAATAATATAACACCCAAATGTCTCCCGATGATGAAAGCAGCATTCCAAAATGTTCACTCATTTATGCACCTTGAATCGCGTTTCAGTCCTTCCAAGTCAATTCGTCGGTCCTCGGAAGGTGGATTGGCATTGCTCAATTATCTATCATCCAAGCAACAGCCGCTTTTCTCTGCAGCTCAGGGTATCCGTAGCTACTGATGGTACATCCGAACGTGTCGGTGCTGATGGTACAATAACCGAGTGGCGACGTGAAATGCTTGCAACCATTTGAGTGCTTTCTTAGTTTCATTTTGTATCAAGTGCAATGTCTCTTTTCTTTTCGAGCGAGTCTTTATTTTCTCAAAAAATAGCATTTCCCCCGGGGCGCCCAAGAGAATCCAGGGAGACTTTCGCTCAGTCGATAGATGCAAGAACTGTAAGAACTTTTTCCTTCAGAGGCAATAATTTTTCTCCACCTCAATCTCGCACTCCCTGCACTTGACGTAGCAGCACCAATAGAACTTGCAATCGCACCGTTCCAAGATGCGCTCCATTTTGCTGTGGAAGCCACGACCGCAGCAAAGAGCGTCGCAGCCCTCGTTGGTGTTCGTTCGATTGCAGGGCCGGCCTCGGGTTCCCGGTTCATCGCAAAAGTCCGGACTTGATTCGAGGAAGACGAGATCGGTGTCCGAATAATGTCGGAGATGGGCCCCTGCTGGTATGAGGCGTCGTCCACCTGTCCGCACCTCCGCCGCCCTGTCGAATCGGTCGCGCAACAGGGCCCCCACCAGCCGGAACCGCGGAAGGGCCCTCCAGCATGTCTTGGTTTCGCAGGACCCAGACACGCCGTGGCACTTGCAGTCCACCCTCATGTTGTACTCGATCACCTGTGGGGGAAAACAGAACTTGGCATTAGCATTGGTGTGGTTTGGTACGATTCATTATAAAAAGGTATTTTCACCTTAGATATCAACTAAAATCGCCAAGAAATAGAACATATATATACACTGACATTGGGAAACATATATCACACTATTTACACGAAAGAAAAAGCTCTTTTAAATCGACATAAATTTACATCTTTTTTTTTACATTTTAATAACTTTGGGTTCCATAACAACACAAAGTACAATAAAAGGGTGTTAACAAATGTAATAGATGGAAACGAATAATCGTTTCTGATGAGTTCATGAAAATACAAGTGTTGTGGTGAACGATCCTAATTCTACCTTTAATGATTTTCGCATAGTGCGGCAGGACGATTCAAAATATCTCAAACATCGGACTCTAGCACTGGAAGTAGGCTCTAGCTCGGGAAGCAGGTTTTAGCTCTAAAAGTAGGCTCTAATTTTAGAAGTAAGCTTTAGCTCTAGAAGTAGGCTTTAGCTTTAGAAGTAGGCTCTAACTTTAGAAGTAAGTTCTAGCTCTAGAAGTAGGCTTTAGCTCTAGAAGTAGGCTTTAGCTCTAGAAGTAGACTTTAGCTCTAGAAGTGGGCTCTAGCTCGAGGGTCTCCAGAAGGGTCTAGACTCGAATCAGAATTCTGCTGGGTTATCAATCTTGGACTAGTGTGGGCAATCTTTAACATTGTGTTGACAATATTCTATGTGTTTAAACACAGCCAGAAATGGATGTTTGCTGCGAATTAGAATTTTCATTTTTCTATAACTTATCTTTTTCATATTTTCCGCTACAAGAAAAATAAAATCCTTCTTTTTTATTTACGACACCTACTTTCTTTGACAACATTCACTCTGTTAATAAACTTCAATGATAAGAGCGATTTCTAATTTCGATGAATAAATAATTTATCTCCTTTTTTCACTGAACCCTTTGCGGAACTGCTGTAGCCAGAAGGACGGGGCGTTTCGCTTTCAAAAGCACACTAAGCCTAACTTCCGAAAAAAAATCACACATTCAACACATCATTCTACTTTTTCCAAGAGTAAAGGAAACACCGTTAGATGTATACATTCCGCACAAGTTATCTTTTATTTAAATATTACAAATTTAAATGATTAAAAATGATTCATTAATTCGATTGAAATGGTTATTTGCTACGCAGGAAAAATATCCAAATGATTATACTCAATACTTTATAGCTAATAGAGAGTATGTACAATTTTAAAGAGGAAAATAGCGTTACTAATGAATGCTCCTTTTACGCAAGGTCCGCAGAATGTCTTATATATAAGGTTGTCTCGTTCGGGGGAAAAGTTGTCCCCGGAAGGAAAGACGAGTGACGTCACTGGGACACCCGACAGAGACGAAAAAAACGATTGAGAAACGTTGATCGGAAACTATTTAAATATTTATCTAATAGTAGTAACTGTGTGCAAACAATGTAGAATCAAATAAAACAGAATATGCATAGTAATGTGAAAATTCCGTGCATATGAAAAGAAATAGCAAATTTTGAATGAGAGGGGAAGCTATTAAAATTTTAACATAAGAGAAGTTTATGTAGAGATAATGAATGAATGCTATGCTGAAAGGTAATTGAACGATCCAAGGTTATGTATAAGAAAAGAAAGTGAATGAGCAGAGAAGAGCCGCCACCAGTCGTTAGGTGCGTTATGGGAATCGGTCTTGAGAAGGATCTATTTCTAATCTAAATGGGGCAAATCATTCGTCACTTAAATATTGACGGTATTCCGAGGTTTACAGGCATGAATAACGTAGTATAAATTAGAATAAATATTATTTCCAGGCAATGCAATGCATAGCTTTTGTTTAGTTCAAAAATTTTACATGTTTTAGAAAAAATATATCGTCCGGATTCGAGAGGAAGTCAGGCAACTTTCAAAATCATCTGAAGAAAAAACAGTAATTGTGTGATTTAAATTTGAAAATGCATATTTTATCAGACCATTGCAATAATAATTATTAGTCACGTAAAATGTAGTTTGTTAAGAATTTTTTTTGGTTAGTAAATTTGTTAATAAAGTTTCTGTTAAGATATTTATATCTTGATTCGTCAAATTGAAGGGCTTCATCATGAGTAAGACGGAGTCGTTTCGATTCAATAAAAATGGTTTTTGTTCAAGATAGGGGTATTCATAAGTTAAAAGAAACTAGTGTAATTTTATGGATAATTTTATAAAAACAAAAGGAAATTAGAGTCGCATTAAAATGACACATTTACCCCTATTTATTTTAAAGCAAACGTTGAATGGAATCTTTCTAATTTGAAGCTCCTTCCCCATAAATATTGGACACATTTCGGAGGAAAAAAAATTCGTCTTCGAATAAAATGATAAAAATAGCCTTTGTTTCTTTCAGCATAAAATTCCGAAAGATACCCCAGCCTCTCTTTTATTTTCCACGATTTTCTGTCGTATTTTAAAGTGCCTATTGACGGAATTCTACGGTAATATCTTTACCATAAAAGAAAGTAAATGAATTCACAAAGACTTCAAATAAACAAAATTAAACAGCAGATGTATATCATTAAATATATAGAAACGGGGTTTTCTTTAAGCATATAAAATGAAAATATTAATTACATGCATTGAACATACAATGATACAATCTAAATACTCTATAATCAAATCGATGACATTTTTCAGAAAATTATAAAGTTAAAATATTCTTTGTATAGGAACTAACTATTCGAAACGGAACTTCACTTTACTCGATAGAACATGTACCATAGCATTTATATGCAAAAAATTTGAAATCAACAATTTTTTAAAGAAATATGAATGAAATTGCAAATTGATAAAGATAATATGGAGAGTTTTATAGAAATAAATCTTATTTAATTCTATTTTAACATATTTCTCATTAGTTATATCCTATTTCAAACCTTTAATAGATAATACAGACAGTAAAGTGCACAGTTTCTATTTAATGAATTTGAACGGGATATTTCGTTTAAAATCTTTAGTGTTGTAAAAGTAATTGTTAAAAAATACTATATTAAAATCCATATTCATGCAATATATTTGGGAGTAAAAATATTAATAAAGATTATCAGTTTACACATGAAATATGTAAATTTTGTGCAAAAAAGAAGCCGAATGTATATATGTATTATACGAAATCACCCGGAAAATCATATCCTTGTCTTAGTATATAATTTGTCAAACAGCTGCTTTTGACTCCTTCATCCGTTAATTATAGCAATTTAGTTCATTTTGAATTAAAATTTGAGTTCATTTGTCATACTTCAGAGTCAGCACATTATTGTAGACAACATTGTATTTATCTCAATGATGTTTAAAGCAAGGCATTTAAAAAAAAACATGCTGTTTTCTAACGTTTTTCTACGAAACTCCGCTGGTCTACAGATCGGAAGGTCTAGCAGTGACGTTACAGCTCGTCCAGAAATGTTACCATGGGGGAGAATAGCGAACGAGACAACCTGTTAATATTACCTTGCCTTAGTTATACCTTGCCTCTTACGTACAATGATTTCAAAACACAGACCGACATTGCAACCTTTACATTCGTAAAAAGGGTTAGAGCGCTCATCAGAAATACCAAAGTTCCTCGAATCTTCACTGTCATAACTTTCTTTCATAACTATCACATTACTTTCACATCACATTACTTTCATAACTATCCTGTTCGATTACCATGCGAGTGTGTTCTTCCATACGTCAAAAACGCCTTGACCCAGCCATTCTCCCAAGCCAATTCTCATAGTGAATTTATAACCCAATAAATTCACCACCGCACATTCCCCTAAAACCCAAACTGAAAACGCTCTCTTACATTCGAATAATTCACCAACGCAATCATTAAACTAAAATCGAAACGAGAACCCGTACTCAGTTATAGCATAGCAGAATCTGATCTATTTGTTACAAAACCACGTTTTACCGCTCCAGATGAAGTGGTATACGGGAGTCCCTATGAATCATCAAAATCAAGTATTAGCAAAATACGTTGTAAATGTTAGAATGGACATTTAGCGCCATTTAGGATTGAAATAAAAGCGTTCCACATAGAAACGCGCATTGGTGGGTAACTTTCTGTTAACATGGGTGGCTAACAGTCCGCAAAGGATTTAAGTTCTGGATCTCTAATGTTGCCCCATTAGTCGAGGTTAATGGCTTCTAATGAACGACACAAGCTCATTTGCCCCATCTTTTAATGATTTATTTTAACAACGGCCTATATTAGATACACAGAAATCATTGAACTTGATTTTGAAAAATACGTGCAAAGTTATTAGTCGAAACTTTTCTTTTAGAGTGTCCATATAGCATGGGAGTACTTTCCTTTTGGATGAGTGACAAAAAAGAGTCATTGCATCCTAATTCCACCCCCAGAGGATTTCATGCAGGATGCTATTCATCTGCGCACAATAACAACTATTAGAGGTTCAATATCAACTATCAGAGGTACAAAACAACTATTAGAGGTGCAATAACAACTTTTAAAGGACGCACTCCTCAACCGAAAATCCCTCTGTTGTTCTCAATTTGAATGTCCTCAATTGTCATGGCGACCCACGGTTGGGGTCAGCAGTAACGTAACCGAGGAAAGAAACCGCTTTAAGAAATGAAAATTTAATTCACTAACTTTGAGAAGTGGAATTTTTTTAAATCATGCTTATCCAACCATTGGAAGATCAAAGGTCACAAGCCTCCAGATTCGGCTCGATCACGACTAGAGTCCCTGTTTTGATATCCAATGGCAGATTTAGAGGGATTCCCATTTTCAAGTTATACTCAAAAATCTCATTAGAAGCTTTAAATATTCCTCTATTAGTTGAGGAAGCAAGGTTCCCGCTGCCTCGAGGCATAGAGTCCTGTTCACATCTAGCCTGAGCCTCACAGTGCTGGAGTGCTTTCCTATTGGTGTGGTAGCCTCGAGGCATAGAGTCCTGTTCACATCTAGCCTGAGCCTCACAGTGCTTTCCTATTGGTGTGGTAGCCTCGAGGCATAGAGTCCTGTTCACATCTAGCCTGAGCCTCACAGTGCTTTCCTATTGGTGTGGTAGCTTCGAGGCATAGAGTCCTGTTCACATCTAGCCTGAGCCTCACAGTGCTTTCCTATTGGTGTGGTAGCCTCGAGGCATAGAGTCCTGTTCACATCTAGCCTGAGCCTCACAGTGCTTTCCTATTGGTGTGGTAGCCTCGAGGCATAGAGTCCTGTTCACATCTAGCCTGAGCCTCACAGTGCTTTCCTATTGGTGTGGTAGCCATTGAGTGGTGCAGCTGCTTGGCCAGTCATGCGATGCACTGGTCAGCAGAGGATGCTCTATCTTTAAGACGACCTGGAATGAGCTGTCCGAAGCTGTAAGGTATATGTTTGGACGGCCGATACGAATTAGACCGGAATTCAGTGGGATCGGTATACACAGGGTCTCCTCCAACTTCTCGAAAAGACTTACCGACTCGCCTATTTTACCTGCCCATACTCCACGGAGACAGTTGGGCAGAGCTGGGAATCGAGCTCGGGTCGTCGGAGTGCCATCTCCGCGAGCTAACCCCTGAAATGTCCCACTTCCTTGGAATTGTAAGCTTAAACGAGAAATGGCAGAAGGGTCCACGGAAAAGAAATGGGTGACTTCCTTAATGAGCTGTTCTCCAAACGGTACGTCAGAGTTGAGAATCTTCCAAACGTACACCATAGCAAAGCCAACGTTCAATATTCATAGTGAAGTCAATCGTTTTGGATATTTGCATATCCCCATCGAAGACGCTGGTGAGTTTCACGTCCGCATCTTGGGAAGTTGCATCGCGTGCTTAACTTTTGTGTCATGTCAGTTGTCAACTATATTCCACGCTCGGACGTAGAAAGAATATATCTCTCAAGTTTTCTCACGTCTATTCCTGATGGGCGCGAGAAGCAGTTGCACATCGTTTAATACTGAAGATTTCAGGTCACATCCATTGTATCTCTTGCAGAACGGAACCCCTGAAATGAGGCATAGGATGGTGCTAGCGAAAGTCGTTCGGAAAGGGACGTCCCATCCATTCTATTTATTTAGCTTGTCGCCAATAAAGGCGTTGGTAGTGCGCTGAAAATAAGTTGGCGACGCCCCCTGTTGATGATCGTAATCGGTGTGGAGCGGAACATCTCGATCGTCAGAGAAACAGGAGCTTCATTCCTCTGGTTCATCCATCTTCATTATCTTCTTATTAAGTCGTCAGCACTCACGCAACGCAGCGTGGCCAATGAACTGCTTCGCAACGCCAAACAAATCAGTCAGTTCTCTATATCCTTTTACTCCGGGGAATTTTAATTGGATTGCAGAGATACTTTAATTTGAAATGAGTTTTGGTTTAAAAAAAAATGTTCAATACGGGATATTCTATACAAGACTTTTGTTATAGCGGCCCGAACTAGTTTATAGTGAAATCGAAATATTTCTAACACATGAAACGGATTTAATTGGAAAGTAAATAAATAGGATTGAATTTGAAACCGAAATACAGTTCATTGGATCAAAGGAATTATTTAGCCTAATGAAGCATAGGCCTTCTATATCTAAATAGAAGGCCTATTTTTCATTAGGCTAAATTCATAGGCTTCTATATCTATATAGATTTCTGCAACCGTCCTATGCAGGGCATGCTGGGACCCCCAAGAGGGCGCCAACTACCGGGAGGTGCTTAAAACATGATTTTGTCTTACTAAACCTTAAGTAATAGAACTTAAAATTATGCATTTAAAAAAAAAACTTTAAATAACAAGTTAAGGTAAACAAAATAATTGCCAGCAAGATTTCCGTTGGTATAATATATATTCCAATATGCATATTTATTTAGTATCACCTGAAATAAACAGGATTTATCGGATGTCAGAATTTAACAAATATAAAAGTAAAGGATATATCATACAAAGTGGTTCAACACTCATTTCATAGCTCGATTGACGCAACTTATCAATTATAGTGTAATATATAATTATAGTGTATATTAATAATAATGTCTCCAAGTTGGCGTTGCTTAAGGTAGATCTCAATCTTGTTTTAATAATCTTAACCCTTTCACATGTTACTTGAGTCATCGGGATTGTCAAGAGTCTTATATACTTATGTACTTTGAACAGTTCAATTATACTGACGAGAATACATGCTATAGTTAAGAAGCACACGTTGAGCACTTCTTGTAATTGCAAGGTTGAAATGTTGAGTTCTCCTCTTCGTCAAAATCACCAGCAGACAAATCAAGTTCTGGGGGATCTTCTTCTTGATACGCTTCGCTGATTGTCTGTTTGCTTATTCGGGGCCATACATCAGCAAATGAAGTAAGTTCTTCAACAAGCTTCCCCTTAACAGTTACCTTACACCTTTCTGGTAGGTCGGACGGTCTGGGTCTCAACAACAACAAGCTTCCCCTTGTCAAGTCCTGGGAGAATCTCCACTATTTTATCCAGGGCTTTGGGAGGTAAGGGCTCTTTACTGCCAAAGCACTTGGGATCAAACCAGGCTAGATCTAGGTACAAGTTTTTGTGTTGGAGAAATATGTTTTCTATAGTACTGATGGGAGTATCTATGGCTCAGTACAATGTTGCAATTCTAAAACCATCTTTTTCTTAGGTATGATCAACATCTTCGTGACCAGCATCTTCTCCTGGAAGCTTTTTCACTTTTCTCTTTCGTTTCTCTTTCAATTCAGTTTCAATGCAAATACTTTCCAGACTCAATCTTTTTTGTCTCGTTCATCTAAGTGGCTCGTCATTAACGATGCGAATGTTTTTGCAGCTTGCAAAGTTTCATCAAACTTGAATTCATCAAACGATGAGTCAAACGATGTCAAACGAGTCATCAAACGATGAGTCAAACGAGTCATCAAACGATGTTTCATCAAACGATGAGTCTCCATGCTTGAACGAAATTGAGATTCTTAGTCTGTCAGTAATCAGACAAAGGAGTGGTTATCTTAAAAATTTTCAGAAACAACATAGCTACCAATATTGTATCAAGAGTTGTAAACTTTCTGAGAAGATCTTCAGCATCATTTCTTGTTTTAGAGTTAAATCCTGGTGAACTAGATATCTTAAACAAGGCCATCACCAATTCTAAGCAGACGAGCTTGGTAGGGTGAGATTTTTCAGTACCATCCCAATCGACTATCCTTCCAAATGTCTTGACCGTAGCATTACTGCGGCTCCGCCACCTGGTCATGCCAATAGCTTCTAGCTTGAAGGCTTTTCATCAATGAACTTATGTTATCTTTCAAGTGACTCCTTCATAAACACTTGAGCTTCCTGAAGTACATTAAAATGATATGGTTACAATGAGATATTGGGCAGTATCAGTGAGAACTAGGTTCAGCACATAGGCATAGCACCCAGTGTGAATGTGGTGTAGAATGACTTCAGATAATCTTGCTGCCAAACCCTTGAAATGATCATTCATGCTAGAAGCTCCATCAAGCTGGTTAGCAACGCAGTTCTTGATCTGTATGTCGGCATCTTCCAAAACGGTTCGGAGTGACTGAAACAGATCCTCACCACTATATCCTCACCAGCTATAAGCTGGCACACACATTTTGTAGCGTAAGACATATGCACATGGGTCGTAACTTCAAACATCTGCTGTAGTATCCATTAGGATCGAAAACTTCCATTTCACTTTCTCACATATTGTTCTTTTCATTTCTTCTTTCATGTATTGTAAGATTTTCACAATCATGTTGTTGCTTAAAAATGTAATTGGATCTCCTTTTCTACTGGCCTTTTCTTCCTTTTTACTTTCCTTATATACATAATGTATAAGGAAAGTATTGTGACGGGGTCGAAAATTCGAATTCGAGTTTTCGACGGGAGAGCACGTTTCAAGCATCCCGGATCACGAATCAAACATTTTTGAAGTGATGTCTGTGTGTGTGTATGTGTGTGTGTGTGTGTGTGTGAAAGTATGTGTGTGTGTCAGTGAGTCTGTGGAGACGATAACTGACGAACGAATGGACCGATTCGAACCAAATTTGGTACAAAGATTACAATCCGTAAACACTAGAAGCCTAATGTTTTTATGTGTAATCGAATGTTCAGAACCCCCCTAAATTTTCGAATGAAATTTTGAAAAAATCGTCAAAAAATCAAAACCGCTAATAAAGTTACGCAAATAGACATTTCTTATGTAATTTTTCATTAGAAAATGATTGGCATAAATTTTAGAACGCTACCATGAACCATTCTCGAGATATTGTACATTTTTCAAATAAATTATGAAAAAGTCACATAAAAAAAAATTCCTATTGAGAAACATGTTCACTTTTCATATGTAATACCATGCGATAAATTGAGTGACATCATTCTCGTGGATCTAGCTCGTTCCATTCATGAAAAAATATACTTTGAAAAATACTTTTGTATTTGAACGCCAATAGTCATTTATCTGCTGTAAGAATAACTTTTTTCTTAGTGCATAACACTTGGCGAGATTTTGGCGACGTTTTTGGCGGAATGTCGCCAACTTGGCGACTTTTTTGAAATGCTGCCAAATTAATGAAAATCTCGCCAAATGGAAAAAAATGATGCTAAATCAATGAAAATGACGACTAATTGTCGAAAATTCAATATCTTGGAAAGAATATTAGTATCTACTATAAGAAAAACCTATTTTTTTACTGTAAAAGTAGTAAATTCATTACATTATATAAGGAAAGTCATGTGTTGCCCACATCAGATTTTTTGATTTACGTTGGGTTTTCTGTTCTGGAGGAGCTTAGTTTTACTTTTTGAAATGACATTGCTCACATGCTTCTCTAGAATCGCATCCTATTTTCTTAACATTAGAATAATCTCTAAAAAATGTCCATGGTTCACTGAGTCGTCATCCAAAGTATGAGCAGATTCTACCTTTCCACAAAAAGGAAGAGCTTGTTTATCTATAAGCTTCGAAACATCCACTACTGCTTCTACTACATGTCTTCTTTCTTTTACTTCCTGTTTCCTTTTGGTCATTTAATTCTCAAACAGAAGATCGGGCAGACTTTTCGTATCTTTCATTAGCATGAAGCAATTCACTGAGTCGTCATCCAAAGTATGAGCAGATTCTACCTTTCCACAAAAAGGAAGAACTTGTTTATCTATAAGTTTCAAAACGTCCACTACTGTTTTTACTACATGTCTTCTTTCTTTTACTTCCTGTTTCCTTTTGGTCATTTAATTCCCAAACAGAAGATCGGGCAGACTTTTTGTACCTTTCATTAGCATGAAACAATTCACAGATTCCGTGTGAGTTTTCGAGGTTTCATGCTCCTGTAGTCTCTGATGTACGAAGGTGTAGGATCCACTTAAAATCAATCGCTGAATACAGATGGACAGTGAGACTCGTTGAATCCAGAGCAAAATACTGACGTGGATTTGCTAAATGCAACATAAATGAAACAGAACAGTTGTATTTTTCCGTTGTAGGATAACCACTGCCTTCGGAAAATTGGGTTACCACTCTTACTTTCTTCGATTTCAAATATTGATTTTATGTCTTTTCCATCAGGTTGAACTGGCTGGGACGCCAAGTATACTTGCAAGTCATTTGCTCCCGGTTTCTTAAAGTAATCAATATCTTCTGTTGGTGTATTAAATGAAGTTCCTCGGCTTGAGTGCGGTTTTCTATTGGACGTTGATAGTCCTGGTGCTTGTAATGGATCGTGTGTTGTTTCTACATTGTCTGAATTCGAGAAGGTTCCAGGAAATTCTTTTACAAGACTTTGTTCATCCACTGAATCGTTCAATTGCGTTTCTTAGCTCGATACTTCATTTTCTGAGAGTGACGGCATTGCTTCACAATCTGAGGATTTTGATAAAAAAGCTGTTATTTTGGGGCATGCTTTAGCAGATTCATGCAACATTTTATTTCTTTCCTTTTTCCTACATACATGGCCGCTTTTCTTTCTTTTTTTTCTCTTCCAAGTTGGAATTTTTTCTCACCAATGTTGGAATTCTGAACAATGAAAAAATAAGTAATTAAAAATAAAAAAAAGATAAGTCATTAAAATAAAAAAAATAAGCAATTAAAAATAAAAAAATAAGTAAGTAGAAGGAAACAGCAAAACAAAATTACTTTGAAATAAAAAAAAAATTGCCATTTTTTAAAAAAATTGTTGGGTGCATACTGATTGTTGATAAGTATCCTTTAATCTTAGGCAATAAAATAAATCCATTTGAAAAGTGCCCTAGTAGCACCAGGGCCGAATGACCCTATCAGTGAACTTGGGGGAGGCGACCTCATCTTGAAACAAAAATAGATAAAAATTTGAAAAATAAATTATTTTCCTTTTAGTTTTTGAAAAATATGTTCATTAAGTAAGCATATCAAATAAACTTTAACTTAAATCTTATACTAACATATGAGAGTTCGCAGACTTAATATTTACACACTACATTTTTACAGATTTTTGTATTTTTATCATTCGAAAACAAAAATGACCAGCCCCTCTCCAGCAACTATTTTTATTTCTGACATGCGTTTTTCTAAAAAAAAAATTTTTTTTTTTCAATCTTTCCTTAATTTTACTTGCGTAATCATAAATTTTTTAATATTTCTTTCATTATACGTGTGGATTTTTGTAGTGTGGCATGCAACAATAAGTTCTAGAGCCGCCACAAATTATATTTGAATCACTCATGACTATTTTCGTTAAGTTAAATAGCAAAAAATCTGATGTGAGCAGCCCATGACTTTCCTTATAGAATGCAATGAATTGACTACTTTTACAGCAAAAAAATAGCTTATTCTTATAGTAGATAGTTATATTCTTTTCAAGATACTGAATTTTCGTCAATGAGTCGTCATTTTCATGGATTTACAGTCATTTTTAACCATTTGGTGAGATTCTCGTTAATTTGGCAACATTTATAAAAGTCGCCAAGTGGGCGACATTCCGCCCAATTCGTCGCCAAAATCTTGCCAAGCGTTATGGAAGGAGAAATAAGTTATTCTTATAGCAGATAAATGACTACTGGCGTTCAAATACAAAAGTATTACTCAAAGTATCTTTTTTCATGAATGGAACGACCCAATTTATCTCATGATATTATATATGAAAAGTGAACACGTTTCTTAACAGTTAATATTTTTTTATAAATATATTTGAAAAATGTGCAGTATCTCGAGAACGGTTCATGCTAGCGTTCTAATATTTATGTCAATCGTTTTCTAAGGAAAAATTACATAAAGAATGTCTATTTGCGTAACTTTATTAAAGGTTTTGACTTTTAAATGATTTTTTCAAAATTGCACTCAAAAATTGAGGGGGGGGGGTTCTGTATATTCACGGATTGTAATTTTTGTACCCAATTTCATTCGAATCGCTTCATTCGTTCGTGAGATATTGTCTCCACAGACTCACCGACACACACACATACGCACACACACACACACACACACACAGACATCACTTCAAAAATGTTTGATTCGTGATCAGAGATGCTTTAAACGTGCTCTCCCGTCGAAACCTCGAATTCGAATTTTCGACCCCGTCCCAATACTTTCCTTATACATTATGTATATAAGGAAAGTAAAAAAAAAAATACGCATTTCCTAACACTATTTTCTTGCCGAACTGTTTCAAAAATGGACCACTAGATGGCGAGCATCGGCTTAGAATCGTGGATTGCAACATTACTTCAAAATTGCATCATCCCTGCTACCTCGTGTTTACTCGTTCCATTGTGATCCAGTATCAATTTCGTATTCGACATTCGTGTAAATGTAATAAATGTATATCATATTCGCATATGATAAGCGCAACATTAATTATATAAGTCCAGTATTAGTTAGATAATTAATCATGAAACGAACCCGAATGGATAGTTCTTTCAAGCCGATATGTGGAACATCGTGTTAGATGCGCCCTTTTCTAGCAGCAGTAAAAGAAAGAGAATTCCCGTCGCTGAAGAAACCCAAATCGTCCCTTCAGATCCTTCAAATGAAGCTGGCGCCCCACCACCAGGTAGCACTCTCGACTCTTCGCAAGCCGTTAAGGATACCGGAGACACAGCAAATAAAATTTTTCATCGAATTGCGATACGAAGGAATTAAGAATGCAGTTCTTAAACAATATATTCGTTCCTACTGAAAGCCACATATTCCCTGTGCGTGAAATTAATAAAACGAATTTAAGATTTCAACATCATTGCTTAAAAAAATGGAGATGGCTGGCATATTCCATTATGATGGTGCATTTTGTAAATAGTGTGTACTTTTTGGGGGAGAAGCTGTAGGAAAAGGGTCGCATCAAAGTACTGTTGCTAATCCTTTCATAAAATGGAAAGATGGGATTCAAAAGTTTAATGAGCATCAGCCTTATCACAAAAAATGTGAAATTCTACCTGACAATGTATCAAGCATTATGGCAAGAGAGAAAAAAGATATTGTGAGCATAATGGATTGCAATCGCAAAAATGAAATTGAAAAAAATAGAGTTGCTGTAATGCCAATAATTCGGTCGCTCATTTTTTGTGGACAACTAGAAATTACAATTCGTGGAGATGAAGACAGTGGTCCTCTAACTTTGGAAAGACCGGAAAATAATGATGGACATTTTCGCACTCTGTTACGCTTTCGAGCAAATTTGGGATGTAAAAAAAAATTCATCCTAAGTTAGTCCTATTATTTAAAACGAAATACTTGAAATGTGTGGAAATATCATTCCAAAAATCATTGTCGACGAAATCCACAATTCAGGGTATTTTAGCGTTTTAGCTGACGAAACCTTAAACATCTCTGGTGTTGAACCATTTTCATTGTGTGCTAGGTACGTGAAAGTCAATAATATATTATGCAATCAATTTTTGACTTTCGTTCCAGTGTTCAATTTATCTGCAAAATGGCTGACAAACGCTCTTTTAAATCAGTGCCAACATCTGGGACTTGACAGCAAACTTGTCGGGCAAGGTTAGGATGGAGCGGCCAGCATGAGGGCAGAAATGAATGGCTTTCGGGCAAATCTAAAAGAAATGTATCCTAAAGCTATGTGCGTTCATTGTTCCAATGATCGTTTGAATCTTACTTTGTCGTCATCTCTATCAATTCCATCTATTGCAATGGTACTATAAGCGAAAGATGCAATTTATTTCAAAATAATACTTATGCAGACAATATTTAAAAAAAATAACATTAACTGTTTCCTTCCAGACAGTAGAAAAGGTCGATTACTTAAATTAAGTGAAACACGATTTGAAGAAAGACACGACGCGATTATTGTTTTCGTCGAATGACTCGACACAATTGTTCCTAGTTTACAAGAAAGAGCCGATTCCAATAAAACTACTGCAGAACTCTTACTTTCAGCCATTGAAAAAGGCTCATTTTTAGTTTCTCTTTTGGTATGCAAAAAGCTTCTTAGTTTTACGCTGCCTTTGTCACTTTATCTTCCAAATCCATCTCGCGATCTATCATAGGCTTTAAATTATGCACAAAGTGTTACGCAAAAACTGCAAGATATAAGAAACAAATCCTTTGACAGTTATTTCACTGAAATATTTAAAACAGCATCTGTTATAATGAGTCAAAATTTTGATTCTGAGAATGGATGAAAAGCAAACGGCTCGAGATAATCATTCATTGTATACACCAGAACAGTATTACAGATGTGCGATATTTTTACCATGTTTGGATGAACTAAGTTCGCAATTACAAATCCGATTGGATGAAAATGACAAAAATTTTTCATCTATTGAAATTATTATACCAAAATAGGCAACGCCCCAAAAAGTGGATCTACTGGATCACTTAAAAATATACTTTGATGATATTACTTCAGATTCTGCTACAAAAGCGGAATTCTTGCTGTGGTGTCAAAAATGGGAATGCGTTGAAGAAAAGTGGAGGCAATAAACGCTCTTGTTTCCTGGGATGAGAATTTTTTCCCTAATATATACGAACTTATTAAAATTTCGTGTACTTTACCAGTTTCCACTGCAAGTGTTGAACGATCATTTTCAACCACGAAAAGAGTCAGAACATTTCTTCGCGATAGAACGGGTCACGAGAGGTTGACCCACTTAGCATTACTTTCCGTGCACAGAAGCATGAGTATAAATACAGACGAAGTTTTGAACAAGATGGCTTTAAAAGCCGGAAAAATGAATCTATTATTATGAACCAGTGGATAAGTGTTAAATGACTTAACGGTAAAAATGTCTCGTCGTTACAAAGAGAGAAGAAACATATTTTATACTGTATATGCGTGCTTACTGCTTATATATCTTTGGTGTTCGATTAGGATGCGATTTGCGATACGTAAGTGTTAGTGCCCTACATAAGAGATTTTGTGGAAAGAATGAAAGAATATGTCATGACGTCAAAACTAAATAATTAACTTTCGAATTTTTTTTAATCGTTTATCTTTTTATTCTACATGCATAATATATTGTATACAGTGGCAAGCCATCCATCCGGACGCCTAAAAATCGAAACGATCTATCATCTGGAAATGTTTTAAAGATGAACGATTCCGATGAATCGTTGCAATTTTTGATAATTTCCAGAAAAAGCGATACGATTATCGATCACTGTCCAGAAAATTTTCAATACCTATGTGTTTTCAAATTCTCTGAACGAATGTCCACCCTATTTCTGTAAGGGCATGATGTTTATTTTCATTTTCGCATTTTTTGTTTATGATTTCAATCAAAAGCATTTTTTCTGTTGTTTAAAAAAATTGAAAATTCGATGTCCCGAGTGTTCCGGTTTTCGACATATCGATTTTTCAGCTTTGTAATATCGATAGGTCTGCGGGGTTTGTGTGGTTTTGTTTGCTTTTTTTGATTGTGCGGGCTAAACCTGCCATGCGGTATGAATGCCCGGCACCATCCCCGATATTTGTTGTTGTTGTTCTGTAGGCAGAGCGTTAACGTTGCATGAAAATAAACATTTATTTACAATTAAATTTACAACTCTATGTACATCATTGTAATACTTTGCAGAGAGATTCTGCGGCTAAGTCCCGATATTGGAAACGTTAAGTTGGAGGCAGTCGAACGGAGGTTCGGCGTTCAAGTCGAGATTTTCGGATCGAGTCTCGTTCGAAAAGACGAAAGTTCTTTTCTAAACTGAATTTTGTAAACGCCCCAGAAGGAGTGACCGACCCTCTTATGGGTCGTCGTCGGTCTGGGGCTTATGTATGGGGGTGTCCCCCATGCACGCCACGGGTTTTCGGTGTGCACCATCGTATTGTTTTTCACACATGCCGGTGACGAAAAGTATTGCTTTCACATGCTAACATACTGTCACCGGCGTTAGAGTCATGTGTAAATCCCCATCGGGAGTCTTTGGAAGTCAGGCGTCCCAAAACAGGAAACGGTATGCGGTTTCCTCAGTTAACAGATACACAGAGAAAAGCCGCTTCTAGTTCGTTTTGGTGCAGGTGGCATAAATGGCGATAGTTAACCGCCACAGGTGTAATAATAGGTGTGTGTATGTGTGTGAAATAAACTTTCTTTTTGGATTGAAAGTTCACTATACTCGGACCCCCTCGAAATAAATTTCTGGATACGTCCTTGGTAAGTAGAAGCTGCACCCTGTTGTAACGTGTAAAATGCCTCTACTGGAGCATCTTTTGACGGAGAAGACAGCTTTATAGGCCTATGACGTGGTTTAGGCTAAAGTTGAAAGAGATTGTGCGACTTCTGGAATGTATTCGATTGAGCGAATATTCTAAAAGAGATGTTTCCAGCGAGAGTCTGAACCTGGCAGTAGCTGACAGTCTCGAGCTGTCCTGTTCCCGACGTGCACATCAGTTATTCACAAATGACGTGTGACACTCATTCTTGTATCGTGAGCCCCTTCGTATTGGTTTTATCACACATTTTTGTATTCATTTTGTAAAATTTTCAACATTTCCTATTGTAATGGTTGAGTTCCTGTTTGAATGGTTGAACACACTTATTGAATGGTTGAACATACACTTGCAAAGTGCTCTGGCTCTGTTCAAACTGTTCTCTTGTTCACGTGAAATACAAGTACGTTAAATTGTGGGTTGGAACGTTCTTCCGAGCAGTTGGTGGCTGGAAAAAGAGGGAAAAAGCTGGAAAAGTCCCTGTGGATCTTGTCTCCACTGCGTTCTTCTAATGTCTAAATGGGATGGCACTGTCCCGGCGGTCTAAACAGATACCTTACACTTTCGGGTAAGTCGGACGGTCTGGGTCGAAAGAAAGAAAGAAAGCAGTTTTATTGTCAGATAAAATTATACAAAAACTCATTTTAGGCCTGCGTCACTCTAGTTTACCAGTTATACAACTTCAGCTCTTAGACTTCAAACCTCACTCTCTCGTTGACGTATCAGATACCATATCGTCTACGCATTGTATTTTTCTCCCTTCGAGGAGCAATTGGAGCTTAAAAGTGCGGCTACAAGACACTACAAAAGTCCGTCATGTAATGCTCTCCAGAACATTGTTTATTAACTACACTATGCCCGGATATGGCCGGCGGGATTTCTGGAGATTTCCCGGCGGTCCGGATCCATTGCATTTAATTGCTTCGTTATCAATAATGAGCACGATGGGCAGAAGTTGAAAAGGACGATCATGGCCGTTTCTCCTGGGCCCATCCGAGAATATAATAAGCTGAAAAACACTAAAAATCAAAGTTGGAGTTAAGACATGTGACGAAACCTTAAGATGTCTTTGCATATAAATTTATATAAATCTGGTTGTTCATGCCATCAGGTGTGTAAGATATGTAAACACAAGTTTCATTAAGGAAATATAAATGTATAAATGAAGGGCTTGGAGCGATAACATGACTGGCGACAGTTTTCACCAAACTGAGATTTTTCCATCAGATGATACCTAGCTGTATGCAACTATTTCTGGAAAAATCCCATTTTTGGTAAAATTGTAGCATTGCCATGTTTCACCAAGCCCTTTAAAAAAAAGTTGTCTCTATATATTTTCTAATTCAAAAACACCTTGCAGTACAATTTTGCAGAATGCGATTCAAATTTACAGAACCATTATACTTACATATATACTTACCATATGGTGTTGTTCTTAGGTCCCCATCTGCATGATTTTTAATATAATATGCAGATCATTCAGCAGTTTGGATATTTTTAACGCAAGAAGACATTTTTGCTGTTCTAATTTGAATTTTTTTCTTGACTACAAACCGAAACGCAACCTTTACAAATAGCACAAACATATTGAGTTATTTTTTCATCACAAACTAAAACGAAACTTTTATTAACGTGAATCCCAATACAAACACTTCAACACTACAAACGTCACTCATCTGAAACCACACCAGTTAAAGATGTGCAGAGTCCTCCAACGAAAAGAAACCATTTGAAGTTCTTATGAATCTGATATTTTCTATTTTCTCATATTTATAACTCTAGCCCTCGGTTCTCAAACGACTTGGTGCTGATGTCTGGTAACATCCTAGGTACTGGACTACAGTGCCTAGAAGTCTCTTCTAGGCACTGTAGTCCGGCGCTCACAGGGGTAAAGCGACCCGCGGGATTCGCAGCTTCAAACGGAAACAATACCACCCGGAAAGATAGTACTGGTCTGGTATATAAAATCGAGGAGCCATTACAATTGAGAGATCCCTATATCGTGGTTCTCATTTATAGTTAGTACTGAAGAGAGCTACTTTTTGGAAATGCCGATCTCATATTCTCATGGCTGTCAACATTCCTTTTCTTACGAAGTGGTCAATCAGAAAGGTTCCCGTAGCCAGGTGTTTTTGTCAGCGTAAACATGTTTCTTGGCGTAAAGAGGAGCTTGGTTTGTGTGCTAGATAGTTTAAGGCCCTGTGGTGAGGAAGATGTGAACGCATGATATTTACTTTTTTAACACTTTACAACATAGCAGAAAAGTGTTTATGACTTGGTTCATTCTGTCTGTCTGTCCGTTCGCACGATCACTGCCGTGAAAATGACTTTATCAAAATGAAATTTTAGTAGGTTGTTCAGACGGTCTGTGATATATATGAGAATGTAAAGGAGTAATATCACCCAATTAGTTTTGGATGGAACCCGGGTTGAAAAAACGAAATACCTTGAACCCTATGGGACTTCGTTTTCCAAATATTTTTTAAGCGAATTGCTTCGAAAGCTTTAGAAAATATTCAAATGATCTCATGAAATATATAAAAAAGTGTGAGTAAAATAGGTTCGGTCGTTTTTTATATAAAAATTAAAATACGAATGACACTCACGTAATATGACGAGATCACGTGACCCACTTTAAGATAAAATAGGGCATCCATCTTTTTTCCCAGAATAAAAATCGTGAGTTTTAAAGTTCTTTTAAATTTATATTTTGTGCTGCATCCGTCCTAAAACCGCTTTATTTTTGCGTAATTTTTGTGCATCTATATTCTGCACCAACGCAATTACAATATTTTTGAGTTTAAATGATCCTCCAACTTTGATTATTTCTACAACGAATCCTCATTTTAATGGATGCAGATTGTAAACAAGTGATTGTAAAGATGAGTTGCATAAGAATGGCTGGCAAAACTATCGATCGCTGGAGTTGCAATAAAATTGTATGGATGGAATATTCACAGCTTTTACATAGAGAGCCAGACGATTTTTATTTCGATGACGTCATTTGAATGAAGTTCATTTTTTTCGATCCAGTTTTAAGTTTTCAAGTAAAATAAACTATCGTAGTTCTGTGATCATTAAAAAAATATCACCGCTGAACGGATCGCATTTTGCATTTCAGTTGGAAAGCGTTACATAATCAATGCATGATTGATCTTTCTTGTTATACTACTGTCAAGAGACGCTCTACGCCATTAGCCAGTAGGAGACGCAGTTTCCGGCACCTGTGCAGCAAATCCTTTTGTATTGCCAGGCAACACAATAGTGATGGATCAGCGGATTTGTTCCAGAATTTTAAGGTACGCTATTGCTTGATTTTTTAAATAGTTTGTTTACTGATATTTGGAGTTATTGTTACTGATAGTTTGTTGACTGATACAATGAACAATTGAGTACGACGCTGAAGAGGACTTGCTGTAAATTTTTGTACACCGTGAAAACCATTTGTAAAGAAACAGACATGTCTTATAGCTTTTCAACGTTAAAACCATGTTAAAATACATTTTCAATTTCTTTTTTTGTATTTTAATGTTATTTTTATGTGTACAAAGATGTTAAAAATCGCCAAGGTGTGCTTGTGGACTTAATTAAGCAACGTTTCCCGGCCTATTGTTGTGACTTTAATCTCACTCGATTCGGAAGAATATTTTCACAGTGCAGAGGAACCGGCCGTCCAACTAGTTACTCTAAGTCCTCTGGACGAGTCGGACGGTCTGGGTCTTCAACAGTGCAGAGGAAAGTTTCGTGCTCGCAGATGTTCATTGCAGCTAAGAATTTTGAATGAATGAAAGAATTTTTATGAAAGAATTTCGTGGTATCAAAAACTTTTTTGTATCGTTCTATGCTGTACAAGGTTATTTATCTGAATATTTTTGTTGTTAATATTTGAGTTTTGTACTCTGACAGAATTCTTTTGACTTCGTAAAAATTTTATTCTCTTTCGGTCAATAATAACTTATAACACATTTTTTTAATCTCTGTTTTGATGTTATCAATGCTGGAAGTATCCGCATAGGCGGCGCCAAGCTTTCACAATATGGGTGCAATGCATTAGGGGACTCATAATGGGATCATGCGAAGCATGTTGTTGTTGTTGAGACCCAGACCGTCCGACCTACCAGAAAGGTGTAAGGTAACCGTTTGGACGGCCGGGAAGTCATGCGAAGCATGTGTAGTTTAAAAATAACAAATAATTTACTTGTGGAACTTAAATTCATTGTATTTTGTCCACCGATTTCTGCATGATATAGCCATGGTCGTAATTCGTAAAGAAAACTAAATAAAAATAAATTTGAAAGCTATGAACACGCTAGCACAGACGCCAATGGAATATTGGCAATGTTCTGCCAAACTCGAGACGAAACGAACAGTCTCTGTATCCTTCCGCGATAGGACAGATTTCTCTATGGAAGCCTTGCGCATGTGCAGTCATTTGGAACTGGCTCTAGCCAGAAACCCTTAAAATATCTAAGCTCAGATTTAGAAATCCTTAAAAAATACATAAAATAACAACTTTAAGAAAGAGAGAGAAACCGAAAATTGTTAGAATAAGGGGCAGTTGTTAAGTAAAAAGGAGTGTTTTCGCAATTTGTAATGGGGGTGCTGAAGCACCCCTATCTACCCCCCCCCCCCCCCGTGGCGCCGCCTATGAATATCCAGGAGCTAAAAATGTTTCCTTTATATCTATTACTGATCTAGCAGCATTCCCAAATTCAGTGGAAAAAATTATGTTTCATAATTTACAAAACACAACATTCACGACAAAAATTATTTTAATTTCATCATCTCTATCAAATGCATCGTAAGCAAAATCATTTCGCTCAGCGGCTAAAAACTGGAATTCATTTAAAATTATTCTTAGGCACAATTTTGTCTCTATACATGACAGGAGGTTTATTAGAGAATTCGGACCCAGTGTTATTTTTAGGTATATCTCCGGGGGTGCGAAGTTTCCCCTACCCCGGAGACGTGCATTCACCCCCCTCGAAGACATTTTTTGTTAAACTAGTGTTTATTTATGTGACATTGGATGATATATAGGGCAAATAGCAAACTTGCTACCCCCTAAAATTTCATTCGCCCCCCCCCCCCCCCCGTCCAAAACATTCTAAAAGAAACACTCGGACCCTCTATGTCCTAAAAAATCACATATATTTACTTTTATACGAAATTGACTTCAAATTATTTGTATTAATGGATATAGGCAGCCCAGAAATTTGCCAAAGCTTTAAGGATTTAAAAATGTTTAAGGAAAAATGTTTTAGAAATGTTTAAGGAAATAAAATCAATAATTACAAGGCAGTCATTTTTAAGTGGGTCCGATTATATCCCATTGTCACAAGTTTGGATTTATGTCATTTAATTTCAATTATCATTTTAATGTTATTTCATTTGAAAGCGAAATTAAAAGTTGGTAAAGGCACAAATAAGTTTAATCTCTTTCTGTAAAGAATTTAAATTGTATTTTTAGAAATGTTTATTAAAAATTAGAGGTGAATTGTATAGGCGGCGCCACAGGGGGTGCTAGGGGTGCTTCAGCTCCCCCATTACAAATTGCGCAAGCACTCCTTCACACATAAAACAAATACTTAACAACTGCTCCCCATTCCAACAATTTTCAGTCCCCCCCCCCTCTTTTTTAAAGTTGTTATTTTATTCATTTTTTTCCGAATTTATAAGTCTGAGATCAGACATTTTTAAGGTTTCTGGCTAGATGCAGCACATGCACAAGGCTTCGATAAAGAAATCTGACTGTCGTGATCTCTCGACTATCGCGGAAGGATACATCAACGAGTTTGGCAGAGCATTGCCAGTATTCCATGGGCGTCGGTGCTATTCCAGTATTCCATGGGCGTGTTCATAGTTTTCAAATTTCTTTTTATTTAGTATTTTTTACGAATGAAGACCATGGCTACATCATGCAGAAATCGATGGACAAAATATATTGCATTCAAGTTCCCCAAGTAAACTATTTTTAAACTATACATGCATCATACAT
The DNA here is from genome assembly GCA_951213105.1 of Amaurobius ferox. Taxonomy (NCBI): domain Eukaryota; kingdom Metazoa; phylum Arthropoda; class Arachnida; order Araneae; family Amaurobiidae; genus Amaurobius; species Amaurobius ferox. The sequence goes on from OX578136.1 coordinate 1,844,174, forward strand.
GAAAAATTAAGGATCTTTAATTTATTGTTCAACTAAAATTTTACATTGCTGAGCTATGGAAATAAATTTCATAAAAATAACATTTATAAGTTTCCTTATATACATAATGTATAAGGAAAGTATTGGGTCGGGATCGAACATTCGAATTCAAGTTTTCGACGGGAGAGCACGTATCAAGTATCCCTGATCATGAATCGAACATTTTTGAGGTGATGTCTGTGTGTGTGTCAGTGAGTCTGTGGAGACGATATTTCACGAACGAATAGAGCGATTCGAATGAAATTGGGTACAAAAGTCACAATCCGTGAATACTGGACGTCTATTGTTTTTAAACGCAATCGAATGTTCAGAACCCCCTTATAGTGTCGAGTGAAATTTTGAGAAAATCATCCAAAAATCAAAACCTTTAATATAGTTACGCAAATAAACATTTCTTATGTAATTTTTCCTTCGAAAACGATTGACATAAAAGTTAGAACGCTAGCATGAACCGTTCTCGAGATATTGCCCATTTTTCAAATATATTTATAAAAAAATTTAATAAATTAAAAAAAATATATATTAATTGTTGAGAAACATGTTCACTTTTCATATGTAATATCATGCGATAAATTTGAATGAATGAAATATTCAGTGCTTTTGTAGAGAGAGCTAGGCTATTTATATTTCAATGACATTATTTGAATAAAGTTCATTTGTTTTCGATGAAGTTTTTAAATATAATAAATTATTGTAGTATTGTGATAATTTTAAAAATATCACCGCTGAATGTATCGAATTTTAGAGATATCCAAGTAAAATTGCATTCCAATTGTAAAGTGTTTCATAATAAATGCTTTATGCACGATTCATTTTTCTTCTTTATATATATATATTACCTGTCAGAAACCTGACTCCCCCATTGCGGACAGCTGAAACTTTCAGTAACATGCTTGCAAATGTTTTACAGAGTACATGTGCTTAGAATTTTGACTGAGATTCCAGTTAATAAAATATTAATTAATAAAGTTCTGCACTGTCAGTATAGGCAAGGATGTGTGAGTCAAGCTCATTTCCAAATTATCTGACAAAAATGTCATGGCTACGATAAAAAACGTTAGACTCCAACGTTAAATACTACACTTGGGACAATGAAATGCCCTATTGCTGATTCTTACAAGCACAGCTTTTTTTTCGTAGCGATTTTTGTTATGAACAATTACAATTAAATTGTAAATAGTATTGCATTAAATATAATATTTTCTTTTATCTTATTGTTAGAACTTTTAGCATGCAAACTGACTGTTTAACCAAACTAACTGTTTAACCGTCCGATCTACCCGAAGGTGTGAGACCGCCAAGACAGTGCCACCCAATTTAGACCAGAGCTTAATGGGGGTCGCAACGACGAACTTCCGGACATGCTGATTTAACGTGTTCACAGTCCGCAAAACACGGAGATACTTTTGGGTGGGATCGAATCCGAGTCGATTCGTCATCATTTTATTTGCTTACACCCAAATCCACGTGTTAATCCGCGATTTTAAATAACTAAAAGTTACAGAAGCGGGATCTGGGGTTGAAGCGAAACCCCAATAGGCTCATTACGATTGCGTAGCAGGTGGGACGAAAGAACGGCTGCAAACAGGGGCGGAGTTCCCTATTATTAAATACATTTATTATTTAAATATGTAACACAATTTAGAAATGAATAGTGAGTGAAATACTAGCAACTAACACTATATTGAGAATTTTAGTAGTCCTAGTTTTATTTGAATTTTAGCTATCGAGAATTCTAGTAGTCATAGTTTTATTTGAATTTTAGCTATCAAGAATTCTAGTAGTCCTAGTTTTATTTGAATTTCAGCTATCGAGAATTCTAGTAGTCCTAGTTTTATTTGAATTTCAGCTATCGAGAATTCTAGTAGTCCTAGTTTTATTTGAATTTTAGCTAGAGTAACAGTGAATCTGACTGTCTCTTGTAAAAATTAAAATGTTGGTACTTCCTTAAAGCAAATTATGTTTGCTTCAAGCAAGTGATATCAATTGTTGTATGAGATCAGTTAGGAGCAACGCTTATAAATCAATCAGCTTCAGCTTGTAAATCAATCAGCTTATAATCAGCTTATAAATCATTCAAAATCATTCACCGACATTGACCGAAATATTTATATTCGGTATCGATTGCAATGGTGTCTCATATCACTCGGTGCGAAATTTTCTGTTTGTTTTGTGTCTTCCTCTGTTATCTCACAGTTGCGTTCGCTCTTTCGATCGGAAGGCCACGCCTTTCAAATAGTTATCATTTTCTAACCTCATTTTCTAATGTCTCATTCAAAGATGTACAAAATTTGTATTCTCACAAGCGGCAGCTCGTATTTTTCCTGTTTCCAGGATAAAGTTCACCCCTTTCTGGTGCAACAGTCCCTGAGCTGAAATATTTGTATCCAAGGTTTTGATTTCAATGTCCGATACCACCCGGTCACGCGTTTCCCTTTGTAGGCGTTCGAGATCGGATCATTTGCTGGCCGCTTTGCAGTTATATTGGGTTCTTTAATTAGAAAAAAGTGTTCTCGACCCAATAAAGAGGGCTTGGAACATTCGCACCATTTTACCATGTCTGCTTCAGAGCAGTATAAAAATGTGTATAGCAATATCTTATACAAGACGTGCATGTTCAACCTCATTTTTTCATTTCCATCCATGGGTTCCAAAACTGAAAATTCACACCCGCCTATACCTTTCATGATTGACCTATGGGCTGGACATAATGATCCCGCGGGCTACCACCGACACTTTCAGCCCCACTGCGCCCTCATTCAACTATTTATTCAACATTTCGGACACGAACGTCGCTGACTGTCCGGGTGCGGACAATTCTGAAACTCGAACTGGTTTCCGGCCTTGGCAAGCAGGTTGCCTGATGGGGCGCAGGGTAAACATCGCGAGCCGTGTCTTTCAGGGACCGACATCCGTGCATCCTGATCCAAAAGTAAAAAAAGCTGATGTGGGCAACACATGACTTTCCTTATATAATGTAATGAATTTACTACTTTTACAGTAAAAAATAGGTTTTTCTTATAGTAGACATTTATATTCTTTCCAAGATATTGAATTTTCGACAATGAGTTCTCATTTTCATGGATTTAGCGTCATTTTAATCCATTGGGCGAGATTTTCGTTAATTTGACACCATTTCAAAAAGTCGCCAAGTTGGCGACATTCCGCCAAATTCGTCGCCAAAATCTCGCCAAGCTTTATGGACGGAGAAATAAGTTATTCTTACAGTAGATAAATGACTATTGACGTTCAAATACAAAAGTATTACTCAAAGTATCTTTTCTCATGAATGGAACAAGCTAGATCCACGAGGATGATGTCACCTAATTTATCGCATGGTATTACATATGAAAAGTGAACATGTTTCTCAATAGGAAATATATTTTTTTCATTTTATATGACTTTTTGATCATTTTTTTGAAAAATGTGCAATATCTCGAGAACGGTTCATGTTAGCGTTCTGAAATTTATGTTAATCGTTTTCTAATAAAAAAATTACATAAGAAATGTCTATTTGCGTAACTTTATGAGCGGTTTTGATTTTTTGACAATTTTTTTCAAAATTTCACTCAAAAATTTAGGGGGGTTCTGAACATTCGATTACGTTTAAAAGCAATAGGCTTCCAGTGTTTACGGATTGTAATTTTTGTACCAAATTTCGTTCGAATCGGTCCATTTGTCCGTCAGTTATCGCCTCCACAGACTCACTGACACACACACACACACACACACAGACATCACTTCAAAAATGTTTGATTCGTGATCAGGGATGCTTGAAACGTGCTCTCCCGTCGAAAACTCGAATTCGAATTTTCGACCCTGTCATAATACTTTCCTTATACATTATGTATATAAGGAAAGTCATATTGGAGCTGGAAAAATCCATACTACAGGTAGGTTACTATTGTGGGTGACCCTGGTGCTGATTCGATTTGGGTACGATTCGGAATAAGAAAAACTTGGCTTTTTTTACAAAATGACCGGAAAATATCACCCATATTTAAAATAAAAGACTGCGCATTCCCAAATGTATCCATTCAATGCTCGTTTTATAAGTAAATTTTGGATGACGAAGAGCATGAGACCCATCCCATGACTCTTGGATTGATATCGAGATATTTTAGTTTTTTTACATTTTTGCTGCGCCGCCCTTTACCCAATAAAAAGGAAAATGGAACGAAAAGTGTCCACTCGGTGTCACTTGGAGTAGTGGCGCGTGCCATGAAACTCGATTGAATGAATTATTAAAGATATAAAGAAAGATGAATTGGAGTCTGAGGAGAATGTCATTTTTAACGGAATACCTTTACCAGCCTTCTTAGACTCTTTTTTCAAACGGAGCTCCAGACATTTTAATTGTCTAGTGCCTTTTGTTCTCCCATGCGCAATGCTCAAACCTTTTGTACTCGACATCCTAAGGTATAGAAGGAGTCTTCCCCCATTCGCGAGATCCGGGAGTGGCCTTTGACCTCGTGCTTTCGTCAAAATCCAAATGCCAGAAATCTTCTCTGATACTTTTTTTTGACATTCTGCTCGTCAGTGGTTCACCACTTTATGGCCACGCCCTCTTTTCGTGCGCTAAAACGTCGATCCTGAGTGCCGATGTCCTTTCTTACCGACCTCACCGAAATAAGGATCATTTCATCCGGAAGAACAGCCTACTATTTAGGCCAAACATACCCAAAAGAGATCTTTGGACCCTTTTGGAAGGTATCTATTTTATAGGATATCTATGGATAGGGTAGGTAAAATGGCTCTCCGTCACGAGAAGCAGCCCACTCTTTTTCCCTAAACGAAATTGTATTTTCATTTCCATTTGGGACGGAGATGGTCCCAAATATATTTTGTATGGGATGATCTCGGGTAATACATACTTTTAAATAAATCGAATGAGTGCCTTCATTATTAACCCTAATACGATCCACCTTTCCAACGGGGCCGGGATTCTAAAACATTGAAGGCTCGCCCTAGGGTGTGGCCTGGGTCTTCAACGGATGGCATTTGGAAATGTTGATCATATTAGGGTGAATAATGAAGGCACTCATTCGATTTATTTAAAACTAGGCGCCTTTGGCGACCAGCCTGTTCGCTACCCTTTAATCTCTGGCCCCAGGTGCCTGCCACGAGTGGCACAAGGCAATAGTATCCTCGGCCGAGCAGCCAAATTCTCCCTCCCAAGTACTCCTAAATCTATTCAATTCTATATTCGCTACCCTTGAAAATTCTGACTGTGGCAAACTCGCTGGCGCGACCTGCCAGAAATATGTAAGGCAACTGTTTGGACGGCCAGGAAGTGCCACCCAATTTGGACCGAAACCCAGTAGGGGAGACATCCACAGGGACCGCACCCTCCTTCCCCTACCACCAACCTCTCGGAAGGATTTACGGACCCTCATGTTTAACGTGATCGTACTCCGCCTGAACACGTCGGCAGTTTAGGCAGTGGCGGGAATCGAACATTGGCCTACCGAGTGCAATTCCGGCGCGCTAATTTAAATTTTATAATGACCACATGCTAAGCTCTATTAAAATATCCATCGTTCCATCATTTAAAATATCCATAAAATTAAAATATCCATTTAAAATATTCATTTAAAAAATCCATATTGTTCTATTAATCATTCATATCGTTCCACCAATCCATAAATATAATAATTTCAAATACATCACCACAATTCAATCCACCATAATTCAATCATTTAAATTATTTAAAATATCCATTTAAATATCCATAAATTAAAATATCCATTTAAAATATCATATAAATATAATAATTTCACCCGATGTATACAATACATATGCTAAGCTCTCAATTAATTTAAAACCGGAAGTGAGGTCTCCATAGAAACGGGGAAAAAACTTCGGGAGGGGGGAGAAAACGCCGGTGAAGAACTCCTTTAGCGGAATGGCGAGAAATTGAAAATCCTTAGTTCATTAAAATCGCGATGCTGTACATATTTATAATTATTTAATTGACCAGATTGGGCTTGTAAGAAAGCCTGATATTTGAGCTTTCTAAAAATGTAAATTATTAGTTGAAATTCTCGAAACTTTTCCCGATGGGAGGATTTAAAAACGAAAGTTCGTTTTTTTTAATCGAAAGTGACTTTTGGTTTAAAATCTTTAAAAAATATTAGAATTTGTCCCTGAGATTTGAAATTGATATATTTTTACTCGCAGTTGTCTGCTCTTTCCGGTGGTGTGATTTGTTTTTTTCTACGACGTCTAGATGGTGGAGAAAAACTGGGAAAAGCGGTCGAAATCGCATAAAACATTAAATAACTAAAAAAATTATTAAAATTTTAAAAATCGGTTTTCACGTGTCTCCTTTCCACCCCCCCCCCCCCGGGTCTCCGATTGCCAAATTTCGTAGCTCTTCGACACGCGGTCGCTGAACGTATAGTGTATAAGACACACAGACAGACAGACATTGCCTTTTATTATTTATTAGCCGCCTTCGGCGACCAGCCTGTTCGCTACCCTTGAAAATTCTGACCGTGGGAAACTCGCTGGCGCGACCTATCAGAAAGATGTAAGGTAACTGTTCGGACGGCCAGGAAGTGCCACCCAATTTAGACCGGAACCCAGTGGGGGAGGCATCCACAGGGACCGTACCCTCCTTCCCCTACCACCAACCTCTCGGAAGGACTTACGGATTCACATGTTTAACGTGATCGTATTCCTCGTGAACACGGCGGCTGTTTTGGCAGTAGCGGGAATCGAGCCCGGGCCTACCGCTAACTTCCCACTCGCTAATTTACATTTTATAATGACCATATGCTAAGCTCTTGATTCCATCATCCTCATTCCATCGTTCCATTTTTCCATCATTTAAAATATCCATAAAATTAAAATATCCATCGTTCCATCATTTAATTTAAAATATCCATAAAATTAAAATATCCATTTAAAATATCCACAAAATTAAAATATCCATTTAAAATATCCATAAATTAAAAAAATCCATTTAAAATATCCAAAAATTTAAATATTCATTTAAAAAATCCATATCGTTCCATCATTTAAAATATAAATAAAATAATTTCCAAAATATATATGCTAAGCTCTTAATTAATTTAAAACCGGAAGCGCGATCTCCATGGAAACGAAAACCAAACACTAATTCGGTTTTTAATTGTCCCACCCATCGCTATGCATATTCAGAACCGTGACGTCCCCTCCACCTAGACACAAACAGGCGCCATTAGACGTGCTTTTGGGGGAAACGGGCGATCGGAAATGGGAACTTCTTTGGTCCGCCGATGAATATTAAAATCATGACTTCTTTAAAATTCCGATCCAGCTGCCAATTTTAATTATTTCTTGACCAGATTGGGCTAGTAAGAAAGCCAGATGTTTGAGCTTTCTAAAAATGTAAATTATTAGTCGAAATTGTGAGTATTTTTTACTATGCGAGAATTTAAAAACCAAAAATCTTTTTTTTTATCTTAAAGTGACTTTTGTTTTAAAATCTTTAAAAAATATTAGATATTGAAAGAATCGAACCCGGGCCTACCGAGTGCAATCTCCGCGCGCTAACCACTGGGCTACCGCGCTCTCTGCGACAATCTCCATAACTTTCTTTTTATTCACCCAATTTAGACCGGAGCCCAGTGGGAGAAGCATCCACAGGGACCGTACTCTCCTTCTTCTACCACCAACATCTCGGAAGGATTTACGGACTCACATGTTTAACGTGATCGTACTCCGCGTGAACACGGCAGCAGTTTTTGCAGTGGCGGGAATCCAACCCGGGCCTACCGAGTGCAATTCCCTCGCGCTAACTACTGAACTATCGCGCCCTCCGCGACAATCTCCATAACTTTCTTTTTAATCACCCAGTTTAGACAGGAACCCAGTGGGAGGCGCATCCACAGGGATCTTACCCTCCTTCCCCTACCACCAACCTCTCGGAAGGACTTACGTTTAATGTGATCTTACTCCGCCTGAACACGGCGGCAGTTTAGGCAGTGGCGGGAATCGAACCCGGACCTACCGAGTGCAATTCCCGCGCTCTAATTTAAATTTTATAATGACCACATTCTAAGCTCTATTAAAATATCCATCGTTCCATCATTTAAAATATCCATAAAATTAAAATATATCCATAAATTAAAATATCCATAAATTAAAATATGCATTTAAAAAATCCATATCGTTCCATCAATCATCCATATCGTTCCACCAATCCATAAATATAATAATTTCATATATATCACCTCAATTCAATCCACCATAATTCAATCATTTAAATTATTTAAAATATCCATTTAAAATATCCATAAATTAAAATATCCATTTAAAATATCATATAATGTCATATAATGTCCATTTAAAATATCATATAATATAATATAATTTAAAATATCATATCTTGTTATGAAATGCATGCCCTTGTTTATTAATTATTTTCTTTCAAAATTTAACTTTCGGCGAATTCTAATTTACTTTCGATTTCTAAAACTTGTTCTCAAAATTTTATTCTAAATTCATAAAGCGCCATTTCTGTATTCGGCCTTTTTGGAAATTTCCCGCCAGTTTTGATAAACCTTGGCGTTAGGTTTTGTTCCCGCGCGTTTGTACATGTACCGCGCATTTGCATTTCATATCTTTTAACATGGGAACTTCTTTTTCTTGCGTCATGAACACGTAATAACATTAAAGACGATTCGGCGTGGGTTTTGTGATTAGCCTCAGTTGGCGATGTAATTCCAAAGCAGTCGGACGCGTTCTTGCCCGCGGGGCAAAGAACAGAATGTATTTTAAAAGGATGTATCTAAAATTAAATTAATAATGAAGTAAATTGTTTAAGTCGCGTTTTAATGTAATTCCGAAGAGTCGCGAGATTTGTTCATCATAGATTGATTATTCCGAGATGTCTAACCGGTACAAACCACTATCGGATCCGCCGTTGTATTCAACGAATGTTGCTCTGTAATGTTGGAAAAATCTAAGTGTAACTTCAAGTATCATCGTCAATAAATTCGATGTCTAATACTTCTTGATGTATATGATTTGAAACATGATAATTTCTCATCAAATAAAGAAAAAGGTAAATTTAAAGGATCCGAGACGTCATTGCTTATTTTCTACTATCATCACGGCGCCATCAGCTCCAATCGGTGTATACAATGTATTGATACCCTTGCCACATCAGCGCGGATCCCATCTTCTCCGATGCCTGTGAGAAACCGCCCGTAGCGATCGCGCTCCAGTTGCTTGCCGTGCAATCCTATTACAAATGGCGTTTGCAATTCTTATACAAATCGGTGGCATTTCATCTTATTACAAACAGTGCCGTGAATTTCTTCTTATTACAAACTTTCTCGGTGGCATTTTCTTTTTATTACAATATGATAATTTCACCCGATATATACAATACATATGCTAATCTCTTAATTAATTTAAAACCGGAAGCGCGGTTTCCATGGAAATGGGGGAAAACTTCGGGGGGGGGGGGGGGGACGCCGGTGAAGAACTGCTTTAGCGGATCGCCGACTAATTGAAATTCGAAAATCTTAAAATCCCGATCCTGTGGGCAATACTGAATATTTCTTGACCAGATTGGACTTGTAAGAATGCCAGATATTTGAGCTTTCTAAAAATGTAAATTATTAGTCGAAATTCTCGGAACTTTTCCAGATGGAAGGATTTAAAAAAGAAAGTTCTTTTTTTTTTAAACGGAAGGGACTTTTGTTTTAAAATCTTTAAAAAATATTAGAATTTGTCCCTGAGATTTGAAATTGATACATTTTTACTCGCAGTTGTTTGCTCTTTCCGGTGGTGTGATTTGTTTTTTTCTACGACGTCTGGATGGTGGAGAAAAAATGGGAAAAAACTGTCGAAATCGCATAAAACATTAAATAACTAAAAAACTGATTCAAATTTTAAAAATCGGTTTTCACGTGTCCCCTAGTAGTGTGCAAATGAGAGAGCTGGACCACAGCCATAAACCCCCCATTAAAACCACACCCACTTTTAGAATGTAATGGCTCTATTTCATCCACACCATTGTGTAATCACAATGGTATGAAACCTCCCATTAAAACCACACCCACTTTTAGAATGTAATGGCTCTATATCACCCATAAAATTTCCACCCACTTTTAGAATGTAATGGCTCTATATCACCCATAAAATTTCACATGAGAGAGCTGGACCACAGCCATAAACCCCCCCATAAAAACTCCACCCACTTTTAGAAATGTAATGGCTCTATTTCAGCCATTAGTGTGAACATGAGAGAGCTGGCGCAGAACCATAAACCTCCCATAAAAACTCCATCCACTTTTAGAATGTAATGGCTCTATATCACCATAAAATTTCCACCCACTTTTAAAACCAATGGTGCGAAACCCACCCATAAAATTTCACATGAGAGAGCTGGACCACAGCCATAAACCACCCATAAAATTTCCACCCACTTTTAGAATGTAATGGCTCTATATCACCCATAAAATTTCCACCCACTTTTAAAAACAATGGTGCGAAACCCACCCATTAAATATCCACCCACTTTTAAAAACAATGGCTCACAAAACCCCATAAAAATCGAACCCACTTTTAGAGATCAATGGTATGAAAACCGCCATAATTTCCTTACCCCCCTTTAAAAAACAATGGCTATCAAACCCCATAAAAACTAAACCCACTCTTAGAAAGTAATGGCTCTATTTCAGCCATACAAATTCGATTAAACAATGGCTCTCAAACCCTCCATTAAAACTACACCCCCTCCTAGAAAAGTGATGGCTCTATTTCAACCATACAAATCAAACAAATCAATGGTATCAAAATCATCCATTAGCAAGGTTCTAGCGCAAGCACCTCCCGAGAAAGTGATGGCTCTATTTCGACCACACCAATTTTCCGGAGCGAGCAAGCGAAAAGTCGTTGGGAGGGAAGGGTACCCCCTTCGGCGAGCACCCCCTTTTAGAATCTGCGAAAAGTTAGACTCTTATATGGAGGAGGAGGACGGTTCCAATCAGCACTTTAGATGTGATATAGACACTATAAAAGAGGCATTCAGAACAGAAGAATGTGTCCTTCGAACTGAGGACCATTAATTATCTTTTAATAGTTCGAAAACTGTTAAAAAATTATGATCGCCTACTCCTTTATTGCATAGTGACCGTGAGCCAAGGTATGGATACCATCTTCCAATATATGGCGCTTGTCATCTTTTCCTGATAGGGCAATCTTATTGACTTGTATGGAATGAATCTCATGCTTTGTGCTCCTGATGAGATTCATGGTTCTATGCTGTACTTCTTGCTTGAATAGGCAGTTCTTGTAGTCCTCGAAGGATATCCTGTTTTTCACGACACATTTCTTTACTCCTTTCGACTTTTTCACCAGGTCAACCTCAGTTTTACAGGCATACATCTTAGATCTTAAGCCAACGAACTCTTCTAAGATCTTCCCTGCATTTTCATCCTTCATCTTCCCCAAGACCTTTTTATTTACTCGAGGCATACCATACCTATTGTTTTCTGGATAATCTGATGTATCAAAGTAGTCAATCAATCCTTTCATATCCTCATAAAAGTCCTCGGTCTGTATGTCATAGATGTAACTGTCAGTGTCCATGTACAATAGCTTGATATCGTCCCCGTATTTAGGCTTCATAAGATTATAATGGAAGTCATACATCAGATGCTTCGATAGATCTAATATACTCATGCCGACGTATATTGGCTTATTAAAAATCACTTTCGTCTTGTTCATATGCACGGCGGCTAATCTTTCGTCAAAAATGGTCCTTCCCTTGAAGTTGGGCTTAGCAACTAGCTTCTCCGCTTTCTGGGGATCGCACACTAGCCTAATATCGAGTCGCTTCCTGATATTTTCCATCGTCTTGCCAAAGACCGAGTTGTTCATAAGTTTGTAGAAGTCTTTCTCAAAGTCGTTGGTTGCCTTGGTCCTCATATCAGTGTTCAGGTCTATGTACCTCTTCAACCAGGGAGGCTGCTGAAACTCCAACACTTTGTGCACCTTTTTGAGCTTCACCCCCAACTGCAACAGCTGCTTCAAAACCCTGTAATGAACCACATAATGCTCTTTGTCATAGAGGGTCGTCAGTAGTTTTGGCTGTTTTGAGCCATCGGGCATCCTGCTCTCAGGTGCTAGAGGTATGTCTGAATGGAGGTTGTGCAGATGGGTCGGGTACTGTAGGTCGCAATCTACGATGTATCCTTTGTCTGAGTCATCCTCTACTTGGGTCACATCTGACACAGTGCTCCACTTGAAGCCACCATGCGGTAGGTATTGACTCATGGCCCATCCGTAAAGGTTGTTGGCGTCAAGGTACATCAGGTAGTTAGACTTCTTGTTCTCGTCATAGTCCCTCATGTACTTGTTGTTCGCCCTCCCATATCGGTTACAGCACTGAGAGATGCCTCCTCTGGTCCCCTTTTCTAGCATGAGTATCATGTCATAGTCTGTCAACAGCTCTAGCTCAACCTCTGTGGTTTTGAGCATGGCGTCCCACGAGAGTCCGGGTGCAGTGAAGTACCATGCAGGATCCAACTTATAGGTCTTTAGACAGACATCTCTAAAGTGTTCCATGATGTCGGCTAGGATGAGTACATCAGTCTTCACATACAAATCGGAATATTCACCCAATGTCTTAATGTTGAATGCCTTCCATACCCTTTTAGCGTGCTCGTAGTCCTCATCCTTTATGTGTGACTCATTCAATTGGTTGTAAAAGTCTTCTTTTGGGGGCAGCTTGGTTTCTTCGCATTTGTCCCACGAGTCCATGTAATCGTATGGATAGACGCCTTTTCGGGTGACGAGGTCCAGTTTGTCCTTGGGGAAGTACTTGGCTGTCTCCCTGAACTCCTTTACGTTCTTCGCAAGACTGTCGAGGCTAGCGGCCATGAACTTTAATGAGTCGACAAACCTCAACTTTATACCAGGTACCTTTACTTTCTTCCCATCGCCTACTTCTACAGTTTTTGCCCCGACCTCCTTACTGAAGGAAATGTACCTCTCCTCGTTGTTCGGGATGACGTCGATATCACCTTGGTCTCTACCGAGCTCCTTTATGAAGAGATGGGCGTCGTAGCCAGATAAGTTGTGGATAAACACTGGAATGAACGAAGGCTCTTGATACTTTAGGTTGCAAAGGTTGTGAGCAGGTCCTCTGTAGTTCGATTCACATTTCGCCGGATTGAGAAGATGGTCATGATCTCTAACTTTTCGGAAGTCAGGTTCATCCTTGGGCGAATAGGGTGAAGGTTTCTTCCTGATATCTTCGTCACAGATGTGGCAAACATGGGTCCTTTGGAAATGCTCTTCATCTTCGGTGGTCATTTTGATGGGTTGCTTCTTATCATAAATGTTCTTTATCGCTAGCGCCTCAGTCTTCACTGTATCAAAGAACAGCTTGGTGGCATTGGGTCCTCTGTATGTGATTGGTGCCTTATAGTCTGCATGTTTATATTTGATGTAGACAGTGAAGCTCATAGGTTCATGCTTTTGATATTTATGTAAGAATGAGCTGTCTTTTGTAGGGCAGCAGGTGTTTATCTTGTTTGTCAAGCACTCGAAGTCTCCATACATCACAAAGGGTAATCGTAAAGACCTTTGATAGTTTTTGAACCGCAGAGATTCGTTCTCCTCGGGCATTACAATCTTTACTGGTGTATTCTTCCTACAATCCGTTTCATGAGCTTGGAGGTCCTCTTCGGAGTTATAATACAGCAGGCATCTCTCACAGGTGAATATCTTTCCGTTGTGTTTAGTCACTTGTCCGCTTATCAATTTGGAGAGGTCTTTTATCCAACAGTAATGACTGTTTCCTTCCTTATTCTTTATGTACAGCAAATTGATGTGTTTGTCTTCCTTATTTTTAGTGATTCTCAATGGGTAAATATAATTACCTTCGTATGAATATATGTTCACCGATATCTTATTCAACTTTTCGAACCTGTTAAATACTCTATCTTCCATCTTCACTGGAAACTCAATGCCTTCAAACTTTAGCTCATTCTCATACGGTTTATATTTAGAGACTCTATCTACGTGATTATCAGCTGGATAAATAGCAGACAGTATCGCCCACTTAAAGCACTCGTTATCATTTTCATTTTTCACGTTAATGACTGCCTTTTTATCTTTAATTCTTTTCGGTAAATCAATGTAGGATGATCCTCTCAGCGGGTTGTATTTATTGATCCTCACCTCAAGGCTTTTAATTCTAACAAGCGTCCATCCCGAACCCTTAGCAACAAACTCCTCCATTTCTGTCAATAATTTTTGGATAACCGATCTGTAATAAGCTACCAAATCAGTTGATTCTAAGATGACTGCGTTTTCTGTTTTGAAGTTTTTCTCCATTTCTATAATAGCATCGTCTTTACCCTTTTGATAGTCACAGAGGAATTCGAAATTAACCTTCAAACCATGCAGCCTCTTTATGTGTTTAGTGATGAGTCCCCGGACTAGTGATGCCACATCGTTCAAAAAGTCGTTGGGAAGCATCAGGTTGTGTTCATTTTGGATGTCGTACGTCTTCAAGCGAGATTCAAAGGCTGTATTAACTTTGTGGAGGGTGTAGAGCCTTCTCTCTCGCGTATCTAAAAACAGGTCTGAGTCAAACCCGAAATGACGGTTGAACAACACGCTTTCTATGTATGCTATGATGTCTGCCCTCCTTCCTAACCTGGAATAGCCTCTAATGCCATGCGTTCGACAAAATTCCCGTAGTTGAGGGAGAGTCATGTGATGTAGTCGATGCTCCACCCTTCCACACTCTGGGAGAGCCTTCTTTGGTTTATAGTTTAGATGCCCTTTAGATTGTAGGTGCTTATTCATGCTTGATCCCTTAAATAACTTACCGCAACACCTGATCTTACGCACTCTGTTCTTCTTTGGCTTGCTAAACAAGTCATTGTGGAAACTGGAAAACCCGTTATGATATTGAATAAGGTCGACCAGCTCCAACTTTTTAAGTTTCGAGTAACCTCGAATATTATTTTCACGACAGTAGCCTTGCAACTGTCGAACGGTTTTAGATTGAAAATCCATTTTGTCTTTCTTTAGAACTACAAATCGTTTCTTTAAATGCTTTTATTACTGAAGGGGTATGATGTCTGCCCTCCTTTAAACGATTCAATTTTTAATGAGTATTTCAATCATTAAAAATATAGTCATATCTACATCTATTAAATTATGGAAGGGCATGTCATCGTTGTCGGTCGATCGCTATCGCTATCACTATCGCTATCACTGTCAGCCTGATATATTGAAAAGGTTTCGTAGAGGTTTCGAAAAGGTGGTTTTTTTACCACGAAACCCTCTAATGGTGTACAATAATATAAAACCCTGAAGCCAACATATAATCTTAATAATCTTATTTCATCCCTGGTCAAAATCATACCAACCCTGGGTATATCATTTTTTAAAAATAAAATTGAGTTGTTCGACAAACGTATTAGGATAGATTTCCCATGCTCAGTAATGTCAGAAACCAAATATAAGCCATCCACTGACTCAAAGTTATCAGTACTCAAATCGTTTAATTTTTTTACAATACGATCCATATTCTTTATTCAAAGGAAAAATATATTCAAACTTGAGGAAGGTAACAAAGGGTATCTAAACATTTAATGGTTGATCAACCATTAAATGTTATTATGAATATAAAAATTTATGGTTCATTTTTGTCCAACTCGGGTTGTATGTCGACAGGTTCATTCTTATCCAACTCAGGTTGTATGTCGATAGGATCATTTTTACCCAACTCGGGAGGTATGTCGATAGGTTCATATTGTACCACAAATCTATTACATATGTTTGTCAGAAGGATGCAAACCAGCTTTTTAAAATGGAGTTCGTAAAAGGTATCTGAGAGCAAATGGGCTTTATAAGTCATGAGGTGACAAAGATCTATACGATCCAGATTTTTCATAATAAAATCTTCGTTAAAGGTTTGCCATTGAACAATTCTACCCCATTCAAGGTAATCTGCAAATTCCGTCATAAAATCTTCAGTGAGCTTTTGTTTGACGCAAATGAGTTCCATATCGATTTTGTCTATATGCCGACGAATAAATTCTTCTGAGAGTACTTGGAATTGAGAAACCATTCTCCAATCTAATTTGGAAGCATGCTTATCCAGGAAGGGTTCTGACATTATCTGATATCTGGAAACTACTTCCCAATCTAAATATTCAGTATTTCTGTCCATGAAATCCTCTGATAAAACTTGATATTTGGATGTATAGTACCAGTTTAATAGACCTTTGTGTTTTTCTACAAAAGGCTCCGAAAGTTTCTGATACTGAGAGATGACCATCCAGTTTACCAAACCTTCGAATTCTTCGATAAACTCTTCCGATAAAGTTGTATATTGACTTATGAGCGACCAGTTAACATAATTTTTACTAACTCTGATTTGTTCTTCCGACAAACCGCTTTTAGATATTTCGTTCCACGCCATTTATTCTATGTACAATTTTTTTTACGGCAGCTGGAGTGTCCACTTGATTTCTTCAATTTTTAGAAATGGTTGAACTGTGAACTCAGCATCACATCGTAAGAAAATTTTTAATTGGTCATCTTTTTTAACCTCTCCGAGAATTAACACGAATTCAGTGGCTACTTTTATCTTGTGAACGTATTGCTTGCTATTAATGTATAACTTAACAACGATTAATTCATCGATTATCTTTTGAGGATCAAGGTACAATCCCAGTCTAAAAAAACCGTCTCGAGAGAATTTACATTCTGAGTTCAAAGCATCACCGGAAAACTTCGTAAAAATAACGGCATTCGCATTGGTACTAGGTCTAATAGTTATGTATCCTGATGTGGTGGTTGCATAACATACTTTATTGTCAACATAGTTTTCCAAGTACTTTTTATTAACCGCATTCATGTCTTCAATAGGGTCAGCGACATTGCCTATCCTTTTACCTTTAGCGTCAATGGGTCTTCTATCATGTAACCTCAGGTACTTCTGATCTAAACCTTCCATAATTTTTGCTATCTCTTCTCGGAGTTCAACCCTCAGCGTGTGAGTGACGGTAGTGGAGTTACGAATTAACTCAGCTTCCAGATAACTTTTAGTAGTTACATCCCGACTCTCAATCGGTGTCTGACAGTTTTTCAAGATCTTATTTTCCATATCGTAGTTACCGTCGTGTGTGAGTTTAAACCCTATGCCTGGAATACCAGGAGGTCCTTGTTCTAATTCTTCATCGAAAAGCGGGTAGTAGGCAGCCATTTATTTAAATATAAAATAATTTTTATAGTCATGGACTATAAAAATTAAAAATGGACTATAAAAATGGCTTATAATTTCAAAGTCTTGATCATGGTAATATTTTGATTGTTAATATTTAAGAAGCATTTCTTGTGCTCTTTTAAGATGAAGTAAAAAACATAATCTTTGGGGGCAGCGTTCCTTAACCTCCAGTTAAACTCAATCATTAAGTTATTCGTATCGGTATAGTTTTGATGATGAGAGAGATTAAAGCAGATGATTGGATACAACTTACCAAAATTCGAATAATTGACCATACAACCTGTTTCAGACGTGATGGTGTTGAGTCCAGATTCCAAAAAGGCTGTGTATAATCGATTATAATCACTTTTCTCAAAATCCATCATGTAACTGACAGTTGGCACTTTTACATTGTTGATCATTAACCAACATTCCGTCATATCTAAGTTATCAAACAGCATGTTATTGCGCTTCGAATTTTCGTATCTTTCAGTGTACTGAGGAATTACGTACAAAGATAAGACTTCATCAGAAGTAGCTTTTATGGTATAAGAGCCGCTAGCGTTTTTATAGAAAATATTAGACTTTACAATGCTGTGTTGGTTCCAGTTTATTTCTACATCCTTATTCGATAACTTTAATTCGTTAAATATTGAAGCCGCCGCATTTTTAAATCGTACGTAAGGTAGCCAGAGTGATAAATCTTCTACAACGACTTTATAGATCTTATGTTGCTCGTTGGTGTACAGCATATTTAGACTGTGATTTCTCTGGAACTCAAATTTGACTTGGAACCCCGTGATTACTTTTTTATATTCACGGAAGAAATCAAACACGTACTTTAGTGGGATCCATATAGTTACAACCTTGCTATTTTTAGTGAATTCGCTTCTTTCTGTAAATCCCTGGTTATGGTTCTCATTAATTCTGAATTTTTCGAAAAACTCAGTAATCTTTGTGGTATCTACTAACGTGCCATCATATTTCAAGCGTTCTCTATCAGCTGTGTCCGACGTATCAGTGTAGAACAGCATATTTGTAGCTTCGGCAGAAGAATAGTCAGGCGTAAAATGTATTAAGCCCAACACTTGTCGCATAAGAGCGGTATAATTAATGTTGGATTCTATTTCAGTGGTTCCTAATGTAAACCTGTTAGCATTGATCAAACCACCTCCATTCACGAGAGCTACATTATCATTCACTATGGCAGTACCATCGTTGTTAACAATTTTCAATTTTTGCTGTATATAACCGTTAGAGTATAAAATGTTGGCGTTGGTGTCTTGAATAAAGAAATGGTAAGAGGCATTTTCCATAGAATTATCACTATTTTCATGCCTTACCTCTCTATATTCGAAACTTTCGATGTCATCATCGTAATAATAATTGGTGCTGTTTAATTCAAATATTTTATTCATTTATTATGAAATAAATTTTTTTTCTTCTCCTCAATTTAATAGCTATATGGCTATTAAATCGAATTTAGATAAACTTTAGTCCAGCTCCATGTTTTTTCTGCTTTGATAATATCTCCTTTATTTTATCCTGCACATACTTACCTTCTAATTCGGCCTCCTGCAGGACGTCGGAAAAGAACCCTCTTCCTTGTATCTTCTTACTCTTTCTTTGAAGTCTGTGTTTATTCATTTCTTTATTATAGGGCGATAAAATTGTATTGTACTTCTTGCTTATTGAGCGGAATTAAATCACCTCTATGATTGGTTACTTGCATTCTGATTCGGTAAACACTATCCATTCGAACAGGGTAAAACAGAGGTTTGTCAAATGATTTTATAATCTGACTACCTGGACGATTACTGTTTGTAAATGAATAGATGACGTTTGTAGAGTTGAAACCGTTGATATACGCCCCCTCTGCGACATCGCAATGTATATAAATGTTATCGTTTCCCCCAGATAAGTCAGCAATGTACTTTCCTACTTGTTCAAGCTCTTCGTGGATTTTAGGCTCGAAACCTAAAAGTTTATGCAGGTTTTTGGTTTTCGTTAAATCGATCTTATACCCGTCTATTAACTTAATGGCTATTCGCTGTCGTTCCTCCACTATACCGAATTGTATCGGCGGATCGCTTCCAAAAAAATTAATCATGTAACGATTCAGCCCCTTGATAGTGTAATTTCCATCTGGTATCGTCAAATTTAACCACTGCTGACCATCAAAGTATGATAATTCCTCATCTTTGATATTGTCCCATGAAACGTACATCGAAAAGGACTGAAGGGCAATCTGTTTAAAGGTGAAAGGTCTAGTGTATTCAATCGTAAAATCTTCTGATTTTTCCGCGTTTTTAGAATCTAATATCAATAGAACCATTTTATTTATAGAGAACATTTTTTTCATTGAAGTCGCTGGGTTCTTGGGTAAAAGAATATAGCACATCTACAACTGGCCTACCCTTGTTTCTTTCACGAATGTACTTCATACAAAAGTAGCCGCATTTGACGGAAGCAGGGTGCTGTAGAAAGCTCGAGTTACACCCGATATTTTTCTTTCCAGAAGTCAGTAGATACTTCTTAATGTTAGGATGAATTTTGTATACGTGTTCTCCAAAAGGATCAAAATACTCAACAAAGTTATTTTTAGGATCGTTATAGTAGCAGACCCAGTGCGTACCAGGTCCTGTGACAATGTCCAGATTAATAATACCGTTTTCAAACCGACTCATCTTTTTAGGCAACAGATCGGAAGTAAAGACGCCCCTAAACCCCTGTTCATGTTTCATATTTTGTTCAATTACTTCGTCTGATATTCCCAGTTTTGATAGACGCCCTTTCCAATGGGTCTTTTTTTTACACATCCAGATCCTGAAATTTTTTCCAAAGCTTTCTTTGCTCCATATCCAGCCGCCCCACTTGCAGCACCTAGTGCTAAAGCCTTGGCCCCAGCAATTAACGCAGGTAATAGAAAAGGTAGAAAACCACCCGTTTTCTGGAGCTGCGTCTTACTGATAGTGATACGCTTCCCCTTCCCAATTTGAGCTATCTGTGTTCGAGTTAAATGTATATCTTTGTTGGGGGCTTTTGTCTTATCTATTTGTAGAGATACTTCTTCTCCTTTCTGGTATGCAGATTTTAGCTTAGCAATCTGATGATCGCTTAAATGTATTTTAGTTTTTATGTAATTACTCATTTATTCAATGAAAAATTTTTGTAGTATTGTTTTACTTGCTCGTTGGTCATAGTTCCTTCTCTCAACAATGCATCCAATAAATCGACGACTTGATTGTGTAACTTTTTACTTTTGGACCCTTTACATATCTTATCAGTCAATCGGGCTAAAATTTCCATTTTGTCTTCTACTCCTTTACCGATATAAATTCCTTTTCTTTGCAAGTCTCTGAGTCGATCCCGATAATCTCCTAACGTAGTCATATGATCTCTCAAATAATCAGCCTTAGCTAATAAGCGATCTTCTCTTTCTTCATCCTTTTTAGTCATTCGAGACATCTGACTCATAATGTTTCCTTTTTGACGAGACATTTTTAGGTAAGTATCATTTACTTTACTCATAATTTCTTGCAAAGTTTCCTTGGTCTCATGGTACAATTTTGAGGGTCTTGGAAAGTTATTTTTCTCTAAAAACTCTACATCCAATTTTTTATCAAAATCATAGACTTCTAAAGGCGATTCAATAGCTAGAGGAATGTGATCAACAGCATCTTTTATAGCCTGAATATTCTCCTTTCGATTAATTTCTTGTTCTTGTAGCTTTTCAGTTACAGGCTTGTGAAAGTCCGATAGTGCTTTCTGGATACCTAATTTTTGCTCAAGTTGTTGTTCGTTGTTTTTTCTAATTTCAGCCTGAAGCTTATAAACTTTAAGTTCATATTCAACTTCCTTTCTTAATTTCTTATTTCGTTCTTTTTGTATAGCATTCATCTTTATTATTATGCAAAAAAATTTTTACTTAAGCAAATTAAATTTTTACTGAAGCAAATTTTTAACATTAAATAAAGATGATTCAAATTAAAAATTATACAGAAGCAGAAGAACTTGTCGATGCAAATCAACATTATTTATTACCTAAACACCCTTTCAGACTTCTAATCGCTGGAGCTTCAGGTACTGGTAAAACGAACTTATTGTTGAATTTTATATACGACTATCTCGAATTTGATAATTTGTTCGTTTGTGCAAAAGATATGTACGAACCCAAGTATGGTAAACTGAAAGAAAAGTACACAATGTTTGAGGGCGTGGATATTGACTCGATAAAGTACCCCAAAAAGAAGAAGAAAATTATCCTAGAGTTATATGAAAGATTCGGCAAGAAAGGAACTTTATTCTCCTCTGATACAAAAGAATTTATAAAAGTGGATGACCTGGACCCATCTTGTAAAAATGTTGTTGTCTTTGATGACTGCATGACTGACAAGGACCAGAGGAGCATAGAAGATTTTTTCATCAGAGGTCGGAAGAAAAACGCCTCAATCATTTATCTTTCTCAATCTTATTATAGAACACCCATTGTTATCAGAAGAAACTGTAATTACTTGAAATTTTTTAATATTCAACCGAGGGAGATTCAACAGATCATAAGAGAGATAGATGGTAGTTTGACAAAAGAAGAATTCAGTAGATTATATAAAAAGTGCATGCAACAGCCGTATGATTTCTTTATGCTTGATTTAGTTAATCCGGCTCTGAGATATCGGAAGAAATATTTCACCCCTATAAATAAAGATGGAAGAATACTTGCAAAAGAAAATTTACGTATATAGAAAGAGCTACCACCACTACCATAAAATTAGTGTCACTATGACCGTTAGCAAGTTCGTTTTAAGTTCATTGGGTTTATCAGCTTTTGTACTTGTTCCCTTAGCTGCTCTGAGCTTAAGCGTCGGTATTGTTGAAGTTATTGATAAAGCTTTGAATATCGCGGAAAGGAAAGAAGAGTACAAACAGTCTTACAAGTTTTACAAACAGCTGCTCAATTCATACAAATCGAATACCCTATCAGAAGAGGAAGTGTATAAGCGAGAGGAGGATTTCATCAATAATTTAGTCTACTTACCCAGAGAAAAATATATGAAACAAACCCTGCTGAATGGATATCAATTTGTGAGTAAATAATTTTTTATATATAAATAAATGTGTGGTAAAAAGACTTGCAATAAAGGAAAAGGTGTTGTTAACGCAGCAATTAATAATTTACCGTTTGAAATGCATCTGCCAGGGCATCAATTTACAGGACCAGGAACTCAACTGCTCAGAGGAAAAACTAGACTGAACCCCGATTTAACATACAAAGAATGGAGTAAGCCTATTAATAGGGTTGATGATAGTGCCTATAAACATGACGTGTGCTACATTAAAAACAAAGATACCGAAACCAGAAACAAAGTGTGTGACTCAAACATGATTAAAGAATTGGACGACATTCCCAATCCAAGTTTTCGTGAAAGGCTAGATAGAGCTGTTGTGAAGCCTATTATCAAAGCAAAGAAGACATTTGGAATGGGCTCAAAAATATATTGTCTCAAATGTAAAACACACACCGACACTAAAGATGAACAGCATGTCACCTCTAAAAACGCTAGACCTATGTTGAAAGGTATTTGTGTGGGTTGTGGTTCTAAGAAGTGCCGTTTTTTACCGCTGAAGGGGTAACTGAGAAGGGTTGCCCCGAAAAGGTTTATTACGATCCCGAAACAGGATTTTGTGGCATAAATGTACTGAGCAGAAAAACTGGTTTAAGTCGAAAAGAAGTCTCGGATTTTTTACACCGACAGGATGTATACACAAAGCATAAACCACTTATCCGTAAGTTCAAAAGAAGGAGAATTTACGTGTCACATATCGACGACCAATGGCAAGCTGATTTACTGTTTGTCTATAAATTTGCGAGAAGTAAGTTTAATGATGGTATCAAGTACATATTAACAGCTGTTGACTGTTTCAGTAAATATGCATGGGCTGTTCCTCTAAAGGATAAATCAGCAGAAGAAGTAACTCAAGCATTTAAAAAGATCTTCAAAGAAAGAATACCTGAAAGGGTTCAAACAGATAAGGGTTTAGAGTTCGTCGGAAAAACAACTCAAAAATTATTCAAAGAAAATAATATCCAATGGTTCACAACAGAAAATGTTGAAATAAAAGCTGCTATGGTTGAAAGATTTAATCTCACTCTTGGTAATAAAATAAAGCTCTACTTGTGTGCAAATAACACTGAAAGATACATAGATGTATTGGGTCAATTAGTGAAGAATTACAACAACTCATACCACAGAAGTATAAAAATGACTCCTGTTGAAGCCAGTCTAGAAGAAAACAGTAGTGAAGTCTACCGCAATTTGTTTAAAGAAAAGGTCATACGTAAACATAAATACCAGGTAGGTGATAAAGTAAGAATATCTATATATAAGTCTACCTTCAGAAGGGGTTATCAAGCAACTTTTACAGATGAAATATTTGTCATTTCTGAAGTATTAGAAACCGACCCAATCACTTATAGAGTTCAGGATTTAAATAATGATGAGGTTAAAGGCACTTTTTATGAATATGAATTAGTAAAATATGATAAGAAAGACAATGTGTATAAGATTGAAAAAATCATCAAAAAGAAAGGGGACAAATATCTAGTTAAATGGTTAGGTTATCCTGAGACTAGCTGGATTGATAAAAAAGATTTAGTTAATTAATTTTTAATAGCTTATTCGGCTATTAAAAATTATAATCACTTATCGGGGTCATACCTCAGCTCTTCGTGACATGTTGTTCAGACGCCGTTTTTTAATTTATAGGGTAAAAACTCCAATTTAATGCTTCGAAGATGGTTCTGCAGATTTCTTCATTCTGAATAAGCGTCTTTTTGAGTTTAGGTAACTTAACTAGAAGGCGTGAAATATAGATGTCGTAACCTCTTTTCCGTAACATATGGTATAAGATATAGTCTTTGCTGATTATGTTTTTTCGCTCTGGGTACATCTCCTCATATTTATGGATATAAGAAGAAAAGTCGTTCAAAAGCTCTTCTTCTTCAAAGGGTAGGTTATGCAAACCTAACCATTTAGCCAGATTTTTCATTCGATGTTTTCGCCTCTGTTGTTTCTGCATGTTTAAATACATATCGAGATTATTGATAGGGGGTTCATTTGGATTATACCTCAGCTCTTCGTGACATGCTTGGCAAATGTACCAGCCATCATCATTTTGAATTACATATTCGTGTTCACATTCATGAGTTTTCAAGTCTCCGTCTGAGGAAACTTTATTGTCCAGACCTAACATTCTTATTACTTCCAACATTTCCTTCGATGCTTCGATCATCTTTTATAAGTTTGACAATTTTTTCAAACTGATCATGCAACTTTTTTAAGGATTTTTTCACTTCTGAAATGTCATCGCTATAAACATCTAATTGAACATACTGATAAAGAATTCTATAGCAAAATATCTCAGACTCAATTTCATTCATTTATATATATCTTTGTTTTCTTTAACTCAGATAAAATACGAAGCAGTATTATTTTCCGCTTGGAGAGTTTCGACCTTGTTTTCTACTTCCTGCTTTCATAACGTCTGTAGCGAGCGCTGACCTTGTCTAACATCTCTTCCTCTTTAAAGAGTTCTCTCAGAGGTAGCGGTAGAAAAAAGCGGAGATTACGAGAATCAAAGAGAGATGGCAGCACTATATGGGGAGGAAGCACTATATGGACAGGAGTGGAATTTATTTTTCGCGATTGATTTTAAGCATTTTATTCTATATTTTTTAATCAGATATACAATAGTGATAGATATTTTGAAGAATTCTTACATTATAAGAGGGAAATAACTTGTTTAAAGTGCTATTTTTGAAGATTTTCGCCTGTGGTGTAATGGTTAAATTAAAGGTATGTGTATATTTTGATGGGTACCCATGGCAAACGGTTAGCGCGCAGACCTATTAACATCTAGGTCCCAGGTTCAAATCCCGACCTCTCCCAGGTTGTTAATCAATCCGGGTTGATGGTTTATTGAACTATACCGAGCCAAAAATGACATGTCGGCTTGCTTTAGTCGTTGTTCCAATAAAGCGGCACTCTTCGATAAAAAAGTGGTGGGCGGGCCCGACGCTAGGCGTCAAAGTCTTACAGTGTTGTCCTTATATGTTGTTTGTAAGCCTCAGTGGCGGTAGGCTCAGAGTGTATTTGGTCTTGAATTCGGCTCATCAAGAAGGGCCCCTTGGTGGGTCGAATTTGAGATTGAATATACTCTGAGCCTACCGGGGGGCATTTTGCAAAAATTTTTAGGAGTTATGGTGGAGTCATTAAAGTAAGTTCTCGATCTTGGCCTAGGCGAGGGGTCAACAAGACATGGAGTTAGTGATCCGGACCGCGATTTAATAAGACAGGGAGTGGGACTGGGTTGTTTGATGCTGGGTTGTCTGATGTTCTGTTTATCGAGGATCAGCTGTATGATAACTGGTTTGTTCTGATTTCCCGGGTTGATTTGGAGCTGCAGGGCGAGTGTCTTCAAGGCATCTTTTTTCATCTTCTTCAACTGATTCTCTGTTGGATCTTTGAGCCACTCGTTACAATATGATGGTCTTCTTGCCAATTGTGGCCGCGGCACGGCCGCAAGGGCATCCTCACACTCTTTTTGCAGCTGCTTGTACACAGGGCCGTTCTTCTTTATCGTCCGGCCAGTTCGAGGATTGACAGTGGGGTTACTCATCCATTCTTGACAGTGTGCTGGCTGAAGATCCAGTGGGTCCCGTGCAGCCTCCTTTTCGAGCTGTTTGTAGACAGGGCCATTGACTTTTATCTCGTAAAAGTTGCCGCCTGAAAATCGGTGTATATTTTTTAATGGTTATTATACCATTAAAAGAAAATTTACTGTTCAAATTTAAACATTTGCGCTGGTAGTGCTTTCCCGACATCTTTAGTTCCCAAATATACAAAGAATAGAGGTTTAATCTCATTAAGCTTCATATAGTCGGACGCATTTTCGTCGCATCGTTTCGGCAGATACAAATTTGAGCCGTCTTCTAACTTCACTATTAGTTTATTACCATATTTGGTGGTGATCTGTTTAATTTCCATGACAGGGTATTTTACGTCGATATTGAGCTCATGCATCTTCTTGAAACTTCCTTCCAATGTACTAACTGCGTTTAGTTTGTTCAACAGTTCCATGGTTTTTGTTCTTTCTCAACATTAGAATTCTTTTCTTTAAGTGCTTAAAATGTTGTTGGGGTATCATTTTTTAACGGATCCGCAGATTCTAAAAGGGGGTGCTCGCCGAAGGGGGTACCCTTCCCTCCCAACGACTTTTCGCTTGCTCGCTCCGGAAAATTGGTGTGGTCGAAATAGAGCCATCACTTTCTCGGGAGGTGCTTGCGCTAGAACCTTGCTAATGGATGATTTTGATACCATTGATTTGTTTGATTTGTATGGTTGAAATAGAGCCATCACTTTTCTAGGAGGGGGTGTAGTTTTAATGGAGGGTTTGAGAGCCATTGTTTAATCGAATTTGTATGGCTGAAATAGAGCCATTACTTTCTAAGAGTGGGTTTAGTTTTTATGGGGTTTGAGAGCCATTGTTTTTTAAAGGGGGGTAAGGAAATTATGGCGGTTTTCATACCATTGATCTCTAAAAGTGGGTTCGATTTTTATGGGGTTTTGTGAGCCATTGTTTTTAAAAGTGGGTGGATATTTAATGGGTGGGTTTCGCACCATTGTTTTTAAAAGTGGGTGGAAATTTTATGGGTGATATAGAGCCATTACATTCTAAAAGTGGGTGGAAATTTTATGGGTGGTTTATGGCTGTGGTCCAGCTCTCTCATGTGAAATTTTATGGGTGGGTTTCGCACCATTGGTTTTAAAAGTGGGTGGAAATTTTATGGGTGATATAGAGCCATTACATTCTAAAAGTGGATGGAGTTTTTATGGGAGGTTTATGGTTCTGCGCCAGCTCTCTCATGTTCACACTAATGGCTGAAATAGAGCCATTACATTTCTAAAAGTGGGTGGAGTTTTTATGGGGGGGTTTATGGCTGTGGTCCAGCTCTCTCATGTGAAATTTTATGGGTGATATAGAGCCATTACATTCTAAAAGTGGGTGGAAATTTTATGGGTGATATAGAGCCATTACATTCTAAAAGTGGGTGTGGTTTTAATGGGAGGTTTCATACCATTGTGATTACACAATGGTGTGGATGAAATAGAGCCATTACATTCTAAAAGTGGGTGTGGTTTTAATGGGGGGTTTATGGCTGTGGTCCAGCTCTCTCATTTGCACACTACTTCCCCTTTCCACCCCCACCCCCCGGGTCTCTGATTGCCAAATTTCGTAGCTCTCCGACGCGCGGTCGCTGAACCTATAGTGTATAAGACAGACACACAGACATTGCCTTTTATTATTTAAGAAGAAGACTCGCCGCCTTCGGCGACCAACCTGTTCGCTACCCTTGAAAATTCTGACCGTGGCAAACTCGCTGGCGTGACCTACGAACTATTTGGACGGCCAGGTAGTGCTACCCAATTTAGACCGGAACCCAGTGGCGGAGGCTTCCACAGGCACCGTACCCACCTTCCCCTACCACCAACCTCTCGAAAGCACTTACGGACCCACATGTTTAACTTGACCGTACTCTGCGTGAACTCGGCGGTAGTTTTGGCAGTGGCGGGAATCGAACCCGGGCTTACCGAATGCAATTCCCGCGCGCTAACCACTGGGCTACCGCGCCCTCCGCGACAATCTCTATAACTTCATTTTATTCATACAATTTAGACCGGAACCCAGTCTAGTAAAAATCGCTTTTGACGTGTCCCCTTCCCGCCCCCCTCCCTCCGGGTCTCCGATTAAATTTCGTAGCTCTCCGACGCGCGGTCGCTGAACATATTGTGTATAAGACACACAGACAGACACTCAGACATTGCCTTCTATTATTTAAGATTATGTACTTCCCAAGACAAAATATACACAAAATATATTTGAGGGGGATATGTATTGTTGGGAACGTGTCATATTCTCCCAAGGTATTTAGATGGGTATTTAGGTTTAGTGTCATATTCTCCCAAGGAATTAATGTGTGTTAAGTGTTTTAATACGTTTCCTGTTTTCATTTGGATATCAATCAATCCTGTTTTCATTTAGCCTGATGAAAGTATTTTTTAATACATTTTTTCAATTGAATTTAATTTAAATATTTTTATTTATACATTTCGAAAAGTCTTTAAAATCGGAGTGTGGCTTATAATCGCGCTCCTATAAGATTTTTTTTAAATCAGGGCACCTCCCCGCGCCAACAGCTGGCTATGCCTATGGATATCGTTCCAAATGGCCTCTAATGGACGAGCAGCTAATTCGTCCATTGGAGGCCATTTGGAACGCCAGGCGACGCCCCATCTCAGCCCAAATGTGCTCAATAGGCGAGAGATCTGGGGATCTGGCTGGCCAAGGAAGTGTGTCGTAAGCACGCAGACAATCAATAGATAGGCGTGCCGTGTGTAGCCTGACATTATCATGCTGAAAAGTGATCCCGGGGTGTCGCGAAAGAAATGGCAATACAACGGATCTTAGAATGTCGACAACATACCGCTGTGCAGTGATGGTGTCACGGAGGACTATCAAAGGGGTCCGGCTATTACACGAAATGGCACCCCAGATCATAACCCCTGTTGTCGGGCCGTGTGGCGTGTGACAGTAAGAGCAGAATCCTGACGATGTCTCCAGACACGTTTGCGCTGGTCGTCGGGACTCAATTCGAAACGGGACTCATCACTGAAGAGACAATTCATTCCCAATCCAGACAATTAAACCTTCATCGGGCCCGGCACCATTGCAATCGCTGTTGACAGTGCATACTGGTCAGTGGTAGGTGGTGTAATGGGCGTCGCGAATATAGATTCCGCTCCCGTAGTCTTCTATTAATAGTCCGGGTGGTCACCTCCGTGTTTGTCACACGTTGGATGGTTGATAACGACGAATCTCGTGCTGTCACATTCTCACTCTGACAATCGTTCTATTTTCCAGTTTTGTCATCGCTCTAAGCCGTCCGCTGCCCGCTGAAATCTGCCACTCCGGACCCATTCCTGCCAACATCGTCTAATTGCTGTATCGCTCCTACCCAAATGCCGAGCAATTCGTCCATGTGCCCGTCCAGCCTCATGCAGTCCGACCGTACGCCCTCTTTCAAACTCCTTCATATGCTCGTAGTGGCCGCCAATTCGCCGGCGAAGTATTGTTGCAATCAATATACGTAAACGCAATCGAAATCCACAGCACGTTTTGTTGCTGAATGCGAGGTTCGCTCCTTATATACACCACCATGGTGCTCAGTTTCAATGCGCTGTAGTTCCGACTATTCATTCATTGGCTTCAAATTTTTACTCATTTGCATATTCGGTCGAAAGGTGCTTGCATGTACAGTTTCATTACTATCCGATTATTTTGCGGGAAGCGTCGTTTTTTTTTTGTCTTAGAGTGTACATAGTATGATGTATAAGGAAAGTATTGGGACGGGGTCGAAAATTCGAATTCATGTTGTCGACGGGAGAGCACGTTTCAAGCATCCCTGATCATGAATCGAATTTGAATCGAATCATTTTTGAGGTGTGTGTGTGTGTCAGTGAGTCTGTGGAGACGATATCTCACGAACGAATTGAGCGATTCGAATGAAATTTGGTACAAAATTTACAATTAGTAGATACTGAAAGCTTATTGTTTTTAAACACAATCGCATGTTCAGAACTCCCCTAAATTTTCGAATGAAATTTAAAAAAAAACATCAAAAAATCAAATTAGTTAAATAAAGCTTAATTAGCTTAATAAAGTTACGCAAATAGACATATCTTATGCAATTTTCCCTTAGAAAACGATTGACATGAATTTTAGAACGCTACCATGAACCGCTCTCGAGATATTGCACATTTTTCAAATAAATTTATTAAAAAATCCCATAAATTAAAAAAAAAATATTAACTGTTGAGAAACATGTGTCACTTTTCATATGTAATATCATGCGATACATTGAGTGGCATCATTCTCGTGGATCTAGTTCATTCCATTCATGAGAAAAGATACGTTGAGTAATACTTTTGTATTTGAACGCCAATAGTCATTTATCTGCCATAAGAATAGCTTATTTCTTCGCCCATAACGCTTGGCGAGATTTTGGCGATGAATTTGATGGAATGTCGTCCACTTGGCGACTTTTTTAAATGTTGCCAAATGAACGAAAATCTCGCCCAATGGATAAAATGAAGCTCAATCCATGAAAATGACGACTCATTGACGAAAATTCACTATCTTGGAAGGAACCTTTCTGGTAGGTCGGACGGTCTGGGTTTCAACAACAACTATCTTGGAAGGAATATAAGTATCTACTATAAGAATAACCTATTTTTTAAAAGTAGCTAATTCATTGTATTATATAAGGAAAGTCAGATTTTCTTTTATTTATGAAGGGGAACTTCCCTCTATTAAAAGTAGCTATCGCCGCGTTCTTTGATACATAAAGCAATTTTTATACATGTGTTCGGAGGAAGGAGTGGGGCTTAGTCACTCTCGCCATCCCCACCATGGGCGCCCATATGAGTACTTTTAGGAGGGGAGGGGAGGGGAGCGAAGATTAGCTAACAAGTACCTTATTTTAAACTGTGAAAGGTCTATCAAAAACTAACAATTTTTTTCTGCTCTATTCATTAAATTTATTTATAAAGTTACAAAAAGAAAACTGAACAGTTAAATGAGTTAGCTGATTTAAAAACCTGTCACTGAAAATTAATATTACATGCATGATGACGGTACATGAAAACTACATTTCAAAAGAATTAAATGTTCGTGGAGTAATTTTCTTTTGTCGACGCAGAAGTTACAACGGAACTATACTATAGAATTAAAGTTATAATTACAGTTTAGACCATTGTGATGGGAAAAGTGAGTTCCGCCATGATAGATATCTAGTACTTTTCAGAGAAAGTAAATTGCAGATTTAATTTGGTTTTGAGAACTTAGCCAATTCTTCCAAATTCAGTTTATTCTGCCGCTATGAACGCTTAATAAGCACAAACTTGAAAAACGCTCTTGGCTCATTGTGCTCCTTAACCTGAGGGTGCTAAATGACCTTTCCACAGTACATGTTGTTGGCGGAATTGTCATGTAATTCAGTAGAGCCCTCTTGACAGAATGAAAAAATGCAGTTTCTGAAAGGAGATAGATCACCACAGGCCTTGTTTTCCCACATATCATACCAGCAAGTCCTCTGGATGAGTCGGACGGCCTGGGTCTTCCACATATCATACCAGGTTCTAGCCTCGGCTTCCAGATTTTCAATGTCGTAAAACTGAGCCATAGCTTTGACAGAAACATCTCTTTTCATGTTTTTCATTTCTGATTTGTGGCAGAGGTCATGGGTTCAATCGACGAACCTATTCGAATATTGGAAATCATATCAATCGATGGGAGTCTGCAGCTTTTGGATATTCCTCTCTGATCCCTTGTTGAACGCCACTATCTTTTCCAGCCATGGTGGAGCATCCGTCGAACCCTGAACCAATAAGCTTAGTCATTTCGAGTCCTAACTTTTCCGTCCGTTGCAAATTAGCATTTGCTGCACTTTTTGCATCTACTTTCTCGAGCACCCATGAATTCTTCTTTTAGCATACAATCGACATAGCAACTTCCTGGATGTATCTTATTCCGAGAGACATTTGCTCTTTGCAACCCATGTCAGCACTTTCATCAGCCAACCAAGAAAGTGCTTCACATTCACTGACCTCTTTTACAGTCGCTTCTTGGATTACAGATCCGTCCAGCCATTCTGGACTCTGTGAGAAGTCTATTTAGACTTTCCCAAACGCGTCCTTACCTTCAAGAATTTCATCTCCTGGGTCGATGCGGAAGCCTAGTAGGTCTTCAAATTTCCCATTTTGTGAGAGTTTTCCGCGAAGTGAAATATCACGAACACCACGAAATAGTATTGTTTGCAAAATAGATTTAGGTTGGACTCTATGGATCTGAATGAGTTCATCTCGAGCTGAATCCAATGGTTCCATTCCATTTTTTGTTTTCATTTCTACCGAATCACAGACGTTTTTGGCATGAGTCAGAGCTTCTGGGTGTCACATAGATTTAGCATGTGTCCTCGCATCTTCATGGACATGTTTAAAGTCCTCTTGAGCATTCACCACGAAGGCACCCCAAACTCCTCTTTTTAAAGTCGCTTTAAACAACACACACTATTTACAAAGTCCACCTCTTAAAGGAGACTCTGCCAACCAGGGATATGCTTCCAACCCGCTCTTCTGAGATGGACGTTTATCTTTACCAAAATGTAATGTATCTTTTTTAAAATCGTGGGTGAAAAATGTTAGCCGTGGGTACTTTACATCCTCTGAAACGTGTGAAAATGAATGATCCTAATACTGGCCTCAATCATAACGTACAGCAGGCATTTCACAAGCAGGAGCTTCGTTATCGTTGCTGGAATGTGCTTGCTCGAAGAACAAACTTTTCTACAGAAGACGAGGGAAGAGTGACCTTTCGAATTCTTTCAAACCCATCCCACAACGAGGAGGTCTTTCTTTCGTAGATTGCTCTTACTATAGCCTCACCTTCTTCACGATTTTCCCCATCCAAACACTTCCGTGTTGTCGGACGGAATTACACAGTTAAAATAATAACTCTCAGTTCTGCATCCACAGCTGTTAAATCATCAAAATAATTTAAAATACTCATTCACAAAACCATCGAACCATAACAATGTCAATAACAGGCAACCATGACAAAGTCAATAAATGGAGCGCAGAAAGATCTACAGAAATGTAGCTACAGAAACAACCGCATCGCATTCGATTTGCAAAACAGAGAAATCTCAAAATCAACACACCTTCACACCCTGACTTGCAATGCTTTGCTTTTCACATCGAAATAAAATTCTACGGAAATCGACAACAGCGATTTAGAACGGACGTCAGCCAGACACCGGCTAAAAGCATTCGTTATGTCTTGAAACGGACGCTTAAAATTCATTGCTGTATTCTTTTTTCCTTAACCACATAGCAGAATCTGGAAAATTAAATTTTCGAAATAAAGAAATCTGATAAATGCAATCATTAATGTTTTATTATTTTTAAAAATGGCCTAAAAAAAGGGTTTCGTCTATTTTAATGTTGTTTTATAAGAAATTTTGCTATAATACAAACAGCGGAGCCCTTGATCCCCACTTTCTCGCTCGTATCACCAGAAACGTTGGCTTTGAGTGCTGCTTCAAACAGGCTCGACCGTCGAAATCTCGAATTCGAATGTTTGTCGCCGCATAGTATTGGAGATCCTATGATTGTAAGGAAAATATTGGGAAGGGATGCCTATCGTACGATTTTAAGACATGAAAATGTCACAAGTTTACGATTCAATTTAAAGATTTTCAGAGAAGTTTTTATGAGGTCTAGTCACTTTTGCATTTTCTCGAGTTGAATGATCCGAGTCAGTTTTTTCGAAGCTGTAAACGGATGGCCAAACTTTGTTGAACTCTTTTGGAATGTGTTAAATAACATCTTACGTACTGAAATTTGGCTATTAATATTTCCGAAGATGATAAACATGTAGAATTTTTCGAAACCTAGGAGGTCAATTGCACTTGTCATATTTTCAAGGATTCAATAATACGCATAATACTAAGGGATGTCAAAATGATTGCAAATCATGTCAGAATTGGACCACACTGTAAGCTTCTGTAAGCATTTCTCTGGGACCTGCAGAAGGAGATATACTTGTGTGAAATTGGAAAATGATCCCACGTGTTTTAAAGTTTCTTTTAATGTTTTTCGGAGTGAATGTTAACGGTTGCTTGATTCAGGATTTTTGGCACAAGATCCGAGGAGGATATGCTGCGCCGGACATATGGTGCTAAAATACAGATAAAGGTGAAGAATAAAAACAAGTGTATAATCTAAAAAGTTGTATGACTAAAACAAGACAATGCAAGAGGGATAATGATGGAAACAAGATGAAAAAAGTTTAAAAGGTGATAGGAAGTGAATTTAAATATGATGGTAAAACCCAATGTCTAATAAGAATGGGAAAATCCCTGAATGAGGGTTTTCTCCAATCAATTCCGTCAAAGTTAGAGTATACGTTTTAAAATGTTTAAAATGAAACTGTTTATATTTAGGACAAGTAATTAGAATATGTTTTACACTCGCTGCGGTTTGACAAACATTGCAAAGGGGTTCAATTTCTCCTAAAAGTAAATGCCTGTGAGTAAAACGAGTGTGACCAATGCGCAAACGAGTTAAAATTACATCCAGTTTCCTACATCGGAAACGAGTCCATTTTTGTACTAAGGGCTTTATCTCGAGCAACTTATTATCAGCTTGCTGATTCCAGGAATACTGCCATTTGTCATGAATATTTTTTAGAACAAATTGTTTGATGTCGGTCAAAGGGATAGTCAGACTCAAAGGAATGTTAACGGAATAAGTGTATTGGGTGAGTGTATACACTTATTCGAGTTATAAAATGGACTCCAAAGGGGTCATTATATTAAAGGGGTCATATTATAGGAATGACGTTAAAAGAATTCAGAGTCCCTTAAATCTGAATGATGATCTTACTAAAAACCGTTACGTTTAAACGCATTTATAAGGAACGGTTGGTATAAGTGTATTGGGTGATTCTACTTAACTGAGTTACAAGAATATCTGATTTAGCAATTTTTTTTATTGTTTGCTTTATCGTTCAGAACAGGACATTATTTCAATGGCTATTATTCTGTGCTATTTCAATGGCGCGCGCTTGTTACATGGCTGATATATGATACGCAGTTTAGTTGCGAAATAGGCAGTGGCGGCTCGTGCCCAGGAGTCGCAAGGCGCGCGACTTCCTCATAAAAGCCCCTACATTATTATTTTTATTTATATAAATGTATTAAAAATTTTTTATAACAAATTTTGCAAATATTTTTCAAAACGTCCTTTCACAAAAGTGTAGTGCTGACATCTTGTAATACATTCAGCAACTAAAATCGACAATGTTGTTGCTGAATACGTTATAAGATGGCAGCACTACAAGAATCTTCTACAGTGTGGCTTCGTCGTAGGGCCGCGAATTCAGGGTGACCCAGATAGAACGAAGATACATAGTTTCAAATACTATTATGAGTTTGAATGAACGAATATGAACATTGGTTATTTTCAAAGCATTGTGTGCCGCGTATCGTTGACCGGCCGTCGCCAGAAAATAAGCCAGTGCCAACCATATCGTGGGTCTTCTAGAATTTGCATTATTTCGCTATTGTGGCTGCGCTTGTGGCGCGCGGATTCTGTTGTTTTCCAATATAGTTTTGGTATTTTTCAATAAAACCTTGAATAAAATGACCGTTTATACAAGAATAACTTTGTTTATTTTCAAAGTTATATAATTAATCTTATTTTGAATTGTTCAATAGTTTATATTTTTAAAATATAAAAGTTCATATATAAGTTCGATCAAAAATTTGCTACATTCTCAACATTTGTGTATATGAAGGGAAAGTGTGACGGGTTGAATGGTTAAATTTGATTTTTTGACGGATTTAAATATTGAAAACATTCTTCAACTCAAATTTAACGTGATCTACGTGTGTAAATGGCTGTTTATGCATGTAAAAATCCGTGGACACGATATCCAAATAACGAATAGGGCGATTTGACAAACATTTTGTACGATTATATTGTCTATGAAGTATGAAATGCTATTTGCTTTTAGCGAGTACAAATATACAGAACGCATACATATTTACGATTTTTTAACACTTTACAACAAAGTTGAAAAGTGTTTATGACTTTGCTCATTCTGTCTGTCTGTCTGTCTGTCCGTTAGCACGATAACTGCCGTAAAAATGACTTAATCAAAATGAAATTTTAGTATGTTGTTCAGACGGTCTGTAGGACCTATGGGAATATAAATGAATAATATCACCCAATTAGTTTTGGATTGAACCCGGGTTGAAAAAATGAAATACATTAAGCCCTATGGGACCTAATTTTTCAAACATTTTTTAAGCGGATTTAAAATTCACAAATTGCTTCGAAAATTTTAGGTAATATTCAAATTGTTCCATAAAATATATAATAAAAAATTCAGCGAAATATATTCAGTAGTTTTTTTAAATAAAAATTAAAATAATAATAACACATCTTATATGAAACGATCACGTTGTTGTTGTTGAAACCCAGACCGTCCGACCTACCAGAAAGGTGTAAGGTAACTGTTTGGGCGAAACGATCACGTGACCCACTTCAAAATTTATATATGGCATCCATCTTGTCTCAAAATCGTGATTTTTAAAGTTCTTTTTAATTCATATTGAGAGCTGTATCCGTCCTAAAACTACTTTATTTTTGCTTAAATTCTGTGCATCTACATACTGAAACAACTCAATTACAATATATTCGACTTTAAATTCTCATCTAAATTGGATTATTTCTACAACGAAGCCTATTTTTTACCTATGTAAAATGTAAACAGCGAAATATGTAGAATGAGTTGTATTAGAATTGCTGTATTTCTTTAAGACAAAATCGTTTAGTCCATGGAGTCTGCATAGCTGATATGAATGAAATATTCACTGATTTTACAAAGAGATGGACGATTTTTTTCGATGAAATTTTAAGCATAGAGTTTAATTACTTGTAGCTCCATGGTCTTTATTTTTAAATAAAATAAATTATTATAGTATTGTGATGAATGACATGAATGGGAAATTATTTATGAATGAAATGTTGCTTTTATAGAGAGAGCCAGGCGTGTTATTTTTTCTATGGCGTCATTTGAATGAATTTCAGTTGTTTTCGATGAAGTTTTCAAATATAATAAATTATCGTAGTATTATGATAATTCTAAAATTATTACCGAGGAATGTATCACATTTTAAAGATGTTTAAACCAGGCAATTTATATTTCAGTGCCGTCATTTGAATGAAGTTAATTTTTTTCGATGAATATTTAAATTTTCAAATATAATAAATTAATGTAGTATTTTTATAAGTTTTAAATATTACCGAGGAATGTATTGCATTACAGTGATGTCTAAATAAAATTGCATTGAAGTTGGAAAGGGTTTCATAATCAATGCTTTAAGCATGATTGATCTTTCTTGTTTAATATAAAATAAACAAGAATGATCAATCATGCATAAGCATTGATTATGAAACACTTTCCAACTGAAATGTAATTTCATTTAACAATTTCTAAAATGTTATACATTCAGTGGTGATATCTTTTACATTATCACAGTACTACAGTAATTTATTATACTTAAATATTTAAAACTGTATCGAAATATAAATCATCTGATTCTCTATGCAAAATCAGTGAATATTTATATAACTCGTATTCCAGACTCCAGAGCTAAATAATTTTGTGTGAAAAAAATTCAGCAATTCTTATGTAATTCATTTTACAATCGCTTGAGATATTTGCATTCTGCATATGTTAAAATTAGGCTTCGTTGAAGAAATTATAAAGTTTAGGGATCATTTAAAATCACAACTATTGTAATTGCATAGGCACGGAATTTAGATACACAGATAATACACAGATACACAGATAATATATGTGTGTATGTGCATGTACTCAAAGTATTGGAATCGTGCCGAAGATCGAAACTCGAATTTTCAAAGGATCTACAGATTTTGGGACTTCTAGAACACGAAAAATCTATTTTTAGGAAGACGTCTGTGTGTGTAAGGGTGTATCTGTGTATGTTTCTGTGTGTCTGTGTGGATATTACATCCACTCTAATTGAAAAACTAATGGACTGAATTTCATACAATTTGGTAGGTATGTTTTTTGTGGGAAATCCTGATGTTCATTAGATTATAGTACGATTCGTATTAAAAGAATCTGCCTTCTTTGCGAAATGGCCGCAGAAATTGCCTTTATCCACTCCAGCTAAAAACTAATGGAACAAATTTAACAAGATTTGGTGTATAATATTTCAATAACCTACAAGTGATTTATATACCAAATTTAACAAAATTTTGTATATGAATCATTTGTAGGTTATTGTAGTACGATTCGGGAAAAAGGAACGGGCGATTTTTGCGAAATGGCCCGCAAAAATCGTTATATATAAAAATAAAAGACTACGTGTGCTCAATTATATCAATTAAATTCCTATTTTATACGTGATTTTTGACAACAAAAAGAATGAGACTAACCCCATTACTCTAGGACTAGCCGTTCTTGAGATATTCTAGTTTTTTCGCATTTTCGCTACGCCACCTTTGACAATAAGTTCAGCTATCAAATGAGAACCAAATTTAAGTTTAAAGTTCAAATTCAATGTCATTTAAAATACTTATGGTTGTTATTTTGTGCAGATAAACTCAAATTATTATTGAATAAATAAAGAGAACGAACATGAGTCTGCAGGGAAAGACATGTGCTGTCCACATCAGAATTTTTAACAATATTGCAACAATGCTTTATAGAAGTGAACGGGGATTATTTTCAGGCCATTTCGAAAAAATGTATGATCTATATTTAAAGATCCATCAAATTTTTGTCGAATAAAAAATGTTCAACAAATTTAAGCTGTGTACCAAATTTTAACTCTCTAGGACGTAGAAAAGTGCATTAAAAATGCCATCAAATAAGTATATTATGAAGAGTTATATAAAATTTAAAAAAAATGAAAAATTGTTATCTACCAAATTTATTTTAAAATGTGAAGACTCTCCCATATGCAAAACGTTTAAACAAATGGAAAGATATTTATTATATAATATATCTCTCTTTTCTTTCTGGAAGATATCCCAAAGTCAGAATTTAATTGAATTTGTTTTTTTCCCTATATTAAATAATTTTTAATTAAAAAACTACTTAACATATTTTACTGAATTTTTTTTTATATATTCTACGGGATAATGTGAATATTTCCTAAAAATTTCGAAGGAATTCGTGAATTTTAAATTTACTTAAAAAATGTTTGAAAAATTAGGTCCCATAGGGTTCAATGTATTTCATTTTTTCAACCCGGGTTCAGTAAAAAACTAATTGGGTGATATTATTTATTTATATTCCCATAGGTCCTACAGACCGTCTTAACAACATACTAAAATTTCATTTTGATAAAGTCATTTTTACGGCAGTTATCGTGCTAACGGACAGACAGACAGACAGAATGAACAAAGTCTTAAACACTTTTCAACTTTGTTGTAAAGTGTTAATAAATGGCAGTCATTCATGTAAAATATCAAAGTACATGATTATTTTATGAAAACTATTTTTCAATATAAAATGTTTTTTAACACTTTACAACAAAGTTGAAAAATGTTTATGATTTTGTTCATTCTGTCTATCTGTCTGTCTGTCCGTTAGCACGATAACTGCCGTAAAAATGACTTTATCAAAATGAAATTTTAGTATGTTGTTCAGACGGTCTGTAGGACCTACGGGAATATAAATGAATAATATCACCCAATTAGTTTTGGATTGAATCCGGGTTGAAAAAATGAAATACATTGAACCCTATGGGACCTCATTTTTCAGACATTTTTTAAGCGGATTTAAAATTCACAAATTGCTTCGAAAATTTTAGGTAATATTCAAATTGTTCTATAAAATATATAAAAAAAAATTTCAGCAAAATATATTCAGTAGTTCTTTAAATAAAAATTAAAATACTAATAACACCTTTTATATGAAGCGATCACGTGACCATGATATGAAAAGATCACGTGACCCACTTCAAAATGAAATATGGCATCCATCTTGTCTTAAAATCGTGATTTTAAAGTTCTTTTTAATTCATATTGAGTGTTGTATCCGACCTAAAACCGCTTTATTTTTGCTTAAATTCTGTGCATCGACATACTGAAACAACGCAATTACAATATATTTGAGTTTAAATTATCATCCAAATTTGATTATTTCTACAACGAAGACTATTTTTCACTTACGTAAAATCTAAACAGCAAAATATGTGGAATGAGTTGTATGAGAATTGCTGTATTTCTTTAACGCAAAATTATTTAGCTCATGGAGTCTGCGTAGCTGATATGAATGAAATATTCATTGATTTACAGAGAGAAGGACGACTTTTTTCGATGAAGTTTTAAGCATAGAGTTTAATTACTTGTAGCTCCATGGTCTTTATTTTTAAATAAAATAAATTATTTTAGTACTGTGATGAATGAAATGAGTGGGAAAATGTAATGAATGAAATGATGCTTTTATAGAGAGAGCCAGGCGTGTTATTTTTTCTATGACATCATTTGAATGAATGTCAGTTGTTTTCGATGAAGTTATCGTAGTATTATGATAATTTTAAAAATATTACCGAGGAATGTATCGTATTTTAGAGATGTTTAAACCAGGCAATTTATATTTCAATGCCGTCATTTGAATGAAGTTCATTTTTTTCGATGAAGGTTTAAGTTTTCAAATATAATATTTTAATGTAGTATTGTGATAAGTTTTAAAATATTACCGAGGAATGTATTGCATTTTAGAGATGTTTAAATGGCATTACATTGAAGTTGGAAAGTGTTTCATAATCAATTCTTTGAGCATGATTGATCTTTCTTGTTATATATTTGCTGTAAGTGCATACTAGTGAGTGTGATTATTAAGTTTATTAAGGCGTTGATAACAAAAGAATCCAATTTTAATATATATGCGATTGATTTAACATTGTTCAAAGCTTTTTACAAGCCATTATTAGAGTGTTACCCAAATTAACTTACCTCGGAATGAAATAAATTTATATGCAGCCCACATCATATGTTTTTGCCTCTTGAATGTAAAAAATGACGAAGAACGGTCTTTTTGCAGCGCAGTGCAATATTCAACTATTAAATACTAAAAAAAAAACCCTCTCAAATTTAATTATAAAACTAATAAACAATAATTTCCTGAGACATTTAAAATAGATAGTAAAAACTACTCTCACAGCAAAATGTTTACAATTATAATAAAACTTTATTATAAGTTTTATTATAAATTCAAGACTTTTATTATAAATTTAAGTTTTAGCAGCCAATTGTCAAACTTATTTTCAATTCATATATACGAGTATATATATATATATATAAATTGAATATTTTTATTTTAACGTGTAATATATATATCTATATACCCGAGATATACCATTAATAGAAAAATGCCCGAGATATACCATTAATAGAAAATTGCCCGAGATATACCATTAATAGAAAAATGCCCGAGATATACCATTAATAGAAAAATGCCCGAGATATACCATTAATAGAAAAATGCCCGAGATATACCATTAATAGAAAAATGCCCGAGATATACCATTAATAGAAAAATGCCCGAGATATACCATTAATAGAAAAATGCCCGAGATATACCATTAATAGAAAAATGCCCGAGATATACCATTAATAGAAAAATGCCCGAGATATACCATTAATAGAAAAATGCCCGAGATATACCATTAATAGAAAAATGTCCGAGATATACCATTAATAGAAAAATGCCCGAGATATACCATTAATAGAAAAATGCCCGAGATATACCATTAATAGAAAAATGCCCGAGATATACCATTAATAGAAAAATGCCCGAGATATACCATTAATAGAAAAATGCCCGAGATATACCATTAATAGAAAAATGCCCGAGATATACCATTAATAGAAAAATGCCCGAGATATACCATTAATAGAAAAATGCCCGAGATATACCATTAATAGAAAAATGCCCGAGATATACCATTAATAGAAAAATGTCCGAGATATACCATTAATAGAAAAATGCCCGAGATATACCATTAATAGAAAAATGCCCGAGATATACCATTAATAGAAAAATGCCCGAGATATACCATTAATAGAAAAATGCCCGAGATATACCATTAATAGAAAAATGCCCGAGATATACCATTAATAGAAAATTGCCCGAGATATACCATTAATAGAAAAATGCCCGAGATATACCATTAATAGAAAAATGCCCGAGATATACCATTAATAGAAAAATGCCCGAGATATACCATTAATAGAAAAATGTCCGAGATATACCATTAATAGAAAAATGCCCGAGATATACCATTAATAGAAAAATGCCCGAGATATACCATTAATAGAAAAATGCCCGAGATATACCATTAATAGAAAAATGCCCGAGATATACCATTAATAGAAAAATGCCCGAGATATACCATTAATAGAAAAATGCCCGAGATATACCATTAATAGAAAAATGCCCGAGATATACCATTAATAGAAAAATGCCCGAGATATACCATTAATAGAAAATTGCCCGAGATATACCATTAATAGAAAAATGCCCGAGATATACCATTAATAGAAAATTGCCCGAGATATACCATTAATAGAAAAATGCCCGAGATATACCATTAATAGAAAAATGCCCGAGATATACCATTAATAGAAAAAAGAAATGAGAATGGACTGATGTAGCAACTGGAAGGCTCTACAACAGTCTGTTGTACCTGAAAAGCAAAAGAAGGAATGATGACAATATTTAAAATGCTCCTCTTTTTAAGCATCGTGAAGGCAAGGAGATAAAGTGAATTAAAACTTGAATATGAGAACAAGTAAGAAAGTAATTTAACTCATATCTAAAGCAGTTACCTAATCCCCTGGTTCCCTACGTAAGCATACAAGGTGTAGATACTAATGTATAATTACTTCAGGAATAACATGAAAAATTGCAAATCAGAAACAAAGCTAGGCCTTTTCTAGCTCCCAAAATGTGTGGATATGTAATAAATGGAATAAAAAGAATATTAATGGAATAAAATGAATATGAAAAGCATTTCTGAAACCATGTACGTTATCAAGTGCATACCTGTTTCATGAATGCTCATTCTACGTTTATGGGTACACAACTGTGAAATGTATTACAGAAATAATGTACACGGCCCGACGTAGAAGAAAATACAAAGTAGATCAAATACACAAAGAAAACAATTATGAATATAATATATACTATTACATCAGCTTGTGGCAAATTATTTAAATGAGAATACAATGTAATTAAAAATAAAATCGAAATAATATAATGAATATATATCTACCCCTTGACTCATGATATTAAAACAAGAAATATCAATCATGCATAAGCATTGATTATGAAATACTTTCCAACTGAACTGCAATTTTATTTAAAAATGTCTAAAATGGGATATATTCAGTGGTGATATCTTTTACATTATCACAGTACTACAGTCATTTATTATACTTAAATATTTAAAACAGTATCGAAATATAAATCATCTGATTCTCTATGCAAAATCAATGAATATTTCATTCATATAACTTGTATTTCAGACTCCAGAGCTAAATAATTTTGTGTGAAAAACATTCAGCAATTCTTGTGTAAATCACCTTACAATCGCTTGAAATATTTGCATTCTGCATAAGTTAAAATTAGACTTCGTTGAAGAAATAATAAAAGTTTAGGGATCATTTAAAACCATAACTATTGTAATTGCGTAGGCACGGAATTTAGATACACAGATAATACACAGATAATATGTGTGTATTCAAAATATTGGAATCGTGCCGAAGATCGGAACTCGAATTTTCGAAGGATCTACACGTTTTGGGACTTCTAAAATACGAAAAAACTATTTTTAGGAAGACGTCTGTGTGTGTAAGGGTGTATCTGTGTATGTTTCTGTGTGTCTGTGCGGATATTACATCCACTCTAATTGAAAAACTAATAGACCGAATTTCATACAATTTGGTAGGTACGTTTTTTGTGGGAAATCCTGATGTTCATTAGATTATAGTACGATTCGTAATAAAAAAATCTGCCTTCTTTGCGAAATGGCCGGCAGAAATTGCCTTTATCCACTCTAGTTAAAAACTAATGGAACAAATTTAACAAAATTTGGTGTATAATATTTCAATAACCTACAAGTGATTTATATACCAAATGTAACAAAATTTGGTATATAAATCATTTGTCGGTTATTCTAGTACGATTCGGGAAAAAGGAACGGACTATTTTTGCGAAATGGTGAGCAAAAATCGTTAAATATAAAAATAAAAGACTACGTGTGCTCAATTATATCAATTAAATTCCTATTTTATACTTGATTTTTGACAACAAAAAGAATAAGTATAACCCCATTACTCTAGGACTAGCCGTTCTTGAGATATTTTAGTTTTTTCGCCTTTTCGCTACGCCACCTTTGACAATAAATCCAGCTATCAAATGAGAACCAAATTTAAGTTTAACGTGCAAATTCAATGTCATTTAAAATATTTATGGCTGTTATTTTGTGGAGATAAACTCAAATTATTATTGAAGAAATAAAGAGAACGTGAATATGAGTTTGCAGCGAAAGACATGTGCTGCCCACATCAGAATTTTTAACAATAATACAACAATGATTTATAGAAATGAACGGGGATTATTTGCAGGCTATTTCGAAAAAAATGTAGGATCTATATTTAAAGATCCACCAAATTTTTGTAGAATAAAATGTTAACAAATTTAATCTGTGTACCAAATTTTAACTCTGTAGGACGTAAGAAAGTGCATTAAAAATGCCATCAAATAAGTATATCATGAAGAGTTATATAAAATTAAAAAAAAAAATTTGAAACATTGTTATCTACCAAATTTATTTTAAAATGTGAAGCCTCTCTCATATACAAAATAATTAAAGTCTTGGAAAGATATTTATCTATATAATAAAAGGCAATGTCTGTGTGTCTGTCTGTCTGTGTGTCTGTC
Source organism: Amaurobius ferox (assembly GCA_951213105.1). Classification (NCBI taxonomy): domain Eukaryota; kingdom Metazoa; phylum Arthropoda; class Arachnida; order Araneae; family Amaurobiidae; genus Amaurobius; species Amaurobius ferox. The sequence goes on from OX578136.1 coordinate 1,889,115, forward strand.
TTATACACTATACGTTTCGCGACCGCGCGCCGGAGAGCTACGAAATTTGGCAATCGGAGACCCGGGGGGGAGGGAAGGGGACACGTGAAAACCGATTTTTAAAATTTTAATTATTTTTTTATTTATTTAATGTTTTATGCGATTTCGACCGTTTTTTGCCCTTTTTGCCCTTTTTTCTCCACGATCCAGACATCGTAGAAAAAAACAAATTACACCATCGGAAAGAGCAGAGAATTTCGAGTAAAAATATATCAATTTCAAATCTGAATTTCGATTTCTAATATTTTTTAAAGATTTTAAAACAAAAGTCACTTTTTGCTCAAGAAAACGATTTTTGGTTTTTAAATTCTCGCATCGTGAAAAGTACTCATAATTTCGACTAATAATTTACATTTTCAGAAAGGTCAAACATCTGGCATTCTTACAAGTCCAATCTGGTCCAGAAATAATGAAAATTGCCTTCAGGATGGCAATTTTAAAGACGTCATGATTTTATATTTCTCGGCGTTCCGCTCGGCGTACCGCTTCGTTTCTCCCCCGCTGAAGCAGGGAAGGTGGTGGGTGGGGCCGTCAAGGTGGAGGTGACGTCACGGTTCTGAATAGAGCGCCTTTGCTCTATATAAATTATTATATTTATATTTTAAATGATGGGACGATCTGGATTTTTTAAATGTATATTTTAACTTTTGGATATTTTAATTTTATGGATATTTTAAATGATGGAACAATGAAACAATGGAATGAGGATGATGGAATTAAGCATATGGTCATTTTAAATTGCAAATTAGCGCGCGGGAAGTTAGCGGTAGGCCCGGGTTCGATTCCCGCCACTGCCAAAACTGCCGCCGTGTTTACGTGGAATACGATCACGTTAAATATGTGGGTCCGTAAGTCCTTCCGAGAGGTTGGTGGTAGGGGAAGGAGGATACGGCCCCTGTGGATGCCTCCCCCACTGGGTTCCCGTCTAAATTGGGTGAATATGTAGAAAGTTATGGAGATTGTCGCGGAGGGCGCGGCAGCCCAGTGGTTAGCGCGCGGGAATTGCACTCAGTAGGCCCGGGTTCGATTCCCGCCACTGCCAAAACTTACGCCACGTTCACGCAGAGTACGATCACGTTAAACATGTGGGTTCGTGAGTCCTTCCGAGAGGTTGGTGGTAGGGGAAGGAGGGTACGGTCTAAATTGGGTGAATAAAAAGAAAGTTATGGAGATTGTCGCGGAGGGCGAAGTAGCCCAGTGGTTAGCGCGCGGGAATTGCACGCGGTAGGCCCGGGTTCGATTTCCGCCACTGACATGGAGTACGATCACGTTAAACATATGGGTCCGTATGTTTTTCCGAGAGGTTGGTGGTAGGGGAAGGAGGGTACGTTCCCTGTGGATGCCTCCCCCACTGGGTTCCGGTCTAAATTGGGTGGCACATCCTGGCCGTCCAACCAGTTACCAGGCCCGGGTTCGATTCCCAAAATTGCCGCCGTGTTTACGCGGAGTACGAGCACGTTAAACATGTGGGTCCGTGAGTCCTTCCGAGAAGTTGGTGGTAGGGGAAGGAGGGTACGGTCTAAATTGGATGAATAAAAAGAAAGTTATGGAGATTGTCGCGTAGGGCAAAGTAGCCCAATGGTTAGCGCGCGGAAATTGCACTCGGTAGGCCCGGGTTCGATTCCCAAAATTGCCGCCGTGTTTACGCGGAGTACGATCACGTTAAGCATGTGGGTCCGTAAGTCCTTCCGAGAGGTTGGTGGTAGGGGAAGGAGGATACGGCCCCTGTGGATGCCTCCCCCACTGGGTTCCCGTCTAAATTGGGTGAATATGTAGAAAGTTATGGAGATTGTCGCGGAGGGCGCGGCAGCCCAGTGGTTAGCGCGCGGGAATTGCACTCAGTAGGCCCGGGTTCGATTCCCGCCACTGCCAAAACTTACGCCACGTTCACGCAGAGTACGATCACGTTAAACATGTGGGTTCGTGAGTCCTTCCGAGAGGTTGTTGGTAGGGGAAGGAGGGTACGGTCTAAATTGGGTGAATAAAAAGAAAGTTATGGAGATTGTCGCGGAGGGCGAAGTAGCCCAGTGGTTAGCGCGCGGGAATTGCACGCGGTAGGCCCGGGTTCGATTTCCGCCACTGACATGGAGTACGATCACGTTAAACATATGGGTCCGTATGTTTTTCCGAGAGGTTGGTGGTAGGGGAAGGAGGGTACGTTCCCTGTGGATGCCTCCCCCACTGGGTTCCGGTCTAAATTGGGTGGCACATCCTGGCCGTCCAACCAGTTACCAGGCCCGGGTTCGATTCCCAAAATTGCCGCCGTGTTTACGCGGAGTACGAGCACGTTAAACATGTGGGTCCGTGAGTCCTTCCGAGAAGTTGGTGGTAGGGGAAGGAGGGTACGGTCTAAATTGGATGAATAAAAAGAAAGTTATGGAGATTGTCGCGTAGGGCAAAGTAGCCCAATGGTTAGCGCGCGGAAATTGCACTCGGTAGGCCCGGGTTCGATTCCCAAAATTGCCGCCGTGTTTACGCGGAGTACGATCACGTTAAGCATGTGGGTCTGTAAGTCCTTCCGAGAGGTTGGTGGTAGGGGAAGAAGGGTACGGTGCCTGTGGATGCTTCTCCCACTTGGTTCCGGTCTAAATTGGGTGAATAAAAAATAAGTTATGAAGAATATCGCGGAGGGTGAAGTACCCCAGTGGTTAGTGCGCGGGATTTGCACTTGGTAGGCCCGGGTTCGATTCCCAAAATTGCCGAATAAAAATAAAGTTATGGGGATTGTCGCGGATGGCACGGTAGCCCAGTGGTTAGCGCGCGGGAATTTCACTCGGTAGGCCCGGGTTCGATTCCCGCCATTGCCAAAACTGCAGCCGTGTTCACGCGGAGTACGATCACGTTAAACGTGTGGGACTGCAAGTCCTTCCGAGAGGTTTGTGGTAGGGGAAGGAGGGTACGGTCTCTTTGGATGCCTCCCCCATTGGGTTCCGGTCTAAATTGTGTGGCACTTCCTGGCCTTCCAAGCAGTTACCTTACACCTTTCTGGTAGGTCGCGCCAACGAGTTTGCCACGGTCAGAATTTTCAAGAGTAGCGAACAGGCTGGTCGCCAAAGGCGGCTAGTTGTATAATATATCTCTCTTTTCTTTCTGGAGGATATCCCAAAAGTTAGAATTTAATTTAATTTATTTTTCTCCCTATATTAAATAATTTGTAATTAAAAAACTACCTAACATATTTCACTGAAATTTTTTTTATATATTTTATGGGATACTGTGAATATTTCCTAAAAATTTCGAAGCAATTTGTGAATTTTAAATTTGCTTAAAAAATGTTTGACAAATTAGGTCCCATAGGGTTCAATGTATTTCATTTCTTCAATCCGGGTTCAATAAAAAACTAATTGGGTGATATTATGTATTTATTTTCCCATAGGTCCCACAGACCACAGAATACTATATTCAGAAGGCTCACTCCCATAGGATCCTATGGCAACATTTCTAACATGGGATGTCCCATAGACACTAGCGCTAGTCAGATGGACCCAAGGTCTATTGAAAGGTAAGGTTGGCCAAAGATTGTACGCCAAGAGCTGGAAATCTCCCCTCCCTTCGCGACTGACGTCACTGGTCCCAAAGACAGGTCCGTAGCCCGGTGCTGTCATAAGAAATGCATTGAATACCGCAGCAATTTTCTTAATTTAAATATACATCACATAGTATATTGAAATTTCTACCGAGTAAATGATAGATTACATTTCATTATTCATATATAAGAATATAATATTAAATAAAACTAGTTATGGTAAATTTTATTTAGGACTGTATTGTTAGAGTTGTTTTTAAGCATCTCTAACGATGATATTAGCAATTGAGCTGTTTAAACTATGCTAAAATATTTTCTGCATTTTAAAATTAATATTAGTTTTTCTTTAATAAGTGCATAGTAAAATATCGGAGGATTTAGCTAAAATACAAGACACTATTATTCCATCTGAGACTAGAATAATAAGCCACCAAAACCTGTCCATTTTTATCGAACTGCTATAAAATATCATGCTTGTAGACTTGACATGATAAAATAAATTAGAAGACAGTGAATGATTTGCTGAATGTAATTCAAAAATAGTTTTCAGAATTATAGAAATAAATAAATATGTGACGTCCTTAAAGATTTCAGGCAGAAAAATGCTCGTATTATTTTTTTTTCATAATGAAATTGATATGTGTACGAAATCCAATTATTTAAAGACTTCTCCGAATGCGAACAAATGTGGAAATCATATTTTGTACGATACAAAAAAACAGCACAATTATTTTCTTTAATTATGTATTATCATTGTTTCATGATGGTCAAAAAATTGAATTATTCAAGAAATTAAATGAGCACTGAATTTCATATAACGATAGGCAATTTTTGAATATGGGTACTTCATGATAAAAAAAATGTAAAAATTAAAAGAAGTAAAGGGATAGGACGAGATATTGATTAGATAAGTTCAGTTTTGACCAGATTTTGAAAATGCCTTTTATAAAGGAACGTCTACCGAAATTGTGCCTTATTTACGCTATATGTTTTAAAATCAATGAAAGTCTAACACGTCCAACCAGTCAGTAAGTTTTAATCAATTGCGTCGACAGAAAAAATGGGGGGGGGGGCGATAATGAAATGAGTTGCTTCCTATTTCTCCTAATATCCCTCCTTCTAACTTCAATAGTTTTCGATAGGTTTCTGGGGGGGGGGGGGGAGTATATCTCCCAATACCTCTTTAGTGGCTTTACTAGATTTGATCTCACGATCTTTCAACTAATTCTGGCGTTACAAAGGTCAGTGATCAAATGACTGGGTTACGGATTTTCCCCTATGGGAGAGAAAGATAATTTTAAAATTGGCCATTCTATAAAGGAGGAATGCCTTCATGGAGGACATCTTAAGGGAAGCTGCGTCACATTTATGTTACATGTTAGGAAAACCATGAAAACCTAACACACGCAGTCCGTCAATTCCTAACTACTAGGTCATGAGTAAACCTTAAAATTTAAAGCTCTCTCTCCATTGCTTATTTTTCATTTCTTCACGTGAATGACCAGAAATTCTTTCAGCTTTTCTTTTCATGGCGTTTCTTTTCGTCTGTTCATTTATGTGCCTTATTCGAAAGAAGGTTCTGGTTCTGGTATATGTTCTTACAACATCAAGAGCTATTTCAGGAAATTGTTCTTTTATTTTCAGTTAGAGGTTCTTTAAAATATTTCTTGATGGCGTTTCTTTTCATCTGTTCATTTATGTGCCTTATTCGAAAGAAGGTTCTGGTTCTGGTATATGTTCTTACAACATAAAGAGCTATTTCAGGAAATTGTTCTTTTATTTTCAGTTAGAGGTTCTTTAAAATATTTCTTGAATTAGAAATAAAATTTCCGTGTAGTTTAAAAAAAATATCTTATAATTTGGTGACTGTTTCTACCCAGGTATCATGTGGAACAATTAAACCACCTCTTGATAAAGATTCAATCCATTTTTTGTCATTTTCGGATGTTGATTCCACTAGATATGAATAAGTTCCTAACTGCGCTTCTTTGTGACGATATGCCAAATATCCTGCAAAAAAAAAAAAACGCAAGGCTTCTTTTTCATTTACAACAGGACTGAAATGAATGTCATGTTGAGGCTCAATGGGGGGGGGGGGGGGGAATCTGCAGTAATGCTGCATAGTCTTTTTCTTCTAATTTGAAAAATAAAGTCGCAGTTAGTGTTTGATCTTGGTTATTTTACACATTTTTTGTATTTATTGGCATAGGAAGCTTAGACCCTAGCAATAATGTTTTAAGTCGGGATTTGAAATCAGTAGTAAGAGGATGGTTATAAAATCGTACAAGACCTCTAATTTGGGAAAATATATTTTCTAAAGCATCTTGATTGACTCTAACTTGTCATTATGTATTTAATATTATTTTTTTTCATGTCATCATAAAGTCCTTTTAAGCTTGCTCTTGAAACAAGAATGCCTTTTTGGAAAGGCAGTATTGAAGTTTTAGAAATGACTCTGAGTTCCGTAATATCCGCTTGCATTTGACTCAGAATTTGCATTTGGTGATTTATATTATTTCCAAAAGCTGAGCGCTTTGATTTATTTTCATCATTAGAAACGCGAGAGTTAAAAACATCGACACATTTTCCCATGCTTCGGAAAGGTCCGGCTAGGGACCAGTGACGTCAGTAATTCCAAGAACTCTGGACAGGAGTAGGTTGCCAGAAACGAATGGCCTACCTCTCTTACTTCCATTTACCTTGAGATGGACCAACTGAAGTGCGATGCGTCTGCCAGATTTGGCGCGTTATCGCTCGCTTGGCGATTTTTTTTAAAACGGGAGGGGAACAAAATGTTGAGGACTGTACTTTTATAATTTTTGAAACTATAGAAAGGATCAGGATTTAAAAATACATTAATCTGCAACATAAATATATTCATTAGTTTAAGAATATTTAAATAAACATAGTTATATATTTAATTCAAATAATCATAAAATAGATTAAAAAATACACACATTGCATTGTCTCACTATAAAACATAATGCACAAAAAATTACAAGCTAACATACTCAAAAGACTGAAATATTATATAATACTTTCAGTCTAAAAAGTATACTAGCGTGTTGATCGTTCTTAATTTATTCTGGGATACTGATAATAGACTTTTTTTTTTTTAATATAAAAATATTCATATAGTAAATATCAAATTTACATAAATGCACTATCGAAGTTGTGGAACTCAATCATTAATTACCCGAGGGGGGGGGGAATTTTTCACCATAAGGCACTTAATAAAAATTTTACATAAATATATACACATACAACTAAGAAAAAGCTATCCAAATATCAATTATTTCACATTTTATAAAAATACGGAAAATATTTAACTAATTATACCACTACCTCTTAAAATTTAGTCTAATCCGGCAGTAATAACAACACAGCACTAATTTCGTATGATGAACACATGTATACTTATATGAACACGTGTATACTTATAATGAACACGTATGTAGGATGGTGATAACTAAAATTATTTCAATTTTAATAAACATAAATTACATACCCTGTAACGCAACCAGTTTTCTTTTATCAATCCATTTCTATAAAATGATCTAAACACTTAACAAATAATACTTTTTCACGTTACGGTTACTCAAACCACGCTAGTCTGTTGTTCTAAGTTTTCGCCGAGCGAAATAGGGTTATAACATTGAAAATCGGCTTGGACCCAAACCAGATCATCGCCAAGGGCTCGAATCAAACCAGACCATCGCCAAGAGCGCGCCAACCCAATGTTTGGTCTATCTCTAATGGCCGCCGCGAAAACGAAACTATCCAGAGTGACAGGTCTGTATAGTAGTCTGTGCCACAGACAGTCTGAACAACATACTAAAATTTCATTTTGATAAAGTCATTTTTACGGCAGTTATCGTGCTAACGGACAGACAGACAGAATGAACAAAGTCATAAACACTTTTCAACTATGTTGTTAAGTGTTAAAAAGTAGTCTACAATGTTTTTGTTTTCTCGAGGACGAGAAAGTTTACCAAGTCCAACAACCATCGCTGCAACTGAGAGTCAAGATGTATATTTAGGAGCCTTAGGTTTGAGTCATTTCATCTGTGGATGGTGTGACGTTCGGATGCGCTGAGATCGCAATCTTCGCGAATAATGAGATTATGATGAATTATTATTTATGACTGCGAAGTATTACAACGGATACAGTTTGGAACGTGAATAGGCGTGCAACTACAGGTTTTAACTTGATATTTAAATTTTTCTATTCTTTGGAACATTGTGAAGTCATTTATGGAGTGATAAATTATATTTGAAATCTAAGATAAATAAATATTTACTCTGAATGAAGATTTTATACCACATATACTTTATTAACAAGAAAAATCAATCATGCATAAAGCATTGATTATGAAACACTTTTCAACTGCAATGCGATTTTATTTAAACATCTCTAAAATGCGGTGATATTTTCAAAATGATCACAATACTACAATAATTTATTTTACTTAAAAACTCAAAACCATGGAGGTAAAAGTACTTTCTAACTCCATGATTAAAACTTCATCGAAAAAGGTAATACTATAGAATCGTCTTCTTCTCTGTTGAAGACCCAGACCGTCCGACTCGTCCTGAGGACTTGAGCATCTATTTGGACGGCCGGGGTCTGCTTCTCTGTTGTTGTTGTTGAGACCCAGACCGTCCGACCTACCAGAAAGGTGTTGAAAACCCAGGCCGTCCGGCTCGTCAACAAGGACTTGAGCATCCATTTGGACGGCCGGTACCAGAAAGGTGTAAGGTAACTGTATGGACGGCCAGGAAGTGCCACCCAATTTAGACCGGAACCCAGTGGGGGAAGCATCCACAGGAACCGTACCCTCCTTCCCCTACCACCAACCTCTCGGAAGGACTTACGGACCCACATGTTTAACGTGATCGTACTCCGCATGAACACGGCGGCATTTTGTGGCAGCGTGCAAATCTAGCGCGCAAACCACGGGGATACCGCACCCGAGATGGCCAACAGCACGCGGCGTTCCGAGGTGGTCACCCACCAAGTACTATCCGCGCCCGATGCTGCTTGACTTCGGTGATCTAACGAGAACCGGTGTTTTCAGCACGGTACGGCCTGGGGTCTGCTTCTCTGTGTAAAATCAATGAATGTTTCATTTATTTTAGCTATATTGCAGACTCCAGAGCTAAATAATTTTGCGTTAAAGAAATTCAGCAATTTTTATACAACTCATCTTACAGCTTGATGTGTTTGCATTCTCCATACATAAAAAAAAAAAATAGGCTTCGTAGTAGAAGTAATCGGATGATCATTTAAACTCAAAAATGTTGTAATTGCGTTGGCGCAGTATATAGATGATGAGATAAAAAAAATAAAGCGGTTTTAGGACGGATGCAACACTCAATATAAATTAAAAAGAATAAAAATCGCGATTTTGACACAAGATGGATGCCCTATTTTATTTTGAAGTGGTCACGTGATCTCTTCATATAATATGGGTGCAATTATTATTTTAATTTTTATTAACACTTTACAACATAGTTGAAAGTGTTTATGACTTTGTTCATTCTGTCTGTCTGTCTGTCTGTCCGTTAGCATGATAACGGCCGTAAAAATGGCTTTATCAAAATGAAATTTTAGTATGTTTTTCAAACGGTCTGTGGGACATATGGGAATATAAATGAATAATATCACAGAATTAGTTTTTTATTGAACCCGGGTTGAAAAAATAAAATACATTGAACCCTATGGGACCTAATTTGTCAAACATTTTTTAAGCAAATTTACAATTCATAAATTGCTTCGAAAATTTTAGAAAATATTCAAATTATCCCATAAAATATATAAAACAAATTTCAGTAAAATATGTTAGGTAGTTTTTTAAATAAAAAATTATTTAATATAAGGAGAAAAACAAATTCAATTAAATTCTGACTCTCGTTATATCCTCCAGAAAGAAAAAAAAGATATATTATATAATAAATATATTTCCAAGAGTTTAATTATTTTATATATGAGAAAAGTTTCACATTTTAAAATGAATATGGTAGATAACAATTTTTTCAAATTTTTAAATAAAATAAATTATTATAGTATTGTGATGAATGAAACGATTGGAAAAATGTTTATGAATGAAATGCTGCTTTTATATAGAGGCGATGTATATTTCGATGATGTCATTTGAATAAAGTTCATTTGTTTTCGATGTAGTTTTCAAATATAATAAATTATTGTAGTACTATGATAATTTTAAAAATATTACCGAGGAATGTATCGCATTTAAAAGATGTTTAAACCAGGCAATTTATATTTCAATGCCGTCATTTGAATAAAGTTCATTTTCTTCGATGAAATTTTCAAATATAATAAATTAATGTGTGATAATATTGTGATAATTTTAGAAATATTACCGAGGAATGTATCGCAATTTAGACATGTTTGCATAAAATTGCATTGAAGTTGAAAAGTGTTTCATAATCAATGTTTTATGCATGATTGATCATTCTTGTTTAAAAAACTATCGAACCTATTTTGCTGAATTTTTTTTATATATTTTATGGGATAATTTAAATATTTTCTAAAATTGCTTCAAAAGAAGCAATTTGTGAATTTTAAATTCACTTAAAATTTTTGACATATTAGGTCCCATAGGGTTGAACGCATTTCATTTTTTCAACCCGAGTTGAATCCAAAACTGATTGGGGAATATATTCATTTACATTCTCATATGTTTCACAGACCGTCTCAACAATATACTACAATTTCATTTTGGTAAAATCATTTTTACGGCCGTTATCGTACGAACGGACAGACAGGCCAAAGTTTTAAACACTTTTCAAATATGTTGTAAAGTGTTAAAAACCGAAGTAGTTAAGTTTTGATGATCAGTTATTAGTGTATTTGGTGATTATACTATATAACATTATTATGCGAAAATATACTATTATAAGAAAAACTGATTATGTCAAATTAGTAATAGTTTAAGTGTTAAATAAACGTAACCATGTATAATATAGATTAAAAAAAGTATATATAGATTAAACCAAAGAGTCAATTCTTTAAGTGTCACGTAATATAACTATTTCACTTTTACGTATATGCATTACTAGAATCGTGTGTTCCTTTAACGTGCCTGTGAAGGTAGAGTGTAGAACTTCACTATCTATTACGCATCGATTGGAATAACATTTAATCTCACCGGAATCCCTTCTCTTAAATCCCTAGTTCTTTATTTCGCCCTTAGGTGGCTCTCAGGTGCACCCAACATACCTCCTCTCTTGTGTTGCCACCCCTTAAAATCTTCTTTGGATTTTTAAAAAAATCTAAAGTCCCGTCTTCAAAAAATCCCTTGTACTCCTTTCCACCGCTCTGTGGCGTTGATGGTTTCATTCCATACCGTCATCTCAGGTGTTGTCACGCCCTTAAGAAGTTTCTGCACACCCTCGTTTATCCCAAAATTTTAAAGTTTCCTAAATAATAGTCTTCTAGGAATACAATACCCTTCCCACCTCAAAAAAAGTTTATACACACACCCCATTTATAGAAAAAATCTGTTAAATGAAAAAGGTGAGCTAATTTTTTTTTAATTTTCCGGAAATACCCTCCTAGAAGATGACGAAAATAATACCGTTGCCACAACAAAAAGGCTTCTGAAAAATAATAACTCAAATAAATTTTCCAGTTTGCAAAAATACCCTCCCCCCCTCCTCAGTGGCGGCTCGTGAGCGATATGTCGAGGAGGGCGCTCATCTATGTATTTATGCCTATATATGTGTTAGTAATTATATATATATATATATAAAGTATGTGTATATGCATATATGTATTTTGGGCATAGAGACGGGTGTATTAAGAATGTATTAGGTAAACGTCGGATGTATTAAATAAAATAACATCCCTTTCACTTGCTCGTTCGTTCATGAAATTCCTGCACACATGTGGACGCAACCCTCCTGCTAAACACATTACGAAGTCCTAATTTACATTAAAGTGAAATTGTGGGGGCAAGTTAACCTAATAGTGACGCCCATGGGAGTTGACTAAAAAATAGGCATATTCTAGTGACAAGTGCAGATAGTTCAGAGACCAGTAAAATCAAAATCGATGGATTAGGAGGCGAGATGGAAAATTGGGGGGGGGGGGGGGGGATTACTGAAGTCAAAGTTAGGGGATTTGTCACGTTAAAGATGCATATTCAGGTGACAGGTACAAATGCTACTGAGACTATATAGCCGCCATAAGAACAAAAATCGCTCAATTAGGAACATATATGTAAAATCCTGGAGGATAGTTAAGCTAAAATTGACACTCGGGGGATGACACAAAAATATGTATATCTAGGTGACATGTACAAATGTTGCTGAGACTATAGTCACCAGCAGAATCAAAATCTCTCAATTAGGAACTGATATGTAAAATTGTGGGAGCTAGTTAAACTAAAAGTGACGCCGAGGGAGTTGACACTAAAAACGCATGCATATTATATCCATCAAATATGTATATCAAGGTGAGACGTACATAGGGTGCAGACTACAACCATCAGCAGAATCAAAATCGCCCAATTGGGAGGTGAGATGGGAAATTTGCGGGGGGGGGGGGGGGGGGCTAACTGAAATAAAAGTTACACTCAGACCGTTGTCACACACAACAAAGATGCACATCTAAGTGATATGTACAAATGGTGCAGAAACTATAGCCACTAGCAGAACTACAATCGCTCAATTAGGAAACGAAATGAAAATTTGTGGGGCTAGTTAAACTAAAAATGACGCCCATTGGGCTGGCACAAAAAATATATATTCAGGTGACACGTACAGAGGGTTCAGATACTATAACCATCATCAGAATCAAAATCGCTTAATTAGAAGCCTAGATAAGATATTTGGGGGCTACCTCAAGTAAAATTTACGCCCAAGGGGTACCTGAGCAATATAATCACCAGCTGGGGGTCAAACGTTCGAGGGAAACGACGCCAAATAAAAGGATAATGTTGAAAATCTAATTATAAAGTTTTTTTTTAACAAATATCGAGAATTTGTTTAATTTTTGGTATTTTGAATGTTAAATAGCTAAAAAAGTAAAGCAGCTGAATAGGTCAAGTGATCCTTCAAATTAAATGTCCGAAACAACCCATTTCTGAAAGTGTCACTAAAAATAACCTATCGTTCACTGGTATGCCAAAAATTGAAAACTCTGACGTTTAAAGAACTCATTTTAAAGCAAACCTATTGGAATTCGTCACAAGCCAGAGCACAGAAATGCCACACATCAAAAATGACCCCTTTCCCGAAGGACACAACCATACTCCAATAGAAAAGACATAATGCGAAACAACTTCAACATGTAAGACAGCTAGTTGGGTAAAGTGATCCTTCAAACTCAAACAACACATTTTACTCACGATAGTCAGAAACCCTTAAAATATAATAAACAATCCTCACCACAACCACACACGCATTTAATCCACTCACTATTTCTCTTTGGCAAGAAGAGGTCGCAAAACGCGACACATAACAAGTTCTGAAACTGCAATGTCTGTTTTTTATCACGCCAAATTTCTAATATTGTTTCTATACCATTCGTTCGCTCATGAGAAACCGATGAAAGGGACGCGGCTTTAAGCAATATCGCTGTATTTCCCCCTATGTGTTGAAAATTCGATGCACAACAGCTTTTGTGACGAGATATTAAACGTCAAAACGCTGAGCATTTCCTATCGATCAGTTTGTGAGTGGCATTCAGGGCATTCCTACAGGGCTTGTGCTTCCTTCTCGCAATATTTAGTTTGGCGTGTATTTCCTTCCTGCCATTTATTGACGTTTTTTTTTACCTTACGTGTGTATTTTCATGATTAGCTTTTAGTTTTCAGAAAGTTAATTATTTCCCCACATTGTTTTATTTTATTAAAAAAAAGCTTTGTAATTCATTCAGTTTACTGTATTTTATTATTAATTCCTCGCGTTAATAAGAAAGTTTACATCGTTCACTTGCTATGGATGTCAATAAAGATTGCAATTCGAGTACTGTGACAAAGTTTTGGTGGAATATGTACCCACAACAGTGTGACATGAAAAGAAACTTTTGCAAAATCTGTAATCATAAATATGCATGTACATGTATTAATGAAACATTAAAAATAAATATGTACAGACGTATACATGCTGTACAGTAGCGTAGCGTGAGATTTTTGACTTGGGAGGCTGAAAATTTGGTATTACAAGTGAAATGGAATTCGCATTTTTATAAGTTTTACTGATTGGTGAATAAAATAAAATAATTTTGCATAAAAATGGAAAGAGTGGATGAGACTTTAAAATGTTACCTATGTAAGATGAATACAAGATATAACATTTGAAATGTTTTCTTATTTCTAAATTAGATGAACTTTTACAATCGTTTTATTAAATAGGAAGTCATGGTCGCCCATAGGGGAGGTAAAGAGGGGTCACACTCCCCCTTGAACATTCAATATAACAAAGGCGAGCTTGAAGCCAGTCAATGTTGTACATCATGTGCTTGAATTTGTCCCCCCCCCCCCTGGTAAAAAGTTTTACAGGTAATGCTATACTGGTAATGCTATAGTACTGGTAATGCTATAGTACGTTATGACGGCTTTTTTCGTCCTCCGGTATTTTGCGTTCTGGAAGCGTGATTTTTGCATTATTTTCTAAATTTTTGTTCACTTAACGTTGTACTCCCTCATAGCTTCATTTTGATATCTCCAGCTTTTGAATCCTCCTCATAGTTGGTGAGATATAGTTTCAATTTGTAAATATTCTATTACTTTAAGCCTTTTCAACAATGCAATTGTAATGGGACTTTCGTCAGATTGGGTCCAAATTGGACCAATCTTCCATCTGTAAATATACATTTATATCATTATTTTACTATAATAACTTATATATTCATGTATTTCAATGTTTTAACTTCACTTTTTGAGTAATTATTTTCAAGTTAGACCTATTTTTAATATTGTAATCAGAGTTTCAAAACTTCATGTTTTATGATTTGTACTTTCGATTCATAGCGCGCCATTTTGCCATCGGCGCATCATTTTGCTTTTGGCTCATCATTTTGCTTTAGGCGCATCATTTTGTTTTTTGTACTCTACCTGTTGTATTAGTAAGATCAATTCAGTAATGCCTTTGAATTACAAAAGTACTATTTACAATATTGTTTAACCTTTTAAAAATGATTTTGCATCATTTTGCTTTTGGAGCATCATTTTGCCTTTGGCGCGTCATTTTGCTTTTTCTTGTCGTGCCCATCTCATGTCTTCATTAGTATTATTCAAAGTAATGTTAAAAATTATTATTTAAAATATGATACTGTTTATAATTTGTGTTTATATTATTGCAAATGTATTGTTATTTTTATCCTTGGCGACACCTCCGACTTCAGTTAAGGTAACCTATGGTCTTTATATTTTTAACACTTTACAACAAAGTTGAAAAGTGTTTATGACTTTGTTCATTCTGTCTGTCTGTCTGTCTGTCTGTCTGTCCGTTAGCACGATAACTGCCGTAAAAATGACTTAATCAAAATGAAATTTTAGTATGTTGTTCAGACGGTCTGTAGGACCTATGGGAATATAAATAAATAATATCACCCAATTAGTTTTTTATTGAACCCGGGTTGAAAAAATGAAATACATTGAACCCTATGGGACCTAATTTTTCAAACATTTTTTAAGTAAATTTAAAATTCACGAATTGCTTCGAAATTTTTAGGAAATATTCACATTATCCCATAGAATATATAAAAAAAAATTCAGTAAAATATGTTAAGTAGTTTTTTAATTAAAAAAATTATTTAATATAGGGAAAAAAACAAATGCAATTAAATTCTGACTTTGGGATATCTTCCAGAAAGAAAAGAGAGAGATATTATATAATAAATATCTCTCCATTTGTTTAAACGTTTTGCATATGGGAGTGGCTTCATATTTTAAGATAAATTTGGTAGATAACAATTTTTCATTTTTTTTAAATTTTATATAACTCTTCATGATAAATTTAATTGATGGCATTTTAAATGCACTTTCCTACGTCCTAGAGAGTTAAAATTTGGTACACAGCTTAAATTTGTTGAACATTTTATTCGACAAAAATTTGATGGATCTTTAAATATAGATTATACATTTTTTTCGAAATGCCCTGAAAATAATCCCCGTTCACTTCTATAAATCATTGGTGTAATATTGTTAAAAATTCTGATGTGGACAGCACATGTCTTTCTCTGCAGACTCATATTCGTTCTCTTTATTTATTCAATGATAATTTGAGTTTATCTGCACAACATAAGTATTTTAAATGACATTGAATTTACACGTTAAACTTAAATTTGGTTCTCATTTGATAGCTGGACTTATTGTCAAAGGTGGCGTAGCGAAAAAACTAGAATATCTCAAGAACGGCTAGTCCTAGAGTAATGGGGTTAGTCTTATTCTTTTTGTTGTCAAAAATCACATATAAAATAGGAATTTAATTGATATAATTGAGCACACGTAGTCTTTTATTTTTATATATAACGATTTTTGCTGGCCATTTCGCAAAAATAGCCCGTTCCTTTTTCCCGAATCGTAGTAGAATAACCTACAAATGATTTATATACAAAATTTTGTTAAATTTGGTATATAAATCACTTGTAGGTTATTGAAATATTATACTCCAAATTTTGTTAAATTTGGTTCATTAGTTTTTAGCTAGAGTGGATAAAGGCAATTTCTGCGGCCATTTCGCAAAGAAGGCAGATTCTTTTATTACGAATCGTACTATAATCTAATGAACATCAGGATTTCCCACAAAAAACATACCTACCAAATTGTATGAAATTCGGTCCATTAGTTTTTCAATTAGAGTGGATGTAACATCCACACAGACACACAGAAACATACACAGATACACCCTTACACACACAGACGTCTTCCTAAAAGTAGTTTTTTCGTGTTCTAGAAGTCCCAGAACGTGTAGATACTTTGAAAATTCGAGTTCCGATCTTCGGCACGATTCCAATACTTTGAGTACATACACATACACATATATATTATCTGTGTATTATCTGTGTATCTAAATTCCGTGCCTATGCAATTACAATAGTTGTGATTTTAAATGATCCCTAAACTTTTATTATTTCTTTAAGGAAGCCTAATTTTAACATATGCAGAATGCAAATATCTCAATCGATTGTAAGATGAATTACATAAGAATTGCTGAATTTTTTTCACACAAAGTTATTTATCTCTGGAGTCTGGAATACAAGTTATATGAATGAAATATTCATTGATTTTGCATAAAGAATCAGATGATTTATATTTCGATACAGTTTTAAATATTTAAGTATAATAAATTACTGTAGTACTGTGATAATGTAAAAGATATTACCACTGAATGAATCACATTTTAGAAATTTTTAAATGAAATTACATTTCAGTTGGAAAGTGTTTCATAATCAATGCTTATGCATGATTGATCTTTCTTGTTGTATATATATAAATATTTGATATTACTGATATTATGGATCCACCTATGTATTCCCCTTCTGCCGAGGACTTTCCTCCCCTTCAACATTCCGTAGTACTTACCCCGTTATCCCTGGACACTGAAAGAGCTGCAACTTCTGAATCCTTTTCTCTTGTGTGCACTCCTCCTGATCAAACCTCATTAGATGTTACACCCACTACTGGAAATCCAGGCATCCGGTTCTCAAATTTTAAAAGTGTGCCACGAACATATGATTCTGCTCTGTTTTCGCACACCATTGTGCCTCCTCGTCTTCCTCGCCAGCTTTCTACAACACAACCTTCAAATGCAACCCAGGTACTCACACCTTTTGGATCCTCAAAATCTTCCAAACCAACCATCATCCCAGCGACAACTTGGACATCAAAACCAACTTTTACTCCTTCTACAAAACCAATGATTGCTGCTTCTACAAAAC
This sequence comes from Amaurobius ferox, assembly GCA_951213105.1. Lineage (NCBI taxonomy): Eukaryota > Metazoa > Arthropoda > Arachnida > Araneae > Amaurobiidae > Amaurobius > Amaurobius ferox. The sequence continues at coordinate 1,906,592 of OX578136.1, forward strand.
CAATGATTGCTGCCTCTACAAAATCTATGTCTTCTTCTCCCTCTGGTTCTGCATCTTCAACCACAACCTACAAACTTCCATATTCTTCTTTGCCTGTCCTTCCCTCCCAACCTGATCATCCTCCTCCTTCTTTCGCTGGCTCTGACTCTTCACCTTCACATGCTTCTCCGCCTTTTATTCCTTCTGTCAGCGCTTTTCCTGCTCCGTCAACCTCCTCCAAACCTGATGACCAGTCTTCCACTCTTGCTCCTTCTGCTGCTTCCAGTCCTGGCTCGACTCTCTCACATATATTCCTCCTTTCAACGTCAACAACGAGCATGTTGCAAGAATTTTACTAAACATCTCAAGGCTCGAGAAATACATTGCCAAAAATATCAAGCTTAATGCAACCTAGAAATCATACACAGAGGAGAAATTTAAAGATATAAAGATTTCCTGTCACACTCTTGAAAGTAATGTCTCTCCTCCGTCTCCACGTTCTCGCCGTGCAAATACTGATGCTATCTCCGCACTCTCCAAAACAATCAACGATAATCTTTCTACTCTACAAAATAAATTGGATACTGGCCTGAAAGCTCTTTCATCTTCCATAACCAAAGAAATTCCTCTTCTTGTCAAGAATACGGTGCAACAAACTCTGAAAGGATCTGTTCCTCCTGGTGCTTCTGCCTCAACCTCCTCCTCTGCTCATCCTTTGACTGACCCCGCCGGGAACAGACTTTATTCAAGTATCCTCCTCCAGGGGAAGGACAGGACAAAAGACAACGTTCAACTTAAAAATAATCTATTTTCACTACCTTGCCCTCGGGGCATCAACATAAAAAACATTTCGACTCTCCCGAACGGTACCCTAAAGGTAACCTGTAAAGAGCAGAACCCAGGAAACCTGTTGCCGATCTTCCAAAACTCAGCAATTAAAGATAAATTTACCATTAAACTCCAGGAAGATCGAAAACTAGCTCTTATCATCTTCGGCGTTCCTTCAGACTTTTCAGAAGAAAACGTTAAAGCACTTATTTGTCTAAACCATCCTACACTAAAACCTGGAGACATTCGAATCATAAAAAATTTCAAAACCAGATCTGGTAGCCTGAACTGGGTGTTCCTAGTCGACCTCTCTACAGCTAACCGAATATTGGACTCGAAAAAACTGTTTCACCATTTCAAGTCCTACCTGGTGAAAAAATACATATCCCTAAAAATGTGTCATAAGTGCCAGGGATACGGGCACGTCGCAAATTTTTGCCATTACTCCGAAGGCAACTGCAGCCACTGTACTCGCAGCGGACATACTTTTAGAGACTGCAAAGCACGAACTCCAACATGTGTCAATTGCACAACCTCGAACGATCTGAACCCAAACCTACATTATGAAACTGATCATAGCACGCACGATCGAAAAAACTGTAGAACTTATATGGCCGAAATGGCAAAAATTCGCTCCCTCCAGAGGGAGGCGTGAAAACTTTTATACAGATTTAGCTTTTTCATCTGTTTCCTTGTTCTATTTTAATATGTTTGTATTGCCTCTGTATATATGTTTTTATTTATTTTTTTTTTTTTTTTAAAGCTTTGCCTTGGGGTTTCTTCCCCCCATCCGAGCCTTTTCCCTTTTTTATACTTCCTTTCTTGCCATGACTATTACCGGCATCCAGATTAACTTAAACCACTCTCTTTCCGCCCATTCAAATCTCTTTAAATTTGCAATAGACAACTCAATAGACTACGTATGTCTTCAAGAACCCTATATAAATCATAATTTAATTCTCTCCCCCCCCTCCTGGTGTTCGCCAATTTGTCTCCGTCTCCCAGAAGGCGGCTATTTTAATCTTTAATCCACTCTTAACAGTAAACTTTAAATTTAAATCATTCTCATCAATCTTTATAGAAATATTACTTCCCCAGCATACCATCATTAATCTAGCTAGCATATATTTCCCACCCCATGATAACTTTTTAACCCTTTTATCAGAAATAGATATCTTTGACTACCTGAACTCTAACTTTCTCCTTCTGGGAGATTTTAATGCCCGTGCTCGGATGTGGGGATATGGGTTCACCGACCAGAGGGGGTTGGACATGATTGACTTTTGCCTCAAAAACAATCTCATAATCTGTAACGATAAAAATTGTGGTCCAACTTTCGCTTCACACTCCGGAAATGGATTCCCCGACCTTTCTCTCATGAACTTTTCGCTCTTCGATTCTCTTTTTAGCTGGGAGGTCCTCTCGAGTGATACTCTTAGCGACCATAAATATATTAAAATTACACTTGACCTTGACCCCCCCTCTAATGATACTTTCTTTTTCAAAACTCAATACGGAATCGGTAAATTTATACATAACTTTAGAGCAAACTTAAATTTCCTTAATCCCCTTTTAGATAATATTCAAGACACTAACTCCTTAGATTCTTTTTTAAAACTCTTATTGATATAACCCAAAAGTGTGCCTTAAAATTTATTAGAAAGAAAAAATCAAAAACAATTAAAAATTTTTCCTGGTGGAATCCCACCCTCACAAAACATAGAAACTTCGTTACCGCCCTTTATAAAAGAGTCAAATCACTCGAGAGGAATTTTTCCCTTCCCGCCGAAATCTCTGCGGCCTTAATTCTTTATAAACAAAATAGAGCCAAATACAAATTACTGATTAAGAAAACAAGACTTGACTCCTGGAACACTCTCTGCACAGGATGCAGCAAAACTTTCGGCTCTCAATTCAAATTTACTTTCCAGAAACACAAAAAAATTTAATAACATTAATCTCCACTTCCCTGACTCCCCTTCCCTCAACCTTGATGATAAACTGAAACGCTTGTTGGACCACCATTTTAAAGAAGATAAGGATTTTATAAACTTTCCTTCATTTACTTTGCCTTCTGAGGGACTGGGGGTGGTTTCGGATGAAGAGCTCCTCATTGTCTTTAAAAATTTAAAAAATGATAAGGCCCCAGGCCTTGACAATTTAGATTTCACAATTTGGAAGCAACTTTATAAATTTTTCCCTTCTTTCCTATCAAAAACTATAAATCTATGTTTTAAATTCTGCCACTTTCCCTTTTGTCTCAAAAATGCCAACATTCTCTTCTTTAATAAACCTGGAAAAGACCCGTCTCAATGTTCTTCGTATAGACCCATTTGCCTCCTCCCGACTCTTGGTAAAATATTGGAAAAATTTTTCATAAATAAACTCAATTTTTGGCTTTCTTCTGAGGATGCTCTCCATCCCCTCCAATATGGCTTTAAGGAATTAACGAGTTGTGAGGACGCTGCTCTTGGGCTAATTCAAACCATTTCCTCCCACAAGTCAATACATTTTGTTTCTTTGACCACCGTGGACATCTGCGGAGCATTTGGCAGTCTCAACTGGAACGTCTTGCCTCTTTCATTTTCAAAAATCAACCTCCCTCAACCTTTTCAAAATTTCATTTTTTCATATCTTTTTAACAGAGAAATTTCACTCAACATAGGTAAATCACATATTACAAAACACATTTCTATGGGCGCTCCACAGGGATCGGTTATATCCCCTTGCCTGTGGAGTATCTACTTTAATGACTAAAACTCAACAACGATCTTTTTCACCTTCAGGCCTTCGCGGATGATCTCGCGGTGGTCACCTATTCATCCAACTTAAAAGCACTACAACTTAATACCAATAACCTTTTAAACCTTATCTCATCCACTCTCACTGTTTTAAAACTTTCCATAGCTCCAGAAAAATGTAAATCAATTATCTTCAATAAAAACCGCTCAAAAATCAGACAACGCCCTTCCTTCAAAATTCAAAACCATAAAATACCTACAACTAGACAACTCACCTTTCTTGGAATCACTATCAACGATAATTTAAAATGGAGCTCTCACATTTTCAATCTTAGAGAGAAATGTTTTAAGTTCGCCAGCACCTTTGGGAGGGTGTCTGGCAATAACTGGGGTATAGATAAATCCTTTTTAAAAATCTGGTATCTTTCGGTCATCGAAAAGATAATCATTTTCGGCGCAGGAATTTGGGGACAAGCTTTGACTGGGGCTCAGGTCAAAAAACTTTTGTCTTTGCAAAGGATTTTTCTTCTCAAAATCTCTTCTGGTTTTCGGACTACTTCCAACATTTCTCTTTACTCTATAACTGGTATTCCCCCCATTCATTTTGTCATTAATACACAATTTAAAAAATATGCCTTCTGGAAACTCAGAACAAATCATTTTACCAACCCGTCTCTTCCCTCTCCCCCTAACTTTGACTTCAATCGCCCTTGCTCTTCTGTCCCCCCTTCCCTTCGTATCGCCTATCTGGCTCCCTTCGACCCCTCACTTTTTTCAGACATAAATATTTACACTGATGGCTCTGCCATTGACGACAAAGTGGGTTACGCCATTTGCATTTACAGGGGGGATAAACTTCAAAACATATATACTTTCAAACTCAACCTTGGGAACACAGTTTTTCAAGCTGAAATAGCAGCAATACACTTTGCTATCAACTGGGCTTCTACAAATAATTTAAAAATAAATATTTTTTCAGATAGTCAATCCTCCATTTCGGCCCTTAACTCCATTAGAAACAAATCTGACTATCTTTCCAAAATTAAACTAGATGCAAATTTAAACAAACATTTAATAAACCTCTGTTGGGTTAAAGCCCATTCTGACATCTCGGGAAACGAGGCCGCCGATGAAAATGCAAAACTTGCTACCTCTTCAGGTACCCCATTTCCTTTACCTTTTCCCTACTCTCTGTTAAAAAAGCATTGTAAACTAGATATCTTAAACGCCTGGCAATCTTATCTAAACAACTACATTTCCCCTCGCACCCATGACCCAGCCAGAATTTTAAACTTTCTTCCCCACGTAAACTTTAATTTCCTTTTAATGAACAAATATCTTATTTACTTTATCACGGGTCACGGCCCATTTTTGGATTACCTTTACTATTTTAAATTTAAATCAACCTCTTGCTGTTCCTGCGGTTCCTTTGGAGATGCAGACCACTACGTCTTTGCTTGCCCCCACTCTAAACCTTTTCATCTTTCTAAACCTTCCCCCGCTAATTCCGCGGCCTGGTTCTCGAGTGTCTGCTCGAATAAAACTTCAATTAACAAAATTAAAAACTGTGTTATCATAGCGAGAGAAATATCCAACAAAATCACTTGAATAGCCTGAGAGCCATTGCTGCTTTTAACTTTTTCTCTGGTTGTTGATCTCCTTGGTTTTTGCTTGTTCCTCCCCGGTGGTGCCGCCTTCCCATTTATTTTGGTTTGCTGTGTTGTTTTGGTGTTGTGTTTTGTTTTTGATTACTGCTTTGTTTGTTTGCTGTTTTGTTTAGTTGTGTTTATTCTGGTGTTGTCGCCGGATCTCTTCCCGGCCGTCCAATTAGATACTCAAGTCCTCTGGATGAGTCGGACGGTCTGGGTCTTCACACTCACACACAGGTACCTGTGTATGAAGTATAAATATATTAGAATATTATTAGAAAGTTATGCAAAAAATGTATCAGTTTTGTAAATATAAACAGCTAGAACAAACGAAATAAAGCAATTCAAAGGAATGCACTGAAAATGGGTGAGAACACTGTAGTCAACAATGTCCTTAAATAATTTTGTATATTAATTATTTACAAATACTATACTTTGAAAACTTAAAATATCTTAACCACAATATGCTAAAAATCCGCTAGAAAATTATTAATGGATTTTGTTTAACTGAGACTCTTGTGTAACGTGATTTTTAAAGGGAAATCTGATTTATTCTTTCTAAAACTCCCAAATATGCAAAAGGATGCTTCGTCATATTGTTGCTCCGACTAAGTCTACTTCACAAACTACACTATTACTAGTGTGTTTCTTTAGCTTGATATTGTTTAAATTTAGGTGAATGTCATGTTATTCATGGATAATACCTCATATTTTTTAGTATTACATATGACTTTTTTTGCGAAAATTAATTAATAGAACCATGTTTGACCTAAAATGGCGGATCTATTAGCCTTTCTCAGGAAATTTTCATTCATAAAAAGTCACGTCCCATATCCAATTATTGTCTTAAGTTACGCTGTTTAAAGGGTTTTAAAAGGGAAGAAGCAGCCACACCTTTCTGGAAGCTAGCATATAGTTCTAACTTATTAGCCAGGACTGAGTTTAACAGGTGAGCGGTCCTAATACCATGATTCTTTCAATGCACCATGAAGGTTAGATGATTTCATCTTCTACAAGTAAATCAGGCTTCCCACGAGAGGGAACCTTTTCGGGAAGGGCAAAATACTGCTCCTTAAAAACTGTCCAATCTACCATACATAGGTCAGATCCAAAGGCCTTCTTGAATGCTGTAACCGAAACGTGCACACGAGCAAGATCCATTTCGTTCAAAATAGCGCAAAGCAGGAGCAGACCGAAAAACGACCTTACCCCTACGAAGTCCAAAGACCGAATCCTCTCGTGCTTTTGTGGATCTCCCATCTTCACGAAAGCTGTAATGCTGCCGTCTAGTGACATATTGCATCAATATTCGTGATTCAATTGAATTGAAAATTCAGATTTTTTTTTCAAGAGAAAGTGTGATAAATCTATATAGCTAAAAAAATAATTTGGAGTGTTTTCTCAAGGGTGCGGCCCGTCCCAGCGGCCCCCATGACCGCCTCTGCCCCCCCCCCCCCCCCATACAAGATCACGATGACGAAAATCCAAGATGGCCGCCGGTGGCGTATGCATACCGCACATACCGCCACTTTGGTGAATCGGCACTTTTCGTCTACTTGTATTGATATGAATAACATCTATGCTTGGCCTTTCTGTAGCGAAGATCAGAGTGTTAAGAAAAATGAAAACACTTTGAATAGATAAAAATGTAAATAATTTTCTTGTTTTGTCGGAAATAAGGTTTAATATATAAAAGTAATTTTAATATTTTGAAACTTTCCTTTCGAAACTCAGCGAGGTTTTTTTTTTTCTTCTTACTGTAACTCGAAATGTCTTCAAAGCTATGAAAGATAGATATAAATAGTAAACGGCATATACAAGATAGATTTAATAGTAAACGGTAAATATAGTATGCATTAGGAAATCAAGTTTCTAAATCTATATTTATTTTTAGAAAAAGCTCTCGAGTTAAAAAAGATTGAAAATTTTCCGTTTAAAACTAGAAGTGAACGAATTCCTGAAACTACTTTATTGCCAACTGCTCATTCACCAATAGAGCTGAGCATTTCTGATTCATACTTCATAGATAACGTGAAGCGATGCAATAATATTCGGATCCTATTTTTGTGTGGGACCTTTTTCGTTTGTATAGAATGAGAGTGGTTTATTGCTGTACGCAGCAGATTATATAGATATCAGGAAATGATATATAGATCTTGAGAATGCTTTACAAGGGCTGAAGATACAATGAGTGTTGTAAACAATAAGTAAAAACATACAGTTTGTGCAAAGGATGAGAAAAACTTGAGCAGCATACTGGAGCACAAATAAGACAATAATGCAGCCAACAGCTGGTTCGGCGATACGGTGGAACCCCTTTTGTCGATGTAAGAGAACCCGCAAACTCGAAGTCATAAAGACGAAATGGGTTCAAACAGAAGAAACAGAGGGGTTTATATACCGAAGACTTAGATTACAAGAATGCTGAATGAAGAATAATTCAGGCAATCCGTTGTGCACTACTGCTCATTTCAGAATGACTGAACTGTTTGTTCTTCATTCCGATGGGCTGGTTCTCTTTCAATCGGGGATTTGCTGGCTCTCTTGTGCTGACGAAGAGGGTCGAAAGAGCTGTCTTATTTGCGCCCCAATCCGTCGCTCGAGTAGTTTTTCGTATGGTGTTGGCGAGCAGACCCGTCAGTTGGACAGTTTCATAGCTTACCTTCCTGCCCACTTCGTTGTTGTGCAGGTTCATGAGGGCTTTGGCGCTGTTTCGACCTTTCTTCCCTCGCGCGTCTCGTAAGTCCCGGGCGTCTACGAAGCTTTTCGCGAAGGCTGTACCGTAGTGAACGTTGTCCGAGCATCCTGACCACTGAAAACCCTCAGGCGAGAAGCCCCGGACCGTTCGGTCGCAGCCGCAGCGACCCAGAGACCCTCCACTGCAGGCGCGGGTCACAGAATACGCGACCCCTGCTGCCGACACTGCGTGCAAGAAGGCCGCTTCCCGGGTACCTACGGAAGAAACAGAAATAAAACAAAAGTTACGCGTAACTGTCTTAAGTGAAGCATGTAGAAATTGAAAAGAATTTAAAAAGTAGGGTCATTTAGGAGATTAATAAATCTTGTGACGGAATCATTTCGTTTTTCTCCGATGTTTGACAACTTCATTTTCCCTCAAGTCAGATGATTCGGGTGTGTTGATAAGTTCGCTGTTGAAGACCCAGATCACTCGACTGGCCCGAGCGCTTGCAGCAACTGTTTGAGTGGCAGGGACAGAGAAGTTCGGTGTTGTTGTTGAAACCCAGACCGTCCGACCTACCAGAAAGTGTAAGGTAACTGTTTGGACGGTCGGGAAGTGCCACCCAATTTAGACAGGAACCCAGTGGGGGAGGCATCCACAGGGACCGTACCCTCCTTCCCCTACCACCAACCTCTCGGAAGGACTTTCGGACCCACATGTTTAACGTGATCGTACTCCGCATGAACACGGCGGCAGTTTTGGCAGTGGCTGGAATCGAACCCGGGCCTACCGAGTGCAACTCCAGCGCGCTAACCAATGGGCTAGAGAAGTTCGGTGTGGAGTTATTATGAGTCCTTTCCTCTTTTAATCAATAACTTGTGTAGACCATTATTTTCTCCATTTTAATACTATGTTTAGTATGATGACTCAAGGGTGTTTCGATTTCATGGATCGATATTCTCTAGAATAAAACGCAATTCGTTTTGAACGAAGTCTGGAAATGAGAATATGTCCCCAAAAAGGACATCGCTAGAATTGCAGCATTAAACTGATTCTTCATAGATGTGGCCTCTATTTTTTATTGCTCACCGCCTTGAGCCAGTTCGACGGTGCTTTTTTCCTCTATGCTTATTCATCACCCTTTTTTATAATCCCATTTATTATACCAAAATATTTACATATATATACATTCTTGATTATTGCACTCCAGCATCACACTCGGACTCCGCGAGTCCCATCGTCCTTTCCGATTAGAGTCCGGAAATAGCGGACAAAATGGCGGATACTTCCTCCAGTCCTCCTGGCCTGCACAGAGAGAGGTTCTTTTATTGTCCATATGCAGCCCCAAAATATCTCTCAGAATCCTTTTTCACCTGACAGTTCCCAAAATTTTTGAATCCAGAATGGTAACGACCGGGACACTTTCTGTTGCTCGTAATCACGCGAAATTACTTGAAACCACTGCAGCGATCGGTGCCGATGATCGCTAACGACCTTCTTCTCGGGATTTCTAAGAAGATTTAAAGAGCTGACAGTATGTTTGTCTCCACGTTTTCGCTTTCCATTGGAAGGGATCAGACAGAACGTACCTTATTCACTTCATTCCCGATGCAGTCTAAATGAGGACGTTTTTCATCGCAAGAGTGGGTTTTGCAGCTTTTTTACGACGTTCTATTCTAAATACTGAATAGCACTCTTATTTTTTCGAATTCTTATTTTTCAAATGGTATATTTAAATACATAAGCCTAACACTTAAAGAACATTCCCTTTTGAGTCGCAGCCCGCCTCGTCCACTGGAGTAGGGGCTTGCAGTGGTTCGGTATTCGCTGAATGTGTGTTTGCAGTGACTCACGCAATCGAAAAACTGGCCATTCACTTTTATTTTCCAGCCAACTAAACTGTGATCCACCATTTTGGATAAAAGTGAGAAATTTAATTTAAACATGTCTAAAGCTGAATGCGAGAAATTATTATTTGGAATCTACCGCGAAATGGGGTACCATCTGCTTTCCCTCGACTCAATTCCTTGAAGAGTGTTCGCTTCGGAAATAATATTGAGCGCTATGTGCATTATTTATCGCGTCTTGAACGAAGCGGGTCACGAAACCATCATTTTTACATCGTTTTATTTAAGTTAGTTTGTTTGGATCAAAATTTGAATTCAATTTTTGGCCCACTTATACCGACCCGATTTTCTTGAAATTTTACGAATAGGTATCCCATTGGCGTGGGTCATGCCCAGAATAGCCTGTGAAAATCATATTGTAAGATGGTTTTAAAATTTATATATACACAGTCGACTCACATTATTGTGACCACCGTCTAGTATCAGGAGTGACCGCCGTGTGTAGCGCGGACGGCAGCTGGACGGGCTGGACGTGATTCATATAAGGTGCTGGAAGGTGTTCACAGGTATGTGGAACCAAGCTGGCTGTATGGCATCGGGCAGCTGCTGGAGGGTGCGTGGTGGAAAAGCCATAGAGCGAACAACCCGATCCACAGTTGCTCAATTGGATTAAAGTCTGGGGTATTAGGGGGCCAAGGAATTACTTTGAAGACTTCATCGTGCTTCTCCAACCACTCTCGGAACAGTTCTCGTTGTATGTCACGTCGCATTGTCGTGCTGGTAGACCCCGTCCGCCCCAGGGAAGCCAATCAGCATGTCTTCCCTGACATGATCATGTGTACGGTGTACGTGGTCTGCAAGGATGGATTCATAACGAAATCGGTTTATAGTGCCTTCCACAGGTATGAGTGAACCGAGAGAATGCATTCCCCAGACCATAACGCCGCCCCTTCTTGTGTTCTGTCAGCAATGGTTGAGAGATATATCATTGTATTAATTAAATAGAGATCAATTGGCAACAACTGATCCTAATTGGCAACCGCGGATTAAAAAATTACTTTAAATTATAAATAGAATGTTTAAATGATATAGCACAATCAGAATTAAAGAAGGATTTTTATTTATTAACAAATAAGTATAACTGTTTGGAAAGTTATAAAAAATGGTATTACAATGATCATTAGGTAAGTTTAATTTTAAAAGAGTGGCATAAATATGACTACGGTGTTTTTAGAGCTGTGGTTTTACGAATTTCTAAAAAGGGGTACTATTGAAGTTATAATTTAAAGCTTTAATTTTTTATTTAAAATCCTTATGCTCATGTTAAGTTTTGCCTTTATCGCGTTTAATTCTTTTAGCAATCATTTTATCATATATTTTATTATTTCATTACGGGTAGATCTAAAGAAAAAAGGTTACAAGCAGCAGAATTTGAAAAGTAATTATTGTGGAGGGAATATTTCCCCCCAGAGTGGAGACAGATGGCGGTAGTTGTCTTACAACGGTTGTGCGAGTAGGTAGTGTAAGTTCGCAGACGCGTCAGAGCGATTAAAATGGCAAAACGTTCAGAAAAGTGGTCTCGCTTGGAGGTGCGAGCAGTGATTCGTTTCTTATGACCAAAGGATGTGTCCGCATCTGAAATTCACAGTCAAATCGTGGAAGTTTATGGTGAAGAAGCAATGAGCAAACAACATGTAGCGAAATGGTGTCGCTCTTTTGAATCGGGCAGAGAGGATGTGGAAAACCGCAATAGGGCAGCGAGCGACGGTCCAAGTTTTTCAACAACGATAGAAGTCAACACGGTACGAATTGAAGAAATGGTTCAAAATGATCGACGGGTAACTCTGCGTGCAATCGCGTCAGAGCTGAGACCGAGCTATGGTGCCGTGCAGCGTATTGTTACTGATGCGTTGCGATATTCGAAGGATTGTGCCCGCTGGGTACCGCGTGCAGAATGGTGCGCAGTCTCACCTTTCTTCAGCGTTACCATTCCCACGGCCAGCACTTCATTGATGACATTCTTACTGGGGACGAACATCATTTCGTCCAGATGATATCTTAATCAATAGTTTTTGGCTTCATAATTATCCTCACCGAGTATCTGGAGAGTGGACATACCGTTACTGCCGATCGTTATTGTGCCACTTTGACGAGGTTACGTGAACGCCCTGGCATGTTGAGTGATGGTGTCATCCTCCTGCATGACAATGCCAGATCCCATACTGATCGTCAAACTCAAGAATTGCTGCAAAAATTCAAGTGGGAAGTCTGGAGCCCCCCCCCCAAACAGCCTAGATTTGGGCACCCAGTGACTATTTCCTTTTTCCGAAATTAAAGGAACACTTATCTGGAACAAGGTTCTCTTCAGACAGTGATGTGAAAACAGCTGCCAAGAACTGGCTCAATGGACAGGGACGTGATTTATACCTAACCGGGTTAAACAAGCTGATCCTGCGTTCAGAAAAATGGCTAAATAGATTTGGTGATTATGTGGAAAAATAATCTCTAAGTAAAACTATCTCTAAGTCTTTGTATTTTCTGTCAATTACTAATAAATAATTTTTTATTACCCTTGTAACCTTTTTAGGATATTTTATATTTTTTTTAATTGGGGATTTAGGAAAGTGTGGTGACAAATTGAATATTTATTATATATCTTCAAAATTGAATATTTATTATATATCTTCAAAATTGAATATTTATTATATATCTTCAAAATTGAATATTTATTATATATCTTCAAAATTGAATATTTATTATATATCTTCAAAATGTTTTGTATTATTTAAATATAATTCCATAAGGAAATAAGAGTGCAATTAGATTTGATGTAGAAATTTTCAAGGAAGGGTCTGAATTAGGTTTAGTATCTAAAATATGAATAGTAATATAATACAATCCATGTTGATACTCATATTTATTAAAAGTAGAAAGACTTTTATTATATTTTGAATGGGATCTCGATGAACAGTCATTCATTACGCGTTTGTCTAATATGAGATATATGGCAGATATTACAAGTTAATTTATATATACAATTGTAGACTTTAAGATAGATTTCAACTTTGGATCGTAATATAGGAATTAGATGCAGGCAGGAGGTTTTTTGTGGACATCTCCACTTCGCGTTTATTTTCGATACCAGCAAAGTTCGCGCGCTTCGTGTGCTAAGCCCTCTAAGTACCCCACGGCCATGTATGGATCCATGTATGAACAATCGGACATCCACTCCTGCTAACCCTCCTATGCGTTCCTAATATCACCATACACATGGGAGCCATACACTCCTCCCATTCGATATTACTATTTCTTATACGACTCCCTATTAAAACATACATACCACACCAACCCCTAACATAACGCAATGAATTAACGCTCGCACATTTTATCTCAAGTTTTAAATTTCTGGTCATACCCTGGAAGGAAAGGACTCACTCTGTAACTTTCTGGGTCATACCATTTAGCTCCAACCAATATACAGTGTGTAACATAATTCCCTCCGGGGTTTGAAAAGGTCATATTTAAAAAACTATTACGAATACAGCAAAAAGTTTCATACCACCCTATAAGGAATCCCTTCGAGTTATGTACAGGTTATGCTTTACAAGTGTTCAATATATGCACCCATGGTGAAGCGGCATACTTCAATTCTAGAAACAAGTTCTTGGCATACTCGTCCCATGCTAGCGACTGCACGAGTAATTCTTTCCCCCAATTCTCCATAATTAACAAGAAGCGCTACACACGGCGGTCACTCATGATACTAGCCGGTGGTCACAATAATGTGAGTCGACTGTGCATATATAGATTTTAAAACCATCTTACAATATGATTTTCACAGGCTATTCTGGGCATGACTCATGCCAATGGGATACCTATGCGTAAAATTTCAAGAAAATCGGGTCGGTATTAGTGGGCCAAAAATTGAATTCAAAGTTTTGACCCAAGCAAACCAACCTAAATAAAACGATGTAAAAATGATGGTTTCATGACCAGCTCCGTTCAAGACGCGATAAATAATGTACATAATGTTCAATATTGTTTCCGAAGCGAACATTCTTCAAGGAATTGAGTCGAGGGAAAGAAGATGGTGCCCCATTTCGGGGTAGATTCCAAATAATAATTTCTCGCATTCAGTCTTAGACATGTTTAAATTAAACTTCGGACTGTCATCCAGAATGGTGGATCACAGTTTAGTTGGCTGCAAACACACATTCAGCGAATACCGAACCACTGCAAGCCGAACCACTGCAGCGAATACCGAACCACTGCAAGCCGAACCACTGCAGCGAATACCGAACCACTGCAAGCCGAACCACTGCAGCGAATACCGAACCACTGCAAGCCGAACCACTGCAGCGAATACCGAACCACTGCAAGCCGAACCACTGCAGCGAATACCGAACCACTGCAAGCCGAACCACGGCAGCGAATACCGAACCACTGCAAGCCGAACCACTGCAGCGAATACCGAACCACTGCAAGCCGAACCACTGCAGCGAATACCGAACCACTGCAAGCCGAACCACTGCAGCGAATACCGAACCACTGCAAGCCGAACCACTGCAGCGAATACCGAACCACTGCAAGCCGAACCACTGCAGCGAATACCGAACCACTGCAAGCCGAACCACTGCAGCGAATACCGAACCACTGCAAGCCGAACCACTGCAGCGAATACCGAACCACTGCAAGCCGAACCACTGCAGCGAATACCGAACCACTGCAAGCCGAACCACTGCAAGCCGAACCACTGCAGCGAATACCGAACCACTGCAAGCCGAACCACTGCAGCGAATACCGAACCACTGCAAGCCGAACCACTGCAGCGAATACCGAACCACTGCAAGCCGAACCACTGCAGCGAATACCGAACCACTCCAGTGGACGAGGCAGGCTCCGACTCAGAAGGGAATGTTCTTTTAAGTGTTCGACTTATGTATTTAAATATACCATTTAAAAATATGAATTCGAAAAAATAAGAGTACTATTCAATATTTGGAATAGAACGTCGTAAAAAAGCTGCAAAACCCGCTCTTGCGATGAAAGACGTCCTCATTTAGACTGCATCGGGAATGAAGTGGATAAGGTACGTTCTGTCTGACCTCTTCCAATGGAAAGCGAAAACGTGCAGACAAACATACTGTCAGCTCTCTAAATCTTCTTAGAAATCCCGAGAAGAAGGTCGTTAGCGATCATCGGCACCGATCGCTGCAGTGGTTTCAAGTAATTTCGCGTGATTACGAGCAACAGAAAGTGTCCCGGTCGTTACCATTCTGGATTCAAAAATTTTGGCAACTGTCAGGTGTAAGAGGATTCTAAAAGATATTTTGGAGCTGCAGCTGGAAAATGAAAGAACCTCTCTCTGTCCAGGCCAAGAGGACTGGGGGAATTGTCCGCCATCTTGTTTCTTCGAGGTTTGTACAGCGTGATACTGCGGGGTTCAGAAACTGGAGGGGAGGGGCTGAAGAAGGAGGGATTTGCTTTCCGGGCTCTAATCGGAAAGGACGATGGGACTCGCGGAGTCCGAGTGTGATGCTGGAGTTCAATAATCAAGAATGTATATATATGTAAATATTTAGGTATAATAAATGGGATTATATGAAAGTGTGTTTGTTGAATAAGCATAGAGGAAAGCACTACAAAACTGACTCAAGGCAGTGAGCAATAAAAAATAGAGGCCCACATCTATGAAGAATCAGTTTCGAACCGTATCGAGCTAGCCTGTCTTAGGCCTGCCTTAGAAATTCAATTGTTATTAAGGAATAATTTGGGAATCGGAGTATCTAAAAATTCCAGGTTTAGGATGTCGTTGTCATTTGAGGTATATTTTAACTCTTTGGATTAAAAACCTTATCGGAGCATCCCGACATGGGAATTCACTCGTTTCTTTAGAATAACTTAAAAACCGGTGCATTTATGATACCTACATTTTGTATATCATTGTCTTTTGGGGTGTATTTTAATTGTTTAAATTTTGAACCGTATCGGGCCTTTGAAATTCACTCCTTATTGAGGAAGAACTTGGAAAGGTTCAAAATATGAAGAATTAAAATATGCCCAAAAAAAATTTATCCATAACTAAATTTAGGTTTTCTAGCTGCTTCACTTTTCGAGATATTCCCAATAAACGAGCATATTTCTATGAAGGGTCCATCACAGGCTAGCTCCCGATATGATTTCAAGTCCAAAGAGTTAAAATGTACCGCGAAAGACAACGCCATTTTAAACTTGAAATTTCCAGCTGCTTAGGTACGATTGTCGCGTAATTTGCAGAAAAACGAATATATTCTTATGGCGAGCCTAAGCCGGGTTAGCCTGAAAAGATTCAAAATCCAAAGAATTGAAGTATACCCTAAAATCCAATGATATGCATAACTAATTTATACATTTTATCTCTGCTAGTTTTCGATTTATTCCCAGAAATGAGATCATTCCTATGATGGGCCCAGGACGGGCTAGTCCGTTAAGGTTTAAAATCCACAATCAACCGCAAATGATAACGACAAGCTAAACTTGGAATCTTTAGCTTCTCTGTTCTCGAGATATTCTCGAAAAACGAGTACATTCTGATGTCGGGCCTAAGACGGGTAAGATTCAAAATCCAGAGAAATAAAATATGCCCTAAAATACATTGATAAATATAAATTTCGACATTTTAGCTGTTAGAGTTTTGGAGTTATTCTCAAGAAACATTACTTTTGTTGGACCCAGGACGGTATCCAATGAGTTAAGATATAGGGGAGATCGGGGTAATATGACGAGCAGGACAAGATGACGAATCACAGTTTTAACCACTTATTCTTAGGTAGCAGCACTTGACGAGCATAGGTACAATCCCCTGTATCAGAGCAACTAAGCGCATGCGGAAGGCCCCATTCTTGCTACACGTACAATTTATATTCTTAGTCAAACTTTATTAAGGACCGTGAAACTATTTTCGACTTGTACTAAATAAGCTTGACCTACTTAAATGCAAGTCATAAAATTCTGATATAATTTATAGTTACACTTCATAGCATTAAATACTCAGCTATCATAGTTTTAATCTTATGCATGGTTTACTGTACATCAGCCATGCTGTTTCTTTTAGTCAATCGGGGCAAGATGACGAAGTTCGACGGGGGCAAGATGACGAAGACCGTAGCCCATTGGTTAGCGTGCTGGAGTTGCACTCGGTAGGCCCGGGTTCGATTCCAGCCGCTGCCAAAACTGCCGCCGTGTTCACGCGGAGTACGATCACGTTAAACATGTGGGTCCGTAAGTCCTTCCGAGAGGTTGGTGGTAGGGGAAGGAGGGTACGGTCCCTGTGGATGCCTCCCCCACTGGGTTCCGGTCCAAATTGGGTGGCACTTCCCGGCCGTCCAAACTGTTACCTTACACCTTTCTGGTAGGTCGGACGGTCTGGGTCTCAACAACAACAACAAATGAAAGCACGCCTATTTCTTTAGGTGCTAATGATAGCGACACTGAAAGTGTAGATAATCCCAACTGTGAACAAATTCTGGGATCAAGATGCTCGCCTCTTCCATCAATATTTAACTTTAAACCCTTACCACAAGTTAAAAGAACAACAAAAAGGAGAAAAAAAATGTCAAGCAGTGTTTTAACCAGTTCGCTAATAAGAAATTTGTTGCTTGAGAAACAAAATTCAAAGGATGAAATGGAAAAAAGAAAACACAGAGAAATAAGAATAGAATTGCTAAACAATTGCGTTTCGAGGTAAGCCAGATCGAAAGAGCGAGGATACTATAACTGCCCAGCTTGTGATGAACTTTATATTGATCCACCCGACGAAGAATGGATACTTGCTCTTAATGCGTAGCTTGGTGGCATGAAGACTGTACAGGATGCGAAGGAAGGAAATTCATCTGTGACTTTTGTAAATAACATAATTCATTAATGATTATACACCTTTACACTCTTGGGTCAAAGCACACTCCGACATCTCGGGTAACGACGTTGCCGATAAACATGCCAAACTTGCTACCTCCTCCGGTGCCCCCACCTCCCTACCTTTTCCATACTCTCTCTTAAAAAAACATTATAAAAATGATATTTTAAATTTATGGCAAATCTACCTTAATAATTATATTTCGCCCCGCACCCTTGACCCGGCTAGAATCTCAACTTTTCTCCCAAAGGTAAACTTTAATACCCAAATTACTAATAAATACCTTATATACTTTATTACGGGCCACGGCCCCTTCCCCGACTATTTAGACTCCTTTAAATGTAAAACTTCTTCCAGATGTACCTGTGGTTCCTTCGGCGATGCCTATCATTATGTATTTTCCTGTCCCCTTACTAAACCTTATCATCTCTCAAAACCTTCCACCCAAAACTCTGCGACCTGGTTCTCGAGTGTTTGCTCCAACAAATCTTCCATTAATAAAATCAAGAACTGTGTTCTCATAGCGAGAGAAATCTCAAACAAAATCTCTTAATCAGCCTGGGGACTTTCTGCTTTCAATTTTATCTCTGGTCGGTGTCTCCCCCATTTACTTTAACTGTTTTACCTGTTTTTTGCTCTGTGGTGTCGTCCTTTTTTTTGTCCTTTTGTTTTTTTTGTTTTTTTGCCTCGTCTTTGTCCCGTTTTTGTTGGCCTTGTTTGTCTTGTTTTGGCCGTTGGTTGCTTATGCAATGTTTTTCTTCGTATTTAAGTTTTTTGTATTATATTCTTGTAATTTTACCCTGTCTTCATCAAATTATATATCACTTTTTCAACAAATCATTGTCAACATATCACTAAATATCATATATTATATAATTACACTCCTATATTTTAATACTGTCATCAAACATCATGTTTTATATCATGTCGTCTTGCTAAATATCATGTCATCTATATTTAATCATGTCATCTAATCATCAAAATGTTAACTCATCCTCACCTCTTTGTACAACTCCTTGTAACCTCAACGTATATTTTTTGAAACTTAAATAAACTTTGCCCCAGACCGTCGGACGTTGGCCTCTCCGGGAGTTGGCTTCCGCTAACTCTTTTCCCGGCCGTCCAATTAGATACTCAAGTCCTCAGGATGAGTCGGACCGTCTGGGTCTTCTACACCTTTACACTCTATTAGTGTTTTGCACGTTCTTTAAATACCTCAAAAGTCTTGTTAGATCAAAATTTGCGAGTTGTTATTTTGCTCCGTATTGAAAGTCATCTTGTCCCAGGGGCAAGATGATTTTTTTGGACAATACGTTAACACATGTTTTTGTATGGTTTAATTTGGGAGATTATTCGATATAATTTTTTAATTAATAATGAAATGTATGAATAATTTATTTATGTTTTTAAAAATATGTATTATAAGTTTTACGAATTAAAAAAGAATCAAATTTGTTAGCATCATTCTCTTAACCCGGTCTCCCCTACCGTAAATGACAACGGCATTCTAAACTTGGAACGTTTAGCTACTCGTGTTCTTGAGTTATTACCCCAAAACAATGGAATTTCTAAGGCGGGTCCAAGACGAGCTAACCCCATAAGTTTCAAAATCGAATGAATTAAAATATTCCCCAAAATATAACTATTTTTGGGGACCCCCCTAACAAAATATAACTATTTTCCCCCTAACTAAATATAACTATACTAAATTTAGATTTTCCAGTTGTTACGATTTTCTAGTTATTCTCAAAAAACGGGTCCATTACCATGGCGGGCCCAAGACGGGCTAACCTGATAAGCTTCAAAATCGAAAAACTGAAATGTCCAACAAAAGAAAACGTCATACGAAATTTCATACTATTGTGATGAGTGGAACCTGATTATTTTGGACCTCAAATGTTTGAACAAACGCCAGATGAAGTTAAATAAAAGTCTTAAAAATATATGCTTATCCTTATATATGTCTATCCTTAGTCCTCTCTAAAACTCAAATGACATTTTGTGTATACCAGTTACAATAATCAAACCCAATTTTCAGAAATTCTTCAGTTATTTCCAAAGATATCGATCATTTTATTTGGAATTAAATTTACATGGGTTTTCCCACTTTTGATCCCTTATTCGAAAGCGACTCCCTCCGGCGGCGGCGGCCTTGGTCGGGACACTTTGTGTATCTCTTCCAGGCACTCTACCTCGGGGTTGCATTGGGGGCTGACATGTCATGTAATACTGACAGCTGCGCTCAGGATCCAACATTGCGATACAACTGACTACGATACAACTCTGTGCTTTTATAGAACCCCGATCGTGAAGATGGATTAGCGGAAGATTGTGAAATAAACCGGGCTTGGCTATAAAGCCTTTTGTAATAATTTGGGAAAAGTCCTAAACTTGAAAATTTTTTCGAAAGTTCTCAAGCGCTTTTATTGTGGATTGCCAGCCAGTCATTGTTCATTACTGTCGGAATAGCAATCGCTTCGAAACGAGTTTATTTCTTGTGTCATCAGGAGGAAGATACAATAACCGATCTTCAGAAAAGAGAATTTGACAAGAAGGACTCCCTTCAGACCCTGTGTAGTGGCTGAAATGTTTCAGAAGTCAGTTTAATAAACAAAAAATCCAAAGGAATGCCAAAAAAATGGACCGCTCTGTTTTCCACCTTCGGGCGCTGTTAACGTAATTGGCGAATGTGAATCTGGCTCGAAAAGTGGACCCCATAAATCGGGTCGCGCGTGGAGTTCGTCGTACCTGTAATTTGCAGGTTGACGGGGCAGCACATAACTCATGGGCCGCCCATTTCCATCCTCCAGACAGATTTATGGCCCTCTGTTCTACCTTTTCGACACTCTCGGCATCGTCGAACGAATGGCGATCTCCGATTTTCGATGCGGATTGATTTAGAGCTTCGTGGATAAGGATCGTGTGGTATGTACTAAAGGGTTATCATTAGGTAACGCAACTGCGAAAGTGCTTGTGTGGTCCACCGTGGGAAAATTGAATAATATTTTTGTTATTTTGTTGCATGTTTTCGGTGAGATGGGCGTGATGAAGTGGAACTTTCATGCGCGCTGATGACGTTCGCAATTCGACGGAGCCGAGGCCATTAAAAGATTTAGCATTGTGATACCGTCGAGCTGTCAGCGTGTCTTCTGCGTGATATTCTATTCAAAATAAGTTCTGTGCTAGTCTCTAAAGCTGCTAGGTTCATTCTCTAGATTTTTTTCACAGGGATGGAATCAAGAGGCACTTTGTATGACCATGGGGGACCGTAGAACTCTTTCCCGGAGGGGGTGCCTTTGACGTCAATGGGACACACTCTAGAATAATATACACAACATGGAAGCTGGACGCCCAACTTTGTGACCCTGAACTTCCAGGCGCCTATGTGTATAACTCTTGCCATACAAATTGTTTTTTACTAACCTAAAGTAGCATTGCAACAAACGTATTTAATATAAAGTAGGTAAGAAATGAGTCTACTGCGGCAGGAGCGAGCCGAGTGTGGAGCAATGCAGAGGAGAATCAGGAGCAGGGAGTCCGGAGTATAAGCTCCTGCTCTGGATTTCCGCAGTCTTCTGCGAAATAATTTTTTTATTAATTTTATAAACATTTTTTAGGATGGCGATTCTTTTCATGCTGCCTACGGACATTGTTTTTTAGACTTTAAAATTTTAAGATGTTTCATAAATTATTTCCAGGATGGCAACACCTTCTGAAACAGCGTACCTTGGGGGGTGGGGGTGAAAGAGAATTTTAGCAACTAGTCCCTAGTCGAAATAAGGCTTCTGCTATTCATTTTCGTAGAAGACTACGATCATTATTGTTGTTTTTGAATTTCATAATTTTTCTTTTGTGGATTCTGAAACGGCATGTTGGAATAACGTTAGAATGCTAAACTTGACGATGGCATGTTAAAACGTCTGATTTTTAAAGATTAAATGTAATGCTAAACTACTTCCTCTGGAACATTGAAAGCTCAGGTGGAGTCGGTATGTCGTAAAAGATTACATTTAACTGCGTCACATGGTGTGTGAATGAGGAACTATGGTTTTTTTTCTAAGTTAGTAATATGAATTATAGAAAAAAATGCTTTCTTAGAAAGAAGTAACGCCCATTTTCCCTGTGTTTGTGAATGATGGGGACCAGTGGCGTAGCGCCCATTGAGGCTCAGAAGTTCAGCCTCCCCTGTTTAAAATCTTAATTTAAAAATACTTTTATTTATTATATTTTTAATATAACTTTGCGAATATATATGTCTTTTTCAAAAAACTGTTACACTTTACTTACTTAAAATGAGACGTTTTAAACTATTTTTCCCATTAAAACACATATCTAGAAGATAAAATCATCTAGCCTTTACGGTGCATTGAAAGAAGCATGGTATTAGGACCGCCCACCTCTTCAACTCCGCTCGGGCTGATAAGCTAGAACTATAAGCTAGCTTCCAGAAAAGTGGGACTATTTCTTCCCCATTTTCAACCCTTAAAACAGCGTAATGACAGACAATGCTTGGATATGGGACGTGACGTTTTATGAATGAAAATTTCTGGGGCAAGGCGAATGAGTCGGCCATTTTAGGTCAGACATGGTTCTCTCGTCTATTAATTAATATGACACGAATAATATGACATTCGCTAAAATTTAAACAAATATCGAGACGAAGAAACACACTAATAATGACTACCACTAAACCTAAGTAGTCTGTGAAGTAGACTTAGTCGCAGCAACACTATGGCGAAGCATCCGTTTGCGTATTTGGGACTTTTAGAAAGAATAAATCTGATTTCCTTTTAAAAATCACTTTACAGGAGAATATCGGTTAAACAAAAGCCATTGATCATTCCCTAGCGGGCTTTTAGCGTATTGTGGTTAAGATGCTTTTAAATTTTTACTTTTAAAGTATAGTATTTGTAAATAATAAAAATGCAAAATTGTTTAAGTACATTGTTGACTGTAGTGCTCTCATCCATTTTCAGTGCACTCCTTTGAATTGCTTTATTCCGTTAGTTCTAGCTGTTTATATTTACAAAACAAATATTTTAAAAATATTTTTTCTATCACTTGTTATTAATATTCTAATATATTTCTACTTCATACATAGGCGCCTGTAAAACTTTTCCAGGGGAGGGGGGTGAGCGATCTCAAGCACATGATGTACAACATCGACTGGCTTCATGTTCGCCCTTGTTATATTGAATGCCCAAGGGGGAGTGTGACAGCCCCCCCCCCCACCTTTACCTCCCCTATGGGCTTCCAAGGCTTCCTATTTAATAAAATGATTGTAAAAGTTGATCTAATTTAGGAATCAGAAAACATTTAAAATGTTATATCTTGTATGTATTCATCTTACGTAGATAACATTTTAAAATCTCGCGCATTTCATCCACCCTTTGCATTTTTATGTAAAATTATTTTATTCATAAATAAAATTTATTGAAATAAAACTTATGAAAATGCGAATTCCAATAGAAATAAAACTTATGAAAATACGAATTCCAACAGAAATAGAACTTATGAAAATGCGAATTCTAATCGAAATTCTAATATAAATTGGACTTGTAATACCGAATTTTTTACCAAGTTTTCAGCCTCTCCAGTCCCAAATCTCACGCTACGCTGCTGTACAGCACAGTTTGATTTTATACAGTTTGCTAAATATAGTGGAATGATCGTGAAATGGAAGCAGAGCTCGGACTTACCGTCGCTGATTTCCTTCCCGAAGACCTCCGTCCCGTTGTCGGTGCTGCAGTTCCAGTGCCTGGCTCTGAACTGCCACTGGCACTCCCTGAGGGAGAGCTTGGCCCCCGACCGCACGGGCTCCATCACCTCCAGGTTTCTCTTGCAGATTCGAACCTGACGCCGGGTCAGACCGGCCAGGCCGTCGCACTGATCCGCTTGGTCGATGGTGGCCACCGACGTCGACTGCAGAAGGGCCCTGCAATCCAGAAACACACCCGCCCATGATATACACCGTCTTTATTAAGCAGTGGATCAATGAACAAGAAAGATCAATCGTGCATATAGCATTGAGCATGTAACACCTTACAACTCAAACGCCATTTACAACTCAAACGCCATTTACGACCCATCCTGTTGCTCATACCCTAGGGCGAGTCGGGTGGCCTGGGTCTTCAGCAACTCAAATGCAATGCCATTTAAACATTTCTAAAATGCGATGCATTCAGCAGTGATAGATTTTAAATGATCATAGTACTACAATCATTTATTATATTTTCAACTATGTTGTAAAGTGTTAAAAATGAAATGATTTAAATAGGATAACTTTGATGTCGGAAAACAAAGTATTATATTACACATATTTAAAGGAGTTTCTGGATGAGTGTATTTTGATAGTAAAAAATATTTTCTCTTGTATCTAATATCAGAATCCCTTTTATTTTGAATGGCGCACGCGCAAAGTCCGCAGATGACGTATTGTGCAGATGCTGAGAAGATGCGGTTGATCTCTTATTTCATTTGAAAACGGAGATAGGTCTGGAAACGATGGATCAATCCGATGTCTCTAGCCCCCTTTAATAAAGGTTTACAGTCAGTGGAGGACTGTTTCTGGCCGGGCCTGGCTTGGGATTATCTTTTAAAATGTCGGCTCCGTATATAGTTTTGAAAAAAGTTTAAATGAATTTTAATAGAGTATATGAAATTATTATGTTGATTTCAGCTATGTAAAGATAATTGTTTAAAAGAAAGACAAACTTGTGTCGATTCTTCGTACAAAAATTTCAGAAATTCGTGTTTTTAACTCATTTGAATGCAAATATTTTGTAGTCAATGGTTTTCGGGCCAGGTTGAAGAACCAGTGCTGTTGGGACGTAACGGATTGGAACACTGATACCGTTGGGACGGTGCAGACATCTATCAAGAACATTCAACTCAACATGTAGAGATTTCCACGGAACAGGAACACCCGCGTGTTTCTGACTGGTTCAGTTTCCGGACTGAACAGCCTTGTAATACAGCAATACAGTAACGAAAGTGTATTTCGGTAGAATGAAAGGTTTCCGCGTTATCGGGTTGACCGTCTAACAGAGGTTTTTGAATGAGCTCATTTTCGGGCTGGTCTCTGACTTCATTCCGAATAAGATTCATTCCGAATAAAGTAATTAGTATGGCGGTTATTTCGTATCATGCCATGTTTAAACATCTCTCTGCTGATCTTGCAGAAATTCTAGATATTTCTAACGATATTTGGAACTCGGGTTCTGATGTGCGGAAGCAATTCCTCTATTGAAACCAAATAAGGATGCCTCGAAATGCAAATTACCTCCTGCTTTGGGAAACTTATGGAACGAATGGTGTGGAATCGAATAACCTGGAGGCTGGAATATATCTGCTTGATAATGGTTTTCGACCGAGAACAGATACCTCGTATTTTACAAATTGCATTTATCAAAGTTTTGCAAAGAAATTGTTAACTGTAGCACTTTTTATTGACTTTGATAAAATTCAAAGATCTACTGTTTTGGGATAAAGAGGAAAATGCTGAGCAATCGTTTTATTCAAATGAAAGTAAGTAATTTTCTGTCAGACTACAAATTCATTTTTACAAGAATTCCTCAGGGATCGTGGCATTTGGGTGGACTTCCGGATGGTGTTCAGGGTGTGGGTTTTGCAGATGACATCACACTTCGGTCGTCTTTTGATACTGACCCTTCCTTGGCCAGTATTAAGGTTCAGCTTGCTCTGGACTATATGTCGGATTGGTCTCTGGAATGAGATTTCTCAGATAAAAACTGAATGTTCAGTATTCACGGAGAGATACTCATTGGGAAATTTTCTTCCTGAGCTTTTTGTTCGTAATGATTTATTGAGGCGCAATTCTCACCCAAAGTTACTGGGGATTATTCTCGATCGCAAGCTACTGTTGTTCAGTATCTAATAAATGCATGTGCCAAGAGAGTAAACCTTTTGAAACATATGTTTAGAGCAGACACCATCATAACTCACATCAGATCCAAAATGGCTTATGCTAGTGAAATTTGGGGCGCAGCGGTTGATACCCCTATTTTAGGACAATCCAATCAAAGTCTTGGGGCCGTATTTTGAAATAATTTAAAATTCGGCCCTGACACTTGGCCCTGAGACTTGACCTGGATTGTTCCAAAACATTTATTTTCGATTTATTATCGATTCAATCGAAATTGAGCTGGCAGCCGAACCGTTGGATCTATTTATCGGTGAATGGTTTTGGGTAAGATATTAGAAATTTTTCTTTATCTAAAAATAACTCAGTGAGGATTATCCCGCACAGGAGCGATTATCCCTTTAGTTATAGGATTTTGACTCTCCACCCACTTAGTTCTCTTTTGATATCCCAATGGATTTTCCTGATGTATATGCTGAGCCTCCTTGGATCTCGCCTCTCTGAGTTCCTGACTGTGTCACCAAGAAGGATGACCCTTCTCTTTTGAAGCAATTGACCCTGGAACTCCAACAAGTGCCTTGTCTGCTCTGGAAAAGACCCATTTGGTCCTTCTGCACTGGAGAGAACTGTTTTAACAAAAATGCGTGTTCCTCTATCTATTTTATCTGCCTTGTCTAATGTACATTTTATGTGTATTGCTTTTTTGTGGTCTGTAGTAGAAATCGTGAAATCGGTCGCTCATGCGCCGAACTCGCGTATCAAATTGTAGAGCTGCACAGGTGATGTTCCAAATCTAAAATGTATCACCCACACACACACACAAACAAAAAAAAAGACATGCCACATTTAAAATCACAATGAATAGTTGAACCTGATGTTAATTAAGGCCTAAAAAATTTGAAACGCGACATGTGTGCAATGAAAAGAGCAAATCGATCAGTCACCTAAAGCAACAGCTATCTGATAACTGTTGCAGCCAGGGTAGAATCGCGGCGCGCATAATTGCTCAGCTCTGAAAAGGAGATTGACTGGGTGAGACACTGTGAAATGTGTCTCTCCTGAATAGTACAGAGGAGGAAAATTGGAAAGTGGAGCAAACATTTTTCAATATCTCCCTTTATTTATTTATACGGAAAACAGTTGAAACTGTCATTAGAAAATCAGTTGCTTTCGTTGACATTTTCTAAATTGTGCCACTTAACGAGGGCCGCCATCTAAAAATGGCCGAAATTTCGTCCCAGTCCAACCCTGCTTCAATGTCGTGTTCTCTCGTCCAAATCCAACTGTCATTAAAAACATTTTTCAATATCTCCCTTTATTTATTTATACGGAAAACAGTTGAAACTGTCATTAGAAAATCAGTTGCTTTCGTTGACATTTTCTAAATTGTGCCACTTAACGAGGGCCGCCATCTAAAAATGGCCGAAATTTCGTCCCAGTCCAACCCTGCTTCAATGTCGTGTTCTCTCGTCCAAATCCAACTGTCATTAAAAACATTTTTCAATATCTCCCTTTATTTATTTATACGGAAAACAGTTGAAACTGTCATTAGAAAATCAGTTGCTTTCGTTGACATTTTCTAAATTGTGCCACTTAACGAGGGCCGCCATCTAAAAATGGCCGAAATTTCGTCCCAGTCCAACCCTGCTTCAATGTCGTGTTCTCTCGTCCAAATCCAACTGTCATTAAAAACATTTTTCAATATCTCCCTTTATTTATTTATACGGAAAACAGTTGAAACTGTCATTAGAAAATCAGTTGCTTTCGTTGACATTTTCTAAATTGTGCCACTTAACGAGGGCCGCCATCTAAAAATGGCCGAAATTTCGTCCCAGTCCAACCCTGCTTCAATGTCGTGTTCTCTCGTCCAAATCCAACTGTCATTAAAAACATTTTTCAATATCTCCCTTTATTTATTTATACGGAAAACAGTTGAAACTGTCATTAGAAAATCAGTTGCTTTCGTTGACATTTTCTAAATTGTGCCACTTAACGAGGGCCGCCATCTAAAAATGGCCGAAATTTCGTCCCAGTCCAACCCTGCTTCAATGTCGTGTTCTCTCGTCCAAATCCAACTGTCATTAAAAACATTTTTCAATATCTCCCTTTATTTATTTATACGGAAAACAGTTGAAACTGTCATTAGAAAATCAGTTGCTTTCGTTGACATTTTCTAAATTGTGCCACTTAACGAGGGCCGCCATCTAAAAATGGCCGAAATTTCGTCCCAGTCCAACCCTGCTTCAATGTCGTGTTCTCTCGTCCAAATCCAACTGTCATTAAAAACATTTTTCAATATCTCCCTTTATTTATTTATACGGAAAACAGTTGAAACTGTCATTAGAAAATCAGTTGCTTTCGTTGACATTTTCTAAATTGTGCCACTTAACGAGGGCCGCCATCTAAAAATGGCCGAAATTTCGTCCCAGTCCAACCCTGCTTCAATGTCGTGTTCTCTCGTCCAAATCCAACTGTCATTAAAAACATTTTTCAATATCTCCCTTTATTTATTTATACGGAAAACAGTTGAAACTGTCATTAGAAAATCAGTTGCTTTCGTTGACATTTTCTAAATTGTGCCACTTAACGAGGGCCGCCATCTAAAAATGGCCGAAATTTCGTCCCAGTCCAACCCTGCTTCAATGTCGTGTTCTCTCGTCCAAATCCAACTGTCATTAAAAACATTTTTCAATATCTCCCTTTATTTATTTATACGGAAAACAGTTGAAACTGTCATTAGAAAATCAGTTGCTTTCGTTGACATTTTCTAAATTGTGCCACTTAACGAGGGCCGCCATCTAAAAATGGCCGAAATTTCGTCCCAGTCCAACCCTGCTTCAATGTCGTGTTCTCTCGTCCAAATCCAACTGTCATTAAAAACATTTTTCAATATCTCCCTTTATTTATTTATACGGAAAACAGTTGAAACTGTCATTAGAAAATCAGTTGCTTTCGTTGACATTTTCTAAATTGTGCCACTTAACGAGGGCCGCCATCTAAAAATGGCCGAAATTTCGTCCCAGTCCAACCCTGCTTCAATGTCGTGTTCTCTCGTCCAAATCCAACTGTCATTAAAAACATTTTTCAATATCTCCCTTTATTTATTTATACGGAAAACAGTTGAAACTGTCATTAGAAAATCAGTTGCTTTCGTTGACATTTTCTAAATTGTGCCACTTAACGAGGGCCGCCATCTAAAAATGGCCGAAATTTCGTCCCAGTCCAACCCTGCTTCAATGTCGTGTTCTCTCGTCCAAATCCAACTGTCATTAAAAACATTTTTCAATATCTCCCTTTATTTATTTATACGGAAAACAGTTGAAACTGTCATTAGAAAATCAGTTGCTTTCGTTGACATTTTCTAAATTGTGCCACTTAACGAGGGCCGCCATCTAAAAATGGCCGAAATTTCGTCCCAGTCCAACCCTGCTTCAATGTCGTGTTCTCTCGTCCAAATCCAACTGTCATTAAAAACATTTTTCAATATCTCCCTTTATTTATTTATACGGAAAACAGTTGAAACTGTCATTAGAAAATCAGTTGCTTTCGTTGACATTTTCTAAATTGTGCCACTTAACGAGGGCCGCCATCTAAAAATGGCCGAAATTTCGTCCCAGTCCAACCCTGCTTCAATGTCGTGTTCTCTCGTCCAAATCCAACTGTCATTAAAAACATTTTTCAATATCTCCCTTTATTTATTTATACGGAAAACAGTTGAAACTGTCATTAGAAAATCAGTTGCTTTCGTTGACATTTTCTAAATTGTGCCACTTAACGAGGGCCGCCATCTAAAAATGGCCGAAATTTCGTCCCAGTCCAACCCTGCTTCAATGTCGTGTTCTCTCGTCCAAATCCAACTGTCATTAAAAACATTTTTCAATATCTCCCTTTATTTATTTATACGGAAAACAGTTGAAACTGTCATTAGAAAATCAGTTGCTTTCGTTGACATTTTCTAAATTGTGCCACTTAACGAGGGCCGCCATCTAAAAATGGCCGAAATTTCGTCCCAGTCCAACCCTGCTTCAATGTCGTGTTCTCTCGTCCAAATCCAACTGTCATTAAAAACATTTTTCAATATCTCCCTTTATTTATTTATACGGAAAACAGTTGAAACTGTCATTAGAAAATCAGTTGCTTTCGTTGACATTTTCTAAATTGTGCCACTTAACGAGGGCCGCCATCTAAAAATGGCCGAAATTTCGTCCCAGTCCAACCCTGCTTCAATGTCGTGTTCTCTCGTCCAAATCCAACTGTCATTAAAAACATTTTTCAATATCTCCCTTTATTTATTTATACGGAAAACAGTTGAAACTGTCATTAGAAAATCAGTTGCTTTCGTTGACATTTTCTAAATTGTGCCACTTAACGAGGGCCGCCATCTAAAAATGGCCGAAATTTCGTCCCAGTCCAACCCTGCTTCAATGTCGTGTTCTCTCGTCCAAATCCAACTGTCATTAAAAACATTTTTCAATATCTCCCTTTATTTATTTATACGGAAAACAGTTGAAACTGTCATTAGAAAATCAGTTGCTTTCGTTGACATTTTCTAAATTGTGCCACTTAACGAGGGCCGCCATCTAAAAATGGCCGAAATTTCGTCCCAGTCCAACCCTGCTTCAATGTCGTGTTCTCTCGTCCAAATCCAACTGTCATTAAAAACATTTTTCAATATCTCCCTTTATTTATTTATACGGAAAACAGTTGAAACTGTCATTAGAAAATCAGTTGCTTTCGTTGACATTTTCTAAATTGTGCCACTTAACGAGGGCCGCCATCTAAAAATGGCCGAAATTTCGTCCCAGTCCAACCCTGCTTCAATGTCGTGTGCTCTCGTCCAAATCCAACTGTCATTAAAAACATTTTTCAATATCTCCCTTTATTTATTTATACGGAAAACAGTTGAAACTGTCATTAGAAAATCAGTTGCTTTCGTTGACATTTTCTAAATTGTGCCAGTTAACGAGGGCCGCCATCTAAAAATGGCCGAAATTTCGTCCCAGTCCAACCCTGCTTCAATGTCGTGTTCTCTCGTCCAAATCCAACTGTCATTAAAAACATTTTTCAATATCTCCCTTTATTTATTTATACGGAAAACAGTTGAAACTGTCATTAGAAAATCAGTTGCTTTGGTTGACATTTTCTAAATTGTGCCACTTAACGAGGGCCGCCATCTAAAAATGGCCGAAATTTCGTCCCAGTCCAACCCTGCTTCAATGTCGTGTTCTCTCGTCCAAATCCAACTGTCATTAAAAACATTTTTCAATATCTCCCTTTATTTATTTATACGGAAAACAGTTGAAACTGTCATTAGAAAATCAGTTGCTTTCGTTGACATTTTCTAAATTGTGCAACTTAACGAGGGCCGCCATCTAAAAATGGCCGAAATTTCGTCCCAGTCCAACCCTGCTTCAATGTCGTGTTCTCTCGTCCAAATCCAACTGTCATTAAAAACATTTTTCAATATCTCCCTTTATTTATTTATACGGAAAACAGTTGAAACTGTCATTAGAAAATCAGTTGCTTTCGTTGACATTTTCTAAATTGTGCCACTTAACGAGGGCCGCCATCTAAAAATGGCCGAAATTTCGTCCCAGTCCAACCCTGCTTCAATGTCGTGTTCTCTCGTCCAAATCCAACTGTCATTAAAAACATTTTTCAATATCTCCCTTTATTTATTTATACGGAAAACAGTTGAAACTGTCATTAGAAAATCAGTTGCTTTCGTTGACATTTTCTAAATTGTGCCACTTAACGAGGGCCGCCATCTAAAAATGGCCGAAATTTCGTCCCAGTCCAACCCTGCTTCAATGTCGTGTTCTCTCGTCCAAATCCAACTGTCATTAAAAACATTTTTCAATATCTCCCTTTATTTATTTATACGGAAAACAGTTGAAACTGTCATTAGAAAATCAGTTGCTTTCGTTGACATTTTCTAAATTGTGCCACTTAACGAGGGCCGCCATCTAAAAATGGCCGAAATTTCGTCCCAGTCCAACCCTGCTTCAATGTCGTGTTCTCTCGTCCAAATCCAACTGTCATTAAAAACATTTTTCAATATCTCCCTTTATTTATTTATACGGAAAACAGTTGAAACTGTCATTAGAAAATCAGTTGCTTTCGTTGACATTTTCTAAATTGTGCCACTTAACGAGGGCCGCCATCTAAAAATGGCCGAAATTTCGTCCCAGTCCAACCCTGCTTCAATGTCGTGTTCTCTCGTCCAAATCCAACTGTCATTAAAAACATTTTTCAATATCTCCCTTTATTTATTTATACGGAAAACAGTTGAAACTGTCATTAGAAAATCAGTTGATTTCGTTGACATTTTCTAAATTGTGCCACTTAACGAGGGCCGCCATCTAAAAATGGCCGAAATTTCGTCCCAGTCCAACCCTGCTTCAATGTCGTGTTCTCTCGTCCAAATCCAACTGTCATTAAAAACATTTTCCAATATCTCCCTTTATTTATTTATACGGAAAACAGTTGAAACTGTCATTAGAAAATCAGTTGATTTCGTTGACATTTCTAAATTGTGCCACTTAACGAGGGCCGCCATCTAAAAATGGCCGAAATTTCGTCCCAGTCCAACCCTGCTTCAATGTCGTGTTCTCTCGTCCAAATCCAACTGTCATTAAAAACATTTTTCAATATCTCCCTTTATTTATTTATACGGAAAACAGTTGAAACTGTCATTAGAAAATCAGTTGCTTTCGTTGACATTTTCTAAATTGTGCCACTTAACGAGGGCCGCCATCTAAAAATGGCCGAAATTTCGTCCCAGTCCAACCCTGCTTCAATGTCGTGTTCTCTCGTCCAAATCCAACTGTCATTAAAAACATTTTTCAATATCTCCCTTTATTTATTTATACGGAAAACAGTTGAAACTGTCATTAGAAAATCATTTGCTTTCGTTGACATTTTCTAAATTGTGCCACTTAACGAGGGCCGCCATCTAAAAATGGCCGAAATTTCGTCCCAGTCCAACCCTGCTTCAATGTCGTGTTCTCTCGTCCAAATGTCATTAAAAACATTTTTCAATATCTCCCTTTATTTATTTATACGGAAAACAGTTGAAACTGTCATTAGAAAATCAGTTGCTTTCGTTGACATTTTCTAAATTGTGCCACTTAACGAGGGCCGCCATCTAAAAATGGCCGAAATTTCGTCCCAGTCCAACCCTGCTTCAATGTCGTGTTCTCTCGTCCAAATCCAACTGTCATTAAAAACATTTTTCAATATCTCCCTTTATTTATTTATACGGAAAACAGTTGAAACTGTCATTAGAAAATCAGTTGCTTTCGTTGACATTTTCTAAATTGTGCCACTTAACGAGGGCCGCCATCTAAAAATGGCCGAAATTTCGTCCCAGTCCAACCCTGCTTCAATGTCGTGTTCTCTCGTCCAAATCCAACTGTCATTAAAAACATTTTTCAATATCTCCCTTTATTTATTTATACGGAAAACAGTTGAAACTGTCATTAGAAAATCAGTTGCTTTCGTTGACATTTTCTAAATTGTGCCACTTAACGAGGGCCGCCATCTAAAAATGGCCGAAATTTCGTCCCAGTCCAACCCTGCTTCAATGTCGTGTTCTCTCGTCCAAATCCAACTGTCATTAAAAACATTTTTCAATATCTCCCTTTATTTATTTATACGGAAAACAGTTGAAACTGTCATTAGAAAATCAGTTGCTTTCGTTGACATTTTCTAAATTGTGCCACTTAACGAGGGCCGCCATCTAAAAATGGCCGAAATTTCGTCCCAGTCCAACCCTGCTTCAATGTCGTGTTCTCTCGTCCAAATCCAACTGTCATTAAAAACATTTTTCAATATCTCCCTTTATTTATTTATACGGAAAACAGTTGAAACTGTCATTAGAAAATCAGTTGCTTTCGTTGACATTTTCTAAATTGTGCCACTTAACGAGGGCCGCCATCTAAAAATGGCCGAAATTTCGTCCCAGTCCAACCCTGCTTCAATGTCGTGTTCTCTCGTCCAAATCCAACTGTCATTAAAAACATTTTTCAATATCTCCCTTTATTTATTTATACGGAAAACAGTTGAAACTGTCATTAGAAAATCAGTTGATTTCGTTGACATTTTCTAAATTGTGCCACTTAACGAGGGCCGCCATCTAAAAATGGCCGAAATTTCGTCCCAGTCCAACCCTGCTTCAATGTCGTGTTCTCTCGTCCAAATCCAACTGTCATTAAAAACATTTTCCAATATCTCCCTTTATTTATTTATACGGAAAACAGTTGAAACTGTCATTAGAAAATCAGTTGCTTTCGTTGACATTTTCTAAATTGTGCCACTTAACGAGGGCCGCCATCTAAAAATGGCCGAAATTTCGTCCCAGTCCAACCCTGCTTCAATGTCGTGTTCTCTCGTCCAAATCCAACTGTCATTAAAAACATTTTTCAATATCTCCCTTTATTTATTTATACGGAAAACAGTTGAAACTGTCATTAGAAAATCAGTTGCTTTCGTTGACATTTTCTAAATTGTGCCACTTAACGAGGGCCGCCATCTAAAAATGGCCGAAATTTCGTCCCAGTCCAACCCTGCTTCAATGTCGTGTTCTCTCGTCCAAATCCAACTGTCATTAAAAACATTTTTCAATATCTCCCTTTATTTATTTATACGGAAAACAGTTGAAACTGTCATTAGAAAATCAGTTGCTTTCGTTGACATTTTCTAAATTGTGCCACTTAACGAGGGCCGCCATCTAAAAATGGCCGAAATTTCGTCCCAGTCCAACCCTGCTTCAATGTCGTGTTCTCTCGTCCAAATCCAACTGTCATTAAAAACATTTTTCAATATCTCCCTTTATTTATTTATACGGAAAACAGTTGAAACTGTCATTAGAAAATCAGTTGCTTTCGTTGACATTTTCTAAATTGTGCCACTTAACGAGGGCCGCCATCTAAAAATGGCCGAAATTTCGTCCCAGTCCAACCCTGCTTCAATGTCGTGTTCTCTCGTCCAAATCCAACTGTCATTAAAAACATTTTTCAATATCTCCCTTTATTTATTTATACGGAAAACAGTTGAAACTGTCATTAGAAAATCAGTTGATTTCGTTGACATTTTCTAAATTGTGCCACTTAACGAGGGCCGCCATCTAAAAATGGCCGAAATTTCGTCCCAGTCCAACCCTGCTTCAATGTCGTGTTCTCTCGTCCAAATCCAACTGTCATTAAAAACATTTTTCAATATCTCCCTTTATTTATTTATACGGAAAACAGTTGAAACTGTCATTAGAAAATCAGTTGCTTTCGTTGACATTTTCTAAATTGTGCCACTTAACGAGGGCCGCCATCTAAAAATGGCCGAAATTTCGTCCCAGTCCAACCCTGCTTCAATGTCGTGTTCTCTCGTCCAAATCCAACTGTCATTAAAAACATTTTTCAATATCTCCCTTTATTTATTTATACGGAAAACAGTTGAAACTGTCATTAGAAAATCAGTTGCTTTCGTTGACATTTTCTAAATTGTGCCACTTAACGAGGGCCGCCATCTAAAAATGGCCGAAATTTCGTCCCAGTCCAACCCTGCTTCAATGTCGTGTTCTCTCGTCCAAATCCAACTGTCATTAAAACATTTTTCAATATCTCCCTTTATTTATTTATACGGAAAACAGTTGAAACTGTCATTAGAAAATCAGTTGCTTTCGTTGACATTTTCTAAATTGTGCCACTTAACGAGGGCCGCCATCTAAAAATGGCCGAAATTTCGTCCCAGTCCAACCCTGCTTCAATGTCGTGTTCTCTCGTCCAAATCCAACTGTCATTAAAAACATTTTTCAATATCTCCCTTTATTTATTTATACGGAAAACAGTTGAAACTGTCATTAGAAAATCAGTTGCTTTCGTTGACATTTTCTAAATTGTGCCACTTAACGAGGGCCGCCATCTAAAAATGGCCGAAATTTCGTCCCAGTCCAACCCTGCTTCAATGTCGTGTTCTCTCGTCCAAATCCAACTGTCATTAAAAACATTTTTCAATATCTCCCTTTATTTATTTATACGGAAAACAGTTGAAACTGTCATTAGAAAATCAGTTGCTTTCGTTGACATTTTCTAAATTGTGCCACTTAACGAGGGCCGCCATCTAAAAATGGCCGAAATTTCGTCCCAGTCCAACCCTGCTTCAATGTCGTGTTCTCTCGTCCAAATCCAACTGTCATTAAAAACATTTTTCAATATCTCCCTTTATTTATTTATACGGAAAACAGTTGAAACTGTCATTAGAAAATCAGTTGCTTTCGTTGACATTTTCTAAATTGTGCCACTTAACGAGGGCCGCCATCTAAAAATGGCCGAAATTTCGTCCCAGTCCAACCCTGCTTCAATGTCGTGTTCTCTCGTCCAAATCCAACTGTCATTAAAAACATTTTTCAATATCTCCCTTTATTTATTTATACGGAAAACAGTTGAAACTGTCATTAGAAAATCAGTTGCTTTCGTTGACATTTTCTAAATTGTGCCACTTAACGAGGGCCGCCATCTAAAAATGGCCGAAATTTCGTCCCAGTCCAACCCTGCTTCAATGTCGTGTTCTCTCGTCCAAATCCAACTGTCATTAAAAACATTTTTCAATATCTCCCTTTATTTATTTATACGGAAAACAGTTGAAACTGTCATTAGAAAATCAGTTGCTTTCGTTGACATTTTCTAAATTGTGCCACTTAACGAGGGCCGCCATCTAAAAATGGCCGAAATTTCGTCCCAGTCCAACCCTGCTTCAATGTCGTGTTCTCTCGTCCAAATCCAACTGTCATTAAAAACATTTTTCAATATCTCCCTTTATTTATTTATACGGAAAACAGTTGAAACTGTCATTAGAAAATCAGTTGCTTTCGTTGACATTTTCTAAATTGTGCCACTTAACGAGGGCCGCCATCTAAAAATGGCCGAAATTTCGTCCCAGTCCAACCCTGCTTCAATGTCGTGTTCTCTCGTCCAAATCCAACTGTCATTAAAAACATTTTTCAATATCTCCCTTTATTTATTTATACGGAAAACAGTTGAAACTGTCATTAGAAAATCAGTTGCTTTCGTTGACATTTTCTAAATTGTGCCACTTAACGAGGGCCGCCATCTAAAAATGGCCGAAATTTCGTCCCAGTCCAACCCTGCTTCAATGTCGTGTTCTCTCGTCCAAATCCAACTGTCATTAAAAACATTTTTCAATATCTCCCTTTATTTATTTATACGGAAAACAGTTGAAACTGTCATTAGAAAATCAGTTGCTTTCGTTGACATTTTCTAAATTGTGCCACTTAACGAGGGCCGCCATCTAAAAATGGCCGAAATTTCGTCCCAGTCCAACCCTGCTTCAATGTCGTGTGCTCTCGTCCAAATCCAACTGTCATTAAAAACATTTTTCAATATCTCCCTTTATTTATTTATACGGAAAACAGTTGAAACTGTCATTAGAAAATCAGTTGCTTTCGTTGACATTTTCTAAATTGTGCCAGTTAACGAGGGCCGCCATCTAAAAATGGCCGAAATTTCGTCCCAGTCCAACCCTGCTTCAATGTCGTGTTCTCTCGTCCAAATCCAACTGTCATTAAAAACATTTTTCAATATCTCCCTTTATTTATTTATACGGAAAACAGTTGAAACTGTCATTAGAAAATCAGTTGCTTTGGTTGACATTTTCTAAATTGTGCCACTTAACGAGGGCCGCCATCTAAAAATGGCCGAAATTTCGTCCCAGTCCAACCCTGCTTCAATGTCGTGTTCTCTCGTCCAAATCCAACTGTCATTAAAAACATTTTTCAATATCTCCCTTTATTTATTTATACGGAAAACAGTTGAAACTGTCATTAGAAAATCAGTTGCTTTCGTTGACATTTTCTAAATTGTGCAACTTAACGAGGGCCGCCATCTAAAAATGGCCGAAATTTCGTCCCAGTCCAACCCTGCTTCAATGTCGTGTTCTCTCGTCCAAATCCAACTGTCATTAAAAACATTTTTCAATATCTCCCTTTATTTATTTATACGGAAAACAGTTGAAACTGTCATTAGAAAATCAGTTGCTTTCGTTGACATTTTCTAAATTGTGCCACTTAACGAGGGCCGCCATCTAAAAATGGCCGAAATTTCGTCCCAGTCCAACCCTGCTTCAATGTCGTGTTCTCTCGTCCAAATCCAACTGTCATTAAAAACATTTTTCAATATCTCCCTTTATTTATTTATACGGAAAACAGTTGAAACTGTCATTAGAAAATCAGTTGCTTTCGTTGACATTTTCTAAATTGTGCCACTTAACGAGGGCCGCCATCTAAAAATGGCCGAAATTTCGTCCCAGTCCAACCCTGCTTCAATGTCGTGTTCTCTCGTCCAAATCCAACTGTCATTAAAAACATTTTTCAATATCTCCCTTTATTTATTTATACGGAAAACAGTTGAAACTGTCATTAGAAAATCAGTTGCTTTCGTTGACATTTTCTAAATTGTGCCACTTAACGAGGGCCGCCATCTAAAAATGGCCGAAATTTCGTCCCAGTCCAACCCTGCTTCAATGTCGTGTTCTCTCGTCCAAATCCAACTGTCATTAAAAACATTTTTCAATATCTCCCTTTATTTATTTATACGGAAAACAGTTGAAACTGTCATTAGAAAATCAGTTGCTTTCGTTGACATTTTCTAAATTGTGCCACTTAACGAGGGCCGCCATCTAAAAATGGCCGAAATTTCGTCCCAGTCCAACCCTGCTTCAATGTCGTGTTCTCTCGTCCAAATCCAACTGTCATTAAAAACATTTTTCAATATCTCCCTTTATTTATTTATACGGAAAACAGTTGAAACTGTCATTAGAAAATCAGTTGATTTCGTTGACATTTTCTAAATTGTGCCACTTAACGAGGGCCGCCATCTAAAAATGGCCGAAATTTCGTCCCAGTCCAACCCTGCTTCAATGTCGTGTTCTCTCGTCCAAATCCAACTGTCATTAAAAACATTTTCCAATATCTCCCTTTATTTATTTATACGGAAAACAGTTGAAACTGTCATTAGAAAATCAGTTGATTTCGTTGACATTTTCTAAATTGTGCCACTTAACGAGGGCCGCCATCTAAAAATGGCCGAAATTTCGTCCCAGTCCAACCCTGCTTCAATGTCGTGTTCTCTCGTCCAAATCCAACTGTCATTAAAAACATTTTTCAATATCTCCCTTTATTTATTTATACGGAAAACAGTTGAAACTGTCATTAGAAAATCAGTTGCTTTCGTTGACATTTTCTAAATTGTGCCACTTAACGAGGGCCGCCATCTAAAAATGGCCGAAATTTCGTCCCAGTCCAACCCTGCTTCAATGTCGTGTTCTCTCGTCCAAATCCAACTGTCATTAAAAACATTTTTCAATATCTCCCTTTATTTATTTATACGGAAAACAGTTGAAACTGTCATTAGAAAATCATTTGCTTTCGTTGACATTTTCTAAATTGTGCCACTTAACGAGGGCCGCCATCTAAAAATGGCCGAAATTTCGTCCCAGTCCAACCCTGCTTCAATGTCGTGTTCTCTCGTCCAAATGTCATTAAAAACATTTTTCAATATCTCCCTTTATTTATTTATACGGAAAACAGTTGAAACTGTCATTAGAAAATCAGTTGCTTTCGTTGACATTTTCTAAATTGTGCCACTTAACGAGGGCCGCCATCTAAAAATGGCCGAAATTTCGTCCCAGTCCAACCCTGCTTCAATGTCGTGTTCTCTCGTCCAAATCCAACTGTCATTAAAAACATTTTTCAATATCTCCCTTTATTTATTTATACGGAAAACAGTTGAAACTGTCATTAGAAAATCAGTTGCTTTCGTTGACATTTTCTAAATTGTGCCACTTAACGAGGGCCGCCATCTAAAAATGGCCGAAATTTCGTCCCAGTCCAACCCTGCTTCAATGTCGTGTTCTCTCGTCCAAATCCAACTGTCATTAAAAACATTTTTCAATATCTCCCTTTATTTATTTATACGGAAAACAGTTGAAACTGTCATTAGAAAATCAGTTGCTTTCGTTGACATTTTCTAAATTGTGCCACTTAACGAGGGCCGCCATCTAAAAATGGCCGAAATTTCGTCCCAGTCCAACCCTGCTTCAATGTCGTGTTCTCTCGTCCAAATCCAACTGTCATTAAAAACATTTTTCAATATCTCCCTTTATTTATTTATACGGAAAACAGTTGAAACTGTCATTAGAAAATCAGTTGCTTTCGTTGACATTTTCTAAATTGTGCCACTTAACGAGGGCCGCCATCTAAAAATGGCCGAAATTTCGTCCCAGTCCAACCCTGCTTCAATGTCGTGTTCTCTCGTCCAAATCCAACTGTCATTAAAAACATTTTTCAATATCTCCCTTTATTTATTTATACGGAAAACAGTTGAAACTGTCATTAGAAAATCAGTTGCTTTCGTTGACATTTTCTAAATTGTGCCACTTAACGAGGGCCGCCATCTAAAAATGGCCGAAATTTCGTCCCAGTCCAACCCTGCTTCAATGTCGTGTTCTCTCGTCCAAATCCAACTGTCATTAAAAACATTTTTCAATATCTCCCTTTATTTATTTATACGGAAAACAGTTGAAACTGTCATTAGAAAATCAGTTGCTTTCGTTGACATTTTCTAAATTGTGCCACTTAACGAGGGCCGCCATCTAAAAATGGCCGAAATTTCGTCCCAGTCCAACCCTGCTTCAATGTCGTGTTCTCTCGTCCAAATCCAACTGTCATTAAAAACATTTTTCAATATCTCCCTTTATTTATTTATACGGAAAACAGTTGAAACTGTCATTAGAAAATCAGTTGATTTCGTTGACATTTTCTAAATTGTGCCACTTAACGAGGGCCGCCATCTAAAAATGGCCGAAATTTCGTCCCAGTCCAACCCTGCTTCAATGTCGTGTTCTCTCGTCCAAATCCAACTGTCATTAAAAACATTTTTCAATATCTCCCTTTATTTATTTATACGGAAAACAGTTGAAACTGTCATTAGAAAATCAGTTGCTTTCGTTGACATTTTCTAAATTGTGCCACTTAACGAGGGCCGCCATCTAAAAATGGCCGAAATTTCGTCCCAGTCCAACCCTGCTTCAATGTCGTGTTCTCTCGTCCAAATCCAACTGTCATTAAAAACATTTTTCAATATCTCCCTTTATTTATTTATACGGAAAACAGTTGAAACTGTCATTAGAAAATCAGTTGCTTTCGTTGACATTTTCTAAATTGTGCCACTTAACGAGGGCCGCCATCTAAAAATGGCCGAAATTTCGTCCCAGTCCAACCCTGCTTCAATGTCGTGTTCTCTCGTCCAAATGTCATTAAAAACATTTTTCAATATCTCCCTTTATTTATTTATACGGAAAACAGTTGAAACTGTCATTAGAAAATCAGTTGCTTTCGTTGACATTTTCTAAATTGTGCCACTTAACGAGGGCCGCCATCTAAAAATGGCCGAAATTTCGTCCCAGTCCAACCCTGCTTCAATGTCGTGTTCTCTCGTCCAAATCCAACTGTCATTAAAAACATTTTTCAATATCTCCCTTTATTTATTTATACGGAAAACAGTTGAAACTGTCATTAGAAAATCAGTTGCTTTCGTTGACATTTTCTAAATTGTGCCACTTAACGAGGGCCGCCATCTAAAAATGGCCGAAATTTCGTCCCAGTCCAACCCTGCTTCAATGTCGTGTTCTCTCGTCCAAATCCAACTGTCATTAAAAACATTTTTCAATATCTCCCTTTATTTATTTATACGGAAAACAGTTGAAACTGTCATTAGAAAATCAGTTGATTTCGTTGACATTTTCTAAATTGTGCCACTTAACGAGGGCCGCCATCTAAAAATGGCCGAAATTTCGTCCCAGTCCAACCCTGCTTCAATGTCGTGTTCTCTCGTCCAAATCCAACTGTCATTAAAAACATTTTTCAATATCTCCCTTTATTTATTTATACGGAAAACAGTTGAAACTGTCATTAGAAAATCAGTTGCTTTCGTTGACATTTTCTAAATTGTGCCACTTAACGAGGGCCGCCATCTAAAAATGGCCGAAATTTCGTCCCAGTCCAACCCTGCTTCAATGTCGTGTTCTCTCGTCCAAATCCAACTGTCATTAAAAACATTTTTCAATATCTCCCTTTATTTATTTATACGGAAAACAGTTGAAACTGTCATTAGAAAATCATTTGATTTCGTTGACATTTTCTAAATTGTGCCACTTAACGAGGGCCGCCATCTAAAAATGGCCGAAATTTCGTCCCAGTCCAACCCTGCTTCAATGTCGTGTTCTCTCGTCCAAATCCAACTGTCATTAAAAACATTTTTCAATATCTCCCTTTATTTATTTATACGGAAAACAGTTGAAACTGTCATTAGAAAATCAGTTGATTTCGTTGACATTTTCTAAATTGTGCCACTTAACGAGGGCCGCCATCTAAAAATGGCCGAAATTTCGTCCCAGTCCAACCCTGCTTCAATGTCGTGTTCTCTCGTCCAAATCCAACTGTCATTAAAAACATTTTTCAATATCTCCCTTTATTTATTTATACGGAAAACAGTTGAAACTGTCATTAGAAAATCAGTTGCTTTCGTTGACATTTTCTAAATTGTGCCACCTAACGAGGGCCGCCATCTAAAAATGGCCGAAATTTCGTCCCAGTCCAACCCTGCTTCAATGTCGTGTTCTCTCGTCCAAATCCAACTGTCATTAAAATTCGCAATTTTGTTTGTGCAAGACTTCTGAAGAGAACTTTTAAAAGAACCTATTGGCTAAGACTTTTTTAATGTACGCCGTAACACAAAAAATATATAGCATAGTAAAGATGAATACAATCAGCCGATACATAGTAGAAAATATCCGGATGGATTGAATGGGATTGTAAAAAAAATGTGTGTTCTTTTCCTGTTTTAAAGCCCACTTTGATTTTAAGGATTGGCTCAATTCTTGGACAAGCCAGATCCGTTAGAGTTTAAATGTTACAGCTGTATTCTCTGGTGTCTAGATTGTCTTGGTATTCAGTCGAATTCGTTTAAAGTGTATTTTTTATTTTGAATGCAAAACTAGAAAGTCGTCACCAGAAAGCAGTCCAATCGGCTGAAATCGGGAATGGAACCCAATCCACTCCGATGGGAAGTGTCATACGCGGAGTGAATTTTACTTCGCACCTCTTCTCCTCGGATGGCTGTTAAGTGAATACTTGTGGCATGTAGGACATTTGTTTGCAATAAGGTCAATCTGACAATACCGTTTTTAAAAAAATGTGTCATGTTCACGAATTTATTAAAATGTTATTTGGATGAAAGTTGCTTGCGCGCAGAATTAATTGCAACCAAGCGATGGCTTCCGGAAACAAAAGTAATCCCCTCATGTCCGCTTGCCTCCTGATGAGGAGACAAGAGTGGCCATTCAAAAAGGTGCGCTTAAAAATAAAAACATTTGCATAATTAAAGTTTTAAGAAATTAAATTTAAAATTTAACGTTTTGTATCGATATCATTTTTTAGGGTATACATTTCGAAAAATACAGATGAAAATATATTTTCAGTTTTTTATGAGATCGCGTGTAGGGTATTCTCACCACCATGTCGCTAAAACCCTCGTCTTTAAATGAATGAAAAAACAAAAATTGCAGAAAATTGTAGCCGGAAAATCAGAAACCTGCAGGTTTCAGTAGCCTAAAAATCTACCGGCGAAGTGTGTTTTCCCGTATAAGTGTGGTTAAAAGAAAGCCTCGTCTTTGCTGGTCTGTTTAGATTTGACACGCGTTAAGACATTTCCGGGGGACCCTTATCCATTGAAACGGTTTGTCTTTCTCCAGATTAAAAATAAATGCCGGTCTATAGGTTTCGCGCTGCTGCTGTGCGGAAAAATCGAAACCCGCCGAGCTTTTCATTTTTCCCCCTAAATTAAAAAAAATATATTTTAATGTTTAACCGCCTTTTCACGCACATGGGTGATCTCTCTTTTATGTCAGTGTTATCCTTTTCCATAATAGTTGATTAGAATGGAGAACAAACACATTCGAACAATTTGGAATTAGGACACATTTGAATGTCTTGCACCTCCCCCATCCAATAGTCGCGGCAAAATGCTTCTTTTACACCAAACGACATTTGCCCTTACACATTAACCACCTGCCATTCCTTAATTTACTTTTCAAGGGAAAAAATCTGCTATTTTTACCCCTTAGTCATTCATCCATAAAACATACGCTAGGTGGCAGCATTTTCTATTAGGTTTGTACATTTCATACACTCGCTTGAAACTGTCGGGAATGCACCCCGTCAGACGCCACTAACACAGGACATCATCGGTCAAAGGTCATAGATAACATTCAAATGTCTGACGTTACATGGCGTCATAGGTCAATGACCTTCCCTAACGATAACATGAAAGAGGTATTTACCTACTACTGGTGTGAATATTCAATTTTAACCGTGTGCCGTAGATGTTGAACATGATTACTGAACTACGAAAAAATCCCAAAACAGTTTCAGAATTTAGGGTTGAAAAATACATATTAGAAATTTCTAAAATGTGCAAACATGTTGAAATATAAGAACACATGGTTATAAGTTTTCGCTAGCGGGCGAAAATCAATATATGTATAACTAAACGAACTATTGAATGTCATTTGTACATAAGGGACCTTAACAAGAGTCCCTCTCTCTGAGAACATGTCTGCGAGTCCTAAGTGTTCTATATACAATAGACCTTTTCTTATATACCTTCTATATATAAGACCTTTTCTGCATAGTGGCGTACAAAAGAGACGCCCCTAAAATAAATGTTTCGACGTGAAAGGAAAGGCAACTCTACTACTCCTCTTGCTATAAGGCTGTTTTAGACTTTACAGCCAGTTTTAGCGTATTTTTATTTTCCCTGCAATACATGGGGAAAGTATTGGAATCATACCGAAAATCACAATTCGAGTTTTCGACGGATCTACACGTTTCGAGATCTCTGGAATACGAAAAAACTATTTTTAGTGTGACGTCTGTATGTGTGTCTGTCTGTCTGTGCAGTGTATGTATCCACTCTAACTCAAAAACGAATGAACCGAATTTCATAAAATTTGGCAGGTAAGTCACTGGTGTGTGATCCTGGTGCTGATTCGCTTTTGACACGATTCCGAATAAAACAACCCGCTCTTTTTCCGAAATGGTCCACAAAAATGGCCTGTATGCACTCTAGCTAAAAAACGAATAGATCCAATTTCACAAAATCGGGTAGATAAAGACACGTGTGGGTCACCCTGGTGCTAATTCGATTTTGGTACGATTCGGAAAAAAGTAGCTGGTCTTTTTTTGC
Organism: Amaurobius ferox; assembly: GCA_951213105.1. Lineage (NCBI taxonomy): Eukaryota > Metazoa > Arthropoda > Arachnida > Araneae > Amaurobiidae > Amaurobius > Amaurobius ferox. The sequence continues at coordinate 1,951,408 of OX578136.1, forward strand.
GAAATGGCCCGCAAAAATCGTCCAAATCTAAAATAAAAACTACCTATGCTCCAATATATCCATTAAACGCTTGTTTTAATACGCCATTTTTAACGATGAAAAGAATAAGACCCACCCCGTTACACTAGGACTAGCTGTACTCGTGATATTTTAGTTTTTCGCTACGCCACCTTTGAGAATAAGCCCAGTTACCTAATGAAAACGAAAATGAAATTAAACGTGCCCATTCAGTGTGATTTTAAATTCAACTCAATCTAATGAATGGTCGAAGACATGAAGAGAACGTGAATAGGAGTCTGCAGGTAAAGTCATGTGCTCCCCACATCCGATTTTTTATATTTCTAATACTCCCTCAAAATCCAAAGTTTTTATCGCAATTAAAGTATCTGTTTTAGTTTCGAAAGCGATCCGTCCGGTACAACGTAATAGGCCTTATCCCTGTTTAGGACTTGGATCCGGTTCCAATCCCAACGTGTATTTAATTCATCCGAATGTATGTTTATTGGATCCACTCCTCTCGGATCATTAATCTGGACGGTCGCTCGTCAGCACGGTGACAGCGATGCCCTTTAGCTGCGGGGAGGCGCCCTAACAAATCCGATTCATTAAGATAATCTCTTCGAAGTTCGATGGCCCCGCAGACGATTCCTTTTCAGAAACTGTTCGGCAGCCACTCCTACGGACCGGTTGCTCGCTTCTCATGCATGGGAAGACCCGCTTACGAGCCACAGCATTTTGGGTTCGTCCCTTTTAGGCGGATTCTGTGCTGTGTCAATTGGATAAAAGAAAATAGGAACATCCAAACTAACACGAATTTGGGGCCAACGCACCCAGCAAGGAACGGAAGTAAGAGGATCTAACGGGAAAATGGAGAATTGCGTGAGGACGTTGCAAAGAGCCTTTTTTTTACCTCAGGTTGATACTGCTATTTTTATCCAGATTAGTATCCTCTGAATTTTGAAATCGACTTCAAGAGTCCACTGAATCCGTACGAATCGTACTAGGGCCACTTTCAGACATGTGACATCTTTGCGCTAACCTCTTGATCGGTTCGGGCGCTATTGTAGAAGTGTCGGAATGAACGCACAGGCTTTGATAAAAACAACCAGTTTATTCTTAAACTGTATCAATCATAAAATAAACTTCATTAACGTAATTTACAAATAATAAATCAGAATGCACAGGGTTCACCCTTTCTACCATTGTCTGCATCCACACACGCTCTCCATGTACCAACTCGTATCATCACTAGCCATCTCCAACCCTCGTGCTTAGCACTTCGTCATTTTATAATCTGATTGCCAGCTCTACCTACCGCCCGCAATCTGCGCGACTGTTATTTAAATTTAAGCTCTTTTTTCCCACTGGAAAGCACTGCTTGAAAATTAAGAAATCGAGAATAGAAATTTTGCTCGGCCTGATTAAGGAAGGCACAACTCCATTTGCATTTTGGGTCCAAGAAATCCCCCACTCATCTGTGACCTTGACAGTTCTTATCATGAAGGCTAAAAGGATCTATCTAATCTTCATGGTTCTTATCAACAAACTCATTTCCCCCAAAATACCTAAACCACAGGGCTCCATTTCGCCAGCCCCCCCACCTCGGTATTTCAAAATTTCAATGATGGCGGTCGTTTGTACTACGTTTGTACCGGATTGTACCGTAAAAATTTTCGTTTGTACCACTTTCGGTACGGAGTTATTTTCATTTCAAAGTGGGGGGGGGGGGGCTGGCGAAACGGCAGCCCCCCACCTCGGAATTTCAAAATTTCGTCGATGCCATTCGTTTGTACTACCTTTGTACCGTAAAAATTTTCGTTTGTACCACTTCCGGTACGGCGTAATTTTTATTTAAAAGTGGGTGACCTTGAGATCCGACACCCCCCCCCAACTCGAAATTTCAAAATTTCGTCGATGCCATTCGTTTGTACCCGTTTGTACCGTAAAAATTTTCGTTTGTACCACTTCCGGTACGGCGTAATTTTTATTTAAAAGTGGGTGACCTTGAGCTCCGGCAACCCCCACCTCGAAATTTCAAAATTTCGTCGATGCCATTTGTTTCTACTACAATTGTACCGTAAAAATTTTCGTTCGTACCACTTCCGGTACGGCGCAATTTTTATTTAAAAGTGGGTGACTTTGAGCTCAGGCCACCCCCCCCCCCCTCGAAATTCCAAAATTTCGTCGATGCCATTCGTTTGTACCACGTGTGTACCGGTTTATACCGTAAAAATTTTCGTTTGTACCACTTCCGGTACGGCGTAATTTTTATTTAAAAGTGGGTGACCTTGAGCTCCAGCAACCCCCCCACATCGAAATTTCGTCGATGCCATTCGTTTGTATTACGTTTGTGCCGGATTGTACCATAAAATGTTCGTTTGTACCACTTCCGGTACGGCGTTATTCTCATTTCAAAGTGAGGGGGGAGAAACGTCAGCCCCCACCTAGGAATTTGAAAATTTCGTCGATGCCATTCGTTTGTACTACGTTTGTACCGTAAAAATATTCGTTTGTACCACTTCCGGTACGGTGTTGTTCTCATTTCAAAGTGGGCTTGCTTTAGAAACAGCAGTCCCGTTCACCTCGGAATTTCAAAATTTCGTCGATGCCATTGGTTTGTACTACGTTTGTACCAAATTGTACCGTAAAAATGTTCATTTGTACCACTTCAGGTACGGCGTAATTTTTATTTAAATGTGGGTGTCCTTGAGCATCGGCAACCCCCCACCTCGTAATTTCAAAATTTCGTCGATGCCATTGGTTTGTACTACGTTTGTACCGGATTGTACCGCAAAAATTTTCGCGTGTACTACTTCCGGTACGGCGTAATATTCATTTCAAAGTGGGGGCTGGAGAAACTTTCATATTTCAATGACGTCGTTCGCTTGTATTTCATTTGCATGGAATGTACCGCTAAAATTTTCATTTGTACCGTTTCCTATATATAGTTGTTCCCATTTCAAACTGGGAGATTCCATTCCGCCCCTTCTCAGTTCCGAATTTCCAATATGCATCAAATAATTAAAGAACATGCTTTTATGACAATCAAATTTATACATGTATTAAAACATGCAAATACAAATAAATATATTTTTACAAATCAGCACATTTATTCAGTACATTATATTTTGCTTAAGCCGACGTAGTGGTCGAGTGGTCAAGGCGAGCGTTTCCACAGCAATCGCTCGACCGCCGCGATGTGGGTTCGATTCCCACGTAAGGCATGGATGTTCGTGTTGTGCGCGTAGTGTGTTCCGCCCCCCTCTGGGGCAACCTCTTAGGACGGCTGAATGATTCACGTTCTGGCCGCTGACAAAAGGCGAAAGTCAAGTGCCTGGCCATTAAATATATATATTTTGCTTAACATATATTTATACAAATATTTAACTCAATTTACATTTATATAAATATTTAGTTTAATTTACATTTTCACAATAATTAACTCCATTGACATTTATATAAATATTTAGCTCAATTTGCACTTATAAAAAGTAGATTTATACGAATATGTAGCACATGTACATTGAAAAATTTGAAGATATATTTCGGTATTTGGGAGTATTTAAAATAGGTTTCAGGAAATAAAGTATTTGAAATAATTAAAAAATGTTATGTACCCAACACAATTGAGTACAATATAGTTTTATAAGTAAATTAGGAATTAGCTATCATGGATGTGAGAATTGGATTGCAAATCATTTCAATTGCATCCATTTAATTTTATTTATATAAAAATTAGCGAAATTATTTTGCAGAAGTACTGCTTTTACTATCCTACATATTATTTTCCCTATAGAGTATAGGAAACTTATGTAACTGGGGCAAGTTTTCAACGGAAGAACACGTTTCAAGCATCCTAGAACAAGAACCGAACGTTTTTGAAGTCATTTCTGTATGTGTTAGCATGTGTGAATACACACTAATATACTGTTACGACGTATCCTCTGGAATCGTGGGTGTGCGTCCAGGATACAAGAAAGAATCCAAATTTCTGGATAACTAACACGTTTATAAGCACAACATAAACAGGAATAAGATACATCAAATGGCTCCATAACTATCTCACATGATTACTAAACAACTGCTAGGTACAGTAAAATAGCAATTAAATGCTCAGTTAATTTCACAAAACAGCGGATACTATCCTGAAAACAATGACTTATCTCACAATTTCAATGTAGCTCGTATCACGTCAACTGCCCTCCAATTGAGCGATGACTCCTTTTATATATTCTCAGTAGAAACTGCCAGAAGGGTCTCATATCTCGTAGAATACTCGTCATTTTAAGAAGGTTCTCTAACATTCGAAATGTCGCCAATAAATCACCAAATCTGGCAACCATGGCTCGACAGTCCTCAAAAGGCATCCCTAGATCCACATCATAGGAATGGCTGCCTGTACGGTATTTCACTTCTGGTTCTCAAAAGTGCTTCCACTGAAGGCTTCATGATTGGGATAGTACATAGTGTATGTGTGTGCCTGTGAGTCCGCGGAGGTGTTATCTCACACGCGAATGGAGAGTTTTAAATATCATTTGGTACGATTATTGACCTCAGTGTATACTGGATCCCAATTGATTTTAAATGTAATCGAAAGTTTTGAAGCCCCCCCCCCTCCCCCATATTTTGAACGAAAGCTTGAAAAAATCATTAACCAGAACTTTCAATAATGATAAAAAAAAAATTCATTTCAGACGTAATTGATAGACAAATGATAGAAAGTTTAGAATGTTAGCATGAACCATTCTCGAGATACTACACAAGTTTCGAATAAATTTTTGAAAAAATTATTAAAAAAATTAAGAATCTGAATGCTGTTAAATGTTTAATTATTTCATACATAATATTCACTTAGAAAACGATTGACATACCACATACGACATTTCGAGATATTGCACATTTTTCATGTAAATTTATTCAAAACATAATGTTAAATTAAAAAAAAGAGAAGAAAGTATCGCCACATATAACACTTAGTAACACCTTCCACATGCAATGTTATGCAACATCATTCATATAAATCTAGATCATTCCATTCACTGGAAAAAAGACATTTTGACAGTGATAGTAATTTGACGTCTATGAATTCGCCAATAGTAATTCATTTCATGCAATTGATATTAAACAAATGTTGACGTCATTTCATGATATTGTAATTAAGTAAACGTGAATATGAGAAGGTCATTCGTTTGGACTAGTAATTTGCCCAAAGTACCTAATTTCAATTGACGTCGTATTACTTTAATGCCAAAAACATTGTTCTGTGGACCTTGTACATCATTGTTTCGCCGTGAAAGAAGTAAAATCATTGCATTATGTAGGAAAAGTCATGTTCTGCTCACATCAGATATTTTAATCCATTCTGAGCCAGCAGATAATTAATTTGCACAAGCAGCTTGCTATGAAACGAAACATTGCAAATTTCCTTATTATTAGGCCAATTAGCAATTGCACACCAGGGCATCACCGAAAACATAGAAAGAAAAAAGTTTAAATATGAATTATAATTACTGCTTACAGAAAATCCGCCAAGAAAGAAGGAAGGCCGCCGCTCTGACGTCACAACCTTTCAGTGGACTAATTAATCCCATCTCCTCGAATGAGTATCAATTTAGTACTTGTGAAATTTCAGAAAATGTAACATTGAGTAATTATATTGCATGCTATTGAAGAATTATCTCATGGTATACAAAAAATATAAAATAATAATATTATAACTTCTATCAGCATAAAGTTGTACAATGTAGCATTAGTAATATACTAACGTAATATTTAGAACTTTTTCTTAAAAAAAAATTAAAGTACCTGTACGAGCAAGTATTTTTTTTATTCTCTATACTTTCACTCGAAATGTCTTCGAAACTAAAGATCGATAAAAATAGTAGGCGACAAAAGTATGTATTAGAAAATTTAGTTTCTAACAGATTCCTTTTGAAATTTGCCACAAAAGGCAACACTCCTCCAGCAGGATGACCATACTTATCTCATACCTAATAGAAATATATTTTCTTCAATTCCTTTAAATTAAAAACATTTGTCAGAAACGTAAGGATTTCCCCCCAAAATCTAAAGTCTGATTAATTTTAAATGCAGAAATAATGAAAAAATAGACCAAATTACTAAGTAATACTCATAACAAACTAAGATTAATAATTAAAAGCAATTAAAAGAGTTCAAAACATAAAACAATAAGAAGTTATCTTGTTGAACACCCATGTTTGTCACAGAAATGTCAGTTTTATACTGGAACATGGTGGTGTCCATGAACACAACTAGTTTAAAAAATTATAATAATCCATTAGTAAATGGTCCCCCTTCTCAAATTTAATATGTCTTGCATATTTTCTATAAAGCTATAAAAATAATTTTATTACCTATATAATTGTACATATAAATATATGATATATGAATATCACTAGAAACATGGTATGATTAATAACAACAATATGATATTTCTTAATGACAGATTAATTGATTTGCATAATTTTGAATCCAGATGAATTTGAATTACAAAGTACAAGATCTTATTGGCATTGATAATCACCTAATGACATTTTGTCTTACAGAAAAGACTATGATGGAAAATTACACTGTAACATTAAGAAGATATATCATGTAAGCTTAAGATGTACAGCATGTAAGCTTAGATGTACAGCATGTAAGCTTAAGAATTGGTACAAACGAAAATTTTTACGGTATAATATCCGGTAATTATCCGGTTCAAACGTAGTACAAACGCATGGCATCGGCGAAATTTTGAAATTCCGAGGTGGGAGGATTACCGATGCTCAAGGCCACTCACTTTTAAATAAAAATTACGCCATATCGGAAGTGGTACAAACGAAAATTTTCACGGTATAATCCGGTACAAACGTAGTAAAAAAAAATGGAATCATCAACTAAATTCTGAAATTTCGAGGTGGGGGGGGTTGACGAAGCTCAAGGTGACCGACTTTTAAATAAAAATTGCGCCGTGCCGGAAGTGGTACAAACGATAATTTTTACGGTACAATCCGGTACAAATGTAGTACAAACGAGTGGCATCGACGAAATTTTGGAATTTCGAGGTGGGGGGTTGCCTGAGCTCAAGGTCACCCACTCTTAAATAAAAATTACGTCGTACCGGAAGTGGTACAAACGAAAATTTTTACGGTACAAACTGGTACAAATGTAGTACAAACGAATGGCATCGACGAAATTTTGAAATTTCGAGGTGGGGGGTTGCCGGAGCTCAAGGTCACCAACTTTTAAATAAAAAGCCCCCCCCCCCCCACTTTGAAATGAAAATAACTCCGTACCGGAAGTGGTACAAACGAAAATTTTTACGGTACAATCCGGTACAAACGTAGTACAAACGACCGCCATCATTGAAATTTTGAAATTCCGAGGTGGGGGGGCTGGCGAAATGGAGCTAAACCACAGTCTATTTCATTATTGAATCACGGATGGTTCATGTCTACTTTTGTAATGAGTTCTGACGTAAATATTAACTGCCTTTTGCCGTTAACGGTTTAATATTTAAATGTGACACATTCGGGCCCAATATTTCTGTACGGGCAAGGTACTATTGAACTTACCTATTTGATAAATAACTTCCATCCAAAAAAGTGTCAATCGAACTATTTGACAAATAACTTCCATTTAAAAATGAGCGTCCATCGGGGGCTCCTTTCAATCTTTAAATTTTAATAAATTAATTAATAAATTTTTACTTATGGAGAATGTAAACACATAAAGACGTAGGATGAGTTGTATGAAAATGGCTGAATTTCTTTAACGCAAAATTATTTAGCTCTGGATTCTACAACACAGATGATATGAATGAAGCATTCATTGATTTTATATAGACAAGCGGACCATTTTGGAGTAGACTTTTTCGATAAAGCTTTAAGTACAGAGTTAAATGACTTGTAGCTCCATGGTTTCAAGTTTTTAAATAAAATAAATTATTGTAGCATTGTGATGAATGAAATATTTACAGCTTTTACATAGAGAGCCAGGCGATTTCTATTTCAATGACGTCATTTGAATCCAGTTCATTTTTTTCGATGAAGTTTTAAGTTTTCAAATATAATACATGAATGTAGTATGGTGATCATTTAAAAAATATCACTGTTGAATGGATCGCATTTTAGAGATGTTTCAATAGAATTTCATGTCAGTTGTAAAGTGTTTCATAATCAATGTTTATGCATGATCGATCTTTCTTGTTGAAATAGTCGTTGGCTATAGGCATCAAGACGAAACTCTGCTTAGTGAATCACCAATGACGAGAATCCCGGCGAACGGGTTCCCGTCCAGAGCAACGTTCGCAGCAAAAGGGCCCCCATTCATCACGGGCCGAACAAACAAAATGGTTCCGTCCTTACGATCGGCACCTGTCGAGATTCGTGGGCGAGAGACCCATTTTTCTCTTTTCCTTCGGCGATGTGCTCCGAATGCTCCAACAGGAGCCATGGATAGTACCTTCCTCGCTACTATCCATCTAATGCCACCGGTACAGAACTTTGAATGTAACCCATCCACACTTAAGATCGAACATAAAAGATGCCGTTAAAAATGGACGGAGTGAGTCTGCTTTTCATTCGAAAGAGCAAGCACTTCTTTACAATGTCTGGGGAAAGGATCGGGAGCGACTTTTCCCGTCCCTAGAACACGATGTGAAGCGTGACGCGTGTCTGTTTGTGCGATAAATGTATGCACTCTCACTCAAAAACTATTGAACCCAATTTTGTCAAAATTTATAGGTCGACCGACCCTGGTGCTGATTAGATTTGCGTATTTTTTCTTTTTTGCTCAAAAATCGTATGCATCCACTCTAACTAGAAGACAAAGAGTAAAAACTAATTTCGCAAAAATGGGTAGATAAGTCAAGGGTGGGTGAGTCCCTGGGTCCCTCCAGATAGAATCACCCAGTGGTGGTTCCATGACCATTATTAAAAATTTCTATATTTTGCACAAATGCTCCTACTTATTTCAGCAGATGGAAAACGATTTTTAAAATTTATTCATCTAGCTCGTTTATTGGATACAGCCATAATTTCAATTCCAAATTGGATGAATTTGGATGTTCGAGCAAATTTATATATCTTGGAAATCAAACGAGTTAGATACTTGGAATCGCTATACAGGGTGTCCAGTGCCGTCGGTGCCCCATGGCTATTTCCTCAACCGTTAGTCACAGAGATATACTTCCAATCGCAAAAATGTTTTAAATTTTAAAATCTATTATCTTAGAAACAGTTTAAATCAACCAATGTGGGCTGTTTCAGGCAACCAACCCATCAGGGACCGTATTGACCATTTCTCAGCAAAAAAGGGGTCCAACTTTAAACAGCTATAAGTCGGTCCATTTGGGTCGTAAAAGGATGATTTTTTTTATTATTTTGCATGAGATTGCATGAGGATGATTTTCCTAAATATAATGGGTAGGATCGGGGGACTGTATAAAAATTTATATTTCGTATTTCTTTCAGAAATGCATTTATTGATTTAAACTGTTTCTAAGATAATAGATTTTAAAATTCAAAACATTTTTGCAATTGGAAGTGTATCTCTGTGACTAACGGTTGAGGAAATAGCCATGGGGCACCGATAGCACTGGACACCCTGTATACTAATTGCCAAGTGTCCATCCGTCTGTCACGCTTTTTTAGGCACTTCCCGAGTAGATAGAGACTTGGAATTTGGTACATGGGTCCTATGATAAAACCCAATGGAAAAATAGAATTTTTCAAAAATGTTCTGTAGAGGGGTGTTCCACACCAAAACGTTCGACAAGTGAAATGACAGGAAAGCATACTTTGCAATGAGATAGAGACTTCAAATTGAGTGTATGAGTAAACCGCTCGAAAAGAAGAAAGTGTGCAATTTCAGATTTTCAATATTTTCTACTTTAGGGGGTGCCTCACTTCAAAATGATTGATTTGCCGAACAAATGAGGAACGTCTGCTTTAAAATTTGATCGAGGTTTGAAATTTGGTATATGGGCTAATTATTTAAAAAAAAACACTCGAGATGAATATAATTTTTTTAAAATATTCGGTTAAGGGGGTGCTTCAGAAAAAAATGTTTGAAAGGTGAATTGATAAAAAAAACAATCCTTTGGAATGAGATAGCGATTTCAAATTTGGTGCACTGGTAGATAGTTTGGAAGGAAGAAAGTTGTTGTTGTTGAGACCCAGACCGTCCGACCTACCAGAAAGGTGTAAGGTAACTGTTTGGACGGCCGGGAAGTGCCACCCAATTTAGACCGGAACCCAGTGGGGGAGGCATCCACCGGGACCGTACCCTCCTTCCCCTACCACCAACCTCTCGGAAGGACTTACGGACCCACATGTTTAACGTAATCGTACTCCGCGTGAACACGGCGGCAGTTTTGGCAGCGGCTGGAATCGAACCCAGGCCTACCGAGTGCAACTCCAGCGCGCTAACCAATGGGCTACCGCGCCCTGGAAGGAAGAAAGTGTGAAAGCCCCAGGCCATCCGGCTCGTCCAGAGGAGTTGGAGCAACAAAATGGACGACCGGGAAGGAAAAGGAAGAAAGTGTATAATTTCAGTTTTCTAATATTTTCTAATTTAGTGGGTGTTGCATACCAAAATGTCCGATTTTCGAAATAAATGAAAAAGGCTCCTTTTAATATGTGATAGAGGCTAGATATTTGGTATATGGGCCAGTCATCTGACAGAAAACCCAAGAAGAATATAGAGTTTTCCAAAAATGTATATTTAAAGGGGTGGATACTCCACACAAAAACATTCGAAAGGTGAAATGATAGAAAAAGCATGCTTCGCAATGAGATAGAGACTTCAAATTTGGTAGACGGGTAGAGAGTTAGAAAGGAAGCAAGTGTGCAATTTCAGTGTCCCAACATTTGCTATTCTAGGGGGTGGCGTATATTGAAATGTTCTATTTATCGAACAAATGAAAAACGCCTCCTTTACAAGTGAAATTTGACTTGAAATTTGGCCCATGGACTAATCATTTGATAAAAATGACAAGAATAATAGAATTTTTCAAAAATTTCATTTAAGGGGGTGGGTGCACAACCCAGAAATGTTCGAAAAGTGAAATGATAGAAAAACAGTTTTCGCGATAAGATTCAGCCTTTACATTGGACGTAATAGTAGATAGTTTGAAAATACTAATCTGTACAATTTCAGTTTTCCATAATGTGACGCTAAAAGTATTCGATTTGCCGAGTAAATGAAGAACGCCTTTTAATGTGAGATAAAGTCTTGTAATGTACACAAGTCAATCGTTCAATGCAATCGAGTGTTTCTAAAATGTTCTGTAGAGAAGGATGCTCCACACCAAAACGTTCGAAAGGCGAATTGAGAGATAAAGACTTGTGTCGCATTTTTCTTATCGTATTTTTCAGTAATCGTATTTTTCAAAAATATTCATTTAATGGGTGCTCTACACCAAAACGCTCGAAATGTAAAATTACAGTAAAATGGACTTTGCAATAAGATAGAGACTTTAAAATGGGTAGATCACTAGATACGAATAAAGTGTAAAATTTCAATTTTCTGGTATTTGCTAATTTAGGGATACAGCACCCTTAAATGTTTAATTGGCTGAAAAATGGAGACATGCTTAGTCTGAAGTGTGACAGATATTTGAAATTGGGTGCACAGGTGGAAAAATCGAATCATTCAAACATTCGCGTTATTCGGAGGTTGCTTATTGTTGAATTTCAGCGGGTATTCGGCTAGCACAAACTATTTTACTGACCTTAAAGGGGTGCACATTTTATGCCATTGCGGAAGTCTGTGTAGCTGCAACCTGGGTGGCTGAAATGTAGCGTTGAAATTCAGCATCAGTTGCGCTAAAAATGCAGCTTTGAAGCTTTTTAAAAATAATGAAGGGAACAATTTTAAATCCTCAAATTTTTGCAATATCTTACCCTACTCCCAACGTATTAGTTGGACTTGATTCTCTGCAAGTCACTTTTTCAAGATTGAGAACTTTCTCCTTTTCATTTTTTTAAGTCCCAAACATGGCGACTTTTTCAAATTTACAAATATTTCAGCCTTAATATCTCTGGTGGGAGAAACTGGAAAAATCTGAAACTTGCAGAGAATCAAGAACTATATAATAACTCATTGTAGTCAAAATTGGGAGTTTGAGACTTTTCTGGCTTTATTGACATGGAGCGAGTCCTAAAATTAACCAATCTTAATTTTCACTTATCCATAAGTTTGACACCTTTCACTGAAAAGAGTCATTGTACAGTCGTAATATTTCATTACAGAGTTTGTCAGTAATCTGGTAGCTTTGTTCTGTAGGTGCATGACGTATTTTTTCTCATGAATGGAACGAGCTACATCCACGAGAATAATGCCACCCAATTTATCGCATGATATTACTTATGAAAAGTGAACCTATTTCACAGTAGTTAATATATATATTTTTCTATTTCATATGCTTTATTTTTAATATTTTTGAAAAATGTGCAATATCTCGGGAACGGTTCATGCTAGCGTTCTAAAATTTGCGTCAATCTTTTTCTAATGAAAAATTACGTAAGAAATGACTACTTAAAACTGGCTACTTATTAAAAGTTTTGACTTTTTTGATGATTTTTTCAAAATTTCACTTTAAAAATTCAGGGGGTTCTGAACATTCTATTGCGAATTAAAACAATAGACTTCCAGTATTCACGCATTGTAATTTTTGTACCCAATTTCGTTCGAATCTCTCCATTCGTTCGTGAGATATCGTCTCCACAGACTCACTGACACACACACACACAGACATCATTTCAAAAAACGTTTGATTCCTGTTTAGGGATGGTTGAAACGTGCTTTCCCGTCGAAAACTCTAATTGAAATTTTTGACCCCGTCACAATACTTTCCTTATACATTAATTATGATATGTATATAAGGAAAGTAACGTATGAAATTGAATCAGTATATGCCAAATGCCCGATACCATATTCTCGCAGATTGGAAAACGTGTAGAGTATGACTCGTACTACAATATATGAGTTTCAAAAATGTTTGCTTAATTGAAAATATCAATAATCCCCGTCATCTTTAAACCTAAAGGCCTTAATGGACAGTATCCAGTCAAAAATGCAATTTCGATAAACTGTATTTAATATACATTTCTTTGTTATTTAAATCGAAAAAGATTTAAATAACAATTTTTAATAAAACAGCGTTCGCTATAGGATCTCATTGGATTTAAATCCGTTGCAAGCGACATGATATCATTTCCTTCAAATAAATAAGCGGAAAAACATCGTCCGCATAATGCCATCTCTGTGGGAGATTTCACTGTACGTTTTTAATGAATACCTAGACAACCCCCCTGGTCCTAAAAACCGGAAACATTTCAAGTCGGGTTATTTCACGGCATAAAATTTCCCGACATTCTTCCGTGATGATGAGACAATCCTACAGACAGACAGACATATTTTAAATTTCATTGATATACTACAGTGACTTCTTTATGTATTCTTTACCGAACGTTAAACGGCCAGTTAATAATGTAAAGAAAGTGTCATCTGTTGCCCGGAGCGAAAGGCGGTGATGAATGAGCGCCCGTGATGAATGAGCGACCATGATGAATGGCTGAAAGTGAGCACGGGAATAGACCAAGAGGTCAGAGATCCATTAATATAGAATCGAAACTTGTGTTGGAAGTATACACTTGGATCGGCTCAGCAACTCGGCAAAGGGGGTTCTGTCAGTGGACTCGGAAGAGCATCTATCTCTTTCCAACGTCATCCCAGAATTAAACCGAATGCATCGGAAGAATTTCGACGTCCAAAATATCTTGCGGATATAAAAACAGTATAAAGCACGGGTTCCTTACAGGTCTGTGTTTTCCCAGCATGACGCAAGTGGGGGCCGAATTCGATCCTTACAGAGAAACTGCCTCAACCTAAAAGGGGATTCGGCAGGATCAGCATCTTGGGCCTCGATCCAGGAGGATGTTTTCAGTTATATTCTCTTTGCATTTCGAATTATTATTTATTTTTCGTTGAACGTGTTCTGTAGCACCCAATCCAATTCTCTTAAAGTTTCTGTCTTTTTAAAGCCTGGAAAGGGCGCCAGAAATGCCTGCGGTTGGGAAGGGATGACCAGCCCCGGCATTCAAACACATCAGCTGTTGTTGCAAACCCAGACCACTCGGCTGACTCTAGGTTTTGTAGCAGCTGTTTGAGTGGCCGGACATCAGCTGCTGTGTCAACGCTGGTGTTCAAGCGACGGCAATTCTTATTTTCCAATCTTTCAGCTCGTAATAATGCGTCTCTGAAAAATGTGCCCGCATCCACTCGTTCGTGCCGCAAACTTTTCTTTGAAGATTATTGCTGATCTGAAAATCGCCTCCGCTCATTTGGAAAGTAAACGGCTCTAAAGCAAAAACACAACACCCAGAATTTTAAACCCAAGGAAAAGTGTCGCAGCATCCTGTTTTCGGAGCCGGATAAAGGACAAAAACGGACAAGGACATCTAAATCTTCTAAGCATTCCATTTGAAAGGATCCGGAATAAACACCAATGCGATCATGAAAAGATTTCCTATTGTTCTATTTGTTTTGTTTCTATTTCATTTGTTTAAATACCATGAATGTTACTCAACGAATGAGCGTTGTGAGGAGTGAAGGCATGAGATCATTTTGAACACGAGTTAACAGAATTTAAACATGATTTAGGAGTGGAAAGGAATGTCGTAATATTTGAAATGGGTAAACGATCATTTGAATATTCAGATAAAATATTTTTGGGCCCACCTTATGAGGTCCTTTTTTCCCTAGCTTAAATGTTATTTATTGAATGAATGTGAAATGTAGTTTAACAATCTCTGTTCTCGCTATACAAAATGATCTTCACAGGCAGGTCTGAAGAATAAAACATCCTGGTCCCATTTCTAAACAAATTTACAATAAATATGAAATGGCATCAATATATGCCAAAATGTTAAAATTGTATGGGAAGATGAGCCCATACATATATATTCTCGTAGATATGGTAAAAGTATATTAGTAGATTATTACCCGGTACTACAATATATGTGTTTAAAAAATTTTTGGCAAAATAAAACAGATGACGTAATAAATTAAAAATATCAATAATTCCCCGTCATCTTAAAACCTGAAGGCCGTAATGAATATAATAGAGTCAAAACTGCCATTTCGACCCAATGTATTTAATATACATATCTTTGTTATTTAAATCGGAAAAGAGTTAATAAAACGGGTCTGTCGCATAAACACATTGGATTTAAATCCATGATATCATTCTTTTCCAATAAATAGGCGGAAAAAAATCGTCTGCATAATGATAGTCTATGCAAGGTTTAACTGTGAGTTTTTTTTATTAAAGCGTGGAACCCCTTGTCCCAGAAACTCGAAATATGAACTCTATTTTAAGTGGGGCTATTCTAAGGTTACCCACAAAATTTCATCCAATTTTATGCAGCCTGTGATGGGAAAAACACACGCATTTTATTTTATAGATGACCACTGTACAATGAGTTTTAATTTTATTTTATAGATAAGTTTTAATGACAGAGTGAAGGTCGTGAAAAGTTTATTTTAATAATGAGAATCGAAAATCAAAATGTATAATCTTTTAATTTATGATTCTTGTCTGTCCTCCTTGGTGTCAAAAGGATAATGGCCAATCCATGTCTAGCAGTTTTGAACATATTTTGAACTTTTGTTTTTAAATAAATTAGCATGGCTTAAAATATTAAAAAAAATTTTCAAGCATTTTAAAATGTGTTGTATTGCAAGGTCGTCTTCTGGTGTTAATTTGTTTATTTGAAATGATTTGAATGAATTGTTTTTGACGAATTGAATGTTTCGTTAGGAGAATTGTTATTGATATAAGCGCTCTTTATTATAGAATTGTTATTGATATAGAGATAGAGATTGTTATTGATATTTTATAAGGGAGCCATTTTTTGAGCCAGTCGAAGAATGTGATGCAAAAATGGAAAGTGGGAGAAACAGATCATTTTAGAAATAAGGAATCCAATCTAATTGCAGTTATTTACATTCTTCAACTCTTAAAAGAAATAATGTTTTTCTTTCTTCTGCAGAATTGTATTTCCGTCAAAAAGACGTATTTCCGATGAAATGCGTTTTATTAGAAATTAAACGTGTCATTTAGTTAATAACAAAGTCATGTGACGCTATGTCGGAAGAAGGACAGACCCAGTGGCTCTCCAATAACCGATGCGAAACCTCGGAAAGCACCTGTCGCGATGCCTCTGTTCGAAAAGCGCGATGTTGCGATAAAAGTTTTGAGGCGGATACGGGTAGCGTGAACAACATCGTCAAGCGATGTTTTCCGAGCTTGCCCTCTCATTACACGATCAGCCGAGAATCCATTAAGAAGGCGATCGGATGAAGTTATCTCTCTCTGTTTTGCTTTTATTTTATTTTATTCTCGCTCTCCAGCGACGGATGCTTTTGTTTTTCTTGTTGCTCTAGGCACCGCCTCATCTGGAGGACTTCGGAGGCAAAACGATCTATTAGCACAAAATGAAATGAAGCGATTGTCATTCATTTTGGTCTGCTGTGGTTTAAAGACAAATCTCGTCGAGTTCTTTTTGCGTCTTTCTCATGCCATTCCCCCCCCCCCTTCCCTTCAATTTTGCAATGACGACTAGCTGCGGTATCCGGTCACTATTACTAGCAGTCACGGCTAATGAAAGTAAAAACTGGAAACCCATCTTTCAAAAATAAAATATGCTTATTATTATTATTGATACAATTGGCGCCTTGAAACTCGGGCCCGCCTCGAAAGACGGAGTTAGTGGGTCAATACATAGTAGGCGCTTTTTGATGTCCCTAGGTATTCGCCCCGGAGACGAATCGCCCACCCCATCATCCCATTATCCCTGAATGGCATAAAACATGACCACTCAGTGGGGGAGTGCCATCTCCTTTGACCTCAGATATGGGGATTTTTAGTAGGGAACATACAAGGTAATTTTTAGTACCGGAATATACAAGGAAATCTCCCAAAGCAAACACTTGTTTACAAAAATAAAAGCAAGATGTTAAGACTGCACACATTCAAGATGGATTTCTGGTTGTTACTTACAAATACGGATTCTTCGGTTAAAGTCTATAGACGTTGCATGTTATAAACATCGCTTAATACGTTAAGATAAACACAATTCATTTAATTTTTTTATCGGTAGAAGATACTTTTGAGAAATTGACTCAAATTGAGAATGATATAAAAAGAAGACGCAATAAATGTTACTTCGTTTTAAAAATAGCGATACGTATGTCAATATTTTTTCATATTTACCTCATTATACATATTAAAATGTTTTCATTAAAATTATGTCTTTTTGGTTTTAAGGTTGTATTTTTAAATGTACCTAGTATGTTACATAAAAGTATATTACTGTTTTACGCCACATTTATGGACTCCTGCTATAATGAACTTTCGCTAATACGCACAATAAATGTTGGCCCTTGACTGTCCGTCTTAACGAGTGTAAAGTCAATTTTTAGGATACCCGAATGATGATATTTTTCCTTGACACTTTATGAATATTTATAAATATATTTTTCATGCATTTCAAATGTTTCAGCCGATTTAGGCATATATACTTTTCATAAAAATATAGACAAAATTATATTATAAAGTGATGTGATACATATATATATATATATATATATATATATATATATATATATAAAATTTGATGTTTTTATTCATTTCATTTCTTTCATCCTGTGAAAAATGCTAACCGTATCAAGATTTAATCAGCACTAGGGTAACTTATCTATCTAATTGAGTGAAATTGGGCCAAGTAGTTTTTCAGTTAGAATAGATACATACTTTGCACACACAGACGTCACTCTGAAATTAGTTTTTTCGGGTTCTAGAGTGCATCCGTCGAAAACTCGAATTGCGATTTTCGGTACGATTTCAATACTTTATCTATACCTTTTCCTTGTAGGGAAAGTAAAAATAATATAACAAAGTCTAAGAATGCAAATCAAAGGCAGATGATGTTAAATTTAAATTTATGTAGAAAAAATTATTGTGCGACTCAAAATGGAATTCAAGTTATTAAACTTGTTATCGATATTCGAATATGGCAGAATTGAGTTAAGTGATCATAGACAGTTTTTTTAAATTCTTTTGTGCAAGTATCTACTATAACATCATGAGTGATTCAAACCGGTTCCATATATAGTTTTATTTATAATTTAAAATAACTAATATTACCAGTTGTAAATTAATTAAAAAAATTATTTCTTATATTTTTATTACAAACAAAATTTAAAAGCTCCTTAAAATTTGGGGGGCCACGGCCCCGTGCGTTAATCAGACCCTGCCGATGTACTCGTCTTAATAGAAAAATTTTTGGTGGTGTTTTACTCCAAGTAAATGATGTAAATTATGCATTTATTGAATAATTACACTCCTTAGATTATCTGGCGCGAGAGTCCAGTGGTTATCGCGCGGAAATTGAACTCGGTCGGCTCGAGTTCGAATCCCGCCACTGCCAAAACTGCCGCCGTGTTCACGCGGAGTACAATCACGTTAAACATGTAGGTCCGTAAGTCCTTCCGAGAGGTTGGTGGTAGGGGAAGGAGGGTACGGTCCTTGTGGATGCCTCCCCCACTGGGTTCCAGTCTAAATTGGGTGGCACTTCCCGGCCGTCCAAACAGATACCTTATACCTTTCTGGTAGGTCGGACGGTCTGGGTCGAAGAATTCTTAGAATATCTGTAACAACAGAATTTTGTCAACAAATTATATATAAGTGTTAGATATGTATAACCATTAGAAACAAAGATATTTTAGTCCAATTAGGAAACAATTTATTAACAGAAAAGTTTTTTTGGTAACTTATATTTTACTATAGTATAAATGCATATGTGTTTCTTCAATTTTTCCTCTGAGCACGTTGAATGAATAATAGTCTAATATTTTTTCCACAGTAACATGTCGCTTAATAGTTCTGATATTGTTAAAAATAGTAGTGAATATGATTCTATTAATATTAGATCCTATCCCAATTCGGATACTGATGTTTCAGTTGACGAAAGCTTAAATGTTATCCATCTTACACAGGAAAGCTTTGATGTGAGTCTTATTAGACTAGAAGTTAAGTCATCTTATCAATTAGAAGTTAAGTTTATCAAAGTTATATTATCTGCCATATTAAAGCAATCATATGAAAATAGAGTTTAAAAGAATCATTAGTTTATTAAGTGTTGCAGCACAGACACAGGACAACTTCACTGCAAGACGCTATATTACAGAAATGACCTGCTATGCTTGCTTGCATCTAAAAAACTACAGTGGTTAAACGAAGTTGAGGTGGCACGTAATCTGGAATGTCATATCTTCAAAAGCGAGAAAATTTTGAATTTCAGTAAAATAGCAAATTTACAGTTTTCTTCTTTTTATTCAGACAGCATATCTATATGAAAAATTCGTCTGAGTTTGACCCAATTTCCAGAGATGTTCACAAATAATGTCACTGAGATAGGTTCCCTATAAAATTTGAATTTCAAACTCAAACTCTTTTCTTATTTTAAGCTAGAATTCTTCAAAAATTCTCCAAAAATATATTTTTGACTTCAAAATATAGCATTTCGCTTATGGTGAATCCTGTAGAGAAATCTATTTAACGTCAAGAGATACTCGATTTTATGTATGTTATTTGAGACGAGATGTGTTACCGTTGTTGCCTTCGTCTGCGTACCCTACGAGCAACTGCTTTTGTATATTTAAATACAGTAAGATTATCAGTCGTAGGATACCTTCGAAATTTGGCCCAGGCCTTCTTTGCCTTTTGTATGCCTCGCGACATTCTTCATTCCACCAAGGAAAGCGATACTTAGTCGTTTTTCCAGAACGCTGAGGGACTGTAGTATCAACAGATTTGTAATATTATTTACAGCTGTATCGATGTCACAGCCAGGGCCGATCCTAGGGTGTCGGCCTCCCGCGTGCAAAGACCTAATGTGCCGCCCCTCTAGAGAATTTTTCATATTTTGACTAATATTTAACGTTGACGTTATAAATTCATCTACCTGTATAAGAGTAAAAAGTAAAACATTAATGAAAATGCAAATAAAATTTGAAGTGCAAAACTTTATTTTTTGGCCAGCTAATAGGTTATAATAGCGACAAAATACTTTAACAAAATAATAAACAAACAAACATATTACCTTTGAAATAAAAATAGACATTTTATAATTAGAAATGCAAAACAACAGTATTTACTCAGAAAATATAATCTAATAAAAAAAAGTACTAAAGCATAAATCTAGTGAAACGAAAAGTATATAAATCAGTCCTTCTACAAAGACTACCTAATAATTAACTATAAAATAAGTTTTCTGGCTTTCTGAGAAGCAAATTTGTCAATAATTTCGGTGAAATCAATTTTTTCAGAGATTTCGGATTCAATAGAGATGATGTACAAATCTGAAAACCTTTCTTCTGTCATATTATTTCTCAAGTAATTTTTAATAATTTTTAATTACTGAAACTTCTTTTACCTGAAGCCACAGAAACAGGTAAGGTTAAAAAATTTCTTATTGCTAGAGCAAAATTTGGAAAACAGGGATTGAGTTCATTTTTGACTATAATTTCTAATATCTCAATTGGCTGTTTTTTACCTGGAGAAATGTCTTTGAATGAAGTTATTTCATTAAAGAGTTGTATACCGTCTATATCTTTCACAATACTTCCTTCCTCCTGTACCTGTAACTTAATATCTAAGTCTATGCAGGCTTTCATGAGATCATCATTAGAAATGTTGTGAAACTCATACAGAAAGCAGAATATTGAATGGCACTCAGATAATAAGGTAAATCTTTCATTTATCGAAGAGATCGCGTGATCAAGAATTGCAAAATGGAAAGCAGTCTTGTATTGCTGGAAGGGATTTGAAACTGGTTCATCACTGCCCTCGTAATCAAATAAACGGAACTTTTTCCTGAGCTTCGATATGGGAAATTCGGGATCAATACCTAAATCTCTAGCAAGTGTTGTTGCTGAATCGACAAATATTTTAAAATTATCGTCAGATCTTTTTGAAACTAAATATTTTTTAAGATTATCTAAGCCTTCAATGCATTCTGCGATGTTTAATTTAGGATTTTGAAGCATTTTACTCAATACATCAATTCTTGATAATAAATCATTCCAAATTAAAATTGAACACAAAAATTTAAATGTTTCAAGACTTTTAATTATTGATTCAGCACCCATTTTTGTTTTCGTGTCTCTGGTGGTATCTTCAATTAAAGCATTTAATGCGGTAATAATGTTTTTTAGGTCTTGTTTTAGAGGTCTAATAGCATTGATACGACTTTCCCACCTTGTTTCACTTAATGGTTTTAAAGTTAGACTTTTCACGTGTTTTTTTAGTAAATCCCATCGATATGGGGACGCAGAAAAGAAATTATATACCTCTTGTACCATATCAAAAAGACCAGAAATTTCACCACTGGAGCTGGCAGCGTCATTAACGACAAGATTTAATGTATGAGCCGCACACGGCACGTATAATGCTCTAGGATTGATATCGAGAATCCGTTTCTGAAGCCCTCTATTTTTCCCCTTCATGTTCGATCCATTGTCGTAGCCCTGACCCCGTATATCTTTAACTTCGAGCTGCAGACTATAGGTAATAGCTTCTCTAATGGAAAATTGCACAGACCTTCTTCAGTGGTATTAGTTACTGGAAAAAATCCTAGAAAAAACTCTAAAATATCTATCTTACCATCAGTAGTGTTCACACATCTAATTACAAAAATTATTTATTCTGTGTGGCTAATATCTGGTGTAGAATCGAGAATTATAGTGTAATATTTGGCTTTTTTGACAATGAACGTTATCTCATTACGAATAGATTCGGCTAAAATATTAATTATTTCATTTTGAAAATGCTGCCCTAAGTAGTGTGGAATTCGTGTTTTGTTATCTTTGTATTTACTGACATTATTAAGGTGTTCTGAAATAACTGGATCAAATTTGGCCAACATCTCCACTGCCTTTAAAAAATTACCATTATCTCTATGATACAACTGCGTACTAGTTCCTCTGAATGCCAAATTTTGACTGGCTAAAAATTGTACTACAGCAATCATTCTTTCAATGATGGCGCGCCGTCGCTTTTTCTCTCGATTGTAAACATTTTGTTGTTCCGCGTCAATAGTACATTTTTTTTCCAGCCTCGTCTTTATTTCGCACCACGATCTTATAGAGTTTACGTGTTTTAGAGTGTTTTCATGCTTATTAAGGTAATCCGAACAATGACGCCAATCAGAAAAGCCAGTACTTACAAGTTGTGTTGAACTATCTTTACCAAACAATTTACATGCAAAACAAAAAATACGATTTAGTTTTATGGAATATCAGAGCTACGCGCGATTTATTTTCTCCCCGTTCACTAAAGTTTTGTTATAATATGAACAGCTAAATTTTCTGCCACTCTCATCGACCGGAAATTTAAAATTTGCTACTTGTTTGGGACCATGTTCTACCAATAAATCAATATTTTTTTCGTTAAAATGTTAGGCCAAGAATATTACGTTACCTTTATTTTACTCTTGACAGTAATGCCTAAAAACTAGATAAATTGAAACCCGTTTTAGATGCATTAGTTTCAAAATTTAAATCTGTATACACTCCTGATAACTGATTTAAATCTATATACACTCCAGATTAACTGATAACTATTTTATTCAAGGTAAGTTATTTTTAATACGCTAAAATTTTTAATATTTTGATAAAAGAAAATTTGAAAGAAAAATATACATCAAATAGAAAATAAGAATGTCCTTTATTCCTGAAAATAGTAGAATGCTGTGTTGAGCGGGTGATTTTTAGTGAATTTTTTTCGAGAGTTAGGCTTAGCGCAATAAAATTGCCGTCTCCTGGGAACAGTTCGAAAAAGAAGCGCTTCGTCCTTTGGGCCGCCGCAGTTCCGGAATGCCGCCGTCGCGAAAGGGTTAACTTTGCCGAAATAATTCAGTTCTAATTTACAAAGAGACCGCTAAAATAAAGTTTCTTTTGACCATTGATCTGCGAGCCGCATGCCGACCGTGGTATACATAAATAAGCCGCCGCACAGTGGAACGAAACATCCTTAGGCGTCTCAAAAATATGCCCCTTGGTTATTTGTTTAGATAGAAATTTAAAATTTTGTATCCTTTTCTATGCCGTATTGCCGGCTCTGCCACGAATTTTGCTATCAAATGAAGGATATGTGTAAAGAGTAGACATTAATAGACAATGGACCAACACACTGTGCACTAACATTCTATTTTTCTTAAACTATGGGACTTATTCTGATTTTTCAATAACTATGTAAAATTCAGCATATTTATTCGACTTATTATAAGTTTTAAAAAATTTTGCTTGATTGATAGAACTATATGCGGCCTGCGGCCGCCCCTTGTTTTGGCCGCCCGCGTGCGGTGCACGCGCTGCACACCCGCTAGGATCGGCCCTGGTCACAGCTCTGCACTGCGTCATCAGCTATCACAGCTTGGGAAGTAAATGTCAACCAATCAGCTCTCGAAAAGATATATCGCGATGGTTTCACAGATGATCTGATTTGACTGTTAGAGGGAACAATGGGAAAATAGTCGCTATTGTGTAGATCTTTGTCGACTAAAAAGGACCAGTGCGGAAGGACTGGTGGGGAACATAAAGCAAGATCGATAGAGTGGAATGTCTTGCTTGGTTGATGAAAGTAGGAGGTATGTTCATTGCTATTTAATAGGCACAGTCTATGATTACTAATACACTTTTCGATTTGCTGTCCTCTGGGATTCATGACAGAATTACCCCAAAGAGGGTTGTGACCATTAAAGTCACCCAATATAACGAAGGGCGGAGGTAGTGGCCCATCAAATCATCAAGTTCCTCGTGATCAATATTATCATTTGGCGGAATATAAATACAGCATACTGTAATCAATATCTTAATATGGATACGAGCAGCAACAGCTTGTAAGTTAGTGGTAAGTTGGTGGGTAGGATAGTCTTGGGAAATTAGCAAGGTTACTCCCCCCAGAAACCCTGCTGTTTTGATTAAAATCTTTGCGAATGCAAGTAAAATGTTTTAAAATCTAACTATAGCATAATTTTTAAAAAGTTTCTTGATGACAGACACAAATGGGATGGTAAGTATTAATTAAGGATTTAACCTCAATCAACTTGGTCTGCAAACCACGGCAGTTCCAAGAAACCAAAGAAGCCATTATGTAGGTTTTTTTCTTTTTTTGGTGAACGAGAACTGTTCACCCTAGCTAGACCTATTGGACGAAGGTGGCAACACATCCGTCAACATTGTTTCGTCGTCCAAAACACAAAGTTGTACTGCATCATCAATAATGGCATCCTTTTTTGCATCTATTCTTTTTAAGTATTTTCTAGGTGCAAGTTCGTTATTCTCATTTTTTAATTTTGATTTTTAGTTGAATTTTTTTTGTTCACTGTAGTATATGTTTCATTATCCCCACTGGTACTTGGTTTATTTGGCTGTGAAAACTCTGGTCTAAAAGTTGCTAAGGGTATGGCAGATTTAGGTTTAAATTGAGTACTTGATGGATTAGTAGAATTTGGACTATCTTCGGGCACAGAGATAGGTTAGGTTTGTGTAACAATAGATCTTTTCTCACATTGCGTGGCAACAGAAATTGAGGATTCAGTGGCTACTGTGGCATTGGATACACCTTTAGGTGTACGTGCTGTTACTATTTTACGTGCTTCAGGGAAAGAAATATTATTATTGATTTTAACAGTTTGTATTTTTTTTTATCTTCCATTTAGGGCATGATCGAGCATATGATGGGTGTTCACCATCACAATTAACACATTGAAAATTTTTTGCACAATTTTCAGATTCATGTCCAGGCTTTTAGCACACCAGGCACATGTTTCATATTTCCCTCGGCATGAATTTTTAGAATGTCCATATCTTTGGTACTTAAAGCACCTTAATGGATTTGGAACGAAAGGACGGATTTTGCACATCAGATAGACTGCTTTAATGGTTTTCGGTAAATCTGGCGAGTTAAAGGTAAATATGAGGTGTTTGGTAAGACTTTCCCCTCTCTACGAATGTTGATACGTCTTACAGAGCACATATTTTGGTCAATTAAATTGTTCAAAATTTCTTCCTCACTGTCATAAATGAGATCTGATTCGGAAATTACACCTCTAGAATAGTTCAGTGACATATGTATGTTTACTGTAATCTTGAAACTTCCAATATGGGTCATTTTCATTATGTTTGCTGCTTGAGCATTTGTGGTAACTTGGACCAAAAGGTCACCGGATCTTAGTTTTCTAACATTTTTTGCATCACCTACATAGGCAGCTATACTTTTTTGAATTAAAAATGGTGAAACATTTGCAAAAGTTCCTTCAGACTTCTTTACAATGAAATATCTAGCTTTTGAGGTGTTACATGATGTTACACAACTTTGTCCCATACCTCTGGGAGTCGCATCTTTTGGCTTTGAGGATTCAGAGATCTCAACCCTCTCAGCCCAATCCATATGGGATATATTTGGCAGAACAGCATTGTTCTCATGTGAACAAGACCATGAAGAACCCGAGACAAAAAGCAATCTCAAATTCTCCATGCTTGTAACCACTCATAAAAAAAACCACGGTTTACTTCCAGATCGATCAGAGCCTCCGCCAGGCTCCGTCTCCCACACTTTTCTAACGTGCCAAGTGTAAGCGCCGGAGTCATTCGCAAAGCCAGATGATGGAGAGCGGGCCATAACGTGCAACTGGTGCACAGGGCCCATGGACCAGCAAGGATCCATGGAGGATTCCTCGATATGAAACACTCTCCACCATCCAACCAACGTAACCAAGGGACTCACCTCTGGAACCGTTTACTGCAAACGTTTCTTAAAAGCTAAACTACTGATGCATTCAGCTTTACCCCTTTCGCATCACACCCACATGAACCCATTCCCGAGCCCAAACGGTGTACCTTCCGGCAGAGCCCGAAGAGTGGTACTAGGGCCCATAGAGCAGATCTGATGTTTACTAAGAGCTCGGCATTGATGACACCAGCAGCTGAGAGGGACTAGAAACACAAAAGGGGAAGGAAAGAAAAAAGAAGGGGAAAGGAGGATAGACAAAAAAAAGCAGGAAAAAGAAGGAGAGAGAAAGAAAAAAGGAAAGAAAAGCATTGCTAAGTTACCTCGGGATTGCAACGCCCGTATTCACTGGAAGAAGTGAACCCCTGAGGGGTAAAGTAAATGAAATTGACAGTGCTTATATGATGTTTTACAGGACGCAAACTTGCCAAAATTTTAAGAAAGAGCAACATAGTGCAGACGATTTATCGCTGCCGAGTTGGGAGATTGTTTGAATTTTATTAGAAAAAATATATATATATTTAATATAAAAATATATTAAAAAATTTACTTTGCAAAGTTCACTTCGACGATAAGAGCTTGCCATTTCAACCCGGTAGCTCAACGATAGAGCGGAGATCCCGGGTTCGATTCCCGGTTGGGACAGCAAAGCTCTTTACAATGGCGCCAGAAATGAATCAACCCTGTAGATGAGTGCAAAGAGGTCTAAAAGTGACCCTAGTACGTCTCACACGGATTCAGTGGACAGCGCCGATTTCAAATGGAGAGGATAACGACGACGCAGGACACTAACCTGGGTAAAACGAGTAGTCGCAGGAGGCTAACCCGAGGCAAAAAATAGAGGGAGGTGGTCAGTCAGATTGCCCATTGACCGCCAATCTAATATGAAAGGGAGGAGAATACAGAGTCCACTTCAATGATAAGAGCTTGCTATTTCGTCCCAGTAGCTCAACGGTAGAGCGGAGATCCCGGGTTCGATTCCCGATTGGGACAGCGAGGCTCTATTTTCAAATGAATTTTTTAAAAATCATTAAAAAGAATTTGAACATTCAATTGAGAAAGGCCCCTAGAATTATTGAGTTGGCGTTAACCAAGCCCCTAAAATCTCTCACGGGTTCCAGAAAGTATTTAAAGACCGCCCTGTACCCCCAAAGTGCAATGCAGCCAATGTTGGATAAATTCATTGCCCACAGTGCTATTTTAAACGTCTCATTTTAGAACTTGGTATTTTCAATCTCTACTGGATAGTGTCATCTCTACCAGTATAGTCTAGTCTAATCTAGAAAACTCACCATCAACAGAAAACAAGAAACATCAATCACGCATAAAGCATTGCAATGCAACTGCAATGCAATTTCCAACTGCAATGCAATTTTATTTAAATATCTCTAAAATACGATGCATTCCTCGGTAATATTTTTATAATTATCACAATACTACATTCATTTATTATATTTGAAAACTTGAAACTTCATCGAAAAAATGAACTTTATTCAAATGACGTCATTGAAATATAAATTGGCTGGTTTAAACATCTCTAAAATGCGATACGTTCAGCGTAATATTTTTAAATTATAACAATAGTACAATAATTTATTATATTTGAAAACTTCATCGAAAACAAATGAACTTTATTCAAATGACGTCATCGAAATGTAAATCGCCTGGCTCTCTATATAAAAGCAGCATTTCAATCATAATCATTTTCCCATTCATTTCATTCATCACAATACTATAATAATTTATTTTATGTAGAAACTTAAAACCATGGAGGTACAAGTCATTAAACTCTATGCTTACAACTTCATCGAAAAAATCGTCTGCTTCTCCATGTAAAGTCAATGAATGTTTCATTCGTATCAGCTATAGTGCAGACTCTAGAGGTAAATAATTTTGCGTTAAAGAAATGTAGCAATTCTTATACAACTCATCCTACATCTTTTGGTGTTCACATTCTCCATAAGTGAAAATTAGGCTTCGTTGTAGAAATAATCAAAGTTTGGTGATCATTTAAACTCTAATATATTATAATTGCGTTGTTTCAGTATGTAGATGCACAGAATTTAAGCAAAAATAAAGCGGTTTTAGGACGGATACAACACTCAATAAGAATTAAAAAGACCTTTAAAAATCACGAATTTGATACAAGATGGATGCCCTATTTTATTTTCAAGTGGGTTACGTGATCTCTTCATATAAAAGGTGTCATTAATATTTTAATTTTTATTTAAAAAACTACTGAATATATTTTGCTGAAATTTCTGTTATATATATTATGGGATCATTTAAATATTTCCTAAAGTTTTCGAAGCAATTTGTGAATTTTAAATCTGCTTAGAAAATATTTGAAAAATGAGTTCCCATAGGGTTCATGTATTTCATTTTTTGAACCAGGGTTCCATCCAAAACTAATTGGGGGACATTATTGATTTATATTCCCATAGGACCCATAGACTGTCTGAACAACATACTAAAATTTCACTTTGATAAAGTTATTTTTACGGCAGTGATCGTGCTGACGGACAGACAGACAGATAGAATGAACCAAGTCATAAACACTTTTCAACTATGTTGTAAAGTGTTAAAAATGACCTATCTGCCCTGGCCATACCGCATTCCCCATTCTCTGCTTAATTCTCTATTATTTTATGTGGTAACAGGAGGGGAAGACTTTGTCGCATTTCGTAAAAAGACGTAAAAGCGTAAGTAATTCGAAGAATATAGAATAAAAATATGTGCTCGTGGAGGGGCTGATTAATGCACGTTCCACAGGGTCCGTGGCATTATGGAATATAAATTTACCATTATGGCCTGAAACTTCCAAATGTTTTAAAAATAAACGAGAATGTCAGTAAGAACATTTAAGCGAAATTATTCAGTATCACATCTGTCTGAGCATGCGCGAGAACGCTGCCCGTCGCGTCGATCTAGATCACGTGACGCAGCGGAGGACTTTGTGTTTGCAGAACTTTAACAGCTTTCAAACGACGAGGTTGTCTCCTCAAGCGGGAACCTCACCCCATATTATAGTTTTGCTGGATTTATTCCTGAAAATACATTCCTCAAGCAATGCAGATCTTCCTTGTCAAGTTTTTAAACAAAACGTAAAAAGCAGTGGCGGCTCGTGAGCGCCCTGTAGAGGGAGGCGCTCATCTCTGTCTATGCATCCCGCAGTTTGTGCCAACTCCGTCGTTTGGACTTCGAGTTGGTTCCCGCATCACCTCGAGACATGATTATTCTACTTGCGCTGGTATTTCCTTGAAATGAATAATAAGGAAATTATTTCAATACGTTTCGAAATAAATTGGTGTCTAATACTCTCAGTCGTATGCGTGTGCAGTATTTTTTAGGATGAGCGCAAATGTTTTTACACACAAAATGCACAGCCAACGGCCGTACCGTGCTGAAAACACCGGTTCTCGTTAGATCACCGAAGTCAAGCAGCATCGGGCGCGGTTAGTACTTGGTGGGTGACCACCTCGGAACACCGCGTGCTGTTGGCCATCTCGGGTGCGGTATCCCCGTGGTTTGCGCGCTAGATTTGCACGCTACCACAAATTCCGCCGTGTTCATGCGGAGTACGATCACGTTAAACATGTGGGTCCGTAAGTCCTTCCGAGAGGTTGGTGGTAGGGGAAGGAGGGTACGGTCCCTGTGGATGCCTCCCCCACTGGGTTCCGGTCTAAATTGGGTGGCACTTCCCGGCCGTCCATACGGTTACCTTACACCTTTCTGGTAGGTCGGACGGTCTGGGTCTCAACAACAACACAAAATGCACACAATTTTTCTCATGTACACTCTATGGCTAACAGTTTTGAACCTGATCGTCCTTGTGACCCAAACAGTAACATAATTAGAGAGCGAAAACCAACTATATCTACGGCCGTTTACATGCAGAAACAAAGGAACTATTTTTAATACAAGAATTAATTTGGGATTTACGGAAAATTCTTATGCTTTATGCTTATCTCTATTCGTCTTTAAGCTGATACTAGCGAGTTCTGCCTGCTAGCAGTCACTATATATAGCAATCAGTTTTTATAACAATATGTAGTTAGCTCGTTGCGCGGCTGCAACAAAAGTGGATCAAAGTTTAGAGTCAGCAAGCAGATCGAGTGGGTCCATTGTAGAGTAGAAAATGCGGTGTGGAAATTGCATCAAAATCGGAGCAAAAGTCACTGAAATAGATAAAAATGAAAATATGAAAAAGAGGAGGGTCTCCCCTCTTCCACCACGGTGGTTTCATATTGCATAATAACAGACGATATTTGTGTGTCGATGTGTGTGTAAGGTCTGTAGCGGAAAATGTAGACATCGTACGGCCTTGAAATGTCGTACACGGATATTTCAGGAACCAAGGCGATGCAATTTTTGTAAATCCTAAATATGAAATTGAGGTTACTTAAAGTAAAAGTTATGCTGATGGGGTTGACATAATAAGGTTATATATCTAAGTGATTGCCACCAGCAAAATCTAAATCGCTCAATTAGAATGAGAAATAATAAATTTGGGGGGGGGGGGGCTAACCGAACTGAAAGTTACGCCCAGGGAGATGACACAATAAATATGTATATCCAGTTCACATATACAAATGGTGCCGGGACTATAGCCACCAGTGGAATCAAAATCGCTCAATTAGGAACCGAGATGTGAAATTAGAGGGGGACTACTTAAAGTAAATGTTGCTCCCAGGGGATTGATACGAAATAGATTTATATTCAAATGGTACAAAGATTGTAGCTACCAGAACATTCAAAATCGCTTAATTTAGGAACCGATATGTAAAACCGTGCGGGCTAGTTAAACTAAAAGTGACGCTCAGGGGGGTTGAATAAAAAAATATGCATGTCCAGGCGATACACGTATAGATAGTGCAGAGACTATAGCCACCAGTAGATTCAAAATCGCATAATTAGAAGCGAGATGAGAAATTTTAGGACTACCTCAAGTAAAATTTACGCCTAGGGAGTATCGCAATATTGGTCTTCAATGAAATTAGAAGCAAAACCAGGGGGATTGAGTAGTGGCCGGTGTAGGGGGGGGGGGGAGATTTTAAGGAAAACAACGTCAGATCAAAGAATCAAGTATCTGGTTGAAAATTGTTTTTTAACATTCTTTAACAAATATTTATAATTTTTTCAATCTTTAATGTTAAATAGCTGAAAAAGTAAGACAGCTGAGTAAGTCAAGAGACCCACCCCTCAGACAACACATTTCTGAAAGTGTCACTAAAAATATCCAGGGGTATGCCACAAGTTCAATTCTCGTGGCTTTTAAACAATTAAGAGGTCAAACGCATTTAAATTCGTCACAAACAAAGCATAGAACTACCCTAAATCAGAAATGATCCCCTTTCCGAAGGACAGAACCACCCTACATCAGAAATGACCCCCCCCCTCCCTCCCCACCGGACGCTTATGGAGCAAAACAGTTTCAGTAATACGGATGGGTGGTCAAAACTACACTGAGTGCCCCAAACAATGAATGCATGTTCCTACCGAAGGCGAAGAACAGAAACCTCCAAAATACCACAAATAACCACCACTTATTCAATTAAGTAAAAAGCACAAAATATGTATCGAAACATTTTTTGAATTTCTATTTTCTGTATCTAATACTAAACTATTTCGCCATGAACCAAAACTGAAAGAACTAGGTCAATAGAATCAGTAAAATACATCAGAATTACATAAATACAGTAATTTATTTTCAAATATTTATTTAAACATCGAAATTTATTATTTTAAAAAGAAGCGACAGAGAAAATACACATTTATCAAGAAAAATTCGAGGCCAAATTAGCGATACTTATCTAATTCGAGTCAGTCGCTCACAGTATTCGTTTCTTCTTGGCGACGAGCCGCCGAAACTGCCGCGGCTCACATCGGATTGAAATATTACAATGTCTGTTTTTTCAACTCTTAATTTCTATTGCCGTTATATTAACATACCGTTCATTCTATCGGCCAGAGGCGATAAAGGGACGAGGCCTCATTCAAAATCCCTCGTCTATCCCTGTAATGCAGTATTTTCCCCTATAAACTGAATATGGTATGAACACAGCATAAGAGACACTTTTAAAGTTTTAGTGCTGCCATCTAGTGACAATTTCATCACTTATTTCCAATAATTCGAATTTCAGTTAAAATAAAATTCAGATAATTTCCTTAAAAATTGTAATTAACCTATATAACTAAAATAATTTGAAGTGCTTGATCAAGGGGGTCCGCGCGGCCCCGCGGCCCCTCTGAATAGCCGCCCCTGTTAAAAAGACAAGGTGGTTCGTTACTATTATACAAAATTCGCCAACATCAAAGTTAATGTTGTATGATCCACATTCCCAGTATGTTATTTATCTTAAACATTTATGTACTTTTGACGGTATAAGTAAATATTTAAACTTTTTGAAGGGACCATTTACTGTAAGTCAGGCCCATTTACTGTAAGTCAGGCCCATTTACTGTAAGTCAGGCCCATGTACTGTATGTCAAGCCCTACCAACATGGGTTCTGTTCTGTTTAGAACGGGCGATTGTACTTAGAAAGGACTCTGTAACACTGAATCTTTAAGAGTCACATTACTACTGAAGATAAAAATCATGCTGCCGAATCATAAAATGTATTGATCATCTTAAATTTTTTTCCGTAATGGCCAGGCACTAGACTCTTAGTCAATCGCCCTAAATTCGGCCGGAATCGTGAACCATTTCGCCGTCCTGGAACGTTGCCCCAGGCACACCAGAGGGGGGGGGCGGAACACACTGCACCAACATCACACAACATCCATGCCTTATGTGGGACTCGAACCCACAACGTGGCAGCCGATCGATCGCTTGGAAACGCTCTCCTTGACCGTTCGGCCACCACGCCGACTCATCTTAAATTGAGAGGGTTCAATTTATTCTCAGTAGAGTAAAAAAATTGGATTTCAACTCTGGAAGGGTGTCACTGGAAATGGATCTATTTAAATGTGTCATTCTAATGGCAATTGTGTTTTTACTCATATTACTTTCCTTATATACATTTAATGTATAAGGAAAGTATTGGGATGGGGTCGAACATTCGAATTCGAGTTTTCGACGGAAGAGCACGTTTCAAGCATCCTTGAACACGAATTAGACGTTTTTGAGGTGATGTCTGTGTGCGTGAAAGTATGTGTCTGTGTGTGAAAGTATGTGCGTGTTTGTGTCAATAAGTCTGTGAAGACGATAACTCAGGAACAAATGGAGCGATTCGAATGAAAGTGGGTACAAAAATCACAATCCGTGAATACTGGAAGCCTATTGTTTTTAAACACATTCGAATGTTCAGAACCCCCTAAATTTTCGAGTGAAATTTTGAAAAAGATCATCCAAAAATCAAAACATTTAATAAAGTTACGCAAATAGACATTTCTTATGTCATTTTTCCTTAGAAAACGATTGACATAAACTTTAAAACGCTATCATGAACCGTTCTCGAGATATTGCCCATTTTTCATGTAAATGTATCAAAAAATCCTATAAATTAAAAAAATATATTAACTGTCGAGAAACATGTTCACTTTTCATATGTAAAATCATGCGATCCATGGGGTAACGTCATTCTCGTAGATCTAGCTCGTTCCCTTCATGAGAAAAGATACTTTGTGTCATATTTTTGTATTTGAACGGCAATAGTCATTTATCTGCTATAAGAATAATTTATTTCTCCGTCCATAACGCTTGGCGAGATTTTGGCGAAATTTCGCCCACTTGGCTACTTTTAAAATGTTACCAAATGAACGAAAATCTCGCCCAATGGATAAAAATGACACTCAATCCATGAAAATGACGACTCATTGACGAAAATTTAATATCTTGGGAAGAGCATAAGTATCTACTATAAGAAAAACCTATATTTTTCACTGTAAAAGTAGTCAATTCATTGCATTCTATGAGGGAAGTCATGTGGTGCTCACATGAGATTTTTTTGTTTTACTGTGTTGTTCTTCTTTGTCATCGGAGGCGTATGAAAACCTTTCGCAAAGTGTCCGTCCAGACTATTGAAGGAGGAGCAGCGATTCAAGTGGTCTAAAAATAAAATTGAATCCACTGTCATCTCTCAGAAAGTTGTTGTAACATATCTTGCATCCCCAACCGGAAAGGATTTTATCACTCTTTTTTAGCTCTACCGTTGAGCGTTTGGGACGAAATGACAAGCTGTTATCGTCAAAGTGCAAACAGTTCTCAACGTCCGACGTGTTTAACACATGGAAAAACCAAACAGAGGAACAGACTGGCTGTTGTCTGAGGAAGAAGTTTCATTTCCGTTTGACGAGGATCCACTTATCAAAGATGATTACAATTATTACGTATTAGCCGCCTTTGACGACCAGCTTGATCGCTACGCTTGAAAATTCTGACCGTGGCAAACTCGCTGGCGCGATCTACCATAAAGGTGTAAGGTAACTATTTGGGAGGCCAGGAAGTGCCACCCAATTTAGATTGGAACCCTGTGGGGGAGGAATCCACGGGGACTGTAGCCTCCTTCCCCTACCACCAACTTGTCGGAAGGACTTACGGACCCACATGTTTAACGTGATCGTGCTCCGCGTGAACACAGCGGCAATTTTAGTAGTGGCCTGAATCGAACCCGGGCCTACCGAATGCAATTCCATCGCGCTAACCACTGGGCTACCCGTGACAATCTCCATCTGGGCTACCCGTGGCAATTCGCCCTCCGCGACAATCTCCATAACTTTCTTTTTATTCACCCAGTTTAGACCGAAACCCAGTGGGAGAGGTATCCACAGGGACTGTACCCATCAACCTGTCGGAAGGGCATACGGACCCACATGTTTAACGTGATCGTACTCCACCTGAACACGGCGGCAGTTTTGGCAGTGGCGAGAATCGAACCCGGGCCGACCGAGTGCAATTCTCACTCGCTAACCACTGGGCTACCGCGCCCTCCGCGACAATCTCCATAACTTTCTTTTTATTCACCCAGTTTAGACCGAAACCCAGTGGGAGAGGTATCCACAGGGACTGTACCCATCAACCTGTCGGAAGGGCATACGGACCCACATGTTTAACGTGATCGTACTCCACCTGAACACGGCGGCAGTTTTGGCAGTGGCGAGAATCGAACCCGGGCCGACCGAGTGCAATTCTCACTCGCTAACCACTGGGCTACCGCGCCCTCCGCGACAATCTCCATAACTTTCTTTTTATTCACCCAGTTTAGACCGAAACCCAGTGGGAGAGGTATCCACAGGGACTGTACCCATCAACCTGTCGGAAGGGCATACGGACCCACATGTTTAACGTGATCGTACTCCACCTGAACACGGCGGCAGTTTTGGCAGTGGCGAGAATCGAACCCGGGCCGACCGAGTGCAATTCTCACTCGCTAACCACTGGGCTACCGCGCCCTCCGCGACAATCTCCATAACTTGCTTTTTATTCACCCAGTTTAGACCGAAACCCAGTGGGAGAGGTATCCACAGGGACTGTACCCATCAACCTGTCGGAAGGGCATACGGACCCACATGTTTAACGTGATCGTACTCCACCTGAACACGGCGGCAGTTTTGGCAGTGGCGAGAATCGAACCCGGGCCGACCGAGTGCAATTCTCACTCGCTAACCACTGGGCTACCGCGCCCTCCGCGACAATCTCCATAACTTTCTTTTTATTCACCCAGTTTAGACCGAAACCCAGTGGGAGAGGTATCCACAGGGACTGTACCCATCAACCTGTCGGAAGGGCATACGGACCCACATGTTTAACGTGATCGTACTCCACCTGAACACGGCGGCAGTTTTGGCAGTGGCGAGAATCGAACCCGGGCCGACCGAGTGCAATTCTCACTCGCTAACCACTGGGCTACCGCGCCCTCCGCGACAATCTCCATAACTTTCTTTTTATTCACCCAGTTTAGACCGAAACCCAGTGGGAGAGGTATCCACAGGGACTGTACCCATCAACCTGTCGGAAGGGCATACGGACCCACATGTTTAACGTGATCGTACTCCACCTGAACACGGCGGCAGTTTTGGCAGTGGCGAGAATCGAACCCGGGCCGACCGAGTGCAATTCTCACTCGCTAACCACTGGGCTACCGCGCCCTCCGCGACAATCTCCATAACTTTCTTTTTATTCACCCAGTTTAGACCGAAACCCAGTGGGAGAGGTATCCACAGGGACTGTACCCATCAACCTGTCGGAAGGGCATACGGACCCACATGTTTAACGTGATCGTACTCCACCTGAACACGGCGGCAGTTTTGGCAGTGGCGAGAATCGAACCCGGGCCGACCGAGTGCAATTCTCACTCGCTAACCACTGGGCTACCGCGCCCTCCGCGACAATCTCCATAACTTTCTTTTTATTCACCCAGTTTAGACCGAAACCCAGTGGGAGAGGTATCCACAGGGACTGTACCCATCAACCTGTCGGAAGGGCATACGGACCCACATGTTTAACGTGATCGTACTCCACCTGAACACGGCGGCAGTTTTGGCAGTGGCGAGAATCGAACCCGGGCCGACCGAGTGCAATTCTCACTCGCTAACCACTGGGCTACCGCGCCCTCCGCGACAATCTCCATAACTTTCTTTTTATTCACCCAGTTTAGACCGAAACCCAGTGGGAGAGGTATCCACAGGGACTGTACCCATCAACCTGTCGGAAGGGCATACGGACCCACATGTTTAACGTGATCGTACTCCACCTGAACACGGCGGCAGTTTTGGCAGTGGCGAGAATCGAACCCGGGCCGACCGAGTGCAATTCTCACTCGCTAACCACTGGGCTACCGCGCCCTCCGCGACAATCTCCATAACTTTCTTTTTATTCACCCAGTTTAGACCGAAACCCAGTGGGAGAGGTATCCACAGGGACTGTACCCATCAACCTGTCGGAAGGGCATACGGACCCACATGTTTAACGTGATCGTACTCCACCTGAACACGGCGGCAGTTTTGGCAGTGGCGAGAATCGAACCCGGGGCGACCGAGTGCAATTCTCACTCGCTAACCACTGGGCTACCGCGCCCTCCGCGACAATCTCCATAACTTGCTTTTTATTCACCCAGTTTAGACCGAAACCCAGTGGGAGAGGTATCCACAGGGACTGTACCCATCAACCTGTCGGAAGGGCATACGGACCCACATGTTTAACGTGATCGTACTCCACCTGAACACGGCGGCAGTTTTGGCAGTGGCGAGAATCGAACCCGGGCCGACCGAGTGCAATTCTCACTCGCTAACCACTGGGCTACCGCGCCCTCCGCGACAATCTCCATAACTTGCTTTTTATTCACCCAGTTTAGACCGAAACCCAGTGGGAGAGGTATCCACAGGGACTGTACCCATCAACCTGTCGGAAGGGCATACGGACCCACATGTTTAACGTGATCGTACTCCACCTGAACACGGCGGCAGTTTTGGCAGTGGCGAGAATCGAACCCGGGCCGACCGAGTGCAATTCTCACTCGCTAACCACTGGGCTACCGCGCCCTCCGCGACAATCTCCATAACTTGCTTTTTATTCACCCAGTTTAGACCGAAACCCAGTGGGAGAGGTATCCACAGGGACTGTACCCATCAACCTGTCGGAAGGGCATACGGACCCACATGTTTAACGTGATCGTACTCCACCTGAACACGGCGGCAGTTTTGGCAGTGGCGAGAATCGAACCCGGGCCGACCGAGTGCAATTCTCACTCGCTAACCACTGGGCTACCGCGCCCTCCGCGACAATCTCCATAACTTGCTTTTTATTCACCCAGTTTAGACCGAAACCCAGTGGGAGAGGTATCCACAGGGACTGTACCCATCAACCTGTCGGAAGGGCATACGGACCCACATGTTTAACGTGATCGTACTCCACCTGAACACGGCGGCAGTTTTGGCAGTGGCGAGAATCGAACCCGGGCCGACCGAGTGCAATTCTCACTCGCTAACCACTGGGCTACCGCGCCCTCCGCGACAATCTCCATAACTTGCTTTTTATTCACCCAGTTTAGACCGAAACCCAGTGGGAGAGGTATCCACAGGGACTGTACCCATCAACCTGTCGGAAGGGCATACGGACCCACATGTTTAACGTGATCGTACTCCACCTGAACACGGCGGCAGTTTTGGCAGTGGCGAGAATCGAACCCGGGCCGACCGAGTGCAATTCTCACTCGCTAACCACTGGGCTACCGCGCCCTCCGCGACAATCTCCATAACTTGCTTTTTATTCACCCAGTTTAGACCGAAACCCAGTGGGAGAGGTATCCACAGGGACTGTACCCATCAACCTGTCGGAAGGGCATACGGACCCACATGTTTAACGTGATCGTACTCCACCTGAACACGGCGGCAGTTTTGGCAGTGGCGAGAATCGAACCCGGGCCGACCGAGTGCAATTCTCACTCGCTAACCACTGGGCTACCGCGCCCTCCGCGACAATCTCCATAACTTGCTTTTTATTCACCCAGTTTAGACCGAAACCCAGTGGGAGAGGTATCCACAGGGACTGTACCCATCAACCTGTCGGAAGGGCATACGGACCCACATGTTTAACGTGATCGTACTCCACCTGAACACGGCGGCAGTTTTGGCAGTGGCGAGAATCGAACCCGGGCCGACCGAGTGCAATTCTCACTCGCTAACCACTGGGCTACCGCGCCCTCCGCGACAATCTCCATAACTTGCTTTTTATTCACCCAGTTTAGACCGAAACCCAGTGGGAGAGGTATCCACAGGGACTGTACCCATCAACCTGTCGGAAGGGCATACGGACCCACATGTTTAACGTGATCGTACTCCACCTGAACACGGCGGCAGTTTTGGCAGTGGCGAGAATCGAACCCGGGCCGACCGAGTGCAATTCTCACTCGCTAACCACTGGGCTACCGCGCCCTCCGCGACAATCTCCATAACTTGCTTTTTATTCACCCAGTTTAGACCGAAACCCAGTGGGAGAGGTATCCACAGGGACTGTACCCATCAACCTGTCGGAAGGGCATACGGACCCACATGTTTAACGTGATCGTACTCCACCTGAACACGGCGGCAGTTTTGGCAGTGGCGAGAATCGAACCCGGGCCGACCGAGTGCAATTCTCACTCGCTAACCACTGGGCTACCGCGCCCTCCGCGACAATCTCCATAACTTGCTTTTTATTCACCCAGTTTAGACCGAAACCCAGTGGGAGAGGTATCCACAGGGACTGTACCCATCAACCTGTCGGAAGGGCATACGGACCCACATGTTTAACGTGATCGTACTCCACCTGAACACGGCGGCAGTTTTGGCAGTGGCGAGAATCGAACCCGGGCCGACCGAGTGCAATTCTCACTCGCTAACCACTGGGCTACCGCGCCCTCCGCGACAATCTCCATAACTTGCTTTTTATTCACCCAGTTTAGACCGAAACCCAGTGGGAGAGGTATCCACAGGGACTGTACCCATCAACCTGTCGGAAGGGCATACGGACCCACATGTTTAACGTGATCGTACTCCACCTGAACACGGCGGCAGTTTTGGCAGTGGCGAGAATCGAACCCGGGCCGACCGAGTGCAATTCTCACTCGCTAACCACTGGGCTACCGCGCCCTCCGCGACAATCTCCATAACTTGCTTTTTATTCACCCAGTTTAGACCGAAACCCAGTGGGAGAGGTATCCACAGGGACTGTACCCATCAACCTGTCGGAAGGGCATACGGACCCACATGTTTAACGTGATCGTACTCCACCTGAACACGGCGGCAGTTTTGGCAGTGGCGAGAATCGAACCCGGGCCGACCGAGTGCAATTCTCACTCGCTAACCACTGGGCTACCGCGCCCTCCGCGACAATCTCCATAACTTGCTTTTTATTCACCCAGTTTAGACCGAAACCCAGTGGGAGAGGTATCCACAGGGACTGTACCCATCAACCTGTCGGAAGGGCATACGGACCCACATGTTTAACGTGATCGTACTCCACCTGAACACGGCGGCAGTTTTGGCAGTGGCGAGAATCGAACCCGGGCCGACCGAGTGCAATTCTCACTCGCTAACCACTGGGCTACCGCGCCCTCCGCGACAATCTCCATAACTTGCTTTTTATTCACCCAGTTTAGACCGAAACCCAGTGGGAGAGGTATCCACAGGGACTGTACCCATCAACCTGTCGGAAGGGCATACGGACCCACATGTTTAACGTGATCGTACTCCACCTGAACACGGCGGCAGTTTTGGCAGTGGCGAGAATCGAACCCGGGCCGACCGAGTGCAATTCTCACTCGCTAACCACTGGGCTACCGCGCCCTCCGCGACAATCTCCATAACTTTCTTTTTATTCACCCAGTTTAGACCGAAACCCAGTGGGAGAGGTATCCACAGGGACTGTACCCATCAACCTGTCGGAAGGGCATACGGACCCACATGTTTAACGTGATCGTACTCCACCTGAACACGGCGGCAGTTTTGGCAGTGGCGAGAATCGAACCCGGGCCGACCGAGTGCAATTCTCACTCGCTAACCACTGGGCTACCGCGCCCTCCGCGACAATCTCCATAACTTTCTTTTTATTCACCCAGTTTAGACCGAAACCCAGTGGGAGAGGTATCCACAGGGACTGTACCCATCAACCTGTCGGAAGGGCATACGGACCCACATGTTTAACGTGATCGTACTCCACCTGAACACGGCGGCAGTTTTGGCAGTGGCGAGAATCGAACCCGGGCCGACCGAGTGCAATTCTCACTCGCTAACCACTGGGCTACCGCGCCCTCCGCGACAATCTCCATAACTTTCTTTTTATTCACCCAGTTTAGACCGAAACCCAGTGGGAGAGGTATCCACAGGGACTGTACCCATCAACCTGTCGGAAGGGCATACGGACCCACATGTTTAACGTGATCGTACTCCACCTGAACACGGCGGCAGTTTTGGCAGTGGCGAGAATCGAACCCGGGCCGACCGAGTGCAATTCTCACTCGCTAACCACTGGGCTACCGCGCCCTCCGCGACAATCTCCATAACTTTCTTTTTATTCACCCAGTTTAGACCGAAACCCAGTGGGAGAGGTATCCACAGGGACTGTACCCATCAACCTGTCGGAAGGGCATACGGACCCACATGTTTAACGTGATCGTACTCCACCTGAACACGGCGGCAGTTTTGGCAGTGGCGAGAATCGAACCCGGGCCGACCGAGTGCAATTCTCACTCGCTAACCACTGGGCTACCGCGCCCTCCGCGACAATCTCCATAACTTTCTTTTTATTCACCCAGTTTAGACCGAAACCCAGTGGGAGAGGTATCCACAGGGACTGTACCCATCAACCTGTCGGAAGGGCATACGGACCCACATGTTTAACGTGATCGTACTCCACCTGAACACGGCGGCAGTTTTGGCAGTGGCGAGAATCGAACCCGGGCCGACCGAGTGCAATTCTCACTCGCTAACCACTGGGCTACCGCGCCCTCCGCGACAATCTCCATAACTTTCTTTTTATTCACCCAGTTTAGACCGAAACCCAGTGGGAGAGGTATCCACAGGGACTGTACCCATCAACCTGTCGGAAGGGCATACGGACCCACATGTTTAACGTGATCGTACTCCACCTGAACACGGCGGCAGTTTTGGCAGTGGCGAGAATCGAACCCGGGCCGACCGAGTGCAATTCTCACTCGCTAACCACTGGGCTACCGCGCCCTCCGCGACAATCTCCATAACTTGCTTTTTATTCACCCAGTTTAGACCGAAACCCAGTGGGAGAGGTATCCACAGGGACTGTACCCATCAACCTGTCGGAAGGGCATACGGACCCACATGTTTAACGTGATCGTACTCCACCTGAACACGGCGGCAGTTTTGGCAGTGGCGAGAATCGAACCCGGGCCGACCGAGTGCAATTCTCACTCGCTAACCACTGGGCTACCGCGCCCTCCGCGACAATCTCCATAACTTGCTTTTTATTCACCCAGTTTAGACCGAAACCCAGTGGGAGAGGTATCCACAGGGACTGTACCCATCAACCTGTCGGAAGGGCATACGGACCCACATGTTTAACGTGATCGTACTCCACCTGAACACGGCGGCAGTTTTGGCAGTGGCGAGAATCGAACCCGGGCCGACCGAGTGCAATTCTCACTCGCTAACCACTGGGCTACCGCGCCCTCCGCGACAATCTCCATAACTTTCTTTTTATTCACCCAGTTTAGACCGAAACCCAGTGGGAGAGGTATCCACAGGGACTGTACCCATCAACCTGTCGGAAGGGCATACGGACCCACATGTTTAACGTGATCGTACTCCACCTGAACACGGCGGCAGTTTTGGCAGTGGCGAGAATCGAACCCGGGCCGACCGAGTGCAATTCTCACTCGCTAACCACTGGGCTACCGCGCCCTCCGCGACAATCTCCATAACTTTCTTTTTATTCACCCAGTTTAGACCGAAACCCAGTGGGAGAGGTATCCACAGGGACTGTACCCATCAACCTGTCGGAAGGGCATACGGACCCACATGTTTAACGTGATCGTACTCCACCTGAACACGGCGGCAGTTTTGGCAGTGGCGAGAATCGAACCCGGGCCGACCGAGTGCAATTCTCACTCGCTAACCACTGGGCTACCGCGCCCTCCGCGACAATCTCCATAACTTTCTTTTTATTCACCCAGTTTAGACCGAAACCCAGTGGGAGAGGTATCCACAGGGACTGTACCCATCAACCTGTCGGAAGGGCATACGGACCCACATGTTTAACGTGATCGTACTCCACCTGAACACGGCGGCAGTTTTGGCAGTGGCGAGAATCGAACCCGGGCCGACCGAGTGCAATTCTCACTCGCTAACCACTGGGCTACCGCGCCCTCCGCGACAATCTCCATAACTTGCTTTTTATTCACCCAGTTTAGACCGAAACCCAGTGGGAGAGGTATCCACAGGGACTGTACCCATCAACCTGTCGGAAGGGCATACGGACCCACATGTTTAACGTGATCGTACTCCACCTGAACACGGCGGCAGTTTTGGCAGTGGCGAGAATCGAACCCGGGCCGACCGAGTGCAATTCTCACTCGCTAACCACTGGGCTACCGCGCCCTCCGCGACAATCTCCATAACTTTCTTTTTATTCACCCAGTTTAGACCGAAACCCAGTGGGAGAGGTATCCACAGGGACTGTACCCATCAACCTGTCGGAAGGGCATACGGACCCACATGTTTAACGTGATCGTACTCCACCTGAACACGGCGGCAGTTTTGGCAGTGGCGAGAATCGAACCCGGGCCGACCGAGTGCAATTCTCACTCGCTAACCACTGGGCTACCGCGCCCTCCGCGACAATCTCCATAACTTTCTTTTT
Organism: Amaurobius ferox; assembly: GCA_951213105.1. NCBI lineage: Eukaryota > Metazoa > Arthropoda > Arachnida > Araneae > Amaurobiidae > Amaurobius > Amaurobius ferox. The sequence continues at coordinate 1,994,584 of OX578136.1, forward strand.
ATTCACCCAGTTTAGACCGAAACCCAGTGGGAGAGGTATCCACAGGGACTGTACCCATCAACCTGTCGGAAGGGCATACGGACCCACATGTTTAACGTGATCGTACTCCACCTGAACACGGCGGCAGTTTTGGCAGTGGCGAGAATCGAACCCGGGCCGACCGAGTGCAATTCTCACTCGCTAACCACTGGGCTACCGCGCCCTCCGCGACAATCTCCATAACTTTCTTTTTATTCACCCAGTTTAGACCGAAACCCAGTGGGAGAGGTATCCACAGGGACTGTACCCATCAACCTGTCGGAAGGGCATACGGACCCACATGTTTAACGTGATCGTACTCCACCTGAACACGGCGGCAGTTTTGGCAGTGGCGAGAATCGAACCCGGGCCGACCGAGTGCAATTCTCACTCGCTAACCACTGGGCTACCGCGCCCTCCGCGACAATCTCCATAACTTTCTTTTTATTCACCCAGTTTAGACCGAAACCCAGTGGGAGAGGTATCCACAGGGACTGTACCCATCAACCTGTCGGAAGGGCATACGGACCCACATGTTTAACGTGATCGTACTCCACCTGAACACGGCGGCAGTTTTGGCAGTGGCGAGAATCGAACCCGGGCCGACCGAGTGCAATTCTCACTCGCTAACCACTGGGCTACCGCGCCCTCCGCGACAATCTCCATAACTTTCTTTTTATTCACCCAGTTTAGACCGAAACCCAGTGGGAGAGGTATCCACAGGGACTGTACCCATCAACCTGTCGGAAGGGCATACGGACCCACATGTTTAACGTGATCGTACTCCACCTGAACACGGCGGCAGTTTTGGCAGTGGCGAGAATCGAACCCGGGCCGACCGAGTGCAATTCTCACTCGCTAACCACTGGGCTACCGCGCCCTCCGCGACAATCTCCATAACTTTCTTTTTATTCACCCAGTTTAGACCGAAACCCAGTGGGAGAGGTATCCACAGGGACTGTACCCATCAACCTGTCGGAAGGGCATACGGACCCACATGTTTAACGTGATCGTACTCCACCTGAACACGGCGGCAGTTTTGGCAGTGGCGAGAATCGAACCCGGGCCGACCGAGTGCAATTCTCACTCGCTAACCACTGGGCTACCGCGCCCTCCGCGACAATCTCCATAACTTTCTTTTTATTCACCCAGTTTAGACCGAAACCCAGTGGGAGAGGTATCCACAGGGACTGTACCCATCAACCTGTCGGAAGGGCATACGGACCCACATGTTTAACGTGATCGTACTCCACCTGAACACGGCGGCAGTTTTGGCAGTGGCGAGAATCGAACCCGGGCCGACCGAGTGCAATTCTCACTCGCTAACCACTGGGCTACCGCGCCCTCCGCGACAATCTCCATAACTTGCTTTTTATTCACCCAGTTTAGACCGAAACCCAGTGGGAGAGGTATCCACAGGGACTGTACCCATCAACCTGTCGGAAGGGCATACGGACCCACATGTTTAACGTGATCGTACTCCACCTGAACACGGCGGCAGTTTTGGCAGTGGCGAGAATCGAACCCGGGCCGACCGAGTGCAATTCTCACTCGCTAACCACTGGGCTACCGCGCCCTCCGCGACAATCTCCATAACTTGCTTTTTATTCACCCAGTTTAGACCGAAACCCAGTGGGAGAGGTATCCACAGGGACTGTACCCATCAACCTGTCGGAAGGGCATACGGACCCACATGTTTAACGTGATCGTACTCCACCTGAACACGGCGGCAGTTTTGGCAGTGGCGAGAATCGAACCCGGGCCGACCGAGTGCAATTCTCACTCGCTAACCACTGGGCTACCGCGCCCTCCGCGACAATCTCCATAACTTGCTTTTTATTCACCCAGTTTAGACCGAAACCCAGTGGGAGAGGTATCCACAGGGACTGTACCCATCAACCTGTCGGAAGGGCATACGGACCCACATGTTTAACGTGATCGTACTCCACCTGAACACGGCGGCAGTTTTGGCAGTGGCGAGAATCGAACCCGGGCCGACCGAGTGCAATTCTCACTCGCTAACCACTGGGCTACCGCGCCCTCCGCGACAATCTCCATAACTTTCTTTTTATTCACCCAGTTTAGACCGAAACCCAGTGGGAGAGGTATCCACAGGGACTGTACCCATCAACCTGTCGGAAGGGCATACGGACCCACATGTTTAACGTGATCGTACTCCACCTGAACACGGCGGCAGTTTTGGCAGTGGCGAGAATCGAACCCGGGCCGACCGAGTGCAATTCTCACTCGCTAACCACTGGGCTACCGCGCCCTCCGCGACAATCTCCATAACTTGCTTTTTATTCACCCAGTTTAGACCGAAACCCAGTGGGAGAGGTATCCACAGGGACTGTACCCATCAACCTGTCGGAAGGGCATACGGACCCACATGTTTAACGTGATCGTACTCCACCTGAACACGGCGGCAGTTTTGGCAGTGGCGAGAATCGAACCCGGGCCGACCGAGTGCAATTCTCACTCGCTAACCACTGGGCTACCGCGCCCTCCGCGACAATCTCCATAACTTGCTTTTTATTCACCCAGTTTAGACCGAAACCCAGTGGGAGAGGTATCCACAGGGACTGTACCCATCAACCTGTCGGAAGGGCATACGGACCCACATGTTTAACGTGATCGTACTCCACCTGAACACGGCGGCAGTTTTGGCAGTGGCGAGAATCGAACCCGGGCCGACCGAGTGCAATTCTCACTCGCTAACCACTGGGCTACCGCGCCCTCCGCGACAATCTCCATAACTTGCTTTTTATTCACCCAGTTTAGACCGAAACCCAGTGGGAGAGGTATCCACAGGGACTGTACCCATCAACCTGTCGGAAGGGCATACGGACCCACATGTTTAACGTGATCGTACTCCACCTGAACACGGCGGCAGTTTTGGCAGTGGCGAGAATCGAACCCGGGCCGACCGAGTGCAATTCTCACTCGCTAACCACTGGGCTACCGCGCCCTCCGCGACAATCTCCATAACTTGCTTTTTATTCACCCAATTTAGACCGGAAACAAGTGGGGGAGGCATCCACAAGTACCTTCCCCTCCCCCGGGGACCAGTGAATATATAAAAATTTTGTTATTTGAACTTTAAAACTGTGTATTAGCTATTGCGCTGCAGTTGTTTCTGTCATTTAGTGTTTTTTGCTGCACCTTGTAAGTCTGGTCCCAAGAGTATGTGCTTTGACGTAACCGGGGGGGGGGCTCCCCCAAACTTAATTTGGGTGCTAGACCGACTCTGTTTGTATTCTATTGTGGGTAAAACTAAGTTGCTCTGATCGGAATTGATTAATTTGCTGACATCACAAGTCGTGATGTCAGAATCTGGAAAAGAAGGGTTAGCCTCTTTGGCTGACAATTTGAAAAATGAAATGGAGCCCCAAGTTTGGAAGAGCTTCCAAAATATAATGGAAGTCCTTAATTCCAAGAGGAACACATTGAACAAAGAGGACCCTGCTGTTATTTTAAACGAAGTACAAAGTCTGTTCATGAGTTATTATTTAGTTAATAATAAACTTGAAAAAGCGTTAAAACAGAACGAGGAAGTTCTGAAGGCAGTAGAAGAATCAAGTAAAGTTAGTTATGCTACTGCTGTTGCTGCTCCTAGAAGAGATAGGAGCAGTAGTATGAGACGTCAGTAGGATCATATATTATTGTTATATCCTACTGATAAAGAGATGAGTTCTGAAAGTGTTCCTAAGAAGAAATAGCTAAAAGAAAGAGATAGCTAAAAACATCCATCCTATCAACCTTAAAGTTAAGGTTAAGTCAGTAAAAAATGTCAAGAGTGGAGAGGTAAAAGTCACTTGCGAGAAGCAAGTTGATATTGAAATTTTTGAAGAAGCCATCAAATTGTCTCAAAATTTAAGAGATACTGTGAATACAGTGAAACCAAAAAAGAGACATCCAAGGGTGATTTTATACGTTGTTGACAAATCAATCAACGCGGAAGAATTGGCTGGGACTTTGAAGGCTCAAAACGAGGGAATTTTGGATGGAGAAGCGAAAGTTCTCTTCTCCATAAAAAGCAGAAATGAAAAGACCCCTCATTGGGCGCTAGAAGTCGAACCAAGTGGATTTAAAAAGATTATGAAACCAGACAGATTGTATATGCAATGGACTATATTGAATGTTAAGGAATATCTCAGAGAGATGTGTGTGTGTGCGTGTGTGTATGTGTGTGTCTGTGAGATGTTTCAACTGTAATAGGTTTGGACACATTGGGAAGAATTGTAAAAATGATAAAACTTGTATGAAATGTGGAAAATCTGGGCATGAAAGCCCAGAATGTAAAAATCCTATGAACATGCTAGTGCAGCCGAAGCAAAATGTCTAACTCTAGAGAGAGAATTGGAGTTCAGCCGTTCTCGCATTAATTATGGCTGATAAGTGTTTATTTTTACATTGTAATCTTGCTCATGCGAAGGCTGCTTTATCAGTTCATTGTAAAAAATAATGTAAATGTTGAAAGTGTCAACGAACCTTATTTTTATAATAATTTAATTGCAGGATTTAGTAAAAACATCAAGATGATGTATTTTCTAACTGTCCAAGAGCGGCAATTTTAATTTATGGTGATTATTCACTACTTGTTTTGTATGTAAATAGAGATGCAGTTGTGATTATGATTTCTGTAAATAGTGTAAAATATATTATTATAAGTATTTGCTGTTCTCCAAGTGAAAATTTGGACGATAGTATAAACATTTTGTATGATATTATATGTAAATATGGAAATTACAATATTGTTATAATGGGTGATTTTAATGCGAAGTCTGTTCTGCGGGGTTTGGATCCCCCAGATAATAGGGGTAATATGGTTATCGATTTTGTAAATTCTAATGGTTTTCCCATTATGGCTAACCCAAACAGCCCGCCCACCTTTGACTGTGCCAGAGGTAGGAGTTGGGTTGATCTTTTTCTATTAAGAGTGGAAAATATGGATATATTTGAAAACTGGAAGGTTTTGGATGAGATCAGCTTGAGTGATCATAAATATATAACTATGAATCTTGTTGTTACTAACGTTGTGTTATGTAAAAATATAGTGAGGTTTAAGTATAAGAACTTTAACTAAACTGGTTAAAATTAAAAAGTGAATTGTATAAAATTGTCGATATAAATTATGAAAGTATAAATTCTAGAAGTGATATGAATAATTTTATTGAAAAAGTAACATTATTATTGATAAATGCATGTAAAAAATGCAAATTATATAAAACTTCTCAATTAAAACGAACTGTGAATATGCCTTGGTGGTGAATATGCCTCTGGAAATTCAGATCCAGAGATCTAAAACTAGAGCATTGAGAAGGAAATTTCAGAAAAAGCAAGATCTGGAATTGCGAAATAAGTTGAAGAATAATTATAAAAGAGAAATTGTGAAGACTAAGAAAAATACTCTTGTACGGTTTTTGGATAATATCTCCGAAAAAGACACTTTTAGTGTTGAATGTAAGAATATTATATTAATCCAAGAAGTGGATTAATAAAATATGTTTCAGTATTAAAATCGAATGGGGAGAAAACAAATAGTTTAAAAGAAACTATTGAAACTATAATTAAATATCATTTTTCGGATAGAGAATATGTGAAATGCAGCAGTAGGTTTGAAAGTGAAGAGGAAGCGAGGATGAAAGTTGCAGAAGTTCAATATGGACTACAAAATATGAAATGTGGAAAGGCCCCAGATGGAATACCTTTAGAGATCTGTTCCAAATAAATAAAGATTGGTTTACTGGCATCTTTAATAAATGCTTAATGATGGGGATGTTCCCAAATATGTGGAAGAAAGCGTTGGTAATCCTTTTGGATAAACCGGGAAAGAAAAAGATAAAGTTGAATCTTATAGACCAATATGTTTGATAACAGTTTGGGGTAAAGTCTTGGATAAGATTTTAGTGAATAGAATTCTCTACCGTCTTAATAAATACAAATATCTTAATGAAAACCAACTTAGGTTTAGTAAAGGGAAAAGCACTAATGATGCTTTGGTTAAAATGAAAAATGTTATAGAAAGTAATAAGATTCGTAAACTGCATTCGGCCCTGATCTCATTTGATATTAAGGGTGCTTTTAATATGGTTGATGAGACTTCTATTAAGAAGTTAATTGTTGAGCTACCTGTAACGAATAGGTTAGCTGATATAATAAATGATTTTTTGAAAGACCGTGTGATTATTTTTAATCAAGGTGGAATAAATATTGAAGTTAAAAATAGTTGTGGGCTACCACAGGGATCGAATTCTGGTCCGGTACTTTGGTTGATTATGGCAAATACTTTGTTAAAAAGTTTTTAGAATGAAAATTTTGATAACATGGAACTTTTGGTGTTTGCAGATGATTTCCTGTTTATCGTTGCAGGGAAAAATCGGACAATCTTGGAAAATCAGATTGAAAAAGCTTCAAATTATATAAATAATTGGAGTAAGAATTATAAACTGGAACTAAGTATAGAAAAAACCCAACTTATGATTGTTCCATTAAAGACGGATTTTGAAACTATTTTTAGAATAGTTATTGATGGAAAAGTTTTCAGAAACAAAGAAGAACTGGAATATCTTGGTATAAAGATAGATCCGTATTTCAAATTCGACAAACATCTGAGAAAAGTTAAAGAAAAAATATTTGACTTTTCAAATAAATTGATAAGAATATCAAGGAAGACGGGCTTGAATGGTAGAGTGTTGAAGCAGATTCATATGAAGGCAATCGAAAAAATGATATTATATGGATGTGAAATTTGGTTCACTGACCATTGTAGGCATATTAATTATTTAACCCAAATTGTAAGAAATTGTCTATTATTAGTTACGAAATACTATAGAACTACCTCGGCAGAAGCATTATATGTCATATCGAGCGTTTCACCGATAGAAATCAAAGCAAAGTTTCTTAAATGTATTTATGAATATAAAACGAAATTTAAAGATGTGGAGTATTACGGTGTTAGAGTTAAATATGCAGATACATATGATTATAAATGTAAAGTGAATCCATATGGATTTGAAGCTATAGAGTATGGAAACTAAGAACCAAGAAGAACTGGTTATGAAATTTATACAGACGGATCAAAGATGGGGGATGAAGGTTGGAGCGGCGTTTGTAATATTTAAAAGTGGAATAGACATTTGGAGAGAAAGATTCCGTCTCTCAAACCAGTCTTCAGTCTACTTAGCTGAATTACTGGCTATTCATGAAGCCATTAAATGGATTAAGAATAATTTAGAACTTATGAGGGGAGAAGAAGTTGTTATCTATAGTAATAGTGAAAGCAGACTTTTATAAAATTTGAAGATACTCACCATTGGATCACGGAAATCGAGAAAAACATCATGTATCTTCATGCAAGAAAAATAATGATAAAATTGATATGGATTAAAGCTCATGTCGGCCTTATTGGAAACGAGAGAGCGGACAAATTAGCTAAAGAAGCTACTTCTAAAGATCAAGTAGATCAAGAGGTAAAGTTAACGTGCGTTCAAGTAAAGAAGCAAATGAAGAAGGAAGCGAAGAGTGAGTGTATAGTAGGAAAGATGGAGTGGAACATCAAAGGGCCGATGGACTCATGGATTAATACCTCAAGTGGAAAGTGGAAGATGTATTTCGAACTTCTACTTCAATCAAGTGATTACTGGACATGGGGTGTTCCCGATACATCAATTTAATAAATTTGGAAAATTTAATATATGTATAATAGATAATATGATCGGAGATGTTAACCATTATATATATCATTGGAATAAATTTGATTTTTTGCGAGTGACATATTTCCCTAATAATTACAGAAGTCTTTGTTTGAAAGACTTAATTAATTTGAAAAATGTTAGAAAATGTATTTGTTTTATTGTGAAGGAATTGATGGATGTATATAGTATTTAAATTTGTGGCTGATTGTCTTATGTTTTGTTTTATAACCAAAGTGATGGTTATAATTGTTTTTGAAAAGTGTATCATTATTATGTTGAATGTATATTTATTTGTTTGTATTATTTGAAAATTGTATTTCATTTTCGCAACTAAAGTTTAGTTGCAATTGTAATTTGATTGATTAGTAAAGGTCTTTGACCAGGATAGGGACTGTTGAGATTCCAGACAGAGTATAAGTTTCAGAGGTTCGAAATTTAATTGCTGTCTTTATCTTTGGCTGCTGTATGACTTGCGGCTGCTATGTTGGGGCGGTACTTGGATTGGTATTCGGTGTTGCAGGATTGGGTGTTTGCACATCCCTGAGGGGGCCCTTGGAGCGAATGATATCGTATGTGCCCGCTATGGCAGCGGCGGGGCCTCGTCTGACCGGGGAACTGAACGGATCGAGAGTAATAAATGGTTACCCTCCTTCCCCTACCACCAACCCCTCGGAAGGATTTACGGACCCACATGTTTAACTTAAAATACATTGCCACAATTAAGTTTTTACAATAGAACAATACATTACGCCACAGTAATGCATCGCCACAATTCAATCCACCATAATTCAATCACTTAAATTTTATAATAACCATATGCTAAGCTCTTAATGCCGTCATTTTCTTCCCTACTGCGTATTCAGAACTAAGACTCCTATATACGAGCTGACTCATCAAGCATATTGAAGCCTACCATAGCTTGAAGCGCAATCCATTAACATTAGCTCTATTCGTATTTTCACTTTAGGAAGTATAATTGAAATAATTATGGGTGGTTATTCTGCACCGAACTGCTCTAATCATTCAAGAAAGGGTTTTAGACTATTTCGCTTTCCTAGATACAAAGAAAGAAGAAAACAATGGCTAATAAATAATTGGATACTCGGTACTGGAGCATACTTGTGCGAGCTAAGTTCTACAATATTCTAATTGAAACTTCCTTTTATTATATAAATTATTTGTTTTAAACACTTGTGACGAACCCGTCACTTTTTCAAGCCTATTTTCAGCCATTTTCAGAACAGTTTCAGAGTTCATACACCATAAGACCGCCTGCATTGCAGTTTTTGGAAAACAAGGCTATAAAACTCTGTCATCACAGTCTGATTTCGGAGAAATGCACCCAATTTGAGCCGTCATCAGAGAAGGGAGAACTAATCCCACAGGGGAACGTTAGGTGGTCTATGAGATGCAGAGCTTGGAAAAAGACATTCCAGAGCTTTGTCAGGGTGGTCCTCAGATTTTGGACCAGAATATATACACGAAAGGGACGCTTTTCGAGAGAGGCGAGACAATTTTCATAGAGACAGGTCGCACGTTTGGTGCTCCTGATGCACAGGTTCTCGCCCTCACCAGAATGTTATTCTGTAACTTGTTGATATTCCTCGTCATGCTATATTAAAAGCTTATTTTCTTTATCAACGATGCCTGTTTTATCTAGACTTGGAGAAAGTCATTATTTTCATGATCTTATCACTGATTCGAAATCACGAATTCAGAAGGGAACGGTTATTGGTATTTAGGTCGGCACATTTCACTTTATGTGCGCGGACCGGAATAACGCTACTGAGTCAACAACCATGCAGAGGCGTAGTATCCAGCAGCAGAGAATGGTAAATTCATTACAAAATGGTATCCAGCGACGGCATACGTTACAAAATGATGGCAAACGGATGGATTTATTACAAAATGGTGGCAGCAGGTGAAAGATCATGATAATTGGACTGTCAAATACCATCGGAGTCTGAAACGAATGAAGCGCCTTTGAAGTAGAGCTACGGAGCAACACCAGAGAGGTCGATGACCGCAAGCAGAATCCGCAGAGAAGGAAGGTGTGACGAACCCGTCACTTTTTCAAGCCTATTTTCAGCCATTTTCAGAACAGTTTCAGAGTTCATACACCTTAAGACCGCCTGCATTGCAGTTTTTGGAAAACAAGGCTATAAAACTCTGTCATCACAGTCTGATTTCGGAGAAATGCACCCAATTTGAGCCGTCATCAGAAGGGAGAACTAATCCCAGAGGGGAACGTTAGGTGGTCTATGAGATGCAGAGCTTGGAAAAAGACATTCCAGAGCTTTGTCAGGGTGGTCCTCAGATTTTGGGCCAGAATATATACACGAAAGAGACGCTTTTCGAGAGAGGCGAGACAATTTTCGTAGAGACAGGTCGCACGTTTGGTGCTCCTGATGCACAGGTTCTCGCCCTCACCGAAATGTTTTCTGTAACCTTTTTGATATTCCTTGTCATGCTTTAATAAAAGCTTATTTTCTTTATCAACGATGCTTGTTTTATCCAGACTTGGAGAAAGTCGATATTTTCATGATCTTATCACCGATTCGAACTCACGAATTCAGAAGGGAACGGTTACTGGTATTTAGGTCGGCACATTTCACTTTATGTGCGCAGACCGGAATAACGCTACTGAGTCAACAACCATGCAGAGGCATAGTATCCAGCAGCAGAGAATGGTAAATTCATTACAAAATGGTATCCAGCGACGGCATACGTTACTAAATGGTGGCGAACGGATGAATTTATCACAAAATGGTGCCAAGCGCTGGGATTTATTACAAAATGGTGGCAGCGGTGGGATCATGATAATTGGACTGTCAAATACCATCGGAGTCTGAAACGAATGAAGCGCCTTTGAAATAGAGCTACGGAGCAACACCAGAGAGGTCGATGACCGCAGGACGGACGCAGAATCCGCAGAGAAGGAAGGACTGAATGATTTTCCCACCCGCAACCGAAGAAAGTTCCGTAAAGCCAATGTTCCCTCAGCTACTGACGGAGGAGCCACATCCCCGACCATCCAGAAAGTAACCCGACACCAGATCCTTCACCGATGTGTAACGAAGCCCAAAGAATCTACGGTGGGGTGAGTGATAATTTTTACTTTTGGTTTATGTTACTCAGGATCCTTTGGTTAATGAAAGAGAGGGCTAGGCAAAATTTTAATCAAAGCTCAAAATAGGGATAGTAATGCTAGGTGTGAATTTTAAAGATATTTAATGTATTGTTTTCATGTATATTTAAGGTATAGAGTTTTAATAATAATTCGAATACTGGAAATACAGTATTGAGATAGAGAAGGATCAGATTTAGACAGTGTTAATACATTACTTTTATATATAGTTATAATTTTCATTTCCAATTGAAATGGCATTTTTGGCGAGAGCGCGAAAAGCAGATCTTGCTATGTTAGCAATGGAACTGGTGGAGTCGGTACCGCCAAATTTAAAAATTACGGAGTTAAGGAAATTAATTTTGGGAAGCCCAGATTATGAGGAAGATGTCGCTGAAGGAATGTTGACCGCTATAGTGAATGAAAGGGAGGAAATTAGGCAATTTGAAGCAAACTTAAGGTTGGAAAAGGAAAAAATAGAACTAGATAAATTTAAATTAAATTTAGAATCCCAAGAAAGATTGGAGTTAGAGAAAATTCGGGCGGAAAATCGCAATAGCACAGAGAGTCCGATTGTAAGCGTAGAGGCAGGGGCGCAGATGAGGTTTCGAACGGTGGAGAAGACGGTCAGAATAGTAAGACTGCTAACAGTCAAAGTACCCACACGGTCTGACCAGTGGGCATATTTTTTCTCAAGTCTAGAGAGGGCATTCGCTTCTGAGAGCGTACCGCTTGAATTCAGGGCGACAATTTTGTTAAATTTACTGGGGGACAGAGCAGCGAATTTGCTGACTCAGGTTTCAGAAGAGGAATACGGAAATTATGAGGTAGTAAAAGGAGTTGTATTAGAAAATTTTCAACCTTCGCCTCAGGTATGTTTAGAAAAATTCCGGAAAGCGAGCCGTCGGGCGGACGAAAATTTCGTTCAGTTCGCGACTCGGGCGACGTCCATGTGGGACTATTATTGCAAATTAAAGGGGGCAATGGATTTTGAGACCGTAAACCATTAGTGGTAGCGGACAAAATTACCCAGGGACTGGACGTCGAGACCTATGCCCATATAGGTATACGGCAAGGTGATGGGTGGTTTAAGCCCAGGGAACTGGCCAAGGAGTGCGATATGTACTTCGCGGCCAGGGTAAAATCATATGCGGCGTCGGGGCCAGGAAATGGCAAGGCTAGTGAAAATGAGAAAGAGGCACGGAGTAAATTCCGATCCGAGGGCGAAAGAGCCCGGACAAATATTGGGGGACCCGTAAATGGGGGAAAGAAGGGCCACTGTTTTTTATGTGGGTCGAAGAACCATTTTAAATGGGACTGTCCTCAAAGGAGGCAGGGGAGGCCGAATGGTACTAAGGACACTAGCCGGAGATGGGAAGACAGACGCGCGGCTGACCAAAGGGAGGCTCCACGAGTTACTGACCACAGAGTCGTAGCCAGGGTGGATGCAGTTAGGGCGGAGTATCCGGAAGCTACGGAGAGGGGACCGCTATGCAAATTAGAGAGGGTGCCGGTGAGCGTCGACGGTAAGTTGGCGTGGGCTCTAGTGGATTCGTGCGCGGAAATTACGGTCGTAAGGAGCGACGTAGCGCCAGGCGAATCGCGGACGGAGGCGGCTATACGTTTACAAGGAGTATTCGGGCCGGCCGTAGAATGTCCACTGATAAATATCCCTTTAGGAATGGTCAGGGGGGAGAGCGATAGTGCGCCCCAACAGGAAGTTTTATGCGCGGTCGTGAAGGATATGGTAGAGGAAGTATTGTTACCGCCACAGGTAAAAAGGGAATTAGAAAAAAATTCTAGAGCTGGGAAGGCGAACGCCGTAGACCCAGGTAGGCGCGAACCGATTCCGGAGGGCGCAAACGAAAGCGAAACAGTTTATGAACCCCAGAGAGGGTCAGTTTCGAATTTTGAAGTAGAAGCAGGGGGAGAAGCCGCAAAAAGCGAAAAACTAAAGGAAGCTGAGTTCCCGCAATCGCAGATGTCTGCGAAGGAACAAATAAGGTGTGCAGAATTAGAGGAACGAGCCAAGGTATGCGGAGGTTATGTAGTTTACACACAAAATGTGTTAGGAGAGAGAGAAGGCCAATTAGTCGTCCCGAAGGTAACCAGGGCGGAAAAGAGGCGACAAGCGAAAGTCAGGCCACTGGAAATTCTTCTGCAACAAGCAGAGACCGGGTGGGGCAACACCGATAGTCAAGAGGTAAATAACGGACAGGTAGATGTACCGGACGGCGAGAGGAAAAAATATCCCAACGAGATTAGGGACCTAGGGAGTGAAAACGCGAAAGCTGAAATGAAGGAGCGAGGACTTTTGGTTTCGAAACGGAAAGTTCCGAGATTCCACGAAAGAGCTGCGATTCGAGAGTATCCCGGCAGAAAGATGCGAACCCCTGGCGATGGCAGGAAAGAAGGGGTGGAGAGATACTATGATTCTTCAACACGGTGGAAGAGAGGTATGGGATAGGAGAAGGCAGAACCCAGAAAGGGGGGAGGGGGAGATGTGTTTTGAAAGTGGGTCAGAGCATATTTCTCCGGGCTCGGAACCGCAACCTCCCAGCTGACTGATGCAGGGGGCGGGGGAGCGAAGAGAAGAGACGTTAGTTTCGATATCGCAGGAGTTTTACGTGAAAGCGGAACGGAGGGAGAGTTAGTTCCGATTTTATGTATAGGTGTTTATGTTTACCGGAGTGGTTATGTGTAGTAGTGTACAAATATTGCATGAGTGTATTTTATATTAGTGTACTGATTTTATGGTTTATGGGATTTTCTTTTATTAGAAACTTTTATATAGTAGTGTACAAATTCTACCGGAGTGGTTATATATTTAGTGTACGGTTTTTTTTTCTTACCGGAGTGTAGGGAGAGATTACAGTGTAGACGGTTCCAAAGGAACTGGGAATTATTTAGGAAGATAGATTAGGTAAACTCATTGATGAGATTATAGATAGATACTGATAGGATGATTAAGTGTATGATTTATATAGTATAAATTGATAGAAGATTTTTTTTTATAGTTAATTTATGTAAAGTTATGTGTATCGGGTAGTGTAATATTAGATTATCTATTAGTGTTTATGGTTGATGTTTTTTTGTTTTGCTGGTGATATTATACTATTTGGCTGGGATTTCTGGGAGAGTTATAATGTTGCAATGGAAGTATATAATATGAGATCCTGGGTGGCAGCCAAAGTAAATAGTCACTATATAGCAGGCATATACCCAGAAACCATGTGTGGCAACCAGTTATTTAGAGGTGAAAAACCGTGAAAGAATGCCAGAAACTCTGGACTTAAGAAAATTTTATTGTGTATGCAGACTCTGACACTCTAACTTTTAGGTGTGCACTATAAGAACTGAAAATGCATAATCTGTGAGTGCATTCTGACAACAGATGCGGCATAGCAGGAGTGATGTGGGTTACGAGCGGTTGCTCATTACCAGACAGTTGTGTGGGGTAATAAGGATCAATGGACCTGTGTTCGGACGATCCTCAAGGAGTGTAATGTTGTAGTGTTATTATAAGTGAATTGTGTTTTTGGAAAAAGCTGGGTATTTAACCCTAGTTTTCCTCTGGGTGGGGCAACAAACCATTTTGTAATAAATCCATTCTCGCCATCCATTTAGTAACGTATGCCGTCGCTGGATGCCATTTTTGTAATGAATTTACCATTCTCTGCTGCTGGATACTATGTCTCTGCATGGTTGTTGACTCAGTAGCGTTATTCCGGTCCGCGCACATAAAGTGAAATGTGCCGACCTAAATACCAGTAACCGTTCCCTTCTGAATTCGTGAATTCGAATCAGTGATAAGATCATGAAAATAATGACTTTCTCCAAGTCTAGATAAAACAGGCATCGTTGATAAAGAAAATAAGCTTTTAATATAGCATGACGAGGAATATCAACAAGTTACACAATAACATTCTGGTGAGGGCGAGAACCTGTGCATCAGGAGCACCAAACGTGCGACCTGTCTCTACGAAAATTGTCTCGCCTCTCTCGAAAAGCGTCTCTTTCGTGTATATATTCTGGTCCAAAATCTGAGGATCACCCTGACAAAGCCCTGGAATGTCTTTTTCCAAGCTCTGCATCTCATAGACCACCTAACGTTCCCCTGTGGGATTAGTTCTCCCTTCTCTGATGACGGCTCAAATTGGGTGCATTTCTCCGAAATCAGACTGTGATGACAGAGTTTTATAGCCTTGTTTTCCAAAAACTGCAATGCAGGCGGTCTTAAGGTGTATGAACTCTGAAACTGTTCTGAAAATGGCTGAAAATAGGCTTGAAAAAGTGACGGGTTCGTCACAACACTTATTTTATAATTTCTGTAACTGTAGTATGGGACTGTATGGGCTTCAATATGCTTGATAAGTCAGCCTGTAGTAGAGGAGCTCTATTCAGAACCGTGACGTCCCCTCCACCTTCCCTCCTCCAGCGCAAAAAACTTCTGTGGGTGAAAAACGCCGGTGAAGAACTTTTCAGCGGATTGCCTAGAAATTGAAATTCGGAAATTCTTAAAATCCCGATCCAGCAGCTATTTATAATTATTTCTTGACCAGATTGGGCTTGTAAGAAAGCCTGAACTTTGAGCTTTCTAAAAATGTAAATTATTAGTCGATCTGAACGGAACTTTTCCGTATGCGAGAATTCAAAAACGAAAGTTCGTTTTTTTGAACCGAAAGTGACTTTTGTTTTTAAAATCTTAAGTATTAGAATTTCTCCCTGAGATTTGAAATTGATATATTTTTACTTGCAATTATCTGCTCTTTCCGGTGGTATAATTTGTTTTTTTTCTACGACGTCTGGATCGTGGAGAAAAAGGGCATAAAAACGGTCGAAATCGCATAAAACATTAAATAACAAAAAAAAAAATAATAATAATTACAATTTTAAAAATCGGTTTTCACGTATCCCCTCCCCCGGGACTCCGATTGTCAACTTTCGTAGCTCTTCGACGTGCAGTCGCTGAACCTACAGTGTATAAGACAGACAGACAGACAGACACACAGACATTGCCTGTTATTATCTAAGATTAAATTAGAAGATAATCAGAATCATTTTGTTTATTAAAATTTGTTTTTTTTTCAATTACGAATACGTCATGAAACAATAACTTGCAGCTTGTTAACAGTTATGAAAACAATTCTATTAAAGCAAAATCATTACAAAATATATGTACCGCTAGATAGATTGGCATCTCTAAGCGAAAATACTTGTTAATTTTTATGAGCAGTCATCCATAAATTGCAATCCATACTCCTGTAATATTTTATTCAACGTCCATTCTTACTCAGGATGTAAATAATAATGAGTGCGTCTATTGTACGTGACGTGAATCCATTTTGCAATCGACAAACGAAGTCTGTCAGCAAAATAGGGGTGGGATAGAAGATGGATTAGAAGATGGATTTGAAACAGTTCGCACGGAATGGACAGAATTGTGTGCCATTTAGAGAAAATGACACGTTATTTTTATTCTTAATGACCCAGGAATTTTCCTCCAAACAAGCCATTTTGTATGAAATAAATGTCTTTCGTTTTACTTTCATGTTAGATGCTGTAAAAACGCACTAAACCTAGTATGCGAGACTATCCTTTAGTAGAAGTTAACAGAGAGCTTTCAATTCATAATTCAACGAAGGAGGAATTCCGAAAATTCTCTTTTCAAGAAGGAAAGTGCGTATAAAGGGGAAGAAGAACTAGTTCCTTCATTCTGCTTCGTTGACTGGGATCCACTTTGTGTTAAATGGAATCCGAGTCCAAGTATGCATTATTCATGTCACATTCGAGGATCCACATTCAACTTCATCTGCTCTTCGTGTGTCTTTATGGAGGATTTAAATGACTTACTATGAATATCGCAAATTTATTTTTCTATTGGATTCAGTTTTATACCCACAAAAGGAAAAAACATTGGTTATCGACAACAGTGTTGTTACCAAGCATAAATAAGTACAAACAGAAAAGTGACCCGTCATACAATGCGAAATGGTTCCAGATGTATATAAAAATCCCACCAAGAGAGTACTTCCTAGTAGAACTTCCTCACGTTAAAGGAATTTCGTGAATGAAAATCTGAAAATTTGATTTCTAAAATGCATTTGCATTTAATTCCGAAAACCATGTTGGATCCGTTATTGGGATTGGGATACAAACGAAATATTAAATGATATGGATGCAAAACGAAGAAGGATTCACTTTTTAAGCCGAACCCCTAAATGAGGATAATAATAAACGGTTGATGCACGCATACTCCGCTTCTGGGCTCGCATTGGGTCCGCTCTTTGTGAATAAGGAAGTGGAAGAAGCGTCTGAATCGAAAGTGCATGCGGCGATAATAAATAAGCGCGGGGTTCACATGAGAACGAAAGAAAGCTCGGCTGAGTAGGCTAACGAAAATGAAATGTCAATCGTACCAGCAGGCACAGATAAATATCAGGAGAGTCTCCCCTACAATACTATTATTACCAAATAGTATTATAAGGGATGTATGGTTATTCCAATTATAATGCCTTAGAATCGGAAGTATTGTAACCTCTCTATATAATATGTGCACAGATGCAGCTGAGAGAAATCCCTGCGCAATAAGACATCGGTTCCCCTTTAGTAACAAGTGTTAGAAATCGAATCGATGGAAGCAGAAAAGAAAGAACAATAACGTTAAATAAACGTTTTTTTTAAAAAAAAAGTACTGGATTGTAACTTGTTCAGGGCTCAGCAAGCAGACTTATAAAGTATTATTTATTTGTCTGTATCGTGGGTGCAAACCAGTGATCGGAAATGGATAAGAAAAAACAAAACAATAAGAAAAAAAGGATGAAAATGGTACAATACCATTTTTTTAGAATCGCATTAAAAGAAACAAAACTTTATTGAGGAGCGAATGATTCAAATAAGATGTCAAAATCTCTTAATTGTGTTTATACACTGATAAAATACCATTCCTCAACGTAATAACTTAATAATACGAAAAATAAATGACATTTACTGAGTCTGGGTTTTCACTCAATCAATCGGAAGAGTTCTCTTGCAGTTGAACAAATCTATCTTTTTCCACGCCACTTTGGGAGAAAAGTGAACGCATGTAAGGCGTTGTTTGGACTAATAGGTGCGGAGGCAGATGGGATTGATAGAGGTTGGCTGGAGTAGCGAATAATACAGGCAAGTGCTAGTGGTGGTTTCTGTCTGGGAAGGAAAACATGCCTCTAGGGTTGGAGGATGCCTTGCTGTCCCGACCGGAAATCGAACCCTGGATCTTCGACGCTCTACCGTTGAGCTACTGGGGCGAAATGGCTAGCTCTTATCGTCGAAGCAGATTTTTAGTGTTATTTATATTTTATTTTCTTAAAGTTAGGGGTAGTATTAACACAGTTTTATCGGTATTTAATGATCGGTTTCATGGGCTCTTTTAACGTCTTATTGCAGAAGAATCCGTTTGTTATGAACTCTGAATTCGGACCGCAAGTGTGTGATATTAAGATTTTCATTTCTACACATATTATGAAACTCTGTTGACAGTATTATAATACACATGACTGCTACTGTGCAACTATTGATTTTTGGATTCAATTCTGTGTATCATATTATATATTTGTTATTTCTATTTTGGATTTTAAGTTGAATCATTTTATAATATTAAATATAAAGATATGCATATAATGACACTTAACTATCTGTTTTTTTAACATTTACAACACACACATGTATGCGTCCATTTAAGGAAATCTAAATCAATGTCAGCAATCATTTTAAAGCTTTTTCTGGTGCGGAGGAAAATTCATTGTCCGATTTCAACAAGGACTTCCTATCGGATCCAATGGAGTTATAAATGAAGACGCGCTTTATTTAGGATTCTTTTATAGTCGAGGAAGAGTTTAATAGCTCGCGGTATTTATCCCATGATTTGGCGACTTTCAAGGGCAAGGACCCCCCCCCCCCCACACACACACACACACCTCAATAGATCCCAACCACAGTAATTCGGTTTTACGAGACCGTCAGGAGGAGCTCCCTCTCCTTTGGCGAACAAAGAGTTACCGAATTATGGCTATCTTAACATGAATTCGAAAGTGGCCTTGGAGCATTTTCTCACAATCTCCTCAGCTTTTTGACGGCTCCGCTTTGAGGCCTAATGGGGGATGTCGGCTTTGTGCCTTTTTATCGGTACTAAAATCAGCCAGATGATCGGAACCTATAGTCGGGAAAGGATGACCCGCCTTTTGAGGTTCTGTTAAAAGAGAGGGGAAAAAATGAACGTTAATAGGATATTATTTTCCTACCTTTATGCAGGAGGCCACAGATGGTTAAAAACATTTATATTCTAGTTTCGGTGACCGAAGAATGCGAAATGTGAAAAGTTTTCAGCGCTGTCAGGAGCGTCGTGTGCGCTCGGAATGGCGCCGAGCGAAACATGGCTCAGCGGAGAAAGAAATAATCGTCTCCTCCCAGCCCAGTAGGGATTCGTGAGAACTGTCACTTCAAATAGAGAATCCTTTGATAAGTTTCATAGACATTAAATATTCTGGAAAGTTTCCTAGGCTCTACGAGTTCAGCATTAAGATGTTAGATCTCATTCTGATCTTCAGGCAAATAATATTTTGATACTGGGTATGAACTTATTCTTATCATGAGCTTATGTTTGTATGAACTTGCCCTTTGATACAGCGTAGCTCAAGCAAAAGACGTATAGTAGTATTTCGGCAAGTAAAGGCCATTCATCCAATGGGAGTGTTTCCGATTTCTAATAGGGACCCTATGGAAAATACAAATTCAGCGAATAAGTCCTGGTATTATATTGAGCTTTTAAAACAAGCCTTTTTAAAACTAAAATGTGCCGTTTTCCGACATTCAGATCACTAGGGCTGTCAGTCATGTCACGCAGTCTAATCAGATATCTTAGAGCATGAAGCGAACTCTTTGGGAGCACGAAACAGTTGTAGTCACCTAATTTTCTCATCACGGCTTTCTTCGGGCAAGAGGTTATATTGTCAGAAGCAGCGGTTATATGGATCGGGACCTGATGCGAGCCTAGATACGGAAGCATTTATTTTGCCAGGCTCCCAGAAAGGGAGAGGGTAGACGGTGGAAGACATTCGACGGACTAGGAGAAGCTAATGAGTTTGTTGAGGCAATGGGCGGTTATGACCCCTATTGGCTACTGCCTCACGACCTGCCGCTGCTCCTATTGAATCGTGAGTGCGGAGAGTGCTAATAACAGACCTCTCGGCAACTCGTTAAGTTTATCGTAATGCCCTTCTGCCCGTGAAAAGCGATGCCCTGTGACATTTTTACCTCTTACCTTATCTATTTTATTGAAGTCTTGCCCATTTTCAGGGCCATTCGCTGTCATGTTCCCGAAGATGAATGGACGCGCGAGTCTTGAATGCACAATTCGAGGACTTTCCTTTTCCCCATCTATTGTTGGCCCTATCTATCGAAAGGCGAGATCGTCGAGTGTTTTGGACGCTGTTCCTACTTTTGCGCTTCACTTCAAGAGAAAGTATTTCAGTCACTGTGCACTGTGAAAAACAAATTCCATTCCGAAATCGGGGGTTCGATGGTACTTAGGGCCTCCACTGGGTGCGCTGTCGAAATCTTTTGGAGAGGAACATTTAGGCTCTTTAGTTCATATCATCGTATTTACAGATGAGGGATGTAATCACGTTTCTAAACGCTGTCTGTGGATGTTTGACAAAAATGGGTCATCTGAGACATATTTCTATGGAAAGGTTTTTAGCAATCGAAGCTTTGAAAGGCCGCGGCATCTTCGATTCAGTTGTTTGGCTTGCGATTCTTCGCAGTTGCATATAAGATTTTGATGAGTACATATTGTTTTTCTGACACCACGATGACATATCGCCTCTCAAAAAAGCGCAGTGGCAATATGTCACCCCGTGAAAAAACTCATGTCTCATTCTCCCAGGCTGAATCCAAATTTAAAAGTCCGTTTTTCAAATGGAACCTTTGGATCTGGAAAAATAGCCTTTCAGAGTTTGGCTTTTTTTTGTTGTTGTTATTGATATTACTGTATTTACAATCTAAGGCCGAAGACTGCACTGGCATGGTCATGACACTTTAATGCCCGAAGAAATGAAAGGAAAACCGTAGTCAGCTCATGGCGTTAGAGATGATAGGATTCAGTTGAATAGTAAAGTTAATATTGAGTTAATATTGTTTATATATATATATATATATATATATATGCATCTCAATTCAAACATTCCGAATATGAATATTTAAAGCATGGAGTGAGAGAGGCATCTTTTAAACAATGCAAACTTTGACTTTTGATAGATGAATAGCAAGACTTCTAAAGTAAGTCCCTTTTCTTGCAGGGTGGGACCAGACATTGAAAACGTAATATAAAAAGTGTGAGGTATTCAACGTGATAAATTGGTTTGTCAGAAGATCCATTATTGTTAGGGATTGTATGTTTTGATAGGGAGTCGTATAGCAACTAATATTGAATATTGAATGAGATGTGTCTTTGTATACTAGGAACGGATGGGAATGGGTGTCCACGGGTTCCTGTTTAACATCCATGGCCATGGTGTACTTGCATGGGCGTAGGGCAAAAGGCTCGGATTTTGCTGGTATTGTAATAATTTTTATCTATCCTATACTGAGGGAGTACGAATCGTTTGTATGGGGTTGTGCAATAATAGAAATTATGAACATTCCGTATGTCTCTTAGTCCAAATTTCTGGATAACTTCTTAAGAAGCACAGCTTCAAGAGGAATACTATGCAGCGAACATTATGCTCGATAACTATCTTATGAGATCACTAAACAGCTGTCAGGCACAATAAAACTGCCAGTCAATGCTTTACTCATTTCAGAAACCAGCGGCTCCTATTTTCAAAACATTCACGTTCAATGTATCTCGTATTGCTTTCTTTTATATATTCTCTGTATAAACCTCCAGAAGTATGCATCTCGTAGAATATTCGAAGTAGTTCTCGCCTAATAGGCGATACATTTCCAAATCTGGCATATGGCAATCCTAGATTCACGTCATAGGAAAGGTTGTACGAACGGCTGTTTTCAAAAGAGACGCCATTTTACACGCTCCTAACAATATGGACTGGATTTCCATTGGGATATCGCACGTGTTCACCATGAAACTTGTGTGGTTGCAGATTTTGTTTGGATGGCTCGTCGATTGATTTGTTGAGGTTGTCCGCGCAGAGCAGGACTAGTAGCCATCGTATTTTGAGAAGGAACGTATTGCTCGTATGCAGCAGCCATCGTATTCTCCGGATTTCAATGCCATCGAAAATCTTTGGAATTGGGACTGGCCCCCTCCAACCGCTCTGCAGATGCTGAAAACAATCCTTCTACAGTCCTTCACTGACTAAAGGAATTCTAGAAATCCTCCAAGAACTGACTAAAGGAATATGTGTCAAAGTTGGGAAGGTCACATCCTGTATCGAGACTGGCTTGTATAGTATACAATACTTTTTACGAACGCACTAAGCGTGTAACCACTTAAAGGGTACAAAAATATACCTAAATGTATATACTCTTTAGTTTTATTATTATGCTCCTGAATATTCTGTTCATTATCTTCTTGTGAAATTTAAAGTCCATCAAAGTAGAACTTTTTTGGATAAGTAAATTAATTGAAATTCAATTAATACTTGGGAAAATAATATATACTGACTGACACAGGGGAGGCTGCAGAACCTAGAATTCAGGGAATATCAACATTAAGCAGAAAGCAGGGAAACATCAGAGAGTATCAACATTATGCTAAAAGCAGGGAAACATCAGGGAATATCGACATTATGCAAAATGTAGGGAAACATTAGAAAATGTCAACATTATGATGAAAGCAGGGAAACAACAGAGAATATCAACATTATGCAAAAAGAAGGAGAACATCAGGGATTATCAATATTATTCAAAAAGCAGGGAATTCAAAAAAAAAAAACCCCTGTAAAACCAGGAAAATTGGAATATTTTTGTAATCACGACGATACACATTTATAGAATTCGTTATTCACGTTTCATGTAACGGGAAACAACCTATTGGACACCAGGATCAATAAAAAGAAGAGAGTTTCAACGTTTCTTAGTGATCGCTCTCATCTTAATTGTCAAGATATTTCATATCACATGTAAAGCTGATTTAAAAAATACTGTTTCTCCTTATACATCATTTTATTGCAATAAGTGATATTTAATTATATGGGGCTTTTTCATCTTTCTTGTTACAATATATATTTCTCTCTCTCTCTCTATATATATATATTAAACTGATAAAACACTAACTAACTTAAAATTTGCCTACAAAATACAAAGAAGTAGAAAAGAAACTCACCCATAATGAGGACATTTAAATGCGTGTTACTGGTCATCAAGCTAAAGATAATCAACAAATATCAATGGTGTGGAATCGAAAATAGGAATACAAAAAATACTAAGCATTAAAGCTTGCACAGGAAAAGCTCTAGGCTTAAACATTGTTCATTTCGAAAAAATTCTTTTTCAAGTCCAAATATTCAATCGAAATGAACACATAAATGCTTGTTTCTGAAACACGAGATAGATTTTATCTATAAACGCCTGTTATTTGGACAACAAGCATAAAGATTGAAAAATAGATAGGAAACATAAATACCTGAAAATACACCTCAAATGTACAACCATGACGAGCATTAAATGACAAGACCAATGATATCATTCGCTTAAGTTAAAAGTAGAGAACTACTGTTGCAAATTGTGAGTAATAAATAACAGTACTGCGTAAAATGTGATATTCTACAGTAAAAGCTGCAAAATAAAAGGATGAAAATACATTGCAATGTATATTCAAGAGAATGTATATTATATATATATATATATATACTATATTAGGCAAATAAAAAAAATTGTTTTGCTTTAATTGCAATCTTATATTTAAGACTAATTCTTACTTGTTTTATCTTCTAAAAAGAAAATCTAGTTTAAATATAATTCACCTGTTTTAATGTCATTCCCTTGTCTACCAAGAAGACAGGTTAATGACGACAGGGGAATGCCACGTTATGTGATTTTACGTTCTGAGTATATGAGTTTTATTTGCATTTAAGCCTGACTTGATATTCAGTTTGGTACACTAACTAGGCACACATATATGTTAAAAAAAATTTACTTTTCTATTGAAAATAATAAAAGACAGGTGAATGACAAAGAATAAAAATACCAAAATTGTTCAGTTTTCTAATATTTCTCTGTACAGAATGATAGCTAGAACAGGGTGAAACTCTTGGAAGGGGGAATATGGACTTTAGTAGAACAGAATAATACTTTAATTATACTGTGTTCTCATATATGTACAGAATAATACTTTAATTATACTGTGTTGTCATATATGTACAGAATAATACTTTAATTATACTGTGTTGTCATATATGTACAGAATAATACTTTAATTATACTGTGTTGTCATATATGTACAGAATAATACTTTAATTATACTGTGTTGTCATATATGTACAGAATAATACTTTAATTATACTGTGTTGTCATATATGTACAGAATAATACTTTAATTATACTGTGTTGTCATATATGTACAGAATGAGGTGTTAAAATTTAAGGACAGGTCAATGACAAAAAAGCTAGGGGACAGTTGTAAAAAATTAATTTAAAATATTGCTCTAATGCATAGTGAATTTTTTATGACTGTTTATATTTTAAATTTTCCAATTTAATATAAAATATTCAATTAAAAGAAAACTACAAAATTAAGGCTTGTAAATGAAGTTGTGATTTTATTATTTGACTGTTGAAACAGACAGAAGAATGACATTTAATAAAAAAACTAAAATTTTAAATATTAAAAATATAAATTGTTTTTCTTTAGCTAATGGGTGACTTTATTAAAACACATGAGACATGTTTACAGAAAATGACACATATGAATTCTGGATTTGATAGAACACTGCTGAGTTTTATAGCTTATCTGGAATTTTAATGCTTGAAGGATTAATATTTGTGATGACACTGTTCTTATAGAATTCTTGCATAAATACTATGATTATTATACTATTCACTGCCGAAAGTAATTCATTTTAATTATTTATTCTTAATTATCTCTTACAATTTTATTAATTCACTTTTTATGCTTGTTAAACTGGTATTCAGTATAAGTAGCTAGAGATAAATATTGGAGAATTTCTGATGATATTATCTTTGAAATCAGGGAATTTCTTATCTGCGATCCCATAGCCACCCTGAGACAGCAAAATCAACAATAGAGATAGAACAACAATATAGACAACAATAGAGATAGAACAACAATATAGAGATATAACAACAATAGTGATTTCAAGTACAAATATGTATTACTATGATATACGAATCGCACGCATCTAAAGCAACCAATATATACAAGATTCGCAAAGAATTAATACGAACAAATGAAGGAATTTAAAATGAGTTTAAGCCCCCGGCAGAGTTCACTGGCCATTTCTTAAGCTTAACGGTAGAGCGTCGGCTGATCCGTTCGGAGATCCAGGGTTCGATTCCTGGTTGGGGCAACAAGGTTCTTTACAGGATTCATTTCCAGCCTATGAATATTCTGGGATTTGCTTCTGTTATACAATGATACGTGGTAGAACCATTGTATAAGCACCCAACGTATTCAAGAAACCCATGAAATAGAAGATTGATAAAGATTGGTAAAATAATACTATTTGGCAATTTATAAGCACACGATGATACCAAGTATATAGAAATGTTGTATCATGTGAGAAAATTCAATGTAAAGTCCAATGTTGAGTACTGGCTTTGGGCATGCGTTGAATGCGGCGAGCGGAAGGGACCGAAGAACGCGAAGCCTCTTTATCATTACAATGGCGGAGTGATTTTTTTCCCACTACGGACGCCACTGAATTGCCACTACGGACGTTAGACAATAACAAATGCAGCCTAGTAGTAATGGACTATTTCATAAAGTGGCCCGAATACTTCGTAATCCATGGCCCTACGACCCTCCTTGAAGTTCTAACCTGGAACTGACGGGGTTCTCTCGCTCATCCATTCTGATCAAGGGATCAACTTCGGCATATTCAAGGGATTCTCGGAATGGACAAGACTCGAGATACCCCTAACCATCCCCAATCGAACGGCACACGAGAAAAATTCTACAGAACGAGAGAGATTCAATCCTGGGATCCTGCTGAGCCGTTGATTCCAGCCCATGGAAACGGTTTCTACTTGAACAAGCTTGTTGACTGTCGAAAGGCTCTATTTTGCGTACAGAGCATTTCCTGTCAGCCGCTGGAAGTCATTTATTTGCAACAAATGAGCGAGTTGCATCCATAAAAGTGCACTCGTTGTGTATTCGGGGCGACGGATCTCCACTGATTGAGACCTTTGAAAAGCATACGAACTAGGTATTTGAAAAGCATACGAACTAGGTATTTGAAAAGCATACGAACTAGGCATTTGAAAAGCATACGAAACGACAGAAAATCAAAGCATGAGTGTTGGCAAAGCCTGCACGTTCTCAGCTAAATTCTTCTGTGCACAGAATCAGATCTTCTGTGCACAGAATATGAGGTGTCGAATAATTATAGCAGCATAAAGATATGTCGCAAAATGACATCAAGAAGCATGCAGTTGATATTGGAAACAAGAACGGCGAGATTAGACACTGGATTACTTGATACAAGAACGACGCTTTCGGGAAAGGAAAGGACTCATTAATGTGTGAGTTTAGCTGAGATAGCATTTGTGTGTGGATCAGAATAAGCTTCGTTGATAAAGCTTGGTAAAGGTATTCTGTTGAAAACGGTGGGGCATATTTCAGATGCGATCCCATTTTGCAAAATATCGGATGACATTCTCAGCACACTCCAATTCATCTTCTCTTCATTTCTATAATAATTCATTCAATCGAGTTTCATGGCACAAAATAACTACTTCAAGTGACACCAAATGGGCACTTTTCATTCCGTTTTCCTTTTCATTGGGCAACGGGCGGAGCAGCAAAAAAAAAAATATATATATATATATATATATATATCGAGAACGCTTAGTCCTAGAGTCATGGGATGGGTCTCATGCTCTCCATCATCCAAAATTAACTTATAAAATATAAATATATATATAAAATATAAAATATAAATATATATATATAATTCAATATAAATATATTGAATGGATACATTTGAGTATACATAGTCTTTTATTTTAGAATTTGGGTGATTTTTTTCAGGTCATTTTGTAAAAACGGCAAGCTTTTTTTTTTTTTTTTTTTCGAATCGTACCCAAATCTAATCGGCACCAGGGTCACCCACATGACACTTACCTATAAAATTTCATGAAATTGGGTGCATTCGTTTTTAAGTTAAAGTGGCCACAGACACAGACGTCACGCTAAAAAGAGTGTTTCGCATTCTGGAGGTCCCCAAACGTGTCGCAAACTTGGGTCGCGATATTTGACACGATTCCAATACTTTTGCTATACATTACCCTGTATTACAGGGAAAGTAAAAATGAGCAGGCCATTGCAATAGCTTGTAAGAAATCCAATCATAATCAAGAATGGAGCCCAACCAGCTCAGAGACTAACTGTTGTATCTATGAAAGGAGGGATGAACTTGAAAACTTTCAATTCGTGTAACTTTATTTCTTCAAAATCTACACAAAAGAAGTTAATCATGACTTTTGCGCTATCTGGTCACTATCTGGATGTGGCACACCTACTACTATGTGTTGAAATTTACATAACCGTATATAGAGTGCTGATGTTTCATCCTTCAATAGTTGCTCAGGTGTTGGTTATAGCTAAATATTAGTAGTTACCTTTCTTTTAAATAATTTTATGACGAATGTTTTTTTATTTAATCCTCATTTTTATGAGAGATTCAAGGGATTCGGCCATGAACTTTTTGGACGTAACAAACGACACCTTTCATAAGATTTTGGCACAAAAATCAATCACCTATGTTGTAATTATTTCTTCAACAGACCATTTATTTCGAACATTGACTCTACTAATAAGACATGAGGAAGGCTCTTTAAGTATGGGGCTCCATTTTGATCAGGAGAGTAGCGCAGGGGCGTTTAACCTATAGGTCACGACGCAAAGTGAGTCGCCGTAGCTTTTGGGATGAATCGCCGCACCATAGCTGCTATAGAAACACAAAATCAGCGCCAGTCAAGTTCAAAACGATAAACTATTGTTGCGATAATAGTAATATTCTCTCACTAGCGTCCCCCGTCTTGTTTTTCATTTCGATCGCAGACCAAACGGTGCCATCGCTTTGTTTTCTCCAGGAGACATGTTTTCCCTGACGTTACTGTATGGGTGCCAGAATTTCGAGCCAGAAGAAGGGTTTCCAGATTGTCCAATTAGCGACTTCCCGAATGTTTCAGAAATGTCTCGTTAGAACAATTCTTTAAGATATAGAGATTTCCAGAAGTTTCTATGGAGATAAAAGGGATTCGCAGGGGAGCTGAGGAATGGACGTGACACGAGCTCCATTGGACTGTGATTGCTATCAATGTTTTGAGAATAATAGCCGCTATTTTGTGAAATGACTTTCGTCATCATTCTGTGAGTAATATCGCTTATTCTGTGAAACGGATGGGCATTCAAGTGCTGTGTTGATTGCATACCGTTCCTGTTTACTTGCGAATCAACGTGAGTTATCCATAAATTTGGACTCTTTCTTGTATACCGCTATTCTAGAGGATACGCTCGTAACATTGCTCTAAACTTTTTGTGCAATTCATGATAATGTATAGGGAAAGTATCAGAATCGAGTTTTCAGAATCGAGTTTGTGTGTCTATTTGTCTGTGTAATGTATGGAGCTGCTCTAGCTGGAAAATGAATGAGCCCATTTGCACAAAATTGGGGAGCTATGTCACTTGTGCTGATTAGAATTGGGTACGATTCGAATAAAAAATCCGTTTTTTTTTTTGCGAAATGGCCTGTAAATGTCACACGTATCCAGGTTAGATCCATACGTGACTTGTGAGTTACTCTGGTGCTGATTACACTTTGGTACACTTTAGAAAAAAAGAAGCTGCTTTTTCTGCAGTGTCCCGCAGAAATCGACCCAATCTAAAACAAGAGACTCTAGATGCTCCAATGTATCCATTCGATGCTAGTTTTATGCGCAGACCCTCCCCATGACCTCAGGACTGAGCGTTTCGAAATCATTTATTTGTTTTTTATTTTTTCCACTTCGCCCTCGAAGAGTCTCCCAGCGAAATCGAAAATTGAATCCCATTCAGAGTGACTTCCAGCAGTTAGTTCTCCGCGTGACTTTGTGTCATAAAACTCAATTGGATACATTATGAAAGAATGAAAGAGGAAATGAAAGATTTTTGCTTCAGAATTTTTTTCCGTACGCCAGCAAGGAGAATCGAGAATTTGCATTTTATTTCAATTTTCTGAGGAACAGCTAATAATAGAGCCAGTTTATACTTTCCACTCTGTTCAGGACTGTGGTTTCGTAGATCACAGCGAATCCGATTGTGAAAATTCTGGTTCGAACCGGCGGGACTTTTGCATGATAAAACATGTTACTCATTTCAAGATTTGTTTCAAGATAAACTTCCTCCCTTCGAACACTCGGCTGAGAAACGTCCTCTTTTCTCAGCTCAGTTTTTCCTTTCTCTCGAGCAGATGAGAATATCTCGCACTCGTACAGAGAGCCTGGGCACGAGCGTCCATAAACAGCCTGAGTAGCAGAACGGAGGGCATTCATTCTTTTTGCCACATTCATTCTTTTTGCCACAGCGTGTCATGGTAAAGGGACGAGGATGGCCCATAAAAGTTTAACTAAACCCATTAAACGTCGAAATATATCTTTGGGATGAAAGTAAATCATTTAGAATACTCGAATAACAACCTATATTGAAAGATTTCATTTACTAAAGTTCACTTTAAGTGATTTTGAGTGAATGGACACGACTCCTCATTTTGACGGCAGTCACTCACTGTGTGTATTCCAAATTCTGCAATGTATATGCCAGCGAAAAGGAAATGTATAAAGCGATTTTTCTTTAAAAAAATCTGATGTGGGCGGCACATGACTTTCCTTATAGAATGCAATGAATTGACTACTTTTACAGTTAAAAAAAATGTTATTCTTATAGTAGATACTTATATGCTTTCCAAGATATTCAATTTTTTTCAATGAGTCGCCATTTTTATCCATTTGGCGAGGTTTTCGTTCATTTGGCAACATTTAAAAATGTCGCCAAGTTGGCAACATTCCGCTAAATTCGTGGCCAAAATCTCGCCAAGCTTTATGGACGGAGAAATAAGTTATTCTTACAGCGGATAAATGACTATTGGCGTTCAAATACAAATGTGTTACTCAAAGTATCTTTTCTCATGAACGGAACGAGCTAGATTCACGAGAATGATGTCACCCAACGTATCGCATGATATTACATATGAAAAGGGAACATGTTTCTGAACAGTTAATATTTTTTTTCAATTTATGGGATTTTTTGATACATTTATTTGAAAAATGTCCAATATCTCCAAAACGGTTCATGCTATTGTTCTAAAGTTTATGCCAATCATTTTCTAAGAAAAATGACATAAGAAATGTCTATTTGCGTCACTTTATTAAATGTTTTGATTTTTGGATGATTTTTTTCAAAATTTCACTCGGACGTTTGGGAGCGGGGGTGAACATTCGACTGTGTTTTAAAACAATAGGCTTCCAATATTCACGAATTGTGATTTTTGTACCAAATTTCATTCGAATCGGTTCATTCGTTCGTCAGATATCGTCTCCACAGACTCACTGACACACACACACATTTTCACACACACACACAGACATCCCCTCAAAAATGTTCGATTCGTGATCACGGATGCTTGAAACGTGCTCTCCCTTCGAAAACTCGAATTCGAATGTTCGACCCCGTCACACTACTTTCCTTATACATTATGTATGTAAGGAAAGTAAAAATTCGTGTCCATATTTAAATGAAAGTGCCTATTTTATTTTCCAGCTCATTAAAAATATCCAAGAAGATCCATTGAGACATATTCTACTCAAATGAGAGGTTAGACGATTGCATGTTTCTTAATGCAGAAATAATGACAATTTCCATACTGCTGAGCGAACGAGTTTGGAAGGTCGCTCTCTATGCGGCTTTTCCACTGCACAAGAGCAGCCTCGCGAGAACCGTGATGTGGAGAAAGTGTCTGCTGAATGCCACCCATAAGGCGGCTCGTACTCGAGAAGGGCCATTTTCTGTTGTGCAGAACCTCGTCGAACTAGAGGCAATCTGCCCTCGATGATTCTCCACCCAGCACAACAGAAGAATCCCGAGCAGATGGAAGCGGTCTCGTGTGAGCCCAGAAATCGAAAGCGGTTCATTGTACGGGTGATGTCGAGGCGCGATCCCCGTTCATTAATATCTTCCACCGATAATAGAGACATTCATTCCTGGCCCCCGGACACATTCGAGCAGAGCTGCCATGTCATGCGAGTCGTGTAGCCGCGATGTTACGATGGGTGGGTTCGTGACGTCATGGGGGTGGAACGGGGTCGAACCCCATTTTTTTCAACTTCTTTAAAATGAAGAATTGGGATCGTTTGGACACACAGTACAGATTTTCAAATGTTTTCTTTAAAAAGGTTGAAAAAATCACGACCTGCTTCTAAATGGATTTTGATATGCGAAAGTGGGGTGTCCTATTGAATGTTGTCTTTCGAAATGTTGGGAATGTTTATGTAATAGGTTATAATTCGTTCAGATTTCAAAGGTGTAGAAGAGTGTGGAGGTGTGAAATGGCTTCGAACCCTGTAACGAATCTTCCGTTTTTTAAGCAAGCGTCCGGGTTCGTTAGACGTAAGGTTTTCGAGCCGAGCGACTGAGGATATTTTTAGTTTCATATATTTTTACTTTCCCTGCAATACATGGTATATGTATAGGAAAAGTATTGGAATCATGTCGAAAATCGCAACTCGAGTTTTCGACGGATCTACACGTTTCGAGACCTCTGAAATACGAAAAAAATCATTTTTAGTGTGACGTCTGTGTGTGCAGATTTTGTATCCACTCTAACTAAAAAGCCAATGGGCCGAATTTCACAAAATTTGGTAAGTCACGTGTGGGCGAATTTGGTGCTAATTAGTTTTGGGTACGTTTCGGAATAAAAGAACCCGCCTATTTTTGCGAAATGGCCCGCAAAAGCTTGTATCCACTCTAACTGAAAAACTAATGGACCGAATTTCACAAAATTCAGTAGATGAGTCACTTGTAGGTTATCCTGGTGCTGATTAAATTTGGGTACGATTCGGAAAAAAATAACCTGCCTTTTTTTCAAAATGGCCCTCAGAAATCGTCAAAATCTAAACTAAAGAACTACGTATGCTGAAATATATCCATTTAATGCTTGTTTAATACGTAATTTTTAACGAAGAAAAGAATAAGACCAACCCCATTACACTAGGACTAGCCGTTCTCGAGATATTTTAATTTTTCGTATTTTCTCTACGCCACCTTTGAAATAAATTCGGTTACCGAATGAGAACGAAAATCGAATTAAAAGTGGAATAAATTTAATTGAAATAAAGAGAACGTGGAGATAAGTCTGTAGGGAAAGTCATCTGCTCTCCACATCAGATTTTTCTATTGTATATGAATGATCTGGATTTCATATAAATTCTATTGTATACGTATCACTTGAATGTTAAAAACGTGTTAAACTCCTTTGCTGATGGATTATGACAATGATTGGAATTACACGATACGAAGGATGATACGAAGCGTTGAAATATTTCATCTCATATATTTAAAGTTTCTAAGAACACTTGTGCGTTGTGTTCCTCATCAGACGTCGTTCGACACAAAATCCCCGTTCTTGTCCGCTATGATGAGGACCTTTGCTCAAAATTCTGTACACTGAGTTTATTGGACTTATTTTACATCCTTTTAAAGGCTCGTATACCTAATCCAACGTTTTTACGGCATTTTATATCATTATGTTTTGTGTATCAGTTTAGAATGTTCTTTTCAACGTTTTGGCTGCTATCTGTTGTTCGAATTGGAGATCAGCATATTGACATCATGACACTATAACGGCCATGGTGCGCCTTGCTATCGGATGATCCGTTGGGACAAGGTAGTTTCGAACCCGGAAATATTACTTTCCCTGCAATACCCGGTAATGTATGAGGAGAGGATTGGATTCCATTCGCAATTCGAGTTTTCGACGGATCGACCCGTTTTGGGACACCTAGAATACAAAAATACTATTTTCAGCGCGACGTATGTGTGTGTGTCTGTCTGTGCAATGTATGCATTCATTCTAACTCAAAAACTGAATGGATCCAATTTCATAAAATTGGGTAGGTAAGGCTTGGGTGTGGCGCTGATTAGTTTTGGGTACGATTCGGAAAAACAGAACCCGCCTTTTTGCGAAATCTCATGTATCCACTCTAGCTGAAATGCTAATAGACCCAATTTCACAAAATTGGATAGATAAGTTACTTGTGGGATACTCTGTTGCTGATTAGATTTTGGTACGATTCGGGAAAGGACAGACTGCCTTTTTTCTGCGAAATGACCCGCAAAAATCGTGAAAATCTAAAATAAAGACTACGTATGCTCAAATGCATCCATTAAACCCTTATTTTATTTCATTTTTGACGAGGAAAAGCATAGAAACAACTCCATTACTCTAGGACCCACCGTTCTCGAGATATTTGAGATGTTTCGCATTTTTGTTAAGCCGCCTTTGGAAAAATGTCCTATAACCCAATAAAAACAGAAATTGAATTAAATCTGCAAATTGAGTGTTATTTTGTGCCATTAAACTCACTTTAATGGCACAAAAGAAATGAAGAAAAAATGAATTTGAGTCTGCAGGGAAAGTCATGTGCACTTCCGATTTTTTTATATCATACAAAATATCCAAAAATAGTGTGAAACCTTGGCCCAAACTTCTGATAGGTCAGTCTTTTAATGAATCCGTAATTTTTTTAAACTTTTAAAAATGACATTATTAAATGGTCGAATAATCGATTTTTCGGAGGACTACTTTTCGGATGTGTGACGTTTTGCTGGGTTTACTGTTAAGATAAGGCTTTTTTATGAAAGTCTGCTCCTCAGGCCTCCGAAAACTTCGAGACGCTACTGCCTGTAATGGATGACGTTAAAAGTGTGTCTCTACCTTAACCCCTTCGCGCCCATCGTACCCTATACGGTACGGGAAAATTATGCTCTCACCGGCCCATCGTTCCGTATTGGGAACTCGTTGCGAACGCTTGTTTCTGCCCATCGTTCCGTATAAGGAACCAAACTTTGGAACGTTTTTTCAGAATTTTTTAATGACACTAGATGGCAATACTATACCGTAATTTTGAATTGTGGAGGTCATATGAGGTCTGAACTTTCAGCCTGTGTTTCTGTTATCGGAATTCCTACAGCTGGGAATGACTCAGGAGTTAACATAAACAAACACACGTGATTGCTTTGTGGAGTAGCAGTAAAGTTAAAGAGCTGATCTCAAAGGCGTGTTTTGTGGGGAGTTTAATGTTTTTGTTTTTTATTGTGACACTGGATTTTAGGACGAATAGGGGGATAGAGAATGGGTTGGTTTTTTTGTTTATCGGTAGTACAGAGGGTGCATGAGGGTTTATTTTTTATTAGTTTCGTTTATGCAGCCATGGCGAAAAGAGTGAAATATCTTACGGAAAGTGAAATTGCGCGTATGATGAATGAGGAGAGTGATTCGAGTGATAGTGAAACAGATATTTATGTGAGTGAAGAATCAGATGTGTGTGAAGATGATGATGACGATGATAGTGTTATTAGTGATGCAATTAGAGCATCTAATGACGGATGGAGTCAAGATATGAAAGATCTTCCTCTTTTGACATTTTTATCTAAGAGTGGGTTGAATTTAGAGCCTGAAGAGCTTCCTGAAAAGGAATTGGACTTTTTCAGTTTATTTTTTAACGAGGAACTCATCGAATTAATTACAAGAGAGACTAATGAATTTGCAAGTGCATTTTTTACGGCAAATATCAGTGATCCAGGCCCGTCAGATGCTCCATCGAATTTTGTACCGGTAACGGACAAGGAAATAAGGGTTTTTCTGGCGTTAGTGATGCTGATGAGCATTATAAAAAAACCTACAATCCATATGTATTTTACAACTGATACGATGTTTGCAACGCCGTTTTTCAATTCGGCAATGTCAAGAAATCGCTTTTGCGATGTACTGCGATTTTTGCATTTCACATCAGATAGCAGTGGTCCCAGGTTATATAAAATCCAACCTGTTCTCGAAATCCTCTCAAAAAACTTCAAGGAATTATACACACCTGATAGGGAAATATGTATAGATGAAAGTTTGTTTGGATGGAAGGGCCGCATTGGCTTTCGTCAGTATATCCCATCCAAACGTGCGCGGTATGGGATAAAAATTTACAAACTTTGCGAGTCCCAAACGGGTTATATTTGGAATTTCCTCATCTACACAGGAAAGGACACCGAACTCATCAATACAAGCGGCCTTTACGGAGAAAGAGTTGTGAAGACTTTGCTCTCAACTCTTGAGAATAAAGGGTACAACCTGTATTTAGACAGATTTTTTGCTTCTCCAAATTTGGCATTTTACTTGAACTCCGTGAAAACAAACATTTGTGGAACTGTTTCAAAAAATCGTTCGGGAATGCCTAAAAGCTTGCCCCGAAAATTTCAAAAAGATAAATTCTTGGCATTTCAAAAGAATTCTGTAAATGTATTTGGATTTAAAGACAAAAAAAAAGATGTTGTTATTATAACGTCAATTCACAATAACCAGAAAGTGCCTACAGGAAAAAAAGATAGGCAAACAAAAGAAGAAATTCTAAAACCGCATTGTGTTGTTGAATACAACAAATATATGGGAGGAGTAGACACGGGAGATTCTGTAATGTATCATTATCCTGCCTTTAGAAAAACCGTAAAATGGTATCGAAAATTATTTTTCGGATTCATGGATATGGCTTTATATAATGCCAATGTTTTATTTATGAAATCAACAGGAAAAAAGTTATCAAATTTAAAATTCAAGTCGCGCGTAATATATCAAATAGTTGAAAAATATATTGAACCCAAAATGACAAAGTTATCTTCAAAATCTCCCGTGCCTAATCCTCTCAGATTGACAGGTAGGCATTTTCCTAGTTTGTACATAAATGATAAAGGTGTAAAATCACGAAAGCGATGTGTTGTATGCACAAGAACGCGTGTGAAAGAACGCCGGTTTCAGAGAACGTATTATGAATGCAAAATTTGTGGAGTCGGGCTATGCGTAGAAGAGTGCTTTGAGAAGTATCATACTCTGCAAAACTTTTAAAATAACCTGGTTTTTAAGTTTTAAATTTCCTATAGTGTTGAAAGCATTGCATTTAGTATATATTTTTATATTTGTGTATAGTTCTATATTCGTACTTCTATTCTTTTGTAGTTAGAGTATTTGTGTTATTATTTTTATTTAAAAAGTTAAAAGTATTTTATTCATATTTTTTTAATATTTTATAAATGTTATTGATATGTAATTAAGCTACCATCATAATATTCTTATTTTCCACGTTTTGAATTAAAATTTTTAATTTGATTGAATTTTTACGATTTATTTGCTGAATTAGGCTTAACATCAAAAACTCTCCGGGCCGGGGGAAACATCTCGTCTGCGAAGAGCGCGGGCTGGTGGGAGCGCGTCGTTGCAGAACATTCTGGGCTTGAAGGGGTTAAACGACGTGTCTCAACTGTGCTCTATCTTGTTTGATCTTTTATCATTTTAGGCCATTTCTTTTTTACTTTGCCTGCAATACATGGCAATGCATAAGGAAAGTATCTTAATCCTATAGAAAATCGCAACTCGAGTTTTCGAGGGATAGACCCGGTTTGGGACGAAAAAAATATTTTAGCGTAACATCTGTGTGCGTCTTTTTGTGTGTCTGTCTATCCACTCTAACTCGAAAACGAATGAACCCATTTTCATAAAATGGGGTAGGTAAGCCACTTGTGGGCGACCCTGGTGCTGATTCGTTTTAGGTACGATTTGGGATAAGCGAATCCGCCTTTTTTTGCGAAATGGCCCGCAAAAATGACCCGTATCCACGCTACTGAGAAACGAATAGATCCAATTTTACAAAATTTGGTAAATAAGTCACTTGTGGACGATCCTGGTGCTAATTCGATTTTGGTACGATTCGGAAAAAACACAACCTGCCTCTTTTTGCGAAAGGGTCCTCAAAAATCGTCAAAACTCTAAAATAAAAAACTACGCATGCTCCAATACATCCTATAAATGCTTGTTTTATGCGTCAGTTTTAACGATGAAAAGAATAAGACCCACCCCATTACACTAAGCCTAGCCGTTCTCGAGATATTTTAGTTTTTTCACATTTTCGCTATGTCACCTTTGAAATAAGTCGAGTTAACAAATGAAAACGAAAATAGAATTAAATGTGTCCATTCCAATGTGCGTCATTTAAAGTAATCATGCCTGTTATTTTGTACCATTCAACTCAATTTAACGAATTATTACAGAAATAAAGAAAAAACGAGTGTGCATGGAAGGGAAATTCGTGTGCTTCTCACATCAGATGTTTGTATTTATAAATATGAATTTCAAATTTAAGTAAATGAGTAGCTGTGCCGATTTATCCAATGTGGAACGCGTTCATTGGGGGGTGACAGCGGTTGAGATAGGAGGGCTTCAATAACGCGCTCGTTACTGCCATCTTGAATCGAAAACGAATTTTCAGGGGTTTACGTGACAGTATCGCAACTTGTATTTGCTTTGGTGATTGCATGCTGGTGGAGCCGAAATTGTACAGCTGCCGAAGTCCACATCTTTTGGGTTGTCGTCTGTTTGAAACTTTAATTTGTATGGTTTATTGCCGAAATAGGCAGGATTTTTGAGTCGAGGTTTCGCGCGTTGGATTATATAAGTCGAGAGCAGGCTACGGGCGAGAGGTCCTCCTTGCCATGTCGTTTCCATCGGTAGTGCTGTCCATCTCATTTTGCATGTCCTCGAAGTACAGAAGCCAACAGAAGAAATCTGACATGGGCATTTGAACCCCTTCTCAAGTTCTCGTGTTTCTGAGCTATTTTGCTGAAATATTTCCTGTTCTGGTAGGCTAACATAGGAAACAAGTTTCGTTCGGAGTTTTGTTTTTACCGTTACTTGTCTGGAAGTGACGTGTACTGCAGATTTCAATCACGATACGTCATGGATGCAGGTGTTGGTTAGCGAATGATGGAAGGAGTGACGTCGGAGCTGTTCAAAGGACGCTCCAGGCTTTTCGATCCTTAACCTTGGAGGTGTGTGGACGGCCGGAGAGCACGGCGTGATGGAATTAAATTGTTTTTAAGTTCAGCCGACGATTTTTTAAAATGTGTGATTAAATTTAAGAATGGAGAAAAATTGGGGGTTAAAGAGCCCTTAATGATCACCATCAAATTCTACTGCCAACGAGTTTCGATTCATCTTGTTCTGTTGGCGTTCAGAATTCGAAAATGGAGTTTCTGCACGAGTTGGCGAGCCTCTCGCCTGGAGGTCTAATTTTTACTCCAACAATTATAATGCCGGAGATTTAAATGGACGGACTGCACCTTTGGCCATCGAGAATGTTTAGAGTGACTTACTCCCTCCCCTCGTCTTGTACTGTAATAGTTTAATGCATTCTTCGATGACCTGTGAGTGCAGTTCCTGAATTCTATTACGAGCTGTTAATATACTTAATTCCGATCCAGTGTCACCAAAGATGGACATGGAGTGTTTGTATCTGCTAAAAGCTAAGGACTATCGATTTAGAATAAACATATTTTCGTTTTAGTATTTGTTATGCTTTCCACTACTTGTTGATTTAGGCGTGCTCTTACCATTAGCTTCGAGTTCAGGCTGACCAACCGATTTTTAGAATCGACCGTGGAATTAGAACCCGATCAACAGAACGCAATGAGGTTACGAGTCTGGTAATCACAAATATCGTTATCACAATTGGGTACCCTCAAAAATATCTTTATTACAGACTCATATTCACCTTCTCTTTATGTCTTCAATAACTCACGGTATTGAGTTGAGTGGCACACAATAAAACCCATCATGATTAAAAATGACACTAAATTGACACATTTAATTCCATTTTCGTCCTCATTGGGTGGTCACTGAACTTATTTTCAAAGGTGGTGTAGCGAAAATGCGAAAAAACTAAACTATCTCGAGAACGGCTAGGCCTAGTGTCATGGGGCGGGTCTTATTCTTTTCATCATTAAAAATGACGTATAAAACAAGCATTTATAGGATACATTTGAGCATACGTAGTTTTTTATTTTAGAGTTTTGACGATTTTTGCGGGCCCTTTCGCAAAAAGGGGCAGGTTATTTTTTTTCGGATCGTACCAAAATCTGATCAGAACCAGGGTCCCCCACACGTGATTTATTTACGAATTTTGTAAAATTGGATCTATTCGTTTTTCAGCTAGAGTGGATACAGGCCATTTTTGCGGGCCATTTCGCAAAAAAAGGCGGGTTCTTTTATCCCGAATCGTACCGAAAACTAATCAGCAGCAGGGTCACCCACACGTGACTTACCTACCCAATTTTCCGAAATTGGGTCCATTCGTTTTTGAGTTAGAGTGGATACATGCATTGCAGAGACAGACACACAAACGTCACGTCGAAAATAGTTTTTTCGTATTCTAGAGGTCCCCAAACGTGTCGATCCGTCGAAAACTCGAATTACGATTTTCGGCATGATTCCAATCCTTTGCCTATACATTACCATGTATTGCAGGGAAAGAAAAATCGGGCCACAGGTCCGTTCAAGGACTGCAAAATCCGAAAACGTAATATTTGCTCCAAATAGTGAGGGTTTGTCCACAAGCTCGACGGTTAAAAGTTTGTAAAAGAGTTTCGGGAAATACGAAGCGGCCCTGTCATCTCTCTGGCGGACAACGCGACTGTTTTGCGTTCCTGAGATTTTTACTATTTGGGTTACAACGGCAGCGTGTTTGCCGACAGTGAAAACCATTTCGAACAGGAGATTTTGGCCTTGAGACTGTTGATATAGACGCGTATATAGGGAATAAATCGGAATGTCATTTTGGGGTGCTTCAAACATCATTTTCTTGTAAAATGGGTATTTACTATTTTTATTGTTTTACATTAGTCAAGGGCATTCTTTTTAAAATATTTAAATGAATGCTACTAAAGAAATCTGATGTGGGCAGCACGTGACTTTCCTTATAGAATGCAATGAATTGACTACTTTTACGGCAAAAAAATAGGTTAATCTTATAGTAGGTACTTATATTCTTTCCAAGATATTGAATTTTCGTTAATGAGTCAGCATTTTCATCGATTGAGCGTCCTTTTTATCCATTGGGCGAGATGTTCGTTCATTTGACAACATTAAAAAAGTCGCCGAATGGGCGACATCCCGCCAAATGGGTCGCCAAAATCTCGCCAAGCATTATGGACGGAGAAATAAGTTATTCTTATACAGATAAATGACTATGGGTGCTCAAATACAAATGTATGACTCAAAGTATCTTTTCTTATGAATGGAACGAACTAGATCC
Organism: Amaurobius ferox; assembly: GCA_951213105.1. Lineage (NCBI taxonomy): Eukaryota > Metazoa > Arthropoda > Arachnida > Araneae > Amaurobiidae > Amaurobius > Amaurobius ferox. Next base: position 2,034,988 of record OX578136.1, read on the forward strand.
GCGAGAATGATGTCACCAAACTTATCGCATAGTATTACATATGGAAAGTGAACATGTTTCTCGACAGTTAATATATTTTTTTTAATTTATGGGATTTCTTTATAAATTTATTTGAAAAATAGGCAATATCTCGAGAACGGTTCATACTAGCTTTCTAAAGTTTATGTGAATCGTTTTTTAAGGAAAAATGACAGAAAAAATGTCTATTTGCGTAACTTTATTAAACGTTTTGAGTTTTTGATGATTTTTTTCAAAATTTTACTCGAAATTTTAGAGGGGTTCTAAACATTCGATTGCGTTTAAAAACAATAGGCTTCAGTATTCATGGATTGTGATTTTTGTACCAAATTTCATTCGAATCGCTCCATTCGTTCGTGAGATATCGTCTCCACCCCACACACACACTTTCACACAGACACACACACTTTCACACACACACACACACAGACATCACCTCAAAAATGTTTGATTCGTGATCAGGGATGCTTGAAACGTGCTCTCCCGTCGAAAACTCGAATTCGAATTTTCGACTCCGTCACAATACTTTCCTTATAAATTATGTATATAAGGAAAGTAAAAATCTGATGTGGGCAGCAAATGACTTTCCTTCTATAATTCAATGAATTAACCACTTTTACAGTTAAAAAAATGTTATTCTTGTAGTAGATACTTATATTATTTCTAAGATATTGAATTTTCTTCCATGAGTCGTCATTTTCATGGATTCAGCGCCATTTTTATCCATTTGGCGAAATTTTCGTTCATTTGACAACACTTAAAAATGTCGCTAAGTGGGCGATATTCCGCTAAATTCGTCGCCAAAATCTCGCCAAGCATTATGGACGGAGAGACAGTTGTTAGCGCGCGAGAATTGCACGCGGTAGGCCCTGGTTCGATTCCCAAAATTGCCACCGTGTTCACGCGGAGTACGATCACGCGGAATAAACATGTGGGTCTGTAAGTCCTTCCGAGAGGTTGGTGATAGGGGAAGGAGGGTACGGTCCCTGTGGATGCCTCTCGCACTGGGTTCTGGTCTAAATTGGGTGAATAGAAAGAAAGTTATAGAGAATGTCGCGGAGGGCGAAGTACCCCAGTGATTAGCGCGCGGGATTTTCACTTGGTAGGCCCAGGTTCGATTCCCGAAATTGCCGCCCTGTTCACGCGGAGTACGATGATGTTAAACATGTGGGTCTGCTGTAAGTCCTTCCGAGAGGTTGGTGGTAGGGGAAGGAGGGTACGGTGGCTGTGGATGCCTCCCCCACTGGGTTCCGGTCTAAATTGGGTGAATAAAAATAAAGTTATGGAGATTGTCGCGGAGGGCGCGGTAGCCCAGTGGTTAGCGCGCGGGAATTGCACTCGGTAGGCCCGGGTTCGATTCCTGCCACTGCCGAAACTGCCGCCGTGTTCACGCGGAGTACGATCGCGTTAAACATGTGGGTCCGTAAGTCCTTCCGAGAGGTTGGTGGTAGGTAAAGGAGGGTACGGTCCATGTGGATGCCTCCCCCACTGGGTTCCGGTCTAAATTGGGTGGCACTTCCTGGCCGTCCAAACAGTTACTTTACACCTTTCTGGTAACCTGACCACCGTGGACATCTGCGAGGCATTTGACAGCCTCAATTGGACAGTACTACCTTCCTCATTCTCCAATATTAACCTTCCAGAAATCTATCAAAATTTTATTTTTTCGTACTTGAACAACAGACAAATCACACTTTCAAACGGTTCTTTTCAAATTACAAAAAACATTTCTTCGGGCGCTCCCCAGGGTTCGGTTTTATCACCCTCCCTGTGGAGCATTTACTTTAATAACATTCTTAAACTAAATAATGATATTTACTATCTTCAAGCCTTCGCAGATGATCTTGCGCGGTGGTCACCTTCGCTTCCAACCTAAAATCGCTCCGTCTTAACACAAACAGTCTTCTTAATCTGATCTCTTCCTCCCTCTCGGACCTTAAACTCTCTATTGCCCCCGAAAAATGTAAATCAATCGTATTTAATAAGAACCGCACCAAAATCAGACAACGTCCCTCCTTCAAAATTTTAAATTTTAGAATTCAAACTACAAGACAACTTATATATTTAGGCATTACGATTGATGACAATCTTAAATGGAGCTCCCATATTTTCAACCTTAGAGAGAAATGCTTCAAGTTTGCCAGCACCTTTGGTAGGGTGACTGGTAATAACTGGGGTGTTGATAAATCCTTTCTTAAAATTTGGTATCTTTCGGTAACCGAAAAGATCATAACTTTTGGTGCGGGAGTTTGGGGAAAAGCATTGACTGGGGCCCAGGTCAAAAAACTTTTATCTCTTCAAAGGATTTTTCTTCTAAAAATTTCTTGTGGTTTTCGGACTACTTCTAACATTTCTCTCTACTCCTTAACTGGTATCCCCCCTATTCACCTTGTAATAAATTCTCTTTACAAGAAATTCACTTTTTGGAAACTCCGCCTTAACCTTTTTGCTAATCCCGCTCTCCCCCGACATCTCGGGTAACGAGGTCGCCGATAAACATGCCAAACTTGCTACCTCCTCCGGTACCCCCACCTCCCTACCTTTTCCATACTCTCTCTTAAAAAAAACATAAAAATAATATTTTAAATTTATGGCAAATCTACCTTAATAATTATATTTCGCCCCGCACCCATGACCCGGCTAGAATCTCAACTTTTCTCCCAAAGGTAAACTTTAACACCCAAATTACTAATAAATACCTTATATACTTTATTACGGGCCACGGCCCCTTCCCCGACTATTTAGACTCCTTTAAATGTAAAACTTCTTCCAGATGTACCTGTGGTTCCTTCGGCGATGCCGATCATTATGTATTTTCCTGTCCCCTTACTAAACCTTATCATCTCTCAAAACCTTCCCCCCAAAACTCTGCGACCTGGTTCTCAAATGTTTGCTCCAACAAATCTTCCATTAATAAAATCAAGAACTGTGTTCTCATAGCGAGAGAAATCTCAAACAAAATCTCTTAATCAGCCTGGGGACTTTCTGCTTTCAATTTTGTCTCTGGTCGGTGTCTCCCCCTTTTACTTTAACTGTTTTACCTGTTTTTTGCTCGGTGGTGTCGTCCTTTTTTTTTGTCCTTTTGTTTTTTTGTTTTTTTGCCTCGTCTTTGTCCCGTTTTTGTTGGCCTTGTTTGTCCTGTTTTGGCCGTTGGTTGCTTATGCAATGTTTTTCTTCGTATTTAAGTTTTTTGTATTATATTCTTGTAATTTTCCCCTGTCTTCATCAAATTATATATCACTTTTTCAGTAAATCATTGTCAACATATCACTAAATATCATATATTATATAATTACACTCATATATTTTAATACTGTCATCAAACATCATGTTTTATATCATGCCATCTTGCTAAATATCATGTCATCTATATTTAATCATGTCATCTATATTTAATCATGTCATTTAATCATCAAAATGTTAACTCATCATCACCTCTTTGTACAACTCCTCGTAACCTCAATGTATATTTTTTGAAACTTAAATAAACTTTGCCCCAGACCGTCGGACGTTGGCCTCCCCGGGAGTTGGCTTCCGCTAACTCTTTTCCCGGCCGTCCAATTAGATACTCAAGTCCTCAGGATGAGTCGGACGGTCTGGGTCTTCTGCACCTTTCTGGTAGCGTCTTTGTGGGCCAGCAGCCGGAGGACAGAACGCAAACCGCTAACACCTCAGTTCAAGCCTCCAGGTAGCTGGATTACAGGACTAAGCCACGGACCCCGGCTACCGGTCGTCCAAATAGTTGCTCAAGTCCTTTGGATGAGTCGGACGGCCTGGGTTTTCCACACCTTTCTGGTAGGTCGCATCAGCGAGTTTGCTACGGTCAGAATTTTCAAGGGTAGCGAACAGGCTGGTGGCCAAAGGCGGTTAGTATTACATATGAAAAGAAAACATGGTTTTCAATAGTTAATATTTCTTTTAATTTATGGGATTTTTTTGATAAATTTATTTGAAAAATGGGCAATATCTCGAGAACGGTTCATGCTAGCGTTCTAAAGTTTATGTTCATCATTGTCTAAGGAAAAATTACATAGGACATGTCTATTTGCGTAACTTTATTAAAGGTTTTGATTTTTGGATGATTTTTTCAAAATTTCACTCAAAAATTTAGGGTGGTTCTGAACATTCGATTGTATTTTAAAGCAATAGGCTTCCAGTATTCATGGATTTTGATTTTTGTACCCAATTTCATTCGAATCGCTCCATTCGTTCGTGAGATATCGTCTCCACAGACTCACTGACACACACACATACATTCACACATATACACATACAGACATCACCTCAAAAATGTTCGATTCGTGATCAGGGATGCTTGAAACGTGCTCTCCCGTCGAAAACTCGAATTCGAATGTTCGACCCCGTCACACTACTTTCCGTATACATTATGTATATTAGGAAAGTAATAAGCTACTTTTAAGAATCTTTGTTCTCGCTACCACAGACCGATTTAAAACCCCGTTTGTAAACAAATTGACAAAAAATAGAAAACTAAATCAATCTATGCCAAAATGAAAGCTCTATTAAATTGTATTAAACGATATATACCGGAACAACTTATGTTTTCGGGGATCAGAAAATATACCCGTACTACTTATATTTTCGTATAGATTAGGAGACTATACCGTGTATTGGAAGATATACCCGTTCTACAATGCATGGGTTTGAAAAATATTTCACCCAAATGAAAGGGTTGACTTAAGAAATTGAAAATATCGATCATCCGTGATAATCCCAGTCAACAATGCAATGTATTTACATACATTTCTATCGAAATCATACTATTTAAATCGAAAAATATTTAATAAAAATCGTCTGCTTAGCAACGCATATTTTTCTTCAAATATAAGTTTAATTATGCATTTTTATGAATATCTCGATAAAGAATATCTCTATTCCTAGTTTACCCCGAAAATTTCATCCAATTTGGTGCCGTGATGATGAGACACACGCGTACTTTCAGTTTTATTCATGTAGGCGTGTTGCAATTTTATGGGATTCAAAGAGTTTGTTACTTGAATTCGCTCACGTCGGAAACTGTTCGGATGGTTTGCTTTACAGTTTGTAATATGCGCTGTTAGTTTGACCATTTTATTCGCGCGTTGTGTGAGGTTGCAAGTATTAAATGGGGATGCAAGTACTGTGGGTTTTTTTTCGTTAAAGTTCAGTTGGGGTTTCTTTAAGACTAATTGGTTATAATAGCTGCGTGCTGTCGGCATGCTTTTAAGTTGTGTTACTTTTGGTGGGGTGGGCCAGGTTCCCGTTATTTGTTACGTCGCTATCCTCGTTTGTACGGAATTTACCTGAGTTAATGAGTTCCTTTCTTGTGGCCGCACGGGGATTGTTCCTAGCGCCGTAAGGCTGTTTAAGTGTATAATTGTTTGCGATGTCACTTTCGCGTGTTGGCGGCACTCACTGGAAGTATACATCGTTGCGAGTTTTCAGGGAGAAATGACCTTCTTCGTGATGGATTCGCTTCTTCGTGATAGTTTTACTACTGGATGGATTGTTTCGGCTATGAGTTCCAGCTGAGCTCTACGGCAGTTCGTTTGGGGGTTCCATTCACGTTTGATAAAGCCTCAACTTATGATCTGGATCGAGAGTCGAGCTCCTCTACTACAGGCTGACTTATCAAGCATATTGAAGCCCATAGGGTTCCATGCTACAGTTGCAGAAATTATAAGTTTAAAATAAATACTTCATATAAAAAAGAAGTTTCAATTAGAATATTGTATAACTTAGTATGTTCCAGTACCGAATATCCCATTATTTATTGTTTTCTTCTTTCTTCGTTTCCAGGACAGCGAAATAATCTAAAACCCTTTCTGGAATGATTAGAGCAGTTCGGTGCAGAACAACCACCCCTAATTATTCCAATTACACTTCCTAAAGTGAAAATACGAATAGAGCTAATGCTAATGGTTTGCGCATCCAGCTAGGGTGGACTTCAGTATGCTTGATGAGTCAGCTCGTATATAGAGGAGCCTTAATCGAGAGAGAAACGATATTGTCTGATGGCTCTACTTTAAGAGATATAGCGGTATCCAATAGACAGTCTCTGAATACGGCGAGCAATGCCAGGTGCCGAAATAGTACAACTGCAGGATGGGATGAATTCCAGACCACATTGGTGTCGTGTCCTCAGAGAATTAGGTTCCGGGTCGGGACCATAACCGCTGACTGTTGATTCTATTGTCCAGTGTTGAACCCTCTCCCAAGCATTGGGCCGCCCAAATCTCGGATTTTGGACGACCAGACAAACGAGGATTCGGCTAACCTATTGTAAGCTTCCTATTTCTTTCTTGTTTAAGTTACACGAACCTCTCGTTCCTTCGCCAAGTATAGTATGTTCTTAACAACTATAGTATGTTGTTGTCAACTGTTTATTTAACTAATTCTCACATTTCCCAGCTCTAATTCTCATTGCTAAAACTAATTCTCATTTCCCATCTCTAATCCTCATTACTAAAACTAATTCTCATTTCTCATCTCTAATTCTCATTACTAAACCTAATTCTCATTTCCCATCTCAGAACAAAATATTACGAGTTTTCAGAACAAAATATTATGTGCGTTTTTTTACGGGCAGTTATAGTTAACTATTTTCTGAAATGGATCATTTCACTTTATATGTAATAAAAATATTAAAAGGTAAATTTACTATTGTTTCGTACTATTGTACACATGCATTTTTGATATAAATTCCCTGAAACTGGCACCGGATCGATTGATGTTATTACATTTATGGACCTGGGTGTGCAGAATCCAAAATGGCCGCTATTTGGTGAAAATGATCTATCTGCATCTGGAACCATATTGGGAAACCTATTTCACAAATGGCTTTCAATACCATATGTATGTTGTTGCGAACGTGTAATAATCTCTCCTCTGTCATAGCTATAATCAAAGGCACCATCTCTTTCATCTGTTCCTCCATCGCTTTTCTAGCCACTACCATCCACACTTGCCAAGTTTCCAGAAATCTCACTTCTGACACCAATTTGTTACGAAACGTATACACAAGAACGAGTCCAAGTTTCTGGATAACTTACGTTCATTCACAAGTATACAATCCACACAGATCTACTCATTACGCAAAATAAGCGATATTATTTTCAAAACGTTGACGAAAGTCATTTCACAAAGCAGCCGCTACTATTCTCGAAACCTCGACAAAAATCCCAGACCAACAGAGCTCGCTGTTGTTGTTGTTGAAAGCCAGACCGTCCGACCTACCAGAAAGGTGTAAGGTAACAGTTTGGACAACCAACAGAGCTCGTGTCACTCGTCCACTGAACTCCAACGGCACTCCGTTGGTCCTTTTTATAGTCTCTCCATAGAAACTTCTTGAAATCTGCCTGTAGAAATTTCCAGAATTATCTCCTAGACTCATCGTTATTTCGTGAAGTTTCTGGAACATTCCGGAAATCGCCCAATCTGGAAACCCTTCTTCTGACTCGAAATTCTGACAAGCAAAGAGTGACGTCAGGGAAGGAATGGAGAAAACATAGCGAAGGCGTCTGCGATCGAGACGAAAGACAAGACGCGGAACGCCAGTGAGGGATTATTACATACATTTAAATTTACATATATGACATACATTTAAAATAAATGTAACGACCCGCTTTCTTTGGAACGCTCGCTCACACGGGGCGAAAATATTGGCTCCTGACCTGTCTACCCCCTCCAAGGGCTGAAGATTTCCCTTTTACCAGAATCCCAATCACCTGAATGGATGATTGGAGGAAGGAATGAGAAGCGTGGGAAGGAAGGTCGCATACCTATAAATTATTTTCCAAACCGGGACAAAATTAAAAAATCGGATGATTTTCCTTGTAGAATGCAATGAATATTTTTAATGAACTGTATTAATGAACTTTATTAATTAATTTAAAATTCACGTAGCATTTTTAATTATTTTTCCCAAAATTGGGGTTTTCTGAACATTGGATTGAGTTTAAGGACAATATATAGGCTTCCAGTATTCACCGATTGTTATTTTTGTACCCAATTTCGTTCGTATCGCTTCATTCGTTCGTGAAATATCGTCTTCAGAGACTCTCTCTTACACACACAGACATCACCTTAAAAACGGTTGATTCGTGTTCAGGGGTGCTTGAAACGTGCTCTCTCGTCGAAAACTTGAATTCGAATTTTCAACCTCGTCACAATACTTTCCTTATACATTAAAATATGAATATAAGAGAAGTAATACATTATAATATGTATATAAGGAAAATAATGCATTATAATATGTATATAAGGAAAGTAAAAACTGGTTATGCTACCAAAAATCTGATGACTTTTCTTATACAAGTATAATTCAATGAATTGACTTCTTTCTCAGTGAAATAATGATGAAAATATCCACGGCACAGGGCGTTGAATTGAGCATTGGCCGCTTTTCCGGATGACACCATGTACAGTTACCTTACATTTCAATCAACTTTAAATTAACGATTAATCTTGATAGCATCCTCAAGAGGCAATAGAGTCATTTATTAAAATATTTTAATAAATTAATCAATTAGGCATTAACTTGGCGTCATTTTTGAAATTTTGACGATATTTCGCTAGATTATTCGCCAAGTTGGCTATATTTCACTAAATTATTTCCAAGTTCGCCACATGTATCGTTAAGCGTTACAAACAAACAGAGAGAAGAGCATTTCTTATAGTCTAGCAGACCGTCATATGACGGAATTAAAAATTTACAAAGCCTGTGCCTCCTATTTAGCGCTATTTTTATCAATTTAGTGTCATTTTTATCCATTTTTCAACATTTTCGTCAATATTTAAAAAAGTCGCCAAGTTTTCAACATCTCGCCAATTTTTTCGTCAAGCATTATAGACGGACGGAGAGATGGGTTATTCTTATAGTCGTTTATTATGTTCTTTCCGAGATATTGAATTTCATCCATTCTTATACATTGTTTTCTCACTGTGAAAGAAGTAAATTCATTGCATTATGTAAAAAAAAAAAAAAAAAATCATTTCATTATATAAGTCATAGCTGCATAAGGAAGAATCTTCCTCATAAAATGCTGATAATTAAATAACCATTTTTAACACTTTACAACATAGTTGGAAAGTGTTTATGACTTTGTTCATTCTGTCTGTCTGTCCGTTAGCACGATCACTGCCGTAAAAATGACTTCATCAAAATGAAATTTTAGTATGTTGTTCAGACGGTCTGTGGGACCTATGGGAATGTAAATGAATAATATCACCCAATTAGTTTTGGATAGAATCCGGGTTGAAAAAGTGAAATACATTGAACCCTATGGGACCTCATTTTTCAAGCATTAAGCACAAATAGCTTAGAAAGTTTTGGGAAATATTCAAATTATCCCATAAAATATATAAAAAAATGTTCAGCAAAATATATTAAGTAATTTTTTTAAATAACAATTAAAATAATAATTAAACCATTTATGTGAAGAGATCAGGTGACCCACCTAAAATATGGCATCCATCTTATGTCAAAATCGTGATTTTTAAAGTTATTTTTAATTCATATTTAGTGTCGCATCCGTACTAGAACCACTTTATTTTTGCTTAATTTCTGTGCTTCTGTATTCTGAAACAGCACAATTACAATATATTTTATTTTAAATTTTCAATACCATCCATATTGTGTCAAAATTGTGACTTTTAAAGTTCTTTTTAATTTAAATTTAGTGTTGTATCCGTCCTAAAAACGCTTTATTTTTGCTAATTTCTGTACATCTATATTCTGAAACAACGCAATTACAATATATTTGAATTGAAATGATCACCAAACTTTGATTATTTCTACAACGCAACCTAATTTTTACTTATGGAAAATGTAAACTGATTAGGCTGTAAGATGAGTTGTATAAGAATTGCTGAATTTCTTTAACGCAAAATTATTTAGCTCAGGAGTCTGCAATATAGATGATATGAATAAAACATTCACTGATTTTACATAGAGAAGCAGATGATTTAATGGCAGACTTCTTCGATGAAGTTTTATGCATAGAGTTAAATTACTTTGGCCTCCATGGTTTTAAGTTTTTAAGTAGAATACATTATTGTAGTTCTGTGATGAATGAAATAAAAATGTATAAATGAAATATTTACTGCTTTTACACAGATAGCCAGGCTTACCTTACACCTTTCTGGTAGGTCGGACGGTCTGGGTCTCAACAACAGAGAGCCAGGCGATTTATATTTCGATGACGTCATTTGAATCAAGTTCGTTTTTTTCGATGAAGTTTTAAATTTTCAAATATAATTAATTATTGCAGAATTGTGATATATTACCGCTGAAGGTATCGCATTTTGGAGGTGTTCAAATAAAATTAAAGTTGGAAAGTGTTTCATAATCAATGCTTTCTGCATGATTGATCTTTCTTGTGATTTCTTAATACTTTTCGTTTTTGAGTACGCCTGTGAGAAATAAACCATGGTGATAGTTTCCATTTAAATTCTTATTACAAACCTGCTGTTTTCAAAAGTGACTAATACGTTCAATAAACTCCCACAAAACTCAGAGATTTAATTGATTTTCACGTTTTAAACCAACTATTTCCAATCTTTTTCGTTGGGAATAATGGAGTTAGAGAGTAGAACTCCTAGGGAAAAGTTTCGTGTTCCATTAATATCTCGACAACCCCTGGTCTTAGAAACTCGAAACTTGGACTAAATGTATGGGAGGCTATTTTAAAGCTACTCACCATATTTCATTAAATTCGGTTTAGCCGTTCTCCCGTGAGGATGAGACAAACGAAAGTTTTGTTTTTCACTAATATCTCGAGAACCACTGGTCGTAGAAATTCGAGTAGACTAAATTTTAAATGGAGCTATTTCAAGACTACTTACCCAATTTCATCCAATTCGGTTTTGCCGTTCTCCCGTGATGTTGGATCATACATACATAAACACTTTACTTCTTTATATATATAGATGATATAAGAAAGAATCTTCCTCATAAATTGCTGATAATTAAATAACCAGTTTGATTTCTTAATACTTTTCGTTGTTGAGTAAGCCTGTGAAAAATAAACTATGATGATAGAGTTTTTAAGTTCATATTTCAAATCTGTGATTTTCAAAAGTGACTAATACGTTCAATAAACTCCGACAAAACTCAGAGATTTAATTGACTTTCATGTTAAAACCAACGATTTCCAACCTTTTTCGTTGGGAATCATGGAGTTAGAGAGTAGAATTCCTAGGAAGAAGTTTCGTCTTCCATCAATATCTCGACAACCCCTGGTTTTAGAAACTCGAAACTTGGACTAAATTTATGGGGAGGCGATTTCAAAGCTCCCCACCCAATTTCATTAAATTCGGTTCATCCGTTCTCCCGTGATGATGAGACAAACGAAAGTTTCGTTTTTCACTAATATTTCGAGAACCACTGGTCATAGAAACTCGAATCATGGACTAAATTTTAAGTGGGGCTACTTCAAGACTACCCATCCAATTTCATCCAATTCGGTTCAGCCGTTCTCCCGTGATGTTGGATCATACATACATACATACATACTTTTTTCCTTTTTACTTTCCTTATATACATAATGTATAAGGAAAGTATCGTGACGGGGTCGAAAATTCGAATTCGAGTTTTCGACGGGAGAGCATGTTTCAAGCATCCCTGATCTCGAATCAAACATTTTTGAAGTGATGTCTGTGTGTGTGTCTGTGTGTGTGTGTGTGTGTGAAAGTATGTGTGTGTGTCAGTGAGTCTGTGGAGACGATAACTGACGAACGAATGGACCGATTCGAACCAAATTTGGTACAAAAATCACAATCCGTAAACACTGGAAGCCTATTGGTTTTATACGCAATCGAATGTTCAGAACCCCCTAAATTTTCGAATGAAATTTTGAAAAAATCGTCAAAAAATCAAAACCGCTACTAAAGTTACGCAAATAGACATTTTTTATGTAATTTTTCATTAGAAAACGATTGGCATAAATTTTAGAACGCTAACATGAACCGTTCTCGAGATATTGTACATTTTTAAAAAAAATTATGAAAAAGTCACATAAAAAAAAATATTGCTATTGAGAAACATGTTCACTTTTCATATGTAATACCATGCGATAAACTGAGTGACATAATTCTCGTGGATCTAGCTCGTTCCATTCATGAAAAAATATACTTTGAATAATACTTTTGTATTTGAACGCCAATAGTCATTTATCTGCTGTAAGAATAACTTTTTTCTTAGTGCATAACGCTTGGCGAGATTTTGGCGACGAATTTGGCGGAATGTTGCCAACTTGGCGACTTTTTTGAAATGTTGCCAAATTAATGAAAATCTCGCCAAATGGATAAAAATGATGCTAAATCAATGAAAATGACGACTCATTGTCGAAAATTCAATGTTTTGGAAAGAATATTAGTATCTACTATAAGAAAAACCTATTTTTTTACTGTAAAAGTAGTAAATTCATTACATTATATAAGGAAAGTCATGTGTTGCCCACATCAGATTTTTATATATAGATTCTTATATTACTTTCCAAAATATTAAATTTTCATCAATTAGTCGTCATTTTTATTGATTTGACGACATTTTTATCAATATGTCGACATTTTCCTCAATTTGTCAACATTTAAAAAAACCCGCCAGGTTGACGATATTCTTCCAAATTTTCGCCAATCGTTATGGACGGAGAAATAGGTTATTCTTATAGTAGGTAAACGACTCATGGCGTCCAAATATAAAATTATTACTTATTAGTATCTTCTGTCGTGAATGAAACGAGCTAGATCCACTAGAATGATAACAAATGTATCGCATAATATTACTTATGAAAAGTGAACTTATTTCACAATAGTTAATATATTTTTTTTTAATTTTATATAATTTTTTTGTAAATTTACTTGAAAAATGGGCAATATCTCCATAACGGTTCATGTTAGCATTCTAAAGTTTGTGCCAATCGTTTTCTAGGGGAAAATGACGCAAGAAATGATTACTTACTTAACTGTATTGAAGGTTTTGATTTTTGATGATTTTTTCAAAATTCCATTTCAAAATGTGGGGGTCTGCACATTCGATTGCGTTTAAAACCAATAGGATTCCAGTATTCCCTGATTGTCATTTTTGTACCCAATTTTGTTCGAAACGCTTCATTCGTTCGTGAGATATCGTCTCCACGAACTGACACACACACAGATATCACCTCAAAAGCGTTTGATTCGTGTTCATGGGCGCTCGAAACGTGCTCTCCCGTCGAAAACTCGAATTCGAATTTTCAACCCCGCCACAATACTTACCTTATACATTATAATATGTATATAAAAAGGTAAGATCTGGCTATGCTACCAAAAATCTGAAGTTAGCCCTAATATGATATTCTAAAGTAACTCACTCAAAGCCTTTTGGGTTAAGTCATTTATTTCCATTGGAATAGGGCACTCAATGAACACAGTATGGTGATGTAATTGCTTTGTAACAGGAATGAAGCTACCATTTAATAAATCGCAACGAATGATTTTTTTTTTTTCAAAAGAGTTTTGGACAAATGACCCTTCTAAATGCACTTTAGAGAGGTAGGTGATGACCCTTTAGAAAACTTCCAAGCTTGGCATGAACTAGCCCTTATTTAGAAGAGAAACAATTGATAAGAACACTATTAGGAACAGATCTTGCAGTGCTTGATTACTTAATTGCTTTAACGTTTGAATGGATTGCTTTAACGTTCGTGGCATATCTCCCCGCGGTACAAACGAACAATGGGTTGTACAGCGCTTCGAATGGACCCTTTTACGAGCTATATGATATCGAGCTCTTTTTCATCCTAACCTGGAAGAACATTTGCGTCGAGTTAAAGATCAAGAAACAAGGGTTCACTCTCTAGAAAAATAGGTGCAAAATAAGCTTATACGGCTGCGCTATAAAGTAGCCAATCCAAACACACGACTCAGCCGATTGCTCTTCGGACTCCGTCAAATTGAGCCAGATCTGAGCCTGGAGTTCTCCTGAGAGGGATTAGGTCGCTGCATGTGCCTTCATAGCAGACATTCTTCTGGAACCACTTAAGAAAATGAGATGATCCATTAAGACTCTGTGAGGTCAAGCTCGTGATAAAGGATTGGCGAAAGGTGGATGAATTAGGGTTTTTGGGCACAAGATCCCAAAAGGAAAGGCTGCGCCAGACATATGGTACTGAGATACATAAATAAGCATGGATTAAAAACAAGTGTATCATTTAAAAGTGATAATGTGTGAATAAAACATGACAATGGAATATGTACAACAATTCGAACAAGATGAAAAATGGCTAAAAGGTTATAAAAGGGGGTGTTGAAAAGGACGGGAAAACCCGATGTCCATTAAGAATGAGAAAAGCTCCAAATGAGGATTTTTTCCAATCCATTCTTCCAGAGTTCTAGTACAAGTCTTGAAATGCTTAAACTGTTTATACGTAATTAAAATATGTTTGATACTCGCTGAGGTTTGACAAACATTTACAAAAGTAGTTCAATTTGGCGAAAGGAAAATGGCGTACAAAAGAATGTTCTTTACATAAACCTATGTGCTTTTATAGGCTCTGCAATGCACGCTCTTTAAACTTGGCAGTCACTGATGTATTGCCTGGAAACAGGGAGGCATTTCAGCCTTTCATTTGGGGGTGCGAGATTTGTATGTATGAAAATCCACAATATGGAATAAAAATAAAATGTTTGTTATCACAAAATTGAATGGATGTTGGGAAAAATAATTGTTGTTAATATAATTTTTGTACATAATTATGTTAACATAATTGTTGTTAACATAATTTTTCTAAATACAAATATCTATATTTATATACTTTTTATTGAAGTTTTAAACGCCGGTTCTTATAGAGTCTGGAAGAAGAGAAAATTTTGTTACAATATCATTATAATCCAGTGCTATATCTTGTTCTATAGCTAAAACAGCTAAAGATGAAAGTCTTTCTTGTCCCATTGTACTGCGAAAATAATTTTTCAGCCTCCTGAGACACGAAAAAGACCTTTCACAACTGGCTGAGCTGATTGGCACAATCGAAAACAATTAAACTAATAATGTTATGTCAGGAAACACATTTTTTAAATTCCGCTCTTTAAAATAATCCAGGCGACTTTTAAAATTGGGATGTTTTCATTTTTCACCATTGAATAAAACAGCTGCAATTCACATAGCAATTCCTCTTTCTGGAAATTATAGACTTTGCATATGGTTGAAACATTTTCTTTTTCTTTTTCGACATCTGATCCGGATAATACTGAACTAAGGGCAAACAAAACAGATATATTGTTCTCATTAAATCTTGTCTCAATTTCATTAGAAACTGAATCTATATTTTCATATTGAATATTGATTCTGTGATATGAGTTAACATCATCATGGGGATTTTTTTTCACCGCCTCGGAATTCGCTTGGAATTTTTTTACGCCTTTTCAATTTCGGTCTAAAATAAGAATTTTTTTTTCGCAGAGTTCTGTCACAAAACTCCACACTTGATTGAAATATGCATCAGTGCGAAAAGAACTAACCGTTTCAATAGTAGCTTTAGCCAAAGCTTGCACAGTCTGACAATTAAGGTCAAATGACTGAAGATGCTTTGAGAGAGTATAGCATTGATCAAAACCACTGCGCAATACAAACAAAGTGAACAAAAATTCGAACGATGTCATGCATGTTAAAAGGGCTTCGACTCTTCCACCATTGAGAGAATCGTTTTCAGATAATTCTTCCAATGTTAAAATCACCGTTTCAAAATTATCAAGTAGTGCTTTTATGGCTTTAACTCTGGAAGACCACCTCGTATCACTTAGTGATTGTAGAGTTGAAGAGCCTCCAGAAAAAGTATTCGTGATGAGCGAATCTTTTCGAAAATAGCATGTCTTTTATAGGATGTTTCTATGAAAGAATAGAATGCATTGAGCTGCTGAAATGCATTTCTAGCAGAAGGAATGGATGAGCATGCGCTAACTACGCATAAATTTAAAATATGCGCATAACAATGGATATAAATTGCCAATGAATTTTCCTGTAAAAATCGTGCAGCCACACCATTGTACGGACATCTCACGTTGCTTGCACCATCCTAACATTGAGCTCGTAAGTTTGAAACATTTAGACCAAATGAGGAAATTACTTCTTTAATTATGTTAAACAATGACTCTCCATCCGCTTTTCCTGTTACGAAAAGGCCCGTAAATGATTCGCGTATTTCTAGGTCATCATCCACATATCGAAAAACTACAGCCACTTGTTCATGCCTGGAAATGTGTTGAGTTTCATCTACAATTATAGAATAATAGCGTGCTTCTTTTATTTTATTTTGAATATGATTACTGATTTGCGATTTGCATAAATTAGGAATATGATTCTGGTGGTCTTTGTGAACATAAGTAAAAGATTTTTCTTTATTTTTAAATATTCTTTCAATTAAAGAACACATTTTTTAGAATGGAGGAAATTCTAAAAAATTTCCTCCATTATTTAACGTTATTTTTTTCATCGCGTCCTCTCAATGCAATACCTTGTCATGCACAAAAAACAACACCTTTTCCATATAACGGCGATTTTCTTCAACTTCTTTTGAATACTGTTTATCAAGTTTGGCACAAACTTAATCTAAAGACAGGGTTTCGGTAAAATTTAAAAGACAGCTTTCTGCTTCTTTGTGAGAAGAACATGAATCATGGACCTTGAGTTTTGAACTGCTTTTGACCAGTTACTAAAACCATCAAGAATAACAGATGATTCAGTGTATCGTTTATTAGCTTCTGAAAATGCTCTACATGAAAAACAAAACGCTGTATTCGTAGAAGGACTGTATTCTAGCCATTTATATAAATTATACCACTCTTTTCTAAACTTGCGACCTCTTTTATCGGTTGGGAAGAGAGAAAGTCCAGGCTGATATGGACCTAAAGTTAGGGCACTTTGAGGACCGTTAGCAGGATCTCTTTCATGAAGCAAATGTGTCGAACTTCCCTTTGTTTTATTTCTGTTTCAATCGGACTTTCTGGTGTCGCAATTCCAAATTCATCTATACTTCCAATTTCTGCTTCATAAACAGCATTATCTTTCTCAAGATTTCCATCGAATTTTGGACATTTTATGAAAAATTCACTAATGTCTCGATTCAAGCGACGCTTTTTCGAACTCTTAACTGCCCTAAAATATGTTACTAATCGCGTTTTCTCCGTCAACGCAAACACAAAGTCACCATCAGTCTTGAGGAGCAAGTAGCCAATGAGAAGACTTCGCTGGCGACAACAATGAACGACCCATGCGAGCCAAAGAGAATCTATTGTGTGAGTGAGCAATAAAAGCTGGTTATACGACTGATTTAGAATCTTCAGGAGATGCAGTCCATAGTGGCTCTATCAAAAGTGTTCACACACAACGAGAGAGATTTAGAATGTATCCTCAGTTCGTCAATGCTGAATAATGTTGCAGCGCCTCCTCGTCTAAGAGCCCCACCCCACAAGTTGTTTATCTCTTTCCTTCACAGCGTGGGAACAGAAGGGCTTCAAAGAATTCGGACACTTGAAATTTTCAAGTGAAAAGGAAAGGATAACATCACCCCAATCTTTTCAAGTTGAAAAGGATTCGTTCCAGTCGGAAGTGGAAAGCTTCACTGTGAAGATCGGCTCTTTCGAAGCTCCATAGCGTGAGAAAACTGACCAGTGGACAGTCAATAAAAAAAGGGAGAAGCCGATAGACGACGAGGAAAAATTTGGGGCCGCGCCCCCTATTTGCCGCCCCTGCCTGGAAACAATTAGTTTCTTCAGTATATTTCTAACTATTTCTCTGCATTGACTAAGCGTTGGCAAATTCTAGATGGTCCTATTTTAGATCCAGGCATAAGTGTTAAGCGATTGAGTGAAATAAGGTGGGAGACGTTTTGAAAGCACTGAGATATCTTGGTGGTATATAGAAATATTTGATGATAGAAACCCAACAGTCTGTAACTATTTCTCGGATTGAAGCCCTTGCTGGTGCAATTAGTAAGTTCAAGTTTGTGGCATCCTTTGTTACATCCATTTTTAAATCAATCTTACAAACAAATGACTACAAGGTACTAAAATTTGGAAAAAGTAATTTAAAACAAGTTTTTTTTTTCAATTAGAATGCGAAGATATCACTCCATATACCTGCCAAAAATTGTTTTTCTTTTTTGTATTTAGCAATATAAGTATGAAATTTTACAAATTATGGACGTTTCAATGAATTTTCAATGTAATAATTCAAGAAATAGTTGCTCAAATCAGAAAAAAAATAATGCGAAACGTCGCATCATGACAATGTAATCTCACACATTGCCTGTCAAACTATCCATTATTTGAAGCGTGAAAAAAATCGGGCGGGTGAATCCTTGTTTCGCCTGATTTTTTTTTTCTGGTTCCTAACCCTCCAAACTAAACTACGGGGTTAACGATTTAACAGCCCAGAAGAAGCTTGTCAATCGAGGCTTGTCAATCACATGTTTCTGCTGTATACGCAGAACCTGCTATATACGTTCTGAATGGCAGAACTGTTTTGAAAACTATTTTATTCGAATGAAAAATGTATGGATGCTAAAGGCGAATAGTTTGAAAAACAATAAAACGATTTATTTCCATACAACCAATTTTGTGTATATTTTCTGAAACCTCAACACTAGCCTACGTAAAGCAACTGACTGATCAGGTCATTTTTAAACGCTGCCAATATTTCGGGTAAAGTCGAAACGAATGGTGCGATAACTCGCCAAGTTTGGCACTTTAGAGTCAAACATGGCGCCAAATAGAATTATCCGACGTCCAGCGCAGAGGAAGCTGGTAGCAGAAAGAATGCGAATAACCTATGACGTTATAAATAATCATGGCATTTAATTTGTATACCTAATATGTGCGTAATAATTATTTTATTAGTTCTCAACGTATAATCAAGAGCTTTCATTAATGATACAGTTTTAAAGTTCAAGTCGTCTTCATTTTAAAGTAAATGCTTTTATTTATTTTTTTCTGAAGAACTTTTGATGTTCCCGCCTTATTTGTTCCGTCCATGTTTGTTCCATCGTTCACTCATCGCCATTGCATTTTAAGATAAGTGCGTGTCGGATCATTCTATTCAAATAATGATATTAAAACATCGTCCATCGCATCGATGGATCTCAGTCGTTCGGGTTCAGGCTGATTTCTTATCGCTGCCATTAATATGCAGGTGATGCTGGTGTTGAAGAGAATGGGCAGAGGGTACAGAGAAAGGCGTTTTCGAATCTTGTACTCGAGTCACTCTCATTAAGGACATGAATAAAAAACATGACTTGGAGGGAGGGGTCAACAAAATGATTGACTCTATTGGATCGGTTGTAACGCTTTCTGGGTAACACCCGGACATTATTTGAATTGTATTTATATTTAAGATATTAATGCTCTTCGTTGGATGAAGTTATCGAAAGGATGATGTATGATGATTCATGCAGGTCTTATATTATTATGGATCGCTGATATAATGGTCGTGATCCAATTTTCGATTCGCGAAAGCCAGTTTCTCCAATCTAGGAAAGTGGCTTAAATACTTTTAAGGGCTTCTGCTTTCAAGATGCGAGTATAGATAGCCATTTTTAAACCAAATAGAAGTCCAAGTTCTCGATACGGGTTCTGCATCTCCAGAAGAGACATTTGCCAGGTGAATATCCCGACGGAACCGAACGGTCGTCAATTGCAATAGTGTGGTCTCCATCAGAGACTTGCGTTACTGCCAAGGCATGGTTTCTGGAATGCTTCATGCCGTCTCTCAACGAAGAGAAAACACATTTACAGCCAACCATGGCTATTATGCTGTCACAACCCATGATCCAGTATTTTGGGCATGGGCTGCACCACGGGGGGTGCTTCAGCACCCTCATTACAAATTTCGCAAACACACCTTTTTACTTAGAATAATAACAATTGTCAGTTTCCCTCTCTCTCTCCTTTTAAAGTTATTATATATATATATATATATTTTTTACGGATTAATTTATAAGTCGGAAATGAGATATTTTCGGGTTTCTGGCTAGAGCCAGTTCCAAATGACTGCATATGCGAAAGGCTTCCATGAAGAAATCTGCCCTATCTCGGAAGGATACAGAAATGTTAGTTTCGTATCGAGTTTGACAGAACATTGCTAATATTCCATTGGCGTCTGTGCTAGCGTGTTTATAGTTTCCAAATGTATTTTTATTTAGTATTTACGAATTAAGACCATGGTTATATCATGCAGAAATCGGTGGATATGATATGGTGGATATATAATGAATTAAAGTTCCACAAGTGAACTATTTGCTATTTTTAAACTATACATGCTTCGCATGAGCAACCCCAATTGTGAGCCCCCCCCCCCCCCCCCCCAATTGTGAAAGCTTGGCGCCGCCTATGATTTTGGGGTTTCAGAGTTTGAGTTAAAGGTGTTGTATTTTGGGAGTCATCCCCTGTTACCAGCTGCACAGGATGTGGGGATGCTCTTTGGAGACCCCATTTTAACGAAAGTATACAATTATATCCGAGCCGAATGAAATCATAGAGTTTGTGGGCCTTTTGATTGAGCTCCTGAAAGCGAGTTAGATTGCTGGAGCTTGCAAACGAGTTGGCTTGAGGCTAAACACCAAGGGTGTTCCTTTCGAGTAGTGGTGTTACGTCCCAGAAACCAATGAGAGCGTCATCAAAACTTGAGAGGCATGTTTTCAAAATCTGAGATAGTGAGAAGTGGAAAAGGAGTGGAATCTTTGGACGCGTGACTGAGCGGACGCTTCTCCTACTCTCCTGTAGTCTGCGGGATGCATTGGGCAACACTCGCCGCTACTAAATGATGTCTATGAGTTACCTCTTTGGAACTTTTCCTAAAATATATTACTATCTCTCTCTCTCTCTCTCTCTCTCTCTCACATTACTTCTAACTCTATACAGGTAATTTTGAACTGGGTTAGCATCCCTCCAACACTGGGCATTTTTGTCTTTTAGATTCTTTTTACATAGTTTACTGTTTATAATTGTTATGATATTTACTTGTAAATAGTTTGATCTGTTTTTGTAAATAAATATGGGTTCGTTCCATATATACACTGCCACTTCCTTTCGTGCTCTTGCCAGGCATGTCCATTTACCAGGAAGAAGACTCCTTGAGACCTATGTGAAGGAGCGGATTGCTTTATCTTGGCAACGTTTTGAGTGGGCGCGGCGCCAAATGGGTCGAAATATCGTCCACTGTGCGAGTCGAGAACGTTCTAGATTTCGTCATCCGTTTCAAAAATACGATCTCTTTCTAGATATTTATATGGAGAATCTATAAGGAAGTAAGTCTTCGTTCAAAGTGGACAAAGTTCGGACAAAGTGGACGTAATACGAGTTCCAATTGAATGGTAAGGTACCTCAGTGTTTTGAGAGGGGCTATTCTGTTTTGTGAGTTAGCTGAGCATTGAATGACTGTTTTTGCTGTACCTGGCAGTTGATCTTGTAAGATAGCTATAATGTCATTAACTGTATATTGCTCCCTGTTGCCGCCTATGCGTGCTTTTAAATAAAAACGTTGGCTATCTAGAAATGCGAACATATTTTTTTATCCAAGATTTGAGAGGATTTGCCGCATCCAATGGACGTCTGAAATGGGATTTATGAAAACTTGACAAGTGGTTATGCGTCAATTAGAAAAACGGAGGAGGAACAGTTTAGTGAGATGATCCATTTAATGACTAAAGGCAATGAAGGTGATGAAAGTTGGTCAAAATGTGATGAAATAAGAAATTAAAACTGTACAAAAAGCGATGGAATTGGGACAAGAAGCGATGAAAAAAGAGATGAGCATTTGGACTCATTTTTGGGCGCAATTTGATGTTAGTTATTATAGAAGCTAACGATCAGGGCGAAATGACAAAAACCTGCCAATTCGCTGCTTCTCTTCGAGGTCCTGTGACTACTGTTTCGCACACGCTCCCTGCAGAAAAAGTCTGAACTTCGTAGTTTTAACAAATACCCTAGTACTCCGCTATAAAAAAAATGAAAAAGACGAGCATTCAATTGAAATGAAAGCAAAAATACTATACTATAGGAAATACTATACTATAGAGATACTATAGGAAATACTATACTATAGAGATACTATAGGAAATGGCGTCTGATATTGAAAGACTTCCACAGCTATCCTCTGCCGTATGCTTTGTAGTCTGTTAGTGTAAACTCTGCAAGTGGATGTTGAGAAAGTCTTGCAGCCCAGTATATTATTATCGATGCTATTCCTGACCCAAATTCAGCATGGACCAATACACGAAAGAAATTCAAGTCCTTCGAAACTATAAACGAGTATTTGAAAAATTAAAAAGCGATAATGTAAATTTAAATTTTTTATGCAAATTATTCCAGAAAAAAGTCGATATATCATATCTGCGCAGAGAATAAGAGAAGATCCTGACAAACCAATACTGTCAAAGAATGGTGCCGACTACGGGATGTCCAACAACTAAGACGTTCGTACCCATGACTGTCAGTTTGCGAAAAACATCTCTCGAATTGAACTCTTTATATCGGGAGGAGGCGCCAAACAGAAGTATACATTCCGGCATCTGTTCCGTAAAATAGGCGGAACCCTTAAGCTAATATTCCGCCTGTGTTCACAGAACGAGTGACGTCCTTGAAACCTTCCTTTCCACAATGATCAGCCACGAAACCATTTTTCACCTTCATATTCATATAATTTCATTCATATGGCATCGAGGGGGCTTCAGAAGTCGCTATCCAACGTGCTTTGCGAGTCATAATTGGATAATGTGAAAGTGGAATCAGATGACCTCCCATTGTTCAATTGATGCATTGGCAGAGTGCGATGAAATCTGCTTGATCGATGTCCGGTCGTGCCACTTTTCTGGTCCCTTCAAGCTCGTGGATGAGAATGAGATGAGCATTCCGAATGCTTCTCAGCAACTGGAAGTTCAATATAGCGTTAGGGCGTCGGAATGGTCCATTTTTCTCCACGTGAAAGGACTGGATGGTTTCTTCCTTTTGCGAAGAAGGTGCTTCTGACTTCGGGTTGGAAATGCTACTTTCTGTTTTGGAACTACTTTGTGACAAATGTAGTTAACTGCAACTGCTTTTTTTTTTAAAGTAACGACTACAAACTACTTTGAAAATGGAGTCAGCACATAAAGATAAATTTTGCAACAGCTTCAATTGACACAGAAAGTTGGGAATGTGGATATACGGAAGTCATTTAACATACTTATTCTGAATAAGTAAAATGGACTGATCCACTTACCAATCTTGACGCTTTTGCCCATTTCTGAAAACAGTAAAACGAAGCAAAAGTACCAAATAAAATAGAAGTAAAAACTATTTATTTAAAAACATGTTTGTTCATTTTTAGTAGAATTTGCATCTCAAATTTGCAATCAGATAAGCAAGATCTTTCGGGACATAACACGTCTGAATAGAGCCACATAAAAATTCAACACAGCATCGAAAATCTTATAGTTTCTCTTCGTTCTCTCTCGGGAACGTTCTACGACAGAATGCCATGTTCCATCTCGTCTTATTTGGTATTATGAGACGAGCACTTATCTCTGAAGATGTCTCGTCAACTGAAACAACCGACATTTTTGATGCGTTTGTCCCAAAGCACTTTGCGAATCGTTGCGCAGAACACTCAGTTTCGTACACAGGAAGAAAGGATGATCACGTGATATGTAGAATGGCACCTTGAAGTAACGTTAAAAGGAGCGTCCAAACTCGGTGCAAAGTAGTGATTTATTGTGTAGCGCTACTCGCCACACTCCTTACTTTTAAAAGTAGTACAAACTCAAACTGCGAGAAAAAGTAGTGACTACTGTCATTTCCGACCACTGGTTTTGTGGTCTGGAGTAGGTTTCTAGCTCCAGCACGCTGGCAAAGTGAAAATATTTTTATTTCATTTTGGGATTCAGGTTCTGTCATAATTTCAATGTTGATCGACCGAAATCCAGGCCGCTCGACTCACCTTAGGGCACGATCGTCATTTCAGTGTGTATTTTTCACTGAAAAATCTGTTTTCATTTTTGGGGTGCTTTCAACTCTGAATTCATTTTAATTTACTTTTTGATAACTACTGTATGTTTTAATTTCATTGTACGAGGGTTTTTATTCATTTTGCATTACTTTCCGTCAAATCTTGCGTTGAATCGGATAATTCCAAAGTTTTTACTTTCGCTTTTTTGGCTTTCTTTCGCCATTGGAAAATTTAAAACGCTTATTTTGCTTTGTCAAAGCAACTTATTCGATGAATAAGTCGAAAATATACCCGGCGTTTCCCAGATAACTTAAGTAATGCCCTAAATAAGTCGAAAATATACCCGGCGTTTCCCAGATAACTTAAGTAATGCCCTAAATAAGTCGAAAATATACCCGGCGTTTCCCAGATAACTTAAGTAATGCCCTAAATAAGTCGAAAATATACCCGGCGTTTCCCAGATAACTTAAGTAATGCCCTAAATAAGTCGAAAATATACCCGGCGTTTCCCAGATAACTTAAGTAATGCCCTAAATAAGTCGAAAATATACCCGGCGTTTCCCAGATAACTTCAGTAATGCCCTAAATAAGCTCTTCTGATACGTCCTGAATAAGCGCGTCGCAATTCTTTGATGTCGTGACGAAGGAAAAAAGAAGTTCATTTACCCCGGAAGTGAAATCCGCCAAATAAATCGCTCTCTCAGCGAGTTGAGATCTCAGTGAGTCCGATTGAAGTCACACTTATACTATTGAAATACCTGTATGTTCGAAAAAGTGGAAATTGACTTTTTAAATAAGCAATATTAATGACAGTCCAGACAAAAAGTTTTCGTTCGAACGCGAGCACGGAATATCTTTTGCAGCTGTGACGAATATATAAATTGGACGAAATGGCGATCAATAGGATATTTTGGGTTTCAAAAATTCGTAACAAATTCGAATTTAAAAAAAATCTCGCCAAGCCGTATGACTCTGACCGGGGACATTCAACGTCGAGCGACTTTTCCACGTGGGTCTATTGTTTCACATTTTTTCCCACTTGTTAGCGATATTTTTCACGTTTAAATTTTAGGTGTGCCCTAGACAAAATTTATTTTCATTCTTATTATTGTAGTCTTGAATCGTTGGGGGTGTTTATCATGTTCCGTGTAAATTTGGTCTTTGTTGCGTCGCTCCAATAAAAAGAGCGTTTTAAGGAACACATAAGCAGTGCTTCTTTCAAGACTTTTTGGGCACATTTTCTAGTTGCCCTATATCAATATATCTAAATGCTGTGTCACATAAATAGACTCTAATCATGTTTTTAATTTTTCCGAAGCTGAAATTGTTTGTACTCCTAATTCTAATTTGTAACTGGACTTTTTCTTTATTGTCTCATCCAAATGCTTTATCAATGATAAATGTCATCTTTTGCTTGGAAATCTCGGATTTAAATTTTTTTTTTCGTTTGCTTCTCTCTTCTTATTTCGGTCATTTGCACCCTTTTCCTCCATTTCTATTTTCTCTGTGTTATTATTACAATATTATTTGTGGACGATGTATTTGTTGATGTGTATTTGTAGCGCTTTTAGCTTTCAAACTATTTTCTATTCTACGTGTTTTTCGTATTTGTTATGAATCTATTATTTATTATTACTTTTTACCGTGGGTTTGGTCAACTGATGTAGCTTCCGAAACCGGTTAGTAGCCTATTTTAATTGAGTGGGGTTTTTATGTCTGTAGTAAGAATCACTGAGCAAGTACAAAGTTACGTACAAAGCAAGTTACGTACAAAGTCCTTTGTTACGTAACCGCTAGAGGGAACAGCAACTAGTTGCGTCCAGGACGCTAAGGAGATTGGATTGTAAAGCGTCGCTGTATAATACTCCGTCACTCTACAAAATAATGTAAATAAAAGTTTGTTAAGTTTTCAGCTTTAGAGTATTTACAGTACACCCACATCTTTTGTTGACCATTCCCTTTCCTCTTTGGTATTTTATCGATCATTCATTGAGTTCTAACTTTTGTGCTGTCCTCCTGGGGCTTTGATCTCTTTTTTCCTGCAACCTCGTTTCCTTGCTTCAGCCACGTGTTTTCTGTTCGGTCATGAAGCTCTCACAGATGAAGGCTGCGCTTCTTGTGTGTCCCGACGCAGAAGGCTATTTCGATTATTTTGGGCTGCATGCTGCTTTGAACGAAGTTATTTCAGTTTTATTACTTTAGCAGCTCTACGCCCAAATAAGTAGTTCTCTAATCATCCGAGAGACACGAACATTCTGTTTTATTTTATGATTTAGGGTTATGCTGCTTCTCAAACAATCAGGCGATAAAACGAACGAACAATTATGATTATGTTAAGTCTGATGGAAAAGATTTCCCATTACTGTAAAATGACCGCCAATATTTGCCCTACTGCGACTGCGAATCCAAACTCTCCATACACAAAGAGTTCTCTTAGACGTATGTAGATAGGGAAGATGCAGATTTTTCAGGTTTTCCCTCTTTTGACTTGCCTGCCACTGGCTTGGGTGAGGTTTCTCCGGAGGAACTTTTCATAGTCTTCAATAACTTAAAGAGTGGAAGGGCCCCTGGCCCTGACAAAATTGATTTTACCCTTTGGAAAAAATTCTATAAAGCTTTTCCCTCCCTTATTATTAAAATCTGTAACCTTTGCTTCAAATTTTGTCACTTCCCCTCGTGTTTAAAAACAGCTAATGTTCTATTTTTTAATAAACCGGGCAAAGACCCTTCCCATTGCTCTTCCTATCGACCAATCTGCTTACTACCAACCTTTGGCAAAATATTAGAGAAACTATTTATCAACAAACTTAACTTTTGGCTCTCCTCCGGAGAGATTCTCCACCCTCTCCAATTCGGATTTAGAGAACTATGTAGTTGCGAGGATGCAACCCTCAGTTTGATCAACACCATCAATGGGTTCAGACCAGGACATTATGTTTCCCTCACCACCGTGGACATCTGCGGAGCTTTCGATAATTTAAATTGGACAATCCTTCCCAGTATCTTCAACAGAATTAACCTGCCTCCTTCCTTCCAAAATTTTATTTTTACTTACCTACAAAATAGAAAAATCTCCTTTATTGATGGTCCCTCCGTTCATACAAAACAAATCTCTCGTGGAGCCCCTCAGGGCTCTATAATTTCTCCCACATTATGGAATATCTATTTTAATAATATCCTTCTTCTTAACAATGATCAACACTATTTACAGGCCTTCGCAGATGATCTCGCGGTGGTTACCTTCGCTCCTAACCTTCGCTCTCTAGCCATTAAGAACAACTCCATCTTAAATACACTTTCGGAATCTTTGGCTAATCTAAAACTAAATATTTCCCCCTCGAAATGCAATGCCATCATTTTTAATAAAACCCGCTCCAAAATTAAGAAAAATCCTTCCTTCAAAATCAATGGTGTCAAAGTCAACATTTCCAGACACCTTAAATTCCTCGGTATTATCATTGACGATAATCTGAAATGGAGCGCCCACATCTTCCACCTCAAAGAGAGATGCTATAAGATTGCTACAACCTTCGGTAAACTTGCCGGGTGTAACTGGGGAGTAAATAAATCATTTTTAAAAGAGTGGTACTTAACTGTAATTGAAAAGGTTATCTCCTTTGGGGCGGGTGTCTGGGGTAGTAAATTAACGGGGGCTCAAATTAAAACTCTTCTTTCTCTTCAGAGGATATTTCTCCTCAAAATCTCTTCAGCTTTTAGGACCTCTTCTAACATCTCTCTTTTTTCTCTTACTGGAATTCCCCCCATTCACCTTGTCATAAAAATTTTACACTCAAAATATGCCTTTTGGAAACGTCGTGAAAATCTTTTTTCTAATTCTAATATCCCTGCCCCTTCCCTCTTTGATTTAAACTCCCCCTTTTCTGGCACTCCCCCCTCAAAACGTATCGCCCTCCTGGAATCCTCAGACCCCCTTACTTTTTCAAATATTAATATATTCACTGATGGCTCTTCTCTTGAAGGCAATACAGGCTTTGCAGTGTGTATCTTCAAACATGATGTCCTGGACAGGGTCTATTCATTCAAACTAGATGGTGAGAATACAGTATTCCAGGCCGAAATTGCAGCCATAGATTTCGCTATATCCTGGGCAACCGATAACAACACTAAAGTTAACATCTTCTCCGATAGTCTCTCCTCGATCATGGCTTTCAAATCAATCAATAACAAATCTAACTTTCTTCAAAAAATTAAAACTAAAGCTAATATTTCCAATAAACTTATAAATCTTTCTTGGGTCAAAGCCCACGCGAATAACCTTGGTAATGAGGTCGCAGATCATCATGCTAAATTAGCAACCACTTCTGGCTCTCCCTTACACATCCCCTTCCCTTACTCCCTTCTAAAAAAGCACTGTAAAATTCTTCTTAAAAATCTTTGGCAGTCATATTTAAACGATTATATCTCCCCCCGAACCCATGACCCTGCGAGAATTTCAAAATTTCTTCCCTGTGTTGACCCTGATCTTTTAATTTCCAATCAATATTTAACTTATTTTTTAACGGGTCACGGCCCCTTTTTGGATTATTTACATTTTTTTAAGCATAAATCTTCATCTAATTGCACTTGTAATGTTTATGGTGATGCCGACCACTTTGTCTTTAACTGTCCTTTTACCCTCCCCTTCCACCTTTCCCGTCCCACTGTTGCCAACTCTGCGGCCTGGTTTTCCAGGGTTCTTAAAAACAAATCTTCTATTTCAAAAATTAAAAACTGTATTCTCGCTGCTAGGGAGATTTCTAACAAAATTGCTTGATCAGCCTGGGGGTCCCCCCTGGTCTGTGAATCCTTCACTGCTCCCCACACTTTCTAAATCTGTTTTATAAAACCTGCTCCCTGTGCCTTGGGCACTATAAGATTTTATATTCACCACCTCCTGTAACTCATATGGTTTAGTTTTTATATTTGTACATTAACAGTATATCAATCCTAATCTTTTCGGTATGTATCAAAAACATCCATTGTGTATATATACTTTGATCATGCTTCTTTTTGTATATATACCTAATATGTATCATCCATTATATATCATCCATATCTAATTTGTATCATCCATACCTAATATGTGTCGTCTTCTATGTATCATCCTTAAAGAATATATACCTAATCTTTTCGGTATGTATCAAAAACACCCATTATGTATATATACTTTGCATACATCCTAACCCGGATTTTTATAATTATATTTTCTCACCCTGACTTTATTCCCTTACATCCTCGGTTTCTCAACTTATACTTTGGTTTTTCATCCCCCAACTGTCATGTGTTTTTGTATATATAATTTTATATGTAATTTTTGTGCTTTTTTTTTGTATTTCTGTGTATTTTATGTATTTCATGTTCTTCGTTTCGTTTTGTTTTGTTTTAGTTGGTTTTACTACTTTTGTGCTTGGGTTTTTTCCCTTCGGGGTTTTCCCCTCTTTTCTTTTTTTTCCTTCTTATGTCTCTCTTGTATTGTATTGTATTGTATTGTTTTTTTGTTTTGTTTTGTCGTTGCCTTTCTTTTTTTTTTGTCTTGTAACTGTGTTGTGATTCAATTTTAACCTGTTTTGTAATGTTTT
This sequence comes from Amaurobius ferox, assembly GCA_951213105.1. Taxonomy (NCBI): domain Eukaryota; kingdom Metazoa; phylum Arthropoda; class Arachnida; order Araneae; family Amaurobiidae; genus Amaurobius; species Amaurobius ferox. The sequence continues at coordinate 2,064,544 of OX578136.1, forward strand.
GGATCTAAAATAAAGTTCCCGTCCACACACTTAGCTGCAGTAAACCTTCGGGTCTGTCGTGTGGTCTGGGTTTTCAACACTTCAACACAAAGAGTTCTGGAGTTGTGACATCCGCTACAGAAGGTTGTTAGCGTACATAACGGAGTGCTTTCACAGCGAAATTATAATATTACCATGCGGCTTAACGTGACATCAAATGAGCCTGCTCTCTATGCGATGCAACGACAATAGAGTGGTTAATGGATATTGTTTTACTTACAATAGAGTATGGGTATGAGCGTCCCTGCACAGTAGTATGCGCAGAAACGTAAGGGCATTATTTTTTACCGTAGCGAGTCATGGTCATTGGACGAGGATGACCCATAAAAATGGAAACTAAATCCATTAAACATCGAAATTGACCTTTGTGATGTCAATAAGTTATTTAGAGTACTCGAGTGTGAAGATTACATGTGTAAAGATGTCATTTGCTAAAGTGCACTTTGTGATTTTAAGTGAATGGACACGACTACTCATTTTCATCGCAGTCATTCAGTAGCGTTGTAACTTCTAAAGATGACTGGCCAATTCTGCAATGCACATGAGAGCGAGAATGGAAGATACATAACGATTTTATCGCGTATATATTTTAATGAAAGTGAATGCTTTATTTCCCGGTTCATTAAACATATCCACCCAAGATAAATGTAGTAAAATGAGAGGTAAGTTTTTAAAGGAACCGTTTTTAATGCAGAAATGAGCTCAATTTCCATACTGAGTACTTCGTTCCGGAAAAGTAAATTGCCCTGTAATGGATAGGATGTCCTTTCGTGTTGTGGCTACGCAGGCAGTCATTGGGTTTATTACAGTGATGTGCTCACGGTTTTCAAATGCTCACTAGTCTAAACTTATTTGTTACTGTAGGATGAGTTGTGAACAGTTTTCCGTGTCTAGGGTGGTATGTACAGTAATATAAGTAATGAGTTGTTGGATGCTGGAGCAGCCATTCGAGGGAGCAAGGGCGTGCAGACAGTGGCCCACCTCTGGCGAGTCGTGACTGGAGCTACCGGTGGCAGCGGATCACGCAAACAGAAGGATGTCAGGTCGTGACAGGATCCGACACACAGTTCCCTTGTTTCTTGCTAGTCTTGTGAAAGATCAAACAGCGTTGTCATCACGTTAAATTAGGATGCAATATAGATTTTAAAGATAAATATGCAACATTCGTCAATATTCTACAAAAATGGTTGGAAAACACTGAGAAGTGAGATGTTTCTCGTCGAATCGTGACAAATAGCTCGATTTGAATGGATCCAATGGCTCGCATGGTTGCCATCATTGTATAATTATTTGTGTATCATCGGGAATACACTGGCGATTTTTAAATTTAAACTTCGAACTTAGAAGTGATTGTTGCGAACGCTCAGTATTCCCTCTTTCGTCTGTCTCGAAGGCCAGGCGAAGAAAGTACAAGCATGACGTGAGCTCAGGATTTCCCATTTAGAAGGGTTTGTAGATTGGGCGATACTTCCGGAATATTCCAGAAACTTCACGAAATAACGACTAGTCTAGGAGATATTAGATCATTCTGGAAATTTCTACAGAGAGATTTCCAGAAGTTTATATAGAGAAACTATAAAAAAGACTCATCACCCCGTTCGAGTTCAATGGACGAGTTGACACTATACGATCTACAGTGAACTAACTGTGACTTTTGTTAACGTTTCGAGAAAAGTAGTCGTTGTTTGGTGAAATGACTTTCGTCAACATTCTGAGAATAATATCGCTTATTCTGTGAAATGAGTGGAGCATTTCAGTATTGTTGATTGCATAGTGTTCCTACTTCCATTGTGCTTGTGAATAAACACAAGTTATCCAGAAACCTGGAGTCGTTCTTGTATCCTGCGTATACACCCGCGATTCCAGAGGATACGCTTCGTAATATTATTAAACTAGTGATGTCAAGCTATGTACATAGTTTAATGACCGAGACGTTGTTTCCAGGAAAGCAGTAAAAGACTACAAACTGTTTTACAAACAAATAGGAAACACAGGTTTGGAGCTCCAATTTTTCAAGTTTATTTTTCTCTGTTTTTCTCTTTCCCATTATCCAACCTCTCAGTACATGCAATCTTAGTACCGAACTTTTTTACTTTCCCTGCAATACATGGTAATGTAAAGGGAAAGGATTGGAATACCGAAAATCGCAACTCGAGTTTTCGACGGATCGATACGTTTTGGGATCTCTAGAATACGAAAAAACTATTTTTAGCGTGACGTCTGTGTGTGTGTCTGTGCAATGTATGTATCCACTCTAACTCAAACACGAAGGGACCCAATTTCATAAAATTGGGTAGGTGAGTCACTTGTAGGTGACCCTGGTGTTGATTAGCTTTTGATATGATTCGGGATAAAAAGAACCCGCCTTTTTTTGCAAAACGGCCAGTGGAAATCGGCTGTATCCACTCTAGCTAAAAACTAATACATTAAAATTTTCAAAATTTAGTAGATAAACCATTTGTGGGTGACCCTGGTGCTGATTCGATTTTGGTACGATTTGGAAAAAATTAACCTGCCTTTTTTTGCGAAATGGACCGCAAAAATCGTCCAAATCTAAAGTAAAAATCTACGTATGCTCAAATATATCCATTAAATGCTTGTTTTAAAGATAAAAAGAATAAGACCCATCCCATTACATTAGAGCTAATCGTCACGAGATATGGTTTTTTGCGAAATGGACCGCAAAAATCGTCCAAATCTAAAGTAAAAATCTACGTATGCTCAAATATATCCATTAAATGCTTGTTTTAAAGATAAAAAGAATAAGACCCATCCCATTACATTAGAGCTAATCGTCACGAGATATGGTTTTTTGCGAAATGGACCGCAAAAATCGTCCAAATCTAAAGTAAAAATCTACGTATGCTCAAATATATCCATTAAATGCTTGTTTTAAAGATAAAAAGAATAAGACCCATCCCATTACATTAGAGCTAATCGTCACGAGATATGGTTTTTTGCGAAATGGACCGCAAAAATCGTCCAAATCTAAAGTAAAAATCTACGTATGCTCAAATATATCCATTAAATGCTTGTTTTAAAGATAAAAAGAATAAGACCCATCCCATTACATTAGAGCTAATCGTCACGAGATATGGTTTTTTGCGAAATGGACCGCAAAAATCGTCCAAATCTAAAGTAAAAATCTACGTATGCTCAAATATATCCATTAAATGCTTGTTTTAAAGATAAAAAGAATAAGACCCATCCCATTACATTAGAGCTAATCGTCACGAGATATGGTTTTTTGCGAAATGGACCGCAAAAATCGTCCAAATCTAAAGTAAAAATCTACGTATGCTCAAATATATCCATTAAATGCTTGTTTTAAAGATAAAAAGAATAAGACCCATCCCATTACATTAGAGCTAATCGTCACGAGATATGGTTTTTTGCGAAATGGACCGCAAAAATCGTCCAAATCTAAAGTAAAAATCTACGTATGCTCAAATATATCCATTAAATGCTTGTTTTAAAGATAAAAAGAATAAGACCCATCCCATTACATTAGAGCTAATCGTCACGAGATATGGTTTTTTGCGAAATGGACCGCAAAAATCGTCCAAATCTAAAGTAAAAATCTACGTATGCTCAAATATATCCATTAAATGCTTGTTTTAAAGATAAAAAGAATAAGACCCATCCCATTACATTAGAGCTAATCGTCACGAGATATGGTTTTCTCGCCTTGAAAATAAGTCCAGTTACCCAAAGAGAGTGAAAATTAAATTGAAAGATTAATCAACTTAAATTTAAATTGAACTCCTTTGAATGAATTATCGAAGAAATAAAGAGAACGTGGATCTGAGTCTGCAGGGAAAATCACGGCTTCCCAGATCCGATTGTTTTTCATCCCAATCGAATATTTCGTGTTGGAACCCATCCAATTGTATTTTGGTTCAGTTGTTGTATATTCGAAAATCATTTTCTGTTTATGTTTTCCGGACATCTGGTAAGGAACTCATAATAACAGTGAGATTGCTAAGGCAGATTAAGATAGATTAAGGTAGATTTAGGTTAAAAACTTCGCCTCGGAGGCAGATAAGATTTTAAAAGTTCATTAGATTATTATTATATTGGTATTTTAAATTTGTTTTTTCCGTCTTTTTGTTGTTATTTGCCTATTTTTCATTCTAAAAGTAGACATATTCTAAAAATAGAAATACACGATGCAATGATCTTCTGTAGTAAACGACGTTAAAGTATACAGTGTTTTTCAGCATCCATCCCATCCTATTTGCTCTTCCACATAATATGTACTTTTCCTGTTCACATCTTGTTTTCTCGGCATATCTGCTTTGCTTTGTCGCAAGTCCACTTCTATGATGAAGGTTTGCAGAAGCTCAACGTTAGAGCGTAAGTAATCTGCTCAACGTTAGAGCGTAAAGGAATTAAACGAATGCGCATTTTCAAGGTTTTCCTATGAACGCGTCGGGCCATTTAAAATCGGGAGGGCTGTGTGTTTATAGACGGATACATGGGACTGTATCCTTTTTCTAAAAAAAAATCTACTGACGCCCCATGAAAAACAGGATTGTATAATCTCTCGATCTTTACTTTAGCACCCTCCTAGAAAAACAAGAAAGTTTAAAGTACCCAATCAAAGTGATGCATCGTCTTCCTTTCGGAGAAAGCCACTTTGTGCGGAGGAAAGACCTCTCAACGATATTTTCGGAGGTGGACATTCACTTTTAAAGAAGTCGAGATAATGGTTGGACGAAAGAGGGCATTCCTCGACGAAAACAAGTCTAGGAAATGGGGGACATCTGGCGGTCAGTGGATCTTTCTCGGGTCAGGAATCCATTTCCGTCTATTTTGGAATTTTAAGTAGAAGCCTACTCGAAATGACAAAACTGTGACTACACCGCTTCCACACTATCTCATAGGAAAAAAGAAATCCGCTTGCCGAAGTTCGTTCGTTACATCGCGGCCATGCATGGCCTAATAGCCCTCCCATTTAATATTTCTATTTCTTATAAAATTCTCTATCAAAACATACTATCTTCTAAGATAAAGCAATGGATTTGCTAACAAACCCATTTATCAAGTTGAATACCTCGCGCATTTTATTTCAAGTTGTCAATTTCTGGTCCTACCATAGGCATTGCATGGGTCATATAGTTCAACTCATCTATCTCTAAACATTGATTGCATTGTTAAGAACGTGAATTGGAGGCAGACTCACTCAGTGGTTCGGAATTTTGAAATGGGGATCGCCACTCATTATTAACTTTCCTATTCAACTGTATGATGAAGGATTTTTTTCCTTTCAGTCTTATCACCGTGCGATGGCATCCTGTTGCGGCTTATGATTAGAACACAAAAACAGCAAAAAGGCCGACATTTGAAAGATCCAATTCTGAAAACGAATTGCAGATTGGGATAGGTCGGATGAGTCTATGAGATCAAGACCTCAGGGTTGCATGGGGTGCTCTTCCAGACTGACACTGGGATCGCCAAACATATTTTAGCTCCTACCATTCTTGGTTTGGATCAACGTATTTCATTCTTGCGATTCGGCTTCCAAGTTCATTGTGTACCGAAAGAGTTATAAACCGATGAAACGATTTAGGATGGTGACTTTGGATGGCATCGTCTAGATGTGAAGGCAATGTGCGCCATGAACCGAGCTTTTGTCAAAATGAGTCATTTCATCTACACATACTACATGGGCTGACATTGAAGTTTGTAGAGAAAAACACACAAAATAGTTTTGTATTGAAAACAAATCGTTTTATTGCTTTTAAAATATTCGACTTACATCCATACATTTTTTCATGAGAGTGAAACAGCTTCAAAACAGTTCTGCCATTCAGAAGTGGGTACAGCAGAAATATGCGATTGACAAGCTTCGACTGCGTCTTCTGGTCTGTTAAATAGTCGACCATGCATTTTGATTTGGATGGTTGGGAAGCAGAAAAAAATCACTGTTCCAAACATAAATCAGGAGAATAAGGACTGTGACTCATCCAATCCATTTTTTCACGCTTCAAGTAGTGGATAGTTTGAAAAGCAGTGTGTGAGCTTGCAGGGTCATGAAGAAGGGTGCGACGTTTCGCATTATATTTTCTGATTAGAGCACCTATTCCTGGCAAACAAATAGTCGTATACCCATCAGCATGGACTGCTCCACGCTCCTCCAAAGCAACGGTGGCAACATGGCCGGATTTATTATAAATAGAAAGCAATCCATTTCCTTGAGCCACGTCGTGCACAAACACCTTTTGTAGGATTCGGTTCATTTTGAAACACACAAACAGCAGATTGTTATTTTGTTTCGGGTTCATTGGAATCAATTCACGTTTCGTCACCTGTTACAATGTCAAAGACTTCTAGTAGTGAGGTGCCTCCGTTGAATCTTCCTTGCACCCTTTGGCACGAACATCGTTCAGAGCTTGAGTTAAAATTGTCTGGAATCCAACGCGCATACCTTTCTGATATTTCAATAATCTTGTAAAATGGAATGCACTCGGGTCCTTGAAATGCCAAAGATGCCTATACATAGGATTTCATCCTATGTAACAGGACGATCTAAAAGGATCATTGGTTGCACAGCATCCATTTTTTTTCTGGCGTCACGGCAGTTCTGGGTCGATCTTCACGAAATTTTTCACTGCGACTCCTTCGTCCAAGACGGAATTCTTTAAACAAGTTGTAAATTGTTGCTTTAGAGAGTGCTTCATCGCCAAAAGTCAAATTCATTCGATCGACACACTGGCGCTGTGGCAATCCTTCTTCTTCTTCGACCCAGACTGTCCGACCTACCCGAAGGTGTAAGGTATATGTTTGGACGGCCGGGAAATGTCATCCAATTTGGACCGGAAACCAGTGTGGACGGCATTCACTGGGATTTTAATGAGTGCGACATTAACAAAAGACTTTGTCGTGATTCTATGAAATTTTCTATTACGAAATGGTGGATTATACTTATCACGATCCGCAACATCCTGCAAGTTTTGGTAGTGTGGATGCTTTATATCGTGCTGTAGAAAGAAAAGTGAAAAGGTGGATATAAAGACCAGAAAGTGTGTATGACGTAGGCCAAAATTTTTAACGAATCGATTGATCGTATACTCTCTGAATCAGCAATGGATTTAGATGAATGACACGACCAGATTGGGCCATCGTGATGATGTATTTCGATACATTTTAACCTCAATCGATAGATAGTTTATCCAAATAATACTAGGATGATACCACTGAAGCAGAAACGTAGAACTGACTTTCTTAAAGCTTTTAAAATCTATATTTACATAAGGAATTCCGCAGTCGTTGCTGACAGCTAAAGGTTCGGAGTTTAAGAATAGCATTTTTTAAAAGAGCAAAGTGTTGGGTTTAACACGAGAAAGGATTAGGTTGTAGAAAGATTTAACCTTACATTGAAAACAGAAATAGGAAAATGCTTTGCTAGTTAAAACATTGAAAACAGAAATAGGAAAAACATACTTTGAAAACATTGAAAACAGAATAGGAAAAACATACATTGAAAACAGAAATAGGAAAATGCTTTGCTAGTTAAAACATTGAAAACAGAAATAGGAAAAACATAGAAATTACATTGAAAACAGAAATAGGAAAATGCTTTGCTAGTTAAAATACATATCGATATATAGATTTATTAGATCAATTGATGAAAAGCTATAATCATATTTACCACTCTAGTATGATGAAATTTTCTGTTGACGTGAATAGAGACATTATTGAACAAGAAGTTGGGACCAGTGAATTTTATTTTTATTATTAAGAAGATTACCGTAGTAAGTCCGGTTTTTCGTTTTTGGGATTCTAGTCCGAGTCGGTGTCCTGATGTGGCTGCCCTCAATCTCGAGGGGCGAAATCCGATTCCTACATCCATCAGCATCTCTGGCGGCGATTGTTGCCTATCGCTGTATCAACTTTGTATCGACAGCCAAGTGAATCTTCGGAATTGAAAGTTCCGTTCTCTTTTACCTTTTTTGTAGCGACGTGTATCGAACTGCTAGGATAGGACGTTGGGCGATCGAGATGAAGTTGAGAACAGCACCACAGTGTCTAAAACTGTGGACACAGTGAGTTCTGATAAGTATAGTCCATGTGGAGAACGCAGGTATCCACATGGTATCAATAAAGGTCCCAGTTAGAATCAGGGACGAGATTGGAAATCTTTTAAGTATAATTATTGAGATTATTACTAGAATGTCATCCAAGCTGAAAGAAAGGTGAGTCGTTTTCAGAAAGAGGGAGGAAAGGAAGGTAGCAGAAGCAGAACAAGAAAAACTTTTGTCGCTACTGTTTACCCTAGACGGGAAAACAATTCCAATACTACCAAAATGGAGATCCGCCAGCTCGTTGAACCACGAAAGCTGAAAACGGGTGCCACAGTTGTGAGGGAAATCCGAAAAGGGGAAATAATCGTAGAATCGAAAGAGCAGAAGGATATAGATGCACGAATACAAGGATTTGAGGATGGGGATGTCCTGCAAATGGAATTGGCCATTAAAAAACCAAGAAACGGAAACCCACAACTGATTTTATGCAATGTGGAAGAATTTACAAAAGATCTTCTAAAGGAAAAGTACATCTGTTGCAAAAAAATAAAAATTGGATTACAGCTGAGAAACTCGGCATGCAAACGTCATTTTAAAAGTCGTTTTATAGGCCTCATGCAACGCTCATGAAAACGATTTATCTTGCTGCATTTAAAACGGTCGCTGTTCTCATTCACGGTCCATTGGAACCGGATTTTCTGCTTTGATACTACAAGTTGGACGCAATAGTGGATAAGAGAAGACCCGTCTCAGAAGCTTAGGACGCTCCAGACAGACCCAGATTGCTGGCTCGATTAGGCAAGGAGACGCGTCCACACCAGCATTCGAAGGCATTCGTCCCCCCTCCATCGTGTATTAAAAGGTGTACTATTCGGAGACGTCTGGCAGAAGATGGGATTAGGTGTCGGCGCCTACTACTGATCCCTTAACATAGACAGAGCCTTCTGGATGGGTACCGAGCTCGGTCAGCCTGGACAATGTCTGATTGGAGGCATGTTGTCTTTAGCGACGAATCCCTCATCTCTGATGACGAATCCCTCATCCCTGATGACGCCGCATGCGTGTGCGGAAGAGGAGTGGCCAGTGCTTCGATTCCGTTATCGAGTGGCCATCAAACGTGGGGAGTCATGGGACAGCCGATCGCCTCTAGTTGTGCTGGAAGCCAATTTGACGACTCGCGTGTACGTCGACGATGTTCAGCAGCCGATTGCTCTGTCTGTGCTGTCAGGCCGCCCAGGTTTCACTGACCAGCAAGGCAATGCTCGATCTCGTACTGCACGACTTTCTCAACAACGTCTTCGAGAATTTAGTATCCTTCCGTGGCCATCCAGGTCCCTGAACCTATCACCAATAGAGCAAGCACGTCCCGGACATGCTAGGACAGCCATTGCAGCCTCCTCGGAATACTACTGAATAAGCTGACCGGTTGCGACATTTGTGGTAGAATATTCCGCGGGGGGACATGAATAATTTAATTGACTCTGTGCCTCACCGAATATCGGCTGGTACAGCTGTGTATTTTTTTCAAAATACTTCAGTATTTTGAGAAATGACACTCTGGAACGGCGGAAATAGAAGGAAGAAATAACTTGAAAGTAGAAGAGAAATGAACGGGATACTAACTGTGGACCTACCTACTCTTGCTATATCCAGTAAGAAAAAGAAAATGCGTTTTGGATGGAGTTGAGTACATCATTTTTTCAAATGTCGGCAATATGACTCTATCCGCACATATTATAATAAATCCATGGCAGCATGCATGAAATGGTAGAGTAACAACTACAAAAAGGGTGAAAATGCTGATGAAGAAAATGGGATGAAAAGAAAGATGAAGTGTAGACGAACCGCAACAGTCAATTTGACTGAAACCGATGGTCTGCTGTAAACCGATGTTCCTCATCCATTATACCGATCCGCCAGAGATTCTCCTGGAATGGGTCGTTTGAACGTGAAAGCCCCAGGCCGTCCGACTCGTCCAGAGGACTTAGAGTATCTATTTGGACGACCGGGAAGGAGTCGTTTGAAAGTTGAAAACCCAGACCACACGACAGACCCGAAGGTTTACTGTAGCTAAGTGTGTGGCCGGGAACTTTATTTTAGATCCAAAACATTACAAAACAGGTTAAAATTGAATCACAACACAGTTACAACAAGACAAATAAAAGAATGGCAACGACAAAACAAAACATAAAAACAATACAATACAATACAATACAAGAGAGACATAAGAAGGAAAAAAAGAAAAGAGGGGAAAACCCCGAAGGGAAAAAACCCAAGCACAAAAGTAGTATAACCAACTAAAACAAAACAAAAAGAAGAACATGAAATACATAAAATACACAGAACAAGCAAAAGAAGTCGTTTGAACGTGTCGAAGTTCTCAGAACCAGAACGCCTCAGTAGCAGTAGATGTCGGTGACTCAGCAGCATTTCAATTTTAATATGAGTACGCGACTGCACAGCTGACTTCTAGGGTGGATCCATACTTTTCTCTCTCAACATTATTTTTCTTTTCAAACCGACACCAGTAAAATCCATTTAATAATACAATAATCCATTTTATACCGAATATTATTATAAATTTTGGGTGATTATGGGATAGGTCCATGAAAATTAGCACACATTCATTGAATGGTGTTGGTTACAGGAAATGACAATAGGCGTGAGTCCAGTGGTTAACAGCTTATTTAAATGTCATTTTATATGCGTCAACATGCCGCACCGTATACACTAAGATACGCTTCATGATGATGTCACGATTCATTATTAATACTCCTGTTATGATTGATCTTCCAAAAACAATCCGACTCAGTGTGCTTGGAACCGGTCTTATAAAAAATAATTTCACAGAGGTGAAGCGCTGCTGTAAGCCACTCTATGAATGAATGTTGATCCATACTTGAGTTTAAAATCAACGAAACGTGTAAAGATCTAACCGGGAATCGAACTTCTACCGTCGAGCTAGTGGGACGAAATGGCAAATTCTGCAGACGGCTCACAGAGATGATGCCATTGTCTGAATCATGTTAGAGCTGAAAATAATATTCTTTCTCATTATCGAAAACTTGCCATAGTAAAAGGAGCTTCACTTTTTCAATGGGCTTCCCAGTGAACTATGGAGCGTCATCTCCCAGAGCAGGTATCATCCTTCGTATCATAAGTCAAGAGATGCAGTGACTATCCAATTCGGCAACAATGATGAACAATATATCTAAATTGCTGTTCCATCTGAGGTCATTGCGAATAAACTACTGGAATGGCGGACAATATAGAGAATGGGAAAGGATCGTCTCTGGCGGCTTGAACGCCGAATCGAGTCTGTGGAGTCTTCGGAATACAGATGAAAGGGGAAACGAAGTCGCTGAATGTGTAAACAGCGAACCTTCTAGAATTGTAAATAGTGTAGATAGTTTTCGAGCAAGATCATTAAGAAGATCCCAGAAGAAAACATTGGCAATTGGGAAACATCAGAAAAGACCTCGATCAGCGATCCCAATGACACGATCTTCGGAATGGCTGGAGAAATGGGCTTGAAAACCAAAGTATAAGAGGCCGCATTAAGAACCACAATAGTCTAGAAGTCCAAGTGGAAATGGCTGAAATGGTAAACAAGTGCACATCTTTGGATTTATGCCAAGAAAATATCATTGAAGACATTGAAGATAATCTTGGAAATATCTATAGAAATGATACAAAAATTCCAAGAGCAGAAAGGAAAGTACCTTTCGGTGGAATAGCGGGCTTGCTGTCGAATGCAACCAGGTAAGAGAGCTTTCGAGACTATTCCAGAGTACACGACTTAAGAAGTTTGCTCTTTATATAGCAAAAGCCAAAAAGAAGAGGAGTCGTGGATATAATAAAATCCTTGAAAAAGTTGCCATTTTCCTTTAACAGATGGAGTAAACGCAGTGTGAGGAATCCAAAGAGGATATGGAAGAAACTTTAAGCGAAATGGAAGACTTATTATGCAGATAAAGAATGGTTTATTCCGGTTCTCAACCATATTCTTGAAATTGAATTATTCCCAAACATACGGAAACAAGCGAGGGAGGGTAGCACTGATTCCCAAAGAGAAGCATTCCCATTTAAAGCCTTCTCCCAGCTTCGAGGGGATAAAATTATCACTGAACGTTTCGTTTATCACTTCGAAACAAATAACTTGTAAAGTGAAAATCTGAGGAATAAAACAACTCTGTGATTTCACACATTAGGGATAATAAATGTACATGTTACTGAAAGTTTCAGGGTAATCAGTTGTCCTAAATGGCCCAGTAAGGTTCATGATTGTTATGATTATATATATACAAAAATAACGCTTCACAGACAGCTGAACATTTCAGAAATATAAAGCTGAAATTTTTTGAAATTGTTTCATGTCTCACTCTCTAATGGGAAGGCGTTGAGTGGATCTGCCTCTTCTTAGGACCGGTAAGATCGCGAAAAGAGCAATGCCGTGTGTACATTTAACAAATGCATAATTCATTTGCAAAAGACACATATAACTTATTTACAAGTATAATAGAAATACAATTAACTTTCATACAGTTCATTGGGTTGTAAAACACTTAAACAACTGAGTCTTAAAGACTCGATAAAGATGAGGCGGAGGAATGGTAACCAGAAACTCAATTTCAAAGCTTGTCTGCTAAATGGGAGAGAGTGTTCAAAATTTGACTCATCGAAAATATTACAGGGGCTAACTTTCTGTCCACCGGATGTATCTGCCAGGGTCTCGGACATCTATTTTATGCACCAAAAATATATGTCACCTTTTTCGATGGCATTTCCAGCCCATCTCCCTGAAACTCTCCAAAATTCTCACTCTCTCTCAAGTTTTAAAATCCGCCCCTAAAATGAATGAAACCATTCTGATTCGTTTCAGAGCAGCTCCATGGGTCTTTGAATCCCCTCCAGGCACAACCGCTTTCAGAAAGCCCTCGCAACTCTTCGGACGTTCATTGAAAAGGCTCGCAAACTTTGATTTCGTCCGGTTTGGACCGGGCACCTGCAAACTGGGGCTCGACCACACACAAAATACTAGAACGTAACTCTTGATCTTAAAACCGAAATATTGGAGCATGGGACGAGTATAGACTGGCTCCCAAAACTGGGTTTGACTCGCTTAGTCTCATTTTTGGATCTGGGTGTGTATATATATTTTAACTAGAAACTATTTATGAAATAGGTTAATTTATTGAAATATGCACTGGTTCGTGGTTGTTCTTAATAGCGTAGGTTTGCAATTGAATTTAGGAAAATTCTTGTCTGTGTATGAATGTTTTATTGCAATTGGATTCTTCCTCCGCAGTCTCATGCAGGTTCGAGAGGCACACTCGTGCTGCATCCGTCAGATATGGATTCCTAACGGATCTCAAGGATGTTCTGTTTGCAGATCGTGCACACAAGCGAGAGCAGCCCATTTTCCGATCGTGATGGGTAGACACCTGCTGAGGGGCGTCGCTCGTTCCCTTGATGTCGTCATCCCAAGGGTAATGAGAAGAGAAAGATAATGCGTGGTAAGAAATCTCTCTTTCTCTGCACATTGAAGAATCCGGCATTTATTCTTTAGTAGAACGCGTATCCCAGAATAATCCTCTGATTGAAATGACTCTCGAAACCTGAACTTGCTTTTCTAATAGCGTGCCTTGCAGTCATCCACGTACGTCCGCAATTCGCGTATGCAATCCATTTATGATCGCAATTCGCGTATGCAATCCATTTATGACCGCAATCCAAGTACGACGGATGCACACTGCGTCTTGATATGCGCTTAATCCTATTCCATTTGCATCCTAAACAAGCGTCTAAATAATACACATTGAAGAAGCGCATGCATGCGCTCTTTGCACGTCCATTGAAGGTTCTCAAAATAAACCGCTTTTCGTTAATCCGTATTCATTTACTGGCTGCTATAAGTTGATGACATATATACTGGGTGATATAAGTTATGTGTAAGCTAGCGATTACTAAATATAGTAAAGAGCTTTTATAGTAAACATTTTTGACACTAGCAATCAGTTCCTTGGTCAGTTCTGCTGACCTTATTCGCTTCCGGCAATCCAATTTGCTGCTCTAAGTCCCCGGGCGAGTCGGGGCTTCCGACCTGATTCGCTTGCGTAAAGCAACCAAGTTGGACGCGAATCATTTTGCAATACGTCTATGGGGCAATACACTTAAGTGTATGGGGCAATACACTTCTATGCGGCGTGACGTCACGAAACAAAATACTTGTTTGCTTGGCGGTGTGGACATTGCCGTTACTTCTGCATTAAGAACGGCTGCTTTAGAAACTGACAATCGTTTAACCTCTCATTTTAATAGGATAGGTCTCAATGTATCTTCTTGGATGGATATTTTGAATGAACCGGAAAATAAAATAGTCACTTTTATTAGAGTATGTGCACGCACTTTTTTAAAGAAAAATCGCTGTGCACATTTCCCTTCTCGCTCGCACATACACTGCAGCATTTGCAATGCATAGAGAACGCTAGTGAGTGACTACGGTCAAAATGAGGAGTCGTGTCCATTCCCTTAAAATCACTTAAAGTGCACTTTAGCAAATGAAATATTTAAATATATGTTGTTATTCGAGTATTCTACATAACTTATTTCCATCACAAAGATAAATTTCGATGTTTAATGGGTTCAAATTTTATGGGCCATCATCGTCCGTTTACCATGACACGCTATGATAAAAACAATGCCCTTACATTTCTGCGCATTCTACTACGCAGGCTGTTTATGGACGCTCGTGCCCATGCTCTATACGAGGCTGACGGTCAGCCTCGTGTTCTATGGGCAAAAGGGGAGTCGATTTCTTTTCCGTTTCAGAGATTTGATTGGCTGCCAGTGCCAGAGTTGTTGTTACACTACGCCACAGCACAAGGAATCATTAGACTGAATTGTATTTTGAAAAAGATTCTAAGGCACTTTCACGCTCATGAAGCAAAATGCTGTTTTTTGATATTTTTATTGCATTTTGCGTTCTTGCATGAGGTCGAGGAAAGAAAATTCGTAAAAGTTCGATATTTAAAAGTTTTTGTTTCAATCCGATCCTTCTATTTTATTGAATTCATAATATTATTTTTATTTTTAAATATGTAAAAACATTTCTAAAAAAATCTGATGTGGGAAGCACATGACTTTCCTTATATAATGCAATGAATTTACTATTTTTACAGTAAAGAAAAAATAGATTATTTTTATAGTAGATATTTGTATTCTTTCCAAGATATTGAATTTTCGTCAATGAGTCGTTATTTTCATTGATTTAGCGTCATTTTTATCCATTTGGCGAGTATTTCGTTAATTTAGCAACATTTAAAAAAGTCGCCAAGTGGGCGACATTCCACCAAATTCGTCGCCAAAATCTCGCCAAGCTTTATGGACGGAGAAATAAGTTATTCTTACAGTAGATAAATGACTATTGACGTTCAAATACAAAAGTATTACTCAAAGTATCTTTTCTCATGAATGGAACAAGCTAGATCCACGAGGATGATGTCACCCAATTTATCGCATGGTATTACATAAGAAAAGTGAACATATGTCTCAATAGCAAATATTTTTTTTATTTTATATGACTTTTTGATAATTATTTTGAAAAATGTGCAATATCTTGAGAACGGTTCATGTTAGCGTTCTAAAATTTATGTCAATCGTTTTCTAATGAAAAATTACATAAGAAATGTCTACTTGCGTAACTTTGTTAGAGGTTTTGATTTTTTGACGATTTTTTTTCAAAATTTCACTTGAAAATTTAGGGGGGTTCTGAACATTCGATTGCGAATAAAAACAATAGGCTTCCAGTGTTTACGGATTGTAATTTTTGTATCAAATTTCGTTCGCCAGTTATCGTGTCCACAGGCTCACTGACACACACACACACACCACCTCAAAAATGTTCGATTCGTGATCAGGGATGCTTGAAACGTGCTCTCCCGTCGAAAACTCGAATTCGAATTTTCGACCCCGTCACAATACTTTCCTTATACATTATGTATATAAGGAAAGTAATGTATTCCGATGAAATGGGGGTTGTCGAGGGCTTATGGATTTCTCGAATGTTTCTAAAAACTATTTCTCAAATGATTTTAAAAACAAAATAGCGTAAACAAGTATGTAAGTAGCTAGCTGTATTGGCGAGTGAAGAACTCTAGTTATGTGCAATGCAGGTACACTTGAAACAAGAAATATCAATCATGCATAAAGCATTGATTATGAAACACTTTCCAACTCAAATGCAATTTTATTTAAATATCTCTAAAATGCAATACATTCAGCGGTGATATTTTTTAAATGATCACGGAACTACAATCATTTATTTTACCTGAAACTTAAAACTCCATCGAAAAAAATGAACTCTTTTCAAATGACGTCAGCAATCGTCTGGCTCTCTATGTAAAAGCTGTAAATATTTCATTCGTACACTTTTATTCCAGACTCCAGAGTTAAATCATTTTGCGTGAAAGAAATTCAGCCATTCTTATACAACTCATATTACAACCACTTGTTTATATTCTGCATTCATTAAAATTAGGCTTCGTTGTAAAAATAATCAAAGTTGGACGATCATTTAAACTAAAAAATAGTGTAATTGTGTTGGCACAGACTGTAGTTTCTCAGAAAAAACGCAAAAATAAAGCGGTTTTTGGACGGATGCAATACTCAATATAAATTTAAAAGAACTTTAAAAATAACGATTTTGACTCTGGCAAAAAAAAAAGACGGATGCCATATTTCATTTTGAAGTGGGCCACGTGATCTCTTCTAATAAAAATAATAATGAGTGTCATTATTATTTTTATTTTAATTTCAAAAACTACCGAACCTATTTTGATGAAGTTTTTTTATATATTTTACGAGATCATTTGAATATTTCCTAAATTTTTCGAAGCAATGTGTGAATTTTAACTTCGCTCCAAAAATGTTTGAAAAATGAGGTCCCATAGGGTTTCATGTATTTCATTTTCTCATCCCGGGTTCCATCCAAAACTAATTGGGTGATATTATTTATTTATATATTCCCATATGTCCCACAGACCGTCTGAACAACTTACTAAAAGTCATTTTTACGGCCGTTATTGTGCGAACGGGCAGACAGAATGACCCGAGTCATAAGCGCTTTTCAACTATTCTGTAACGCGTTAATAAAAAGGAAATTAATTTTGAGTCTTCAGGGCAAAGTGCTGCCCACATCTTATTTTCTTTCATGTCCATCGTTATGCAAGTTTCGGATCACCGGACGTTGCATAAGGTTTTGACATCGATTTGGGTGAGAAATCTCAAAAACAGAACTCAACAGAACACATTTTCGATTCGACCGAAGAGTGTTAAAATCCTTAGCGTGAAAAGTAACATTCGAATCCATCATCAAGGAGTCATGCTTCGTAAGGGAATGTGTTTGTTCTTTGTCCATTATGGAATGTAAGATACGTGTTCAGGAAAAATCCAATACAATCGCATTCTTTTTAGCTCAAGGGATCCAGTGAAAGCGCTTCCATCGAGGACTGATGTGATATTCAGTTCTATGTGATATTCAGTTCTATATCAATCGATTGAAAATGTTTTTGCCTTAACTTTAATGACTTGAATTTTCCTAACTGATTTTCAAAAAATAATTTAATACTTTAAAAAATAATCTTAATTAACATAGTATCTAATAAGCGTTAAATGTTATGGGCGAAAGTAGAATTAATATTTTAACCAGAAAGATCAATCATGCATAAAGCATTGATTATGAAACACCTTCCAACTTCAATGCAATTTTATTTAAACATCTCTAAAATGCGATACATTCCTCGGTAATATTTCTAAAATGATCACAATACTACTTTAATTTATTATATTTGAAAACTTCATCGAAAACAGCTGAAATTCATTCAAATGACGTCATAGAAAAAATAACACGCCTGGCTCTCTCTATAAAAGCAGCATTTCCTTCATAACATTTTCCCACTCATTTCATTCAGCACAGTACTAAAAATAATTTATTTTATTTAAAAATTTAAGACCATGGAGCTACAAGTAATTAAACTCTATGCTTAAAACTTCATCGAAAAAAATCGTCCTTCTCTCTGTAAAATCAATGAATATTTCATTCATATCAGCTATGCAGACTCCATGAGCTAAATAATTTTGCGTTAAAGAAATACAGGAATTCTTATCCAACTCATTTCACGTATTTTCCTGTTTACATTTTACATAAGTGAAAAATAGGCTTCGTTGTAGAAATAATCCAATTTGGATGATCATTTAAACTCAAATATATTGTAATTGCGTTGTTTCAGTATGTAGATGCACAGAATTTAAGCAAAAATAAAGCGGTTTTAGGGCGGATACAACACTCAATATGAATTAAAAAGAACTTTAAAAATCATGATTTTGAGACAAGATGTATGCCATATTTCATTCTGAAGTGGGTCGCGTGATCTGTTCATATCATGGTCACGTGATCGCTTCATATAAGAGGTGTAATTATTATTTTAATTTTTATTTAAAAAACTACTGAATATATTTTGCGGAAATTTCTTTTATACATTTTATGGGAAAATTTGAATATTTCATAAAACTTTCGAAGGAATTTGTGAATTTTAAATTCGCTTAAAAAATGTTTGAAAAATTAGGTCCCATAGGGTTCAATGTATTTCATTTTCTCAACCCGGGTTCAATCCAAAATTAATTGGGTGATATTATTCAATTATATTCCCATGGGTCCTACAGACCGTCTGAACAGCATACTAAAATTTCATTTTGATAAAGTCATTTTTACGGCATTTATCGTGCTAACGGACAGACAGACAGACAGACAGACAGAATGAACAAAGTCATAAACACTTTTTAACACTTTACAACAAAGTTGAATTATATTCAGTAAATATATTCAGTAGTTTTTTAAATAAAAATTAAAATAATAATTACACATCTCATATGAAGCGATCACGTGACCATGATATAGAAAGATCACGTGACCCACTTCAAAATGAAATATGGCATCCATCTTGTCTCAAAATCGTGATTTTTAAAGCTCTTTTTAATTCATATTGAGTGTTGTATCCGTCCTAAAACCGCGTTATTTTTGCTTAAATTCTGTACATCTACATACTGAAACAACGCAATTACGATATATTTGAGTTTAAATGATCATCCAAATTGGATTGTTTCTACAACGAAGCCTATTTTTCACTTATGTAAAATGCAAACAGGAAAATACGTGAAATGAGTTGGATAAGAATTCCTGTATTTCTTTAACGCAAAATTATTTAGCTCATGGAGTCTGCAAAGCTGATATGAATGAAATATTCATTGATTTTACAGAGAGAAAGACGATTTTTTTCGATGAAGATTTAAGCATAGAGTTTAATTACTTGTAGCTCCATGGTCTCAAATTTTTAAATAAAATAAATTATTTTAGTACTGTGATGAATGAAATGAATGGGAAAATGTTATGAAGGAAATGCTGCTTTTATAGAGAGAGCCAGGCGTGTTATTTTTTCTATGACGTCATTTGAATGAATTTCAGTTGTTTTCGATGAAGTTTTCAAATATAATAATTTATTGTAGTATTATGATAATTTTAAAAATATTACCGAGGAATGCATCGAGGAATGTATGTTTAAACCAGGTAATTTATATTTCAATGCCGTCATTTGAATGAAGTCCATTTTCTTTCGATGAAGGTTTAAGTTTTTAAATATAATAAATTAATGTAGTATTGTGGTAAGTTTTAAACTATTGCCGAGGAATGTATTTCATTTTAGAGATGTTTAAATGGCATTGCATTGAAGTTGGAAAGTGTTTCATAATCAATGCTTTAAGCATGATTGATCTTTCTTGTCAATTACATTGTAAAGTGTTAAAAATTGACTCTTCAGGTTGAATGAGATCTAAAAAAAGTAAATGAAAATACGAAGGGATCAGATTAAATATATAATATTCACATTTTTTCCCGAGCTCATTTTACGATTTGTTTTTAAATTCCAGAAAAAAAGTGTGTTAGGAAAATTTTTGTGACACTCTTTCTTTTAGGTCATCCATTTACGCATTTATAATTAATCCCATTTATAAGTAAGCCCAAACAAAAATTAGACAAGCGCATGCAGTTAAAAGCGATGGACGCGCCCCTGTAAGAAGTGTCGCCTTTTCACTTCTAATAATAATGACGTAGCAATGTATGAGTTTTATACATGTAATTAGATCGTTTAATGATATGTATGTTACCGGCAAAGAGAATGCGTGACGCTTTTAGGCAAAATATGAAATGCCTGTTTTATTTTAATATTTTACATACTTTCTTTAGGCATTGTGTAGAATACCTAGGCATTATATAGTAGACTGGAATGGGAACATATATGAGCATTATAATGTAGACAGGAATGGTAATATATATGGGCATTATAATGCAGACTGGAATGGGAACAGATGTAAAATCCTTTTTTCATTTTTGGCGATTTTAGGTGCGATTCTGGCAATCCCTGCTATGATTTGGAGACTATTCCATTCTGGCAACTCCTTCCGCATCTTTCGTCGCCAAAGTAAAAATCGCAACATTGGCAGCGTTTTCCGCTTTTTCTGTTGATCTGCATCCTTCTTTCGCCGTTTGTGCAACAGGTGCTCTGTATCCATTCAAACATGGACCTACGCCCGCTAAAAACATCGCAGAATCCGGCTCCGCTGGCTGTCGGAGGTCGCAGGTAGCAATGGCTGTTTGTGCACCAGGTGTTCTGCGGCTCATAGATGAAAATTAGAAAATTTTCTTTATTTTTTCTTGGCGACAAAAGACGCGAAAAACGTTGACGAAATGTAATGTTGCTGCTTTTACCTTGGTGACAAAAAGGCGACTAAAGACGAGAAAAGGGCGACAAAAGACGCTGAAAGGACGACCAGCATGGAACGTTCTCCAAATCATAACAGGGATTGGCCGAATCTCACCTAAAACGGCCAAGAACGAAAGAGGGATTCAACTCCCTTCCACTCTCCCTCGCAGCAAGAAGTAGTTCAGCACCGGCTTTTTTCTCGTTCCGTATCTTACATAGTGTACTTGGTACCTTTTTACATGCATATTTTCGGTCAAAGCCTTTTTCACACTTTGCTGGAAATGTATCGGCCATTTTATACAAAACCTACGTATTCTATACAACGCCCAGAGAAAGTATGATTAAAATAAAACAGACATTTCATACTTTGCCTAAAAACGTCACGCATTCTATAGAACTCCTTTCCATAGAATAAAAAGAGAGTAAAAAGAGGTAAAAATTTGAAATATATTTGAACTAGAAATCCGGATGAAAGCTATTGAGAACCCAAAGTATTACATGCTCTTTGCACCATTTCACAGAAAAACTTAAAAGAGCAGTCACACCTACATGGAATGACTAAAGAAACGGTGTTGGGCAGATTCATCAAAAGGATCCAATGGCTGAATCAAAGGACTCCAAATAACGGTGAAGCATGTAAGTTTTATTTTAATATTTAAGTGTTACTGGTAGATGATGTAACTTCTTGATTTGTTCAAAAGCTAATGAGAGTGAGTTTCTTTGATTCGAAGTTGCTTTTGATCATGAGATGTGGAGGGTATTGATGTTTTAGGGTTATTCATTTTTGAATAATATTTTTAACTAGCCGCCTTTGGCGACCAGCCTGTTCGCTACCCTTGAAAATTCTGACCGTGGCTAGGAAAGCGGCTAGCTATTTTGAAAGGTTGACGTTGAAGCAGTTTTAAATCATGTATGTCCATGTTATTAAAAAGATCTTTAAAATCGGAAGTTCTTTATATCATAAATATCGTCAAGTTGTTTTAGGCTATTTTTAACACTTTACAACAAAGTTGAAAAGTGTTTATGACTTTGTTCATTCTGTCTGTCTGTCTGTCTGTCTGTCTGTCTGTCTGTCTGTCTGTCCGTTAGCACGATAACTGCCGTAAAAATGAGTTTATCAAAATGAAATTTTAGTATGTTGTTCAGACGGTCTGTAGGACCCATGGGAATATAAATAAATAATATCACCCAATTAGTTTTTTATTGAACCCGGGTTGAAAAAATGAAATACATTGAACCCTATGGGACCTAATTTTTCAAACATTTTTTAAGTAAATTTAAAATTCACGAATTGCTTCGAAATTTTTAGGAAATATTCACATTATCCCATAGAATATATAAAAAAAAATTCAGTAAAATATGTTAAGTAGTTTTTTAATTAAAAAAATTATTTAATATAGGGAAAAAAACAAATTCAATTAAATTCTGACTTTGGAATATCTTCCAGAAAGAAAAGAGAGAGATATTATATAATAAATATCTCTCCATTTGTTTAAACGTTTTGCATATGGGAGTGACTTCATATTTTAAAATAAATTTGGTAGATAACAATTTTTCATTTTTTTTTAAATTTTATATAACTCTTCATGATAAATTTAATTGATGGCATTTTAAATGCACTTTCCTACGTCCTAGAGAGTTAAAATTTGGTACACAGCTTAAATTTGTTGAACATTTTATTCGAGAAAAATTTGATGGATCTTTAAATATAGATCATACATTTTTTTCGAAATGGCCTGAAAATAATCCCCGTTCACTTCTATAAATCATTGGTGTAATATTGTTCGAAATTCTGATGTGGACAGCACATGTCTTTCCCTGCAGACTCATATTCGTTCTCTTTATTTATTCAATGATAATTTGAGTTTATCTGCACAACATAAGTATTTTAAATGACATTGAATTTACACGTTAAACTTAAATTTGGTTCTCATTTGATAGCTGGACTTATTGTCAAAGGTGGCGTAGCGAAAACGCGAAAAAACTAGAATATCTCAAGAACGGCTAGTCCTAGAGTAATGGGGTTAGTCTTATTCTTTTTGTTGTCAAAAATCACATATAAAATAGGAATTTAATTGATATAATTGAGCACACGTAGTCTTTTATTTTTATATATAACGATTTTTGCTGGCCATTTCGCAAAAATAGCCCGTTCCTTTTTCCCGAAACGTAGTAGAATAACCTACAAATGATTTATATACAAAATTTTGTTAAATTTGGTATATAAATCACTTGTAGGTTATTGAAATATTATACTCCAAATTTTGTTAAATTTGGTTCATTAGTTTTTAGCTAGAGTGGATAAAGGCAATTTCTGCGGCCATTTCGCAAAGAAGGCAGATTCTTTTATTACGAATCGTACTATAATCTAATGAACATCAGGATTTCCCACAAAAAACATACCTACCAAATTGTATGAAATTCGGTCCATTAGTTTTTCAATTAGAGTGGATGTAATATCCACACAGACACACAGAAACATACACAGATACACCCTTACACACACAGACGTCTTCCTAAAAGAAGTTTTTTCGTGTTCTAGAAGTCCCAAAACGTGTATATACTTTGAAAATTCGAGTTCCGATCTTCGGCACGATTCCAATCCTTTGAGTACATACACATACACATATATATTATCTGTGTATTATCTGTGTATCTAAATTCCGTGCCTATGCAATTACAATAGTTGTGATTTTAAATGATCCCTAAACTTCTATTATTTCTTCAAGGAAGCCTAATTTTAACATATGCAGAATGCAAATATCTCAAGCGATTGTAAGATGAATTACATAAGAATTGCTGAATTTTTTTCACACAAAATTATTTAGCTCTGGAGTCTGGAATACAAGTTATATGAATGAAATATTCATTGATTTTGCATAAAGAATCAGATGATTTATATTTCGATACAGTTTTAAATATTTAAGTATAATAAATTACTGTAGTACTGTGATAATGTAAAAGATATTACCACTGAATGAATCACATTTTAGAAATTTTTAAATGAAATTACATTTCAGTTGGAAAGTGTTTCATAATCAATGCTTATGCATGATTGATCTTTCTTGTTTATCTATGAGTTCGCTGTTCTGTGAAAGAGAGTTGATTTAGAATACGAAAAAGTTTTTTATCAGCTGCATTTGTACATGAATTAAATCCAATAGTGACTGTTTTGAATGCAATTGGAAATTTATGGAATTTTGGTATAAGTACCATGCATGGATAATTTAGATCATGTTTTAGTTTGAGAAGTTTGTAGAAGACTACAATTTGTTTACCGGTAATGGATTGACTGAGCTGAATGGCTGTTAATAATACAGATGGAGTGAGTTGTTTATTAAATTCTTCCAAATGAATTTTTCTTTGCAAATAAACGCATAGTTTCTGATTGCTTTATCGACATATGGACAACACATTTATTTTGTAGTGAACTGCCAGCGCAGCGACACCTGGGAAAGGAGGAAATAAAAAAGAAAGAGAGAGAGACTCACGACATCGGCTCGAGGCTGAAGCCCGCCAGTTTTGTTGTGTTGTTGAGACCCAAACCGTCCGACCTACCAGAAAGGTGTAAGGTAACCGTTTGGACTGCCGGGCAGTTTTGTTGTGTCGAAAGCCCAGTTTTGTTGTGTAGAAAACCCAGACCACACGACCAACCCAAAGGCTAATGGTAGCTTTCTGTGTGGCCGGCAGTTGTGTTGTGTTGTTGTTGTTGAAACCCAGACCGTCCGACCTACCAGAAAGGTGTAAGGTAACTGTTTGGACGGTCGGGAAGTGCCACCCAATTTAGACCGGAACCCAGTGGGGGAGCAGTTTTGTTGTGTGAAACTTCTTAACTTTTGTAATGTTTATGTTGTATTTGTGAATAGTTTAATACTGTCATTAGACTTCAAAATGTGTACAAGTGTATCCGTGTCAATCCTGTACAACTAGTGGATATAATTTAGCGCCCGAGCGTGCGGCCGGTGTTTGTGTGTTCTCAAAACGACGGACAAAAAGAACTCATGGGATGACCCCATCCTAATGTGTTCGTGTAAATGAGATGTTGGAATATCCCTTCCATGTCAAGGATGTTAACAGATAAGTGTTCAACCTGTTTAAACTATTTTATGTAGTTGTACTTCTGTTTTCGCCATCCGGCAATTACAGTAATGAAACCTATCGTTACAAAAACATTCTTTTGTAAAACGAAGTGCTTGCCGTTCTCGTCTGAGCGTCGCTTTCATTTTCATTTGACCGGCGACAGAATGTCTGCGATCGCTCTAGTGGAATAACGCATGTGCTGCAACTGTTTTCTTTTTCTTTCTCGCTTTGATTAGAATTATTTATTACGTTTTAAAAAGAAAAAAAGACTGTTCTGTGCTAATTTGAAGAATTTAGACAGTTTACGATAGAAATGGCTTATCTTGGTAAGGGACGTAAGGAAGATCTAAGATTACTTGTTCAAGAGTTGGAATTAGATGGAGCAGACACTCTTAAGGTGGTGGAGTTAAGAGATTTGATCACAAGTTCTGAAGGCTATGGTGAAGAGTTGACAAAATATATGTTGGACAATATTATTGAAAATCGAATAGCAAGGAACAGGAAGTCAAATTAGAAAAGGAAAGAATGGTTGAATTGGAACGTTTGAAGTTGCAACTTGAATCTCAGAGGGTCCCGCAATCCGTAACCGCAACTCCGGTTTTGGAGACGGAGCAACCCAAGTGGGACGTGAGGAGAATTCTCCCTAAATACGACCCTAAGGACGATGATATGGCATTATTTCTTAATTTATTTGAACGACAACTTAAGTTCTTAAAGATTCCAGAAGCGACTTGGGTCCCATATTTAATTGGATCTTTACCATCTGAGGTCGGACAACATGGCTAGAGAACTAGAGGAGGAATGTCAGGATTACAATAAAGTGAAGGCAATGCTGTTGAAAAGATATAAGCTTACTGCCGATAAATACAGACAACTGTTTTCCCTGCATCGTAAGAGCCAAAACAGTACTTGGCGTGATTTTTATTTTGAATTGACCAGTTATCTTGACGGCTGGCTTACTGAACTGAATGTCAAGACATTTGAACAATTAAAAGAACTCGTCCTGGCTGACTAAATGAAGAAACGAGTACCTCAGTAAACCAAAGACCATTTCCTTGATATTTAGCCAGAGCTAACCAACCCCTTAGACTTGGCGGAAAGGTTGGATACCTACGACTGTTTAAGGACTAATCAGAAGAAAAGTGCGATTCCGTCGTTTTCGAGGAGAACTAACACGGTCAGAGATGGGGTTACGAAACCTGTTATGCCCAAGAGGTGCTCTCAGGAAGGCAGAACCAATCGAACAGGTTCGGGATCCAACCAGGAACGACCAACGCTAATCTGTTATGGCTGTGGTAAAGCCGGATTCATAAAATCAAAATGCCCAACTTGTAACCCTCCCACGCGGACAGCAGCTCGCTTTGAGAAGATCCAAATCCATAGTCCAGGGGTACTGGAGCGGGCTGCAGACCGAGGGTCACAATAAATGGTATAACAGGTACAGCGTGCGCGGATAGCGGAGTGACACACTCTATTGCGGGTGAGACCCTGTACCATTTGCTGAAAGATGGAGGAGTTGAGTTTGAGAAAACATTTATTACGATGACGCTTGCTGATGGTAACCAAACTGAGAGGGACGTTTTTACCACGTGTGTGACGGTATGTCTGGAGAGACGTTCTTTCCCAGTAATTCTTTTCGTGCTACCAGAAGCCAAAGGAAATCGTACCCTATTGGGAGCAGATTTTCTGAAGAAATCCGGAGTCGTGTTGAATCTTCAAAACCATACTTGGTTCTACAGTGATAACCCAAATGAACACTTTCCATTCGCTGAAAACCCAACTGTCAGGTCCTGTGACATTGAGGAAGGTACGATGGCGGCAAATTCTTGTCTACTCCGACCCAACGAAGGTGAATATCTAACGGAGGACCAACGCCGAAGACTCAATGCGTTGCTTACCCAATGTGAATATACCTTTAATCCGGGGGGAGAGCCGACGCCGTATATGGAACATCGGATCGACACGGGTGATTGTTCCCCAGTTTCCACTACTCCCTATATTCTCTCTCCTGCCAGAAAGGAAATTGTGAAAGAACAGATCGACACCCTTCTCACATCGGGCGTAATCGAGGAATGTGACTCTCCGTATGCTGCCCCGGTGGTGTTAATACCAAAACAGAATGGGGATTTCGCCTTTGCATCGATTACCGGAAACTGAATTCTGTAACTAAGCCTGATCCTTATCCGCTACCACGTATGGATGATCTTTTGCAAAATACTAAGCCGACTACCTACATGTCTACCATGGACTTAAAATCTGGTTACCATCAAGTCAGAATGTACCCTCTCGATAAGGACAAGACAGCCTTTGTTTGCCCATCTGGAGTATTCCGATTTACGCACAAGCCCTTCGGTCTAAGGACGGCCCCTGCAACCCTCCAGAGACTTATGGATCTTTTCCGAAACGAATTGAAAGTCAACATCCCAGCCAATTTGGATTACATTATTGTGATGTCCTCTACCTTCTAAGGACATTTGGAGGACCTTCGGTTAGTTTTTGACCGGTTACATAAATTTAGACTGCATGCCAATCGTGCAAAGTGCCACTTTGCTTGCCCAAAGGTTAAATACCTCGGCCACTACATAACGAGAGATGTAATCGAGGTAGACTCCGGGAAAATAGAAGCAGTTCTACAGATACCCTCTCCAAAAAGTATAAAGCAGGTACAGAGTTTTCTCCAGACCTGTAGTTGGTATCGACGTTTCATTCCTCAGTTTGCTGAAACCTCCAGGCCGCTGAGCAACTTTACGAGAAAACTAACACCCTGGAGGTGGGGGCAAGACGAGCAAACAGCCTTTGAAACTCTGAAACAAAGTTTGGTGTCACCACCTGTATTGAAGCAGGTCGATGAGACCAGGCCTTTTATTCTTGGGACTGACGCTTCAAGTTACGCTCTGGGCGTGGTCTCAAGGGAAGGGTCCCGAGGAGCATCCCCATCGAGTACGCTAGTCGATTGTTGACTTTCGTGGAAAGAAACTACTCAACAACCGAGCGGGAACAACCGACCCGTGGTCTGGGCGCTAGGAAAATTCCGCGAATACATCGAAGGAGCTAAAATAACAGTGGTTTCCGTTCATCAGCCCTTAAAATGGCTGATGAGCCTGAAGTCGCCAACAGGACGACTGGCAAGGCGGTCCTTACAGATTCAATCGTATAATCTGAAGTTTGAGTATATTGCCGGTAGAGCGAATGTCATTGCCGACATGTTATCTCGCCCTGCATGTACTACACACGAGGGGCCCACCTGCAACATCTGTACTGTTACCATAGATTTACCGTCCAGGAAAGCGAGTGATATCCGGGATGAGCAGTTGAGAGATGATGACTTAAAGAAAATGATTGACTGATTTGAAGGTGACCACAGAACTGAAAATTTCGCAAATTGGACGAGGCGTGGTTATCTTATGTCCCAAGGAATCCTGTATCGTTACTCCCCGGATACTGAATCCGAAGAGGCCCGGTTAGTGGTTCCGATCCAAGAGCGCAAAAGAGTCTTGCAGGAGTACCACGTTACTCCGACCAGCAGACATTATGGTGCTGAGGGTACTTGTTACAGGATTGCCTCCCGCTATTTCTTTCCTGGAATGAGAAGATGCATTGCGGACTACGTGAAGAACTGCGTTGATTGCAATATATATAAGCCCAGTAACCAAAAACCTGATGGACTTTTAAGGACACCCGTGTACTCCGAACGTTACGAAACGCTTGCGGTAGACCTCTTCGGCCCCCTGCCGAAAACGCCGGACGGGAAGAAATGGATTTTCTTAGGGGAAGACACCTCTACCAAGTGGGTGGAGCTCTTTTCCCTCCAATACGCCACTGCAAAAGAATGTGCGGTAATTCTACTGGAGGAGGTGTTTTTGAGATATGGATCGCCTCGCCGGCTTATCAGCGACAACAGTACCCAATTTGTTAGTGCTGTTCTTCAGCAAGTGTGTAATATGCTCGGAGTCAAACAAGTACTGACTCCTGTTTATTGGTCACAGGCGAATCCTGTGGAACAGAAAAATAGAGATCTAAAACCAAGATTGGCCATCCTCGTGGAAAACGATCACACCTTGTGGTCCGAAAAACTTCCAGCTATACGTTTTGCCCTCAACACCGAAAGATGTGACACTACTGCTCATACTGCAGCCTTCTTACAGTTCGGAAGAGAACTTCGGACTCTGGACGACGCCCAGCATGACATACGAACCGTGATCCATAATGACAACTTCGTTGCCGAAATTACGCCATATCTGCGAAGATTTGCAGGTATGAGCGCCGAGATAAAGTATTTGGTAGAACAGAAGCAGAATCGGAGGAAGAAATATGCTCATGAAGGTAAAAGGGGAGCTCCGTCGTATGCGCCTGGAGACGAAGTGTGGGCAACCTCCCACCCGATAAGCAATAAAGCCAACCAGAAAACCACGAAGTTTGCACCTTGGCGAGACGGGCCCTTTGTCATACTAACTCAGCGTTCTCCAACGAGTTATGAAGTGGCTGATCCAAGTTTCCCAGATATACCAGTTGGGACTTGCCACACCTCTGCCCTCCGACCTTGCTCCTTGCCTCTCGACACCGTAGCCACGCCAATCACCCCCTTGCGTAGGAGAGGCCGACCCCGAAAGACTAAAATATACTAGAACAGCCCTAGTTCCCCATCTACCACTTCTGGCTACTCGTTGAGCCGACTGTAACGAGTGAGCTGCCAGCGCAACGACACCTGGAAAAGAAAAAAATAAAAAATAAAAAGAGAGAGACGGGGGACTCACGACATCGGCTCGAGGCTGAAGCCCACCAGTTTTGTTGTGTTGAAGACCCAGACCGTCCGACTCATCCAAAGGACATGAGCAACCATTTGGACGGCCGAAACTTGAAGTGTTGAAAACCCAGACCACACGACAGACCCGAAGGTTTACTGCAGCTAAGTGTGTGGCCGGGAACTTTATTATAGATTCAAGACATTACAATACATATTAAAACTGAATCACAGCACAGGTAGTTACATCAAGACAAGCAAAAGATTGGCAACAACAAAACAAAACATAAAAACAATACAATACAGTACAATGCAATGCAATACAAGAGAGACAAAAGGCAGAAAATTGTAAAGAGGGGAAAACCCCGAAGGGAAAAAAACCCTAACACAAAATACAAAAGGGAAAACAGAAAAAGAAAAGGGTCAAGGATGGAAGACTAAAGGGTTAAGACAAAGTTTGAAAAACCAGAAATTAAAAAGAAAAAAAAATAATTAGACTTCTTACAGAGACATAAAACAAGGTTAAAGTGACATATTCAAAAAAATTTAATAAAATTTATTACAACAAGACATTAAAATTTATTACAATAGAAAGAAAAACAAATTTAGGGCCAAAAACGGACGGCTGTAAACCAGGAATCCAAGAGAAAATTTAAAAGCCAAAAAGAGGACGGCTGCAGAACAGGAATCCGAAAAGAAATAACAAAAAGCAAGAAATTAAGAGAAAAAAACAAAGACAAAAAAAAACAAGGAAATTTAAGGTCAAAAATGGACGGCTGTACACCAGGAATCCAAAAGAAAAATTTTAAAGCCAAAAAACGGACGGCTGCAGAGCAGGAATCCGAGAAGGAAAAGCAAAAAAGTTACAAAAAGACAAATAAACAGCAAGAGATAAACAGAGATAAAAATGACAAAACATAAAAAATTTTAAAACCAAAAGCGGACGGCTGAAAACCAGGAATCCTAGAAAAAATTGAAAGCCAAAAAGCGGACGGCTGCAGAACAGGAATCCGAAAAAGTAAAACACAAGTAAAACAAAGGAAAACCACGCAAAATTAAAAAATATATATATTTGAGGCCAAAAATGGACAGCTGTACACCAGGGATCCAAGCAAAAAAAAAAAAAAAAAAAAAAAAAAAAAAAAAAAAAAAGGACGGCTGCAGGACAGGAATCCGAGAAAAAAAGGAAAACAGTAACAAAAGAAAAACAGAGAAGTATAAGACAAAATAAAGAAGTTTTTGAAACCAAAAGCGGACGGCTGAAAAACAGGAATCCGAGAAAATTTGAAAGCCAAAAGGCGGACGGCTGCAGAACAGGAATCCGAAGAGGAAACACAAAAAAGGTACAAAAAGGAAAAATATAAAAAACAAAGAATTTAAGAACCAAAAGAGGACGGCTGAAAACCAGGAATCCAGAGTAGAAATTTAAAGTCGAAAAGCGGACGGCTGCAGAGCAGGAATCCGAGAAGAGGAAAACCACAAAACGAACAAAGAACAAACACACCCACGCAGAAAAAAAAAAAAAACCAGAAGCCGCAAAGCTGGACAGGAGTAACAAAGAGAACAAAAGCAATTATAAAGTCCTGAAAGGGCCGACAAGGTTGAAATATGAAAAAGCAATCAAGGGAGATCCCCCCCCCCTCAAAGGACCTCCCAAGAAAAGGATAACCCAGAGATCCCCCTCCCAAAAGATCTCCAGGAAAGAGCACAGAGAGACCAGCCAGCAAGACCAGGGAAAAAAAATCCAGGAACAGCAAAGCTAAACAGGAATACAAGGAATATAAGAATAAATATAAAGTCCCGAAAGGGCAGACAGGTTTCAAGATAAATAATACTAGAGGAAAGTCTCTCCCCAAAGACTTCCCAAAAAAGAGTTCAACCCTGAGGTCCCCCCCTCAAAGGACCACCAGGAAAAGAAGAAATACGAAACAACAGTTCAGCCCGCGAGTCCAGGAGCAAAGAAGCCAAGGTTTAAAAAAAAAAAAAAAAAAAAAACCACTCACGCCAACAATCTGATGTGGGCGGCCTCCTTGGAGTTGCCGAACGGATATATTTAATTTCCCGGGCGTCTCTCTTTCCGTTTTTCGGCCTCCTTTGGACGGCCGAAAGTGAAACTTTTTAACTTTTGTAATGTTTGTGTTGTATTTGTGAATAGTTTAATACTGTCATTAAACTTCAAAATGTGTACAAGTGTATCCGTATCAATCCTGTACAACTAGCGGATATATTAGTCATTTTATTTCTTTGGAAATATTTTTATAATTATATCGAGAAGACGGTATAGGCAATTAATTGAGCCGATTTTTTATATACCAGGTGATTTGTACTTGCCAGCTTTTAAAGGCTTTAATGGGGCAGTTATATTTACTTGATTATTTATATATACATTTATCAAGATCTATATACAGGGTGTCCAGTGCTATTGGTGCCCAATGGCTATTTCCTGAACCGTTAGTCATAGAGATACACTTCCAATTGCAAAAATGTTTTAAATTTCAAAATCTATTATCTTAGAAACAGTTTAAGTCAATAAATGCATTTCTGAAAGAAATACAAAATATAAATTTTTTTACAGTTCCCCGGTCCTACCCATTATATTTAGGAAAATCATCTTCATACAATTTTAGGCAAAATTAAAAAAAAAATCATCCTTTTACGACCCAAATGGACCGACTTACAGCTGTTTAAAGTTGGAGCACTTTTTGTGCTGAGAAATGGTCAATGCGGTCCCTGATGGGTCGGTTGCCTGAAAAGCGACATTTTTATGCTTGGAAAAGCGACTTAAGTCATAGAGTTTAATGCTTCATAACTCGGTGAATTTTGATCGTAAAAGGAAAAAAAAAATTTATTTTGCATGAAATTGTATGAGAATGATTTTCCTAAATATAATTGGTAGGATCGGGGGACCGTATAAAAATTTAAATTTCGTATTTCTTTCAAAAATATATCTATTGATTTAAACTGTTGCTAAGATAATAGATTTTAAAATTGAAAACATTTTTGCAATTGGAAGTGTATCTTTGTGACTAACGGTTGGCGAAATAGCACTGGACACCCTGTATAGATAGTTTGCGTAAGAGCTCGTTGATTCTAAAATTTGTTTCACCAATTACACAGCTATAATTTATGAGTGATATGGATAAAATGGTATGTCTGTATGTTTATCTCATCACCACGGGAGAACGGCTACACCGAATTTCATGAAATTTAGTAAGCAGTTTTGGAATAGTCCCACTTAAAATAGAGTCCATGTTTCGAGTTTCTGGGACCAGGGGTTGTGTAGATATTAATAATAAAAGGCACAGTTAAACCTTCCACAGGCATTATGTAGACGAAATGTAATTGAAGAAAATGGATTTAAATCCAATACGGTAGATGATATTTATGACATCTATTCGGATTCGAGTAATAAAGAAATGTGCATAAAATACATATTATCGAAATTCCGTTTCAGACTGGATTCTATCCATTACGGTCTTCAAGTTTAAAGACTTCGTGGATTATTGATATTTTTAATTTATTACTGAATTATTACGATTGAAATGGACCGCGAGGAAAATAGTGTCTACAGGATAGGAACATACTATCTGTGCGCATATCCTTAAGTAAAGAATTCGGCCTAAAACAGGGTTGAATGTGGATCGCTCATAAAATGATTTATTTGACACCAGAAAGAAATATCCGGGTTCTCAGTGGGAATGCCGCAGTCTACTACGTTGAAATAATGAAACTGGACCACATCGCTTGAATGATGCATTGGAACACAATTTTAAAAAATCTGATGTGTGCAGCACATGACTTTCCTTATAGAATGCAATGAATTGACTACTTTTACAGTTACAAAAAATGTTATTCTTATAGTAGATACTTATATTCTTTCAAAGATACTGAATTTTCTTGAATGAGTCATCATTTTCATTGATTTAGCTTCATTTTTATCCATTTCGCAAGATTTTCGTTCATTTGGCAACATTTAAAGAGGTCGCCAATTTGGCGACATTCTGCTAAATTCGTCGCCAAAATTTCGCCAAGCGTTATGGACGGAGAAATAAGTTATTCTTACAGCTGATAAATGACTATTGGCGTTCAAATACAAAAGTATTACTCAAAGTATCTTTTCTCGTGAATGGAACAAGTTAGATCCACGAGAATGATGTCATCTAATTTATCGTGTGATATTACATATGAAAAGTGAACATGTTTCTTAACAGTTAATATATTTTTTTTAATTTATGGGATTTTTTGATAAATTTATTTGAAAAATAGGCAATATCTCGAGAACGGTTCATGCTAGCGTTCTAAAATTTATGTCAATCGTTTTCTAAGGAAAAATTACATAAGAAATGTCTGTTTGCGTAACTGTATTAATGGTTTTGGTTTTTTGATGATTTTTTCAAAATTTCACTCGAACATTTAAGAGGATTTTGAACATTCGATTATATTCTAAAACAATAGGCTTCCAGTATTCATAGATTGTTATTTTTCTACCAAATTTCATTCGAATCGTTCCATTCGTTCGTGAGATACCGTCTCCAGACTCACTGACACCCACACATACACACACATACACACACACAGCCATCACCTGAAAAATGTTCGGTTCGTGATCAGGGATGCTTGAAACGTGCTCTCCCGTCGAAAACTCGAATTCGAATTTTCGACCCCGTCACAATACTTTCTATTTTCGTCGCAATACTTCATTATTATACATAAAGAAAGTAAAAACATGCCTGTTCCTGCAGACTTAAATTCATTTCCTTATACAAAGCAGAATCCAAAAGTTCGGAGACTGTGCTGATATCTCCAACCGTGATTGGAGGAGAGGGGAACTATTTTATCGTGGCGTAGAGGCACAGGTGACGCGAGATGTGAAAAGGAAGAAACAGGTCCGCAGTGCAGGGTTTTTCCAGACAATGCGTGTCAGTGAACTGTAGTCATTCGCGTTTGTCGAAAATGGAAATGGCATTTGAAGAACAACGTGCGAATATCAAATTCTGTCAGTGTTCGGGGAAATCGCTGACAGAAACATTGCACCTGCTGCAGCAGGTGAAATGTTTCTTCTAATGCCATTTCTGTTTTCGACGAACGCGAACGACTTCAATTCACTGACACGCATTGTCTGAAGAAATGCCTGCTTCTTCCTTTTCACATTTCGCGCACATGTTCCTCTACGCCACGGTAAAATAGTTCCCCTCTCCTCCAATCGGGGTTGGAGATAGAGGCACAGTCTCCGAACTTTTGGATCCTACCTTGTATACATAGTATAATGTAAAATCTGATGTGGGCAGCACATGACTTTCCTTATATAATGCAATGGATTTATTAGTTTTGTAATAAAAAGTAATACATAAGATCCACAGCGCTTTGTTTTTATCGTTCAATTGTACATTGCGCGATTTTCAGGATGACAACATAAACTGTTTCAAAATACTCAATTAACTTCCACTTCGCGCAACTCTAAACAATCATCAATATTGATAGCATCCTCAATAAGCGATCGAGTCCATGTATTAAAATACTTTAATAATGACTTCTTCATCAAGTCGTCATTTTCATTGATTTTATCGTCATTTTTATCAATTTGGCGACATTTTCGTTAATTTGGCAACATTTAACAAAGTCGCCAAGTTGACGACATTTCGCCAAAATAGGACGGAGAAGTAAGTTATTCTTGTAGCAGATAACTGACTATTGGCATCCAAATGCAAAAGTATTACCTAAAGTATATTTTTTCATAAATAGAACTAGCTGGATCCACGAGAATGATGTCACCCAATGTATCACATGATATTACTTTTGAAAAGGGAACATATAGGTTACTTAGGGGAAAATGAACAATAAGTAAAATTTTTTTAATTTTATATGATTTTTTGATAATTTTTTTTAATATTTTTGAAGTATATGTTTTCATAAATGGAACTAGCTAGATCCACGAGAATGATGTCACCCAATGTATCGCATGATGTTACTTTTGAAAAATGAACATATAGGTTATTTATGAAAAGTGAACAATAGGTAATATTTTTTTTAAATTTTATATGATTTTTTGATATTTTTTTTGGAGAATGTACAATATCTCAAAAACGGTTCATGCTAGCGTTCTAAAATTTATTTTAATCGTATTCTAATGACAAATTGCATAAGAAATGACTATTTTTGTAACATTATGACGTTTTGATTTTTTGAGGATTTTTTCAAAATCTCACTCGAAAATTTAGTGGGGTGCTGAATGTGCGATTGCGTATAAAAGTGACAGTATTCATGGATTGTAATTTTTGTACCAAATTTCGTTCGAATCGGTCCATTCGTTCGTCAGTTATTGTCTCCACAGACACACACACACACATTATCTCAAAAACGTCTGATCCGTATTCAGGGATGCTTGAAACCTGAACTCCCGTCAAAAACTCGAATTCGAATTTTCGACCCCCGTCACAATACTTTTCTTATACATTATATATGTATATAAGGAAAGTACTGTGACGGGGTCGAAAATTTGAATTCGAGGGGAGACACATTTCAAGCATCCCTGATCACGAATAGAACATTTTTGAGGTGATGTGTGTGTGCGTGCGTACATGTGCGTGTGTGTGTGTGTGTCAGTGAGTCTGTGGAGACGATAACTCACGAACGAATGGAGCCATTCGAATGAAATTAGGTACAAAAATTATAATCTGTGAATACTGGAAGCCTATTGTTTTTAAACACAATCGAATGTTCAGAAATCCCTAAATTTTCGAGTGAAATTTTGAAAAAATCATCCAAACATCAAAACCTTCAATAAAGTTACGCAAATAGACATTTCTTATGTGAATTTTCCTTAGAAAACGATTGACATAAACTTTAGAACGTTAGCATGAACCTTTCTCGAGGTATTGCACACTTTTCATATAAATTTATCAAAAAAACCCATAAATTAAAAAAAATATTAACTGTCGAGAAACATGTTCACTTTTCATATGTAATATCATGCGATAAATTTGGTGACATCATTCTTGTGGATCTAACTCGTTCCATTCATGAGAAAAGACTCTTTGAGTAATACTTTTGTATTTGAACGCTAATAGTCATTTATCTGCTATAAGAATAACTTATTACTCCGTCCAAAACGCTTTGCTAGATTTTGGCGACGAATTGGGCGGAATGTCGCCCCCTTGGCCACTTTTTAAATGTTGCCAAATGAACGAAAA
Source organism: Amaurobius ferox (assembly GCA_951213105.1). Taxonomy (NCBI): domain Eukaryota; kingdom Metazoa; phylum Arthropoda; class Arachnida; order Araneae; family Amaurobiidae; genus Amaurobius; species Amaurobius ferox. The sequence continues at coordinate 2,101,436 of OX578136.1, forward strand.
TCTCGCCCAATGGATAAAAATGACATTAAATCAATGATAATGACGACTCATGGACGAAAATTCATTATCTTGGAAAAAATATATCTACTATAAGAATAACCTATTTTTTTTACTGTAAAAGTAGTAAATTCATTGCATTATAGAAGGAAAGTCATGTGCTGCCCACATCAGATTTTTTCATTAGTAATTCATGCAATTGAGTGTAATTGCATTAAATAACACGCATCATTCATTGAAGTGGCACTGAATTGACATTTTTCATTCAGCTTTCGTTTTCATTGGGTAACTGGACTTATTCTCAAAACCTGCGTAGCAAAAATGTTGTTGTTGAAACCCAGACCGTCCGACCTACCAGAAAGGTGTAAGGTAACTGTTTGGACGGTCGGGAAGTGCCACCCAATTTAGACCGGAACCCAGTGGGGGAGGCATCCACAGGGACCGTACCCTCCTTCCCCTACCACCAACCTCTCGGAAGGACTTTCGGACCCACATGTTTAACGTGATCGTACTCCGCATGAACACGGCGGCAGTATTGGCAGCGGCTGGAATCGAACCCGGGCCTACCGAGTGCAACTCCAGCGCGCTAACCAATGGGCTACCGCGCCCCGCGTAGCAAAAATGTGAAAAACTAAAATATCTCGAGAACGGCCAGTCCTAGAGTCATAGGGTAGGTCGTTTCATCGTCAAAAATTACATATAAAACAAGCATTTAATGAATGCATTTGAGCATACATAATCTTTTATATTAGATTTTCACGATTTTTGAGGCCATTTTGCAAAAAAAAAGGGTTCTTTTTTTTCAAAATCTAATCAACACCAGGGTCACTCATAAGTGACTTATTTACACAAATTTGTGAAATTGGGTCAATTATTTTTTCATCTAGAGTGGATATAAGGAAATTTTGCGTACTATTTTGCAAAATAACGCAGACTCTTCTATCCCGAATTGTACCCGAATCTAATCAACACCAGGGTGACCTACCTACCCAATTTTATGAAATTCGGTCCATTCGTTTTTGAGTTAGAGCGGATACATGCATTGCACAAACAAACGCACAGACACACACAGACGTCACGCTAAAAATAGTTTTTTCATGTTCTAGAGGTCCCAAAACGTATGAATCCTGTGAAAACTCGAGTTGCAATCTTCGGTACGATTCCAATCCTTTCCCTATACATTACCATGTATTGAAGAAAAGTCAAAATAGGAGAATCGCAAGGGACAACACACCGCTTGCCTATGTAAACACGAAAGTTTGACCATCCCCTATTTCTTCTTCATGCACCCCTCTCTTAACCTATCCCGAAATTTCCACGAAAAAAGATTGGTTCCCTCCACCCTTTTGGTCCGAGAGCAAAAAATCAAAGACATGCCTTGCATAAAATCAAAGACATGCCTTGCATAAAATCAAAGACATGCCTTGCATAAAATCAAAGACATGCCTTGCATAAAAAATTTATAACTAATCAACTATATGGGTGTATGAAATTATTATTATTAGTACTTATCTACATACTATAATGTTTAAGGAAAGTATTGTGACGGGCTCGAACATTCGAATTCAAGTTTTCGAAGGGAGACCACGTTTTAAGCATACCTAATCACGAATCGAACATTTTTAAGGTGATGTGTATGTGTCAGTGAGACTTCGGAGGCGATATCTCACGAACGAATGGAGCAATTCGCACGAAATTGGTGCAAAAATTACAATCCGTGAATACTGGAAGTCTCTTATTTTTAAACACAATCGAATGTTCAGAACCCTCCTAAATTTTCGAGTGAAATTTTGAAAAAATATTCCAAAAATCAAAACCTTTAATAAAGTTACGCAAATAGACATTTCTTATGTCATTTTCCCTTAGAAAACGATTGATATAAACTTTAGAACGCTAGCATGAACTGTTTTCGAGATATTGCAGATTTTTCAAATACATTCATCAAAAAATCCCATAAATTAAAAAAAAATATTAGCTTTTGAGAAAGATGTTCACTTTTCATATGTAATATCATGCGATCCATTCATTGGGTGACATCACTCTCGTGGATTTAGCTCGTTCCATTCATGAGAAAAGGTATTTTGAGTAATATTTTTGTATTTCAACGCCAATGGTCTGCTATATCTGCTATAAAAATAACTTATTTCTTCGCCTTCCTAACGCTTGGCGAGATTTTGGTGACGTATTGGGCAGAATATCGCCAACTTGGCGACTTTTTTAAATGTAGTCAAATGAACGAAAATCTCGCCAAATGGATAAAAATGACGCTCAATCCATGAAAATGACGACTCATTGACGAAAATTCGATATCTTGGAAAGAATATAAGTATCTACTATAAGATTAACCTATTTTGTTTTTACTGTAAAAGCAGTAAATTCATTGCATTATAGAAGGAAAGTCATGTGCTGCCCACATCATATTATTATTATTATTATTATTTTGTGTATTCTGTGATATTTTCGACATGAGGTGAAAAAAGAAATGAATAAAAGGTGGCAAGAAAATTTCTGTAATATATATAAAGAAGAAAAGTCTGTCTGTATGTATGTATGTGTGTGTGTGTGCGTGTGTGTGTGTGTATGTATGTATGTATGTATGTATGTATGAATGAATGAATAAATGAATGAATGAATGATCCAACATCAAGGGAGAACTGATGAACCGAATTTCATGAAATTTGGTGAGTTGTCTTAAAATAGCCCCACTTAAAATTTAGTCCATGTTTCGAGTTTCTACTACCAGTAGTTCTCGGGATATTAGTGAAAAAGAACACTTTTGTTTGTCTCATCATTACAGGAGAACGGCTGAACCAAATTTAATGAAATTTGGTAAGTAGCTTTGAAATAGCCTCCCATAAATTTAGTTCGAGTTTCTAAAACCAGGGGTTGTCGAGATATTGATGGAAAACGAAACTTCTTCCTAGGAGTTCTGCTTGCTCTCTAACTCCGTTATTCCCAACGAAAAAGGTTGGAAATCGTTGGTTTTAACGTGAACGTCAATTAAATCTCTGAGTTTTGGGGGAGTTTATTGAACGTATTAGTCACTTTTGAAAATCGCAGGTTTGAAATATGAATTTAAATAGAAACTTTCACCATGGTTATTTCTCAGAGGCTTACTCAACAACGAAAAGTATATTAAGAAATCACAAGAAAGATCAATTATGCATAAAGCATTGATTATGTGAAACACTTTCCAACTTCAATATTATTTAAATATCTCTAATATGCGATGCATTCAGCGGTATAAGAATCACAATACTGCAATAATTAATTATATTTGAAAATTTAAAACTTCATCGAAAAAAGCGAACTTGATTTAAATGACGTCGTCGAAATATAAATCGCCTGGCGCTCTGTGTAAAAGCATTAAATATTTCATTCATACATTTTTATTTCATTCATCACAGAACTACAATAATTTATTCTATTTAAAAACTTAAAACCATGGAGGCCAAAGTAATTTAACTCTATGCATAAAACTTCATCGAAGAAGTCTGCCATTAAATCGTCTGCTTCTCTCTGTAAAATCAATGAATGTTTCATTCATATCCTTTATATTGCAGACACCTGAGCAAAATAATTTTGCGTTAAAGAAATTCAGCAACTCTTATACAACTCATCTTAGCCTGATTAGTTTACATTCTACATAAGTAAAAATTATGTTTCGTTGTACTAGAAATAATCAACGTTTGATGATCATTTAAACTCAAATTTATTGTAATTGCGCTGTTTCAGAATACAGATGCACAGAAATTAAGCAAAAATAAAACGGTTTTAGGACGGATACAACACTCAATATGAATTAAAAATAATTTTAAAAATCACGATTTCGACACAAGATGGATGTCCTATTTTATTTTGAAGTGGGTCACGTGATCTCTTTATATAATGGTCATGCGATCTCTTCATATAAAGGGTTTAATTATTATTTTAATTGTTATTTTAAAAAACTACTGAATATATTTTACTGAACATTGTTTTATATATTTTATGAGATAATGTGAATATTTCCTAAAACTTTCAAAGCAATTTGTGAATTTTAAATTCGCTTAAAAATGTTTGAGAAATGAGATGCGATAGGTTGCAATATATTTCATTTTTTCAACCTGGGTTCAATCCAAAACTAATTGGGTGATATGATTCATTTACATTCCCTTAGGTCCCACAGACCATCTCAATAACATACTAAAATTTCATTTTGATGAAGTCATTTTTACGGCAATTATCGTTCGAACAGACAGACGGAATGAATGAACAAAGTCATAAGCACTTTTCAACTATGTTGTAAAGTGTTAATAATAACTGCGAAGTGCGATCTCCAGCCCCAGGCTGCACAGACTTCCTTTATTAAGTAAGATTGTGATAGCTGTTCTGCGTCGGCAACATTATATCGTGTTCTTCTTTATGTCCACACGTAAGCGCTCAACTGGAATTTTAAGTTCAGGATGGTGCTGCATTATTGTCAGGATGGTGCTATTAACATTCTCGAAATGGATGAAAAGAAATCAATTTTCTTGAGATAGCATCTTAAAACCGTCTCATTATGTGTCATAACAAGAGTGGGGGCCTTTCATGAATTCTGCAGAAAGAAAGTTAAAAAAAAAAAGTCCAGCACGCAGAGGGGAAAATCAGGGCTGTCTTGGCGGTGACGGCCGGCTTGACGTGGACTCGGATTTACTAAGAAAGGCGCAGTCCAGCTTGCATTCAGAGGCGATAATTGCTGGCTCGGTGCTAAAGGTCGCCGAACTGATAATTGGGCGCAAATATTTATGGATCACAAGAACAGATCATTGGCTGTTTGGTATTTCAGAAGGAACGGAATCTGTGGACCGACCGGTTTTGCGCTTATTAGTGTTCTTCACCACTGTCGATAACTGCGAAGGAAAAGTGATTTTTAGAAGATTTTAGTCAGATATATGTAAGATTTTTTTTTATATCAAATGGCCAGGCACTTGACTCTCATCATTCGCCTATACATCGGCCAGAACGTGAACCATTTAGCGTTGCCCCAGGCGCACCAGAGGGGGCCGGAAAACACTGCTCCCAACAACACAACATCGATGCCTTACGTGGGATTCGAACCCACAACGCGGCGGTCGAACGATCGCTTGGAAACGCTCGCCTTGACCGCTCGACCACCGCGTCGGCTATATGTAAGTATAATTTCATGCTTTCGAGCACTACGGATTTAATGAGGATGAACAGAAAAGTCCGCCTACAATATCACGGCCACATTGAATGAGAAATACGTAATATGGACGGTAAAATACTGTAACCGTTTTTTAACACTTTACAACATAGTTGAAAAGTGTTTATGACTTTGTTCATTCTGTCTGTCTGTCCGTCTGTCTGTTAGTACGATAACTGCCGTAAAAATGACTTTATCAAAATGAAATTTTAGTATGTTTTTCAGACGGTCTATTGGACCTATGGGAATATAAATAAATAATATCACCCAATTAGTTTTTTATTGAACCCGGGTTGAAAAAATGAAATACATTGAACCCTATGGGACCTAATTTTTCAAACATTTTTTAAGCAAATTTAAAATTCACAAATTGCTTCGAAATTTTTAGGAAATATTCACATTATCCCATAAAATATATAAAAAAAATTCAGTAAAATATATTAAGTAGTTTTTTAATTAAAAATTATTTAATATAGGGAAAAAAACAAATTCAAGTAAATTCTGACTTTTGGGACATTCTCCAGAAAGAAAAAAGAGATATATTATATAATAAATATCTTTCCAAGAGTTTAATCATTTTGTATATGAAAGAGGCTTCAAATTTTAAAATAAATTTGGTAGATAACAAGTTTTCAAATTTTTTTTTAATTTTATATAACTCTTCATGATATAGTACTTATTTGATGGCATTTTTAATGCACTTTCCTACGTCCTAGAGAATTAAAATTTGATACACAGCTTAAATTTGTTGAACATTTTATCCTACAAAAATTTGGTGGATTTTTAAATATAGATCATACATTTTTTTCGAAATGGCTTGCAAATAATCCCCGTTCACTTCTATAAATCATTGTTGTAATATTGTTAAAAATTCTGATGTGGGCAGAATATGTCTTTCCCTGCTGACGCATATTCACGTTCTCTTTATTTCTTCAAAAATAATTTGAGTTTATCTGCACAAAATAACAGCCATAAGTATTTTAAATGACATTGAATTTGCACGTTAAACTTAAATTTGGTTCTCATTTGATAGCTGGACTTATTGTCAAAGGTGGCGTAGCGAAAACGCGAAAAAACTAGAATATCTCAAGAATGGCTAGTCCTAGAGTAATGGGGTTAGTCTTATTCTTTTTGTTGTCAAAAATCATGTATAAATAGGAATTTAATTGATATAATTGAGCACACGTAGTCTTTTATTTTTATATTTAACGATTTTTGTACTAGAATAGCCTACAAATGATTTATATACCAAATTTTGTTAAATTTTGTATATAAATCACTTGTAGGTTATTGAAATATTATACACCAAATTTTGTTAAATTTGTTCCATTAGTTTTTAGCTAGAGTGGATAAAGGCAATTTCTGCCGGCCATTTCGCAAAGAAGGCAGATTCTTTTATTACGAATCGTACTATAATCTAATGAACATCAGGATTTCCCACAAAAAACATACCTACCAAATTTTATGAAACTCGGTCCATTAGTTTTTCAATTAGAGTGGATGTAATATCCTCACAGATACACAGAAACATACACAGATACACCCTTACACACACAGACGTCTTCCTAAAAATAGTTTTTTCGTGTTCTAGAAGTCCCAAAACATGTAGATCCTTCGAAAATTCAAGTTCCGATTTTCGGCACAATTCCAATACTTTGAATACACACACACACATATATTATCTGTGTATCTGTGTATTATCTGTATATCTAAATTCCGTGCCTATGCAATTACACTAGTTGTGATTTTAAATGATCTCTAAACTTTTATAATTTCTTCAACGAAGCCTAATTTTAACTTATGCAGAATGCAAATATCTCAAGCGATTGTAAGGTGAGCTATATAAGAATTGCTGATTTTTTTTTCACACAACATTATTTAGCTCTGGAGTCTGGAATACAAGTTATATGAATGAAATATTCATTGATTTTGCATAGAGAATCAGATGACTTATATTTCGATACAGTTTTAAATATTTAAGTATAATAAATTACTGTAGTACTGTGATAATGTAAAAGATATCACCACTGAATGTATCACATTTTAGTTATTTTTAATGAAATTGCATTTCAGTTGGAAAGTGTTTCTTAATCAATGCTTATGCATGATTAATCTTCCTTGTTACAGTTTAAAACCGTGTTATTTACAAGGGAGGGGGAAATTCTCTGCCTGAGGGTGAATCATCCACTCACGCTCTTGTCGCGCATGCGCATTAAGTAAATCTGCACTTTGAGAAAAAGACCAAATAGTTCTTTTGTAAATGCGCGAGTTGTATTTCCACGTAGGTCCATCTTTATTTCACTTTTAAGCTGTTGATTGAACATTTTTGTGACTTCTCTTACATAGTTCACCTGTTTTTATTTGGGTATTGCATTCCTGGGCTGTGTACGTTTCATTATAATGGTCCGAAAATGACCGATTTGCTGAGTTTTTTGCAAACACAAAAGTATGTGCATTATTTCGATCCTAAAAAAGTATGTTATCCATTGTTTTATTTAATACACTACGTGACAGTGAAAATAAGACACCAAGAAGGATTGGGCAGGAAAATATGCAAATTGCAGGGTAGCCGCAGTGCACCGAGTTATGTAAATGGTGCGAAATGCGCAGCCGTCCCGCGCACGTTGAGTGAGATAGAAGGAAAGGAACCTGCAGAATCGGCAATAGTTGCCCCGCTCTGTATGCCTGGGAAATCATTTTGCATTTTTTTTGTCTCAGAGGAAACGTGTAATAGCAGAGAATACCAGGCCGCCGCCAACCGAGGCAGTTCCAGCAGACAGACGATTTCACGAGGGGTATGGTGATCGGACTCAGAAGGGCAGGTTGGTCCATACGTCAAATTTCAGCGGACAGCTACTTACACGAGTCCACGGTGCATCGGCTGTGGCGAAGATGGTTGGAACAAGTGAATGTGGTACATTTGAGGGGTACCGGTACGACCAGAGCGACGTATCCACCAGCAAGCGTTGGCGTCCTTTTCCAGCATGTGCAGGACACCCTTGCTGCTCCCATATCGACCAGGACCATTATCCGCCGATGGGTCGCCAGCGACCTGCACTCGCGCCCCCGTTAAGAAGACTGAAATTGACCCAACAGTACAGACGCCTCCGTTTGCAATCGTATGCTCAAATATATCCATTAAATGCGTTTTGTACCTACTTTTAACGATGAAAAAAATAAGACCCACCCCATTACACTAGGTATAGCCGTTCTCGAGATATTTTAGTTTTTTCACATTTTCGCTACTCCACCTTTGAAAATAAGACCAGTTGTCCAATGAGAACGAAAATTGAATTAAAAGTGTCCATTCGGTGTTATTTTAAATAATGATAGGTGTTATTTTGTGCCATTAAACTCAATAGAATGAATTATTGAAGAAATAAAGAGAGTCTGCAGGGAAAGTCATGTGCTGCCCACATCAGATTTTTTTCTCTCAAACCAAGGAGGTAATATTTGACATCCTGTTTTCGAAAATTAAAAGTAACAGTTTTAGAATCGGGCCCGCTTTACAAGACAAAGAGAAACAGAAGTTGGAGGAGAAACGTGAATAGCAATAAAACGTGTTGGGAATGAAATGAGATCATAATTGAAGAATATTTCATTCAACAAAAGAGATCTTTTTACTTTCCTTACGCTACATGCTAATGGATATGGAAATGATTGGAATCGTGTTGAAAATCAAAGCTTAACACGTTTTGGGACCTCTCAAATACGAAAAAAATATATTCTTAGCATGTGTGTGTATGTGTGTGTCTGTCTGTGCAATGTATGTATCCTCTCTAAATCATAAACTAATGAACCGAATTTTATAAAATTAGGTAGGTAAGTCACTTGTGAGTAACCCTGTTGCTGATTCGATTTGGGTACGATTCGGTATAAAAGAACATGCCTTTATTCTGCGAAATGGCCCGAAAGAGTCGTCCAAATCTAAAATAAAAAAAATTGAAATGCGTGTTTGTGATTTTTGACGAAGACCCGCCCCATGACTCTAGAAATAGCCGTTCTCGCGATATTTTATTTTTTTCACTTTTTTCAAAATACGATTTTTTCCGGCTAATACGTTCAGTGATTCAATGAAAACGAAACTGGATGAAAAATGGCCGTTCGGTGTCAGAATGTCATGCAACTCAATTGAATGAAATTTAAAAGGAAGAAGAAAATAAATGAGAGTCATGTGTTGCACACATCAGATTTTCTCGTGTTATCGAAAACGAAGAGAAAGAAAATCAATAAATTTCTCGACGTCGTCTCTCACTACGCACATAAGGCATACATCTCAATAAAAAGAAACTTCAATTTGTATTATCATTCCTAAAACGAATGACCAGATTTTTCATTTTTGATAGCATTGAAATAATTTTTTTTCGAAATTTAATGAATCCATTAAATTATGTCATTCAATTAAATAAATGACTTGAACTAAATTAATAAACTATCTTTAAAGTACGCCGAATTAGAAAATTGCAGGGAAAAAACAGAAAACTACCGAAACCGAATGTCTGGGCCATTGTTTGTAGAACAAACAGACCTGCAACCCAAACAAAAATCGTCCGCTCGATCATGGATGTCGAATTTCGGCATCCATGGTCTTCCCGACTTTTGAAGCCATTCGAATACGAAAGCGGTCCGTTCCGTTTTCGCCACAGATTCCACAGATGCACACGCGAAGACGGTAAATATATAACACGCTAGACGGTTTTGGGTAGTTCAACGCATTCGTTCCGTGTTAGTCAAACAAAATAGAGTATATTTTAGTCATTAGGAATGAGTAGAAGTAAGTCCCGAGGTTTTCGGAGCGAACTTTCATGAAAAGGTCTCATATACGTCATACATCCCAAAAAGCGATTATCCGTCACTTTAATGATTTCGTTTTACAAGTTTAAAAATAATGAAGTGCGCTTTCTTAAAAGATTAACATAGACACACTTTAGGTTATGCGATAGAATTTTGGGCCCCACAAGTCAATATTTTAGATATGATATGAAATACTTTCGGGTTCGAAACGACCTCGTCCTAATAGATCATCCGCCGGTTATATAATAGTCGGATTTATAGTATCAGGATCTCAGTAGGTTCAACTCCAATTCGATAAACAGGTAGCGTTGTCTCAACTGATACACAAATGCCTCATAATAAAATGCACAATTATATAAAATACTAAAAAAACGCCGGATTAGGTGGAATGAGTTTTTAAGACAAGTCCTGCAAAATGTTGACTACGCCCCTGGCTTTGAGCATTCATGATGTCAATAGATCATTGCTTTACATGTCAATAGATCTTTGTTCCTCGCAAGCACATTGCTTTAAAAGACAACGAAATCTTTTGGAAATGGGATTGCACTGGTTTGATAAGTCATTTAGAAATAGGAACACCTTGTCCCAAAATAAACGAAGAAATGGCTTTCCACACGTCCGGCTTCAAATGTATCTTACGGAATGCATTTTGGGTGGTGAAGATTCACTACTTTAGCTAAGAAAGCGTGATATTAAATGGAGTGCGATTGTAACAGCTACGGAAAAAATGAATCCAGTGCTCAAACTGGCTGTTATAAACGAAAATAAATGGTTCGGCGAAGCGGTGATAGTTAAGAAGTTCTAGTCATCCGACTTCCACACTTAAACAGAATGAAAATAAATTGGGAAGAAAGGGAGCTGTAAAGTTTCAAATTTTGAAAAACTGCCAGAGATCCAAAACTGTTGACACCGAATTTCAGTCCAGTTGTGCAGCCTATTTTTTGTCCAGTTCCTATTTTTGTCCAGTTCCGCTCCCGTCGAAAAGGAACCCGTTCGGTCCGAAGACTGAATGCACCGGGTCTCGTGTTAAATCGAATGCACTGTGAAATACACATACATTTGGAATGTTGAAACCTTTATAAAAAAAATTAGCAGCATTCCATTAGAAAGTGGACACCAGCAACATACATACAGAGGCTCCAAATAAAGTGTTTCAATTCTGTTGTCTTATATTTAATAAATAATTGATTTATTTTATTGTGTCCCGGTTTGGAAAATAATTTATCAATGTGAAAAACATGCATTTGTTTTGCGAGTATCCACGGATTCCAATGAAAAGAAGCGCGAAAAGTACTTACATCCAGCGGATGGCCCGTCCCTCCGTCACCCAGAGCAGGCAGATGAGAAACAGCATCTTCCTCCTACCTCCGTGTGTACTCCTCACGGGGCATCATCGTGTCTGAGCTCCTTCGGACGACACTTGCCCTCTTCTCAGAGAGGAGAGGAACTAGTTTGTTCTGCCCCACCCCGAACCGGAAGGTCCAATGGGAAAGAGGGGGCTGACCAGTAGCCGTTCTTTGCTTCTTCTTTCTTTTTCAACGATTCAGAAGTTTGTGTTTCGGTTTAAGGGTCACGGCTCTTTCTTTTCAGTAGGAAGCAAGTGAAGGCTAATATGAAACAACTAAAGACAAATATGAAACAGTAAAAGTATGAATGCCCAGAATGGCCCGTAAAAATCACATTGTTGGAAGAGAGACCCTTATATAAAGAGAGAAAAAGAGCATAGTGAACCCACACATTGAACGATTTTAAGTTAATTTACAACAACGAGACTATATATATATATATATTGAACTTTTTTTATAAGTAATCTTACAACATTGGGATTATACAAAGCGATGGAGATTTTTCACCGGCTATTTCACAAAAAAAGAAAAAAAAAACCCAGTTCCATTTTTCGAGGATCCACCCCATTTTAATGGATTAAAATGTGTACCCAATGTAAGATCTTTCGAAATTCTGTTAGAGATGCCACCCAAGAAGTTACGAGACAACCAGATCAGTCATGATGATTTCAATACTCGTCAAAGTATAAAGTATTATAAAAAAACTTTTTAAGTGAGACTGTTTTAGTAAAATGCTCTCAAAAGTAAAAAAATCATTTTTAGTTTTTGCACCATATTGGGTCCTGTGCTACTCAAAATAAAACCGTGGGGCGCTCCTAAAAGAATTGTATTTAGATGCATTGTAAACGACATTATAAGAATGACGGATTTTTAAATCAAAACTGTGAAAGCAAAATTTAAATGAATTGAATGGAATCATTCAATTTATTTCAATTTTTAAAAGTATGTCATTCCTACGTTACTGTTGTTCCTTAAAATTCTGTTCATGTCCAAATACAATTCTTTTAGGGGCGCCCCACAGTTTCATTTGGAATCGCATTCGACCCAGAAGAGTATGATAGCTGAAAATTAATATTTACTAAAACCGTGTCGCTTTGAAAGTTATTTTATAATATCTTATTTTAGTCTTTTTTCGATTTTGAAATCCATTTTCCATCGGAGATCCAATCAAACCTTTTAAAACTATTTTATTGTCTTCGTCGGGGCCGACGGTTGTCTGTCTGTCTGGCTTCAACTTCTTGGATGGCATTTTTAACACTTTACAACAGAGTTGAAAAGTGTTTATGACTTGGTTCATTCTGTCTGTCTGTCCGTTCGCACGATGACTGCCGTAAAAATGACTTTCTCAAAATGAAATTTTAGTATGTTGTTGGAAACGGGCTGTGGGACATATTGGAATGTAAATAAATAATATCACCCAATTCGTTTTCGATGGAACCTGGGTTGAAAAAATAAAATGCATTGTACCCTATGGAACCTCATTTTTTATACATTTTTTAAGCGAAATTAAAATTCACAAATAGCTTCGAGAATTTTAGAAAATATTCAAAGGATCCCATAAAGCATATAAAGCAAATGTCAGCAAAATAGGTTCGGTCGTTTCTTAAATAAAAATTTAAATAATAATGACACCCATATAATAAAGAGATCACGTGACCCACTTCAAAATAAAATAAGGCATCCATCTTTTTTTCTCAGAGTCAAAATCGTGATTTTTAAAGTTTTTTTAAATTTATATTAAATGTTGCATCCTTCCTAAAACCACTATATTTTGGGAAATTTTTGTGCATGTATATTCTGCGCCCTCGCAATGACACTATTTTTGAGTTTAAAGGATCATCCAGCTTTGATTATTTTTACAACGAAATCTCATTTTAATGGATGCAGAACGTAAACAAATGATTGTAAGATGAGTTGTTTAAAAAATGCTGAATTTTTTTTCACGCCCAATTGTTTAACTCTGGAGTCTGGAATAAAAGTGTATGAATGAAATATTCACAGCATTTACATAGAGAGACTGACGATTTACATTTCGATGACGTCATATGAATCCAGTTCATTTTTTTCGATGAAGTTTTAAGTTTTCAAATAAAATAAATGACCGTAGTTCTGTGATCATTAAAAAAATATCGCCGCTGAATGGATCGCATTCTGCATTTGAGTTGGAAAGTGTTTCAGAATGCTTTACGCAGGATTGATCTTTTTTGTTGAAAGTTTAATCCAGTCTCGAAGGATTTTCTTCATCAGCATTTGGCTTTCACTTCAATAACTGTCCATTTATTTTTTCTTTCTTTTGTCCAATGTAAAGAAAATGCAATGGTAGCTAGTACGAATGATCGTAAAAGTTCTAAATATGAGTTATTTTTTTCCAAGCAAGTCCTTGAGAGAGTTACAAATCCCGATCCTTTCCCTGATATCCAAATTCTGTCTATAGCGTCTTTCCGACTATAGCGTCGGCAGGAAGAGTGGTATCTCGGCAAGCTGTTTACAGACGGCTACATACAGGTCATCTGTATGCAAGACGACCCGTGGTTTGTGACCCACTCAAACTGGGCTCGAGATCACCACAACCATGTGGCTCTTCACCGATGAGTCACGGTTTGGCGTATAGAGTGATTCCCGACGGTTATTGGTCTGGACTGGAGAACGCCTGGAACTCGCTATCACGCCAGTAACCTCCGCGAAATGCACGCATATATAGGCGGAAGTTGGATGGTTTGGTCGGAGCCCGAACTCCATCTCCACATCTTCCCTGGCAGTGTTGCGACTACAATACGGTGTCATCCTTGCTTGAGGCGACATGTTCGCCCATTTCTTGTAGCCTGGTGCCATTTTTAGACGATAACGCTCGAGGTCAGAGCCAGCCAGTACTTAGAATCGGAAACACTGCTTTGTATGGAATGGCCATCGGGACCACCCGACTTGAATCTCGTCGAGCATGTATGGGATGTTGGGAGAATATTATTATTTATTAGCATTTTATTATAATTCTATTTTTTCCTCATTTTAATGTATGTCCTGAACTTCTCAACTTTCATTCCGAAAAATCGAATACTCGTGATGGGCCAGATCTAGATCTATAAGAAGGACAGACTTTAGAATGGCGGTCATCCGACATTTCGTCGAGTTCCTTTGTGTGTGTGTTCTGATCGTTCATGGAAGGTAGCAGCGAGAGTTAAAGCCTGCAGTCTTGTGAGTATATACTATAGTGTGTCGTAGTTGGATCATCCTAGGTCAGTTTAGTAATAAGTTAGTTGTAGATTAGTATGTCTCGAGTAGAATTTGTAATGCTAGCCTTGTAAATAATTTGTATATAGCTTTATAATATACGTATATATATATGTGTGTGTTTTGAGTTCCCGGCGAAGCTAGCTATCAATAAAGTTGTTTATGTGTTAAATGTCGTGATTCCTTCGTCGAACTCTAGTCATTAGGTCATTGGATGTTTAATGTAGACTCTATATTAAACTAATGACTAGAGTTTCAAAAACCATATATTCAACTATGCGATCTACCTATATATGTCATACATAGTACGCACTAAGTTATATATATTACATCGTAACCATCCCAATGTATCCATCCATTTCAGCGGAAAATAATATTTTTTTTTCCGAATAAACGTTTATTTAATGTTTATATCGGAGTTAGAGTGAGACAAATGCTATAAAATTTCATGTTATGTTATGAAAGTTTACTTATATATGTTATGTTATTAAAATAACGCCTCCCAGTTTGGAAATCGCTGGTTTAGAGTGTAATAGTTCATGGAAGAGTCACGAACTTGGTTTGAAGTAGTGACCTTTACGAGGTCTGCTCCGCGATACCCTAGATTCTAGAAGATCTTATTCTTGGCATGAATCGACACTTGTTTCCGCATTGACAGACCCTCCTCCAATGAACTCTTTTTTGGTTTATCTCTATTATTTAATTATACATATTGATAATGTCTTTTGTGTGTATACCTCATGACTGTGAAAGTTTCAACGAATTCGAATAAATACTTTTCTTTAGGGTATATTTTCAGCCAAACTTTACTGCGTTTGAAAACAATTCTCGATCATGAAGTTGTTGCCCGTTCGACCAGTTCCTAAAACACTGCCAGTCGATATTTGACTTGGTATTTATTCATTTAGGATAGAGTTCATTTTTACGTTGAATGCAACGATAAAGCCTATTTGTAATCAATGCGCTGAAACCAAGACAAATATATAATAATAATAATAAATTATAATAATAATAACCTTGTTGCCGAGTTGAGATAATAAATGCAGATGGTTGAAAATGATTGCAAAAAAGAAATAACAACAGAACATAAGTAAGCATGTTTATTCGGGTACATCAGAAGAAGCCGATGATATTCAGGAAGCGCGTGCACAAGCCTTCGGGCCCCGTCCTCGACGTCTCATCGGGTCTGCTGTATCTCAAGCAGCCGGGGCTCGTTTCTTTCACGCTGAGTCCACTCCTCAGTCTCAAAACGTAAGATTGCACGGGGTTTTCACAGTGCGGGCAGCGTTTCGGCTCCAGATTCTGTCGTGCATTGGGTTCGAGGCAGTGTCGATGCAGAGGCGCTAAATCGGGGGAATGACCTTCTCCTCCCCTTTGCAATGCACACTCCATCCGTTGCTGCGGCTCCCCTTCGGGCGAAACGTCGCTTGGGATAAAATTTCGAGGCATTTTCGAGGGTTCGACGGTGCCGAGTCTGGGTGAAGGAATCCCGGATGGGCGGTTCATTTCAGGCTGAGATGCATCTCGATCTATTCTCGAGGGAGTTGAAGGTCGAAATTTGAAGCCGGCCGATTTAAAAACTATCGGCGTTGTGTACTGGAAGATGTTTGGCAAAGGTGCCGAGTCCAAAGAATCTCCTAAACGTTCAACGTCTGTTTCTGAGTCGATGCTGTTTTCGTACGAGAACGTGCGTTCGTCGAGGGTCTGACGCGACATCAGACGGCTTTCGGGAGCACTTTCTGCGTTTCTGACGTAGTAAAAGTAAGGATCCAGGTAATAGGATTTGGGGTCTGAGTTCTCTCCATAAAATCCACACTCTTCGTTCCAATATGATCTTCCGACTTGGACCGAAGCATCAAGCTTCACACCAAGGGACTGGCAGTTTATTCCATTCTGAAAAAAAAATATCAATACAGAATAATAATTGCTTGCATAGTTTGTCGCAATTTGTTAAAGGAGGTAGGTAGCATACATTTCCAATTTGTTGTGGAATAGTCCAATGCGTGAAAAGGGGAACAGACTCACCTGATCCTGGCAGATTTGGATTCGTCCATCACCATCCGTTTCCGGAATGACTGGTTCATCTTTCGTCTTCTCAGTTCGAAGGTCGCTCCACAGATCGTTTGCATCGGAATGCAAATAATTTGAAAGCTGGAAAAAAAATTCGAAATGTTTAAGTCTCTTTGAAAACGACTGATTCTTTGAAGTTGAGTGTAGAAGAAGCCCACTCTTGTGGTTGGCCCGATCTATTTATACGGCCCACTTTGAGTTTCGACAGAAAAGAAAAGATCTATGAAACAAAGTCCGGCTAAGTTTGACGTATTCGGTTAAGGAAAGGCATGCTACGAAATGACAATAACAGGAATGTTCATCGTCGTCATGTAGTAGGTTATCCATTAGTTTTATAGGCCGTGGAACTCAGTCATGAGTTAGGTTTCAATTAGATCAGTTAAAAATCTTGTATGGTTAGCTGTGCCAATAGTACTGCCATTTATGTCTGAATTCTAGCGAATAAAATAGTTAATGAGCTAAGTGTCGTGGTTCTTTCGTCGAATTCGTTGGGTAAAATTGGAATCAAGTTCCACTCAAAACCTTTACAATGGCCCTCCTAACAGAAGTACATTAAAGCATCCCAAAGCCAACGAGTTAGACAAGGAGCAAAAGTATAAAAAATGAACAGGTTACGAAATATCTCAAAACTACTTCTTTTCAAAGAATAGCAATGTTTACTTTCGTAATCTATGAAAACAACTCGAGAACATAACTCAATATTCGAACAAAAGACACACTGAAATGGAATATCTAAGAAATATTAAATGAGATGGTCGCTTTGTATCCATTATTAATTTAGTATTCTTGACTCCAAATCGATTGGGTTTCTCTAATGTGTGGGACTCCTAAACGAATGCCGTTTTGTTAGGGAATGGTGTGATTACGAGATCTCTTTATAATATTATGTTATATAAAGTATTTACAAACACACATATATCTCCCTTTAAGTAATAAAATAAAATGTAAAAATTTTAAAAGATAAGGAAATCATGCATTAGTTAAGTAATAACTTATCGAAACAGAAAACGATCGTAAAATATCTGCTCATAATAAAACAAAGTGTGTGTATCTACTCCTCAAAGGAATAGGCAAACCATGAATGTTTGAAAAATGAATTTAAATGGAAAAGCTATCACCATGGTTTATTTTTCACACGTTCTTAATCAGCGATGAAAAGTATTAAGAAATCAAAATGGTTATTTTTGTTATTATTTTTTCGATTTGAATAATAAATACATGGATATAAAAATATCTCTTATAAATGAACGGTTTGATTTTTCTTTTAATTATATTAATTGCGGACTTTCATTTATTTTGGCAAAGAGTTTTCAAGCTTATACGTCAAGCTTATTCGTCAATGTGTCGCCAAGTGGGACTGTCAGTTCCACTTGACCATAAATTTGGCGATTTTTTAAAATATCGCCAAACCTTCCATAGAGATAGCATTATTCAAACGATATTTTTTCCACCAATTTATTTAAAGCAAATGATAGCATGTCGCTTAGCAACGGATTTAAATCCAATGTGTTTATGCGGCAGACGCTTTTTATTAAATCTTTTCCGATTTGAATAAAGAAGATATTCATTGTGGCATCGTGGGTAGCGTGGGTTTCCAGTCACAGCCAAATAAATTCCCTATTGAATTCAATTCTTTATTCACTTAGAGAAATTCGGGAATATACGAGCTAGGTCACAAATGTACCCAATTCTGAAGTAGGCGAATAGTCGTCCCCTGTGGTCACTCTGACGTGATCGAAGAAAATGTCCAACCTAATTTCCAGAGGAAAGTCTATGAGAGGCGGTTCTCTGGCGAGGTTTCAGGATCAACTATCTCGAGAAGCCTCGGGATGAAGCTGACTTAAGTCTATGATGCATGGACGTCCTGTCGCGGCAATTGCTACGACCCGGGTGGTCTAATTTCCAGACTGGTCGTAGTCTATGTGGATCGAGTCTTACAGGGCCCTCGATCTCTCTTCCGTTCCCGTACTTGGGAACTTTCGCAGAAGGCTTCTCAAAAATGCAAGGGTTCAGGGCCTACGCCCGAGAAGCACTTTCTTTTTTCTGAAAAAGACGGGCGCTCTTTTCGAAGAACGAATCCTGTCTGTTCTCGAAAACTCCGCTCCGCTTGCCCTCAGAAAAGGCGCCACCAGGGGACAATTTTCTCTTTATTTTTTATTAGATCTTAATATCCGTGATGTTATTTTCCTCGAGTCTCATTTGTCCGGAGACTCGTGCCAGTAAATCTAGGCGAACCTCCCCCACCTCTGGAAGCTGACATTCACGCGATCACTCAAGGCGGTCCATGCCAACTTGGCCATTCTCTTCGATTGTCAACTGGTAGACTTGGTGGCGCGGGGCTCGCGACATCTATTGTTCTGGCGACCACTGCCATGCTTCACATTCAAAGGGTAACAGGTGTGCACGGTTTCATTTGGTGAATTAATTTAATTAGGCACAATCCCTACCCCCTTAGGGAGATTTTGTCTAGCAGGCAAAATCTGTAAGGCAAAGGGTTAGGCATGGTTCACCTGACAACATCATTGGAGGCAACAAGGATTAAAGCAAAAAAAAATTTAATATATACACAACACAATTTCTACAGAAATTATAAAAATACATACAGCACAATGCAATACCGTTTAATTTAATCTGGCAGCATTCTGCTCAAACAGTCTGCATGTCCGATCTCCTTTCCAGCCCGGTGAATTATCTGATAGTTAAAGGGCTGTAGAGCTAGGGTCCATCTCATCAGTCTAGGGTTCTGACGAGAATTTGCCTTAAGGAACACTAATGGGTTATGATCGTGAACTTTTGGCCATCGAGGTAATGTCGCAGCTTTTTTATTGCAAAAATTATGCCAGCGCATTCCTTCTCCGTGGTTCCAAGCCTTTGCTCCGTTGTCGTGAATTTCCTACTCAAATATAATATTGGGTGGTTAGTATTATCCGCCCCCTTCTGTGCCATTGCCCAGCCCTTTGTCCGACCCGCCAGTTTGAAGGATAAACGCCGTAGTGAAATCGGGTGCGTACAACACGGGTTTTTCTGTCAGTCTTTTTAAGCTCGTTAAAGCGCGCTCGCACTCTTCCGTCCATACTACCTCCTCTTTCCTGTTCTTTCCTTTCAGTGCCCGAGTCAGGGGTTCGGCAATAATTGCGTAATTACGTATACAGCGGGCGTAATAACCACTGAGGCCTAAAAACTGTCTGATTTGGGTTTTATTTCGGGGCGTCCGAAAATCTAACACTGCTTTATTTTTTGCCTGGGTCGGCGTCCTTTGACCGTTCCCTACCATGTGTCCTAAGTATTTAGCACAACTCTGCCCAAATTTGCATTTGGCAGGTTTTATCGTTAGTTTGGCAGAAGCAATTTTCCTCAAAACTACATCTAGGTGTTTTAAATGTTCACCCCAGGCCTCTGAGAATAAGGCATCGTCGTCCTGGTACGGGACACAAAACTCCTCACAACCCTGTAACAATTGCGCCATGAACTTGGTGAAATAATAGGGGGCGTTGACTAAACCGAACGGAGACACTAACTGTCGGTACGTTCCGAAGGTCGTGACGAACGCAGCTAACCTTTAAGCCCCAGGGCTCAAGGGGATCTGCCAGTACCCTTTGGTCAGATCAATTACCGTAATGAATTTCGCTGACGACACTTTCTCTATCCTATCATCCATGTTAGGTAGCGGATAATATTCTGTGCGAATAATAGAATTTAACCGCCTGTAATCTACACATAATCTCGGGTCCTTCCCTTGGCTTTCCACCAGGATGATGGGTGAAGTATAATCCGACTCTCCAATCTCAATATTTTTTAATTCTAGCATTCTCTTAATCTCCCGTTTTACAATATCGTTTTGTCTCGGGGACGTCCTATACGGTTTAGAACGCACGGGTTTATTGCTTATAAGTTCGATATCGGGCTCTATTAAATGCGTTCTGCCTGGATCATTAGAAAATAGTTTCCCATGCGATTTCAGTAACTTCCTCAACTCTTCAATCTGTTTTGAAGTGCACTTTTCTCGTAACGCACTGTCTCTGATGCTTTCCTCGAAATCAAAAATGTTGTGGTTAGCTACGGGATACGAAATATCCAATTCCGAATCTTTCGTCTCTTTTGCAATATTTTCGCTTATTAAAACATTCACGCACTCTACGCGCTGGTGGTACGGTTTTAACAAATTTACGTGGTACACTTGTACCTTTTCACATTTCCCTGGCATCCTTACAGTGTAATTGGTCTTGGATAATTGCCTGTCAATAGCCCCGGGACCTATTCACTTAACGGCTAATTTATTCGGCCGGTGCGTCGCCAAAACCAAACCCTGATTACCCGCCTTAAATTCTCTTTTAACCGATCCCCTATCATAATACCCCTTTCGTTTTATTTTTTTATCTGTCTCCGTTTCCGAAGCCAGCTGTTGACAGCGCCTTAATCGGTTTAAAAGGTCAAATACATAATCCGTGACCACGTCGTCTGTTATCGGCTCGCACGCCCACTGCTCGAACAATAACGTCTCCGGCGTCCGAAGATTCCTGCCGTAAACTAACTCGGTTGGACTAAATCCAGTAGATTCATGGGTGACATTGCGTAATGCCAGCAAGACTGAGGGCAAATGTCGCTCCCATTCAGCACCGGTTTCGGCGCACATTGCGCGCAACAGTCTTTTAATAGTTCTGTGAAATCTTTCGACGGGATTTGACTGGGGGTGACAAATCGAACTATGGGTGGTTTTCATTCCGAACTTTTCGAAGAACGTCGTAGTCAAGTTGCTAGTGAAAAAGCTCCCAATTGGACTTCCCTCGGGTACCCAATGCGGCTGAATAAGAGCGTCCGTTACGTTCTGCAAACTTACCGTAGATAAAGGATACCGTAGATAAGGGGCTTCAGGATATTTAGAGGCGATGCCAATACAAGTTAGGAGGTAGATATTATTTTTCGAAGATACTGGCAGCGGCCCCACGGTATCTACGTTTATTTTTGCAAATATTTCTGAAATCACAGACACAAGTTTAAGTGGAGCTTTTTTCTTCTCTAATGATTTCCCGACCCGCTGACATGCATCGCAAGTTTTTATAATTTCTTCGACATTTTTAAAGCACTGAGGCCAAAAATAGTGTCTCAAAAGCTTATCCTTGGTCTTAGTAGTTCCCATGTGCGAACCAAAACCTTCATGACAAAGACTTAATATTTTTGATCTGTACTTAGTGGGAATCAACAGCTGTTTCCTAACTAATCCTCGGTGATCTGTCGATTTTCTGAACAGTCATTCGCATTCACTTACAAATTCCGACGTTTTATTTTGCTCTACCTTTTCCCAGACTTTAAATTTGGCCATTTTTTCTGTTCCTCTAGGAATTCAGTATCGTCTACGTTTACTAATTCTTGCGTAGGGTATGGTTCAACCGGAGGTAAATCAATCGGTTCTTCTTCCCCCTCTATAAATTCTTCAGTTTCCGCTACATCAGCGAGTTCTGCCTCAATCAACTCTACCTTTTCTCCGGAATTCCCTTTATTTCCAGTTCCCTCGCTCCCTTTTGGTTCTTCGGTTGTTTTTTAGATTTGATTGACTCCTCGTAATCATAGCATTCATTCTCTGGGGGTTATCTTTACATGAGTCGATTAATTCCTGACTTGAGTTCCCCAACAGGTAGTGACTCATTTCTATTGATTTGCCCACGATGGCTGCTTTGGTCCGAATTCAGGGCTTTCCAAAACCACACGGTCTAGCGGTAAGCACTTAAAATCATTTCCTAAGGGTTGCTTTACCCACACGGTCTCCCCTGTAAAGTCTTCGGGTTTTACTAAATGGATGGACGAAAGATCTATTCTACTTCCGCTGTCCTGGAGTACAAGCGTATCCATCGAATTCACTCGCGCCCGGCTTAA
This sequence comes from Amaurobius ferox, assembly GCA_951213105.1. Classification (NCBI taxonomy): domain Eukaryota; kingdom Metazoa; phylum Arthropoda; class Arachnida; order Araneae; family Amaurobiidae; genus Amaurobius; species Amaurobius ferox. Next base: position 2,123,930 of record OX578136.1, read on the forward strand.
ATTGGGTTTAAACGACGTATTAAAATGGTCGGTCGTCGCTAGATTATTTATAATCTCCGCGTCTCTTTTTGATTCGGTACAGTTCGTGCTGATGTGTCCGGTTTTTCGGCAGAGATAGCACGTTATACTTTTCTTTCGCTCTAATTCCTTCGTTCTCCAATCGTTATTTGTCTGGTTAGCACTCGACCCATTTTTAGACCCGTTTCTATTTACCTCCACCCTTTTCCCAGCTTGGGTTTTTTTTGGTTGTTTTTGAGCGGTCTACAAATTTCCTTTTGGGAGGTGTAAAAATTTGGGGTTTCTTTATAAAACGTCTAGATGCCTCGTAATCATCTAATTTCTTCGCTAGTTCGCTCGGCCTGTTAACTTTCCCCCAATTATCGATTTTGGGCCGTTGTGTGATTTGCGGCTGTTTTGCTGGGGCGGTAATTAGATTGGTGGTGGTGTTGCAGGATTTGGAGTTTACATATCCCTGAAGGGGCTCTTGGTGCGAACGCTGTCGGGCGAGCGATGTACCTTGTGCCCGCTATGGCGGCGGCGAGTCAGCAGCGGGGCCTCGTATGTCCGGGCAAACTGGACGGATCGAGGGTAACAAATGGTTCCCCCAATTATCGATGAAGTGTTCTCTCACTTCGGCCGACACGCGTCTTTTTAATTGGTCCACCACCATCAATTCTTTTAAAGAATCAAAATCCTGGACCTCTATTTCTCTTAACCATCCTTCGAGATATGACCGTCACTCAAAAACGAGGTCTTTCCAGAGCGCTCCTTCCGGTTTTCATGCGTTTGGAATTTGGTCCTAAGGGTCTCTGAGTTAAGTTTAAACCTTACCATCAGTACCAACTTAATATGCTCATAGTCATCGACTTTATCTTCGGGCTCTCTAATTATGATTTCGGCGATCTCAATCGGTATCAAACTAAGTAATTAAGTAACCCATTCCTCCTTATCGATCCCATTCTTACGAGCTTGGCGCTCAAATAATGTCATAAATGGAGCCATATCGGACTTTTCGGGTTCATATTTCTGCATCACAGATTTTGAGATTTTCAGGGGGCCTCGCGCCCTCGTGACTCGACGAGGCCAAGATAATCGTTTTCCCACTTTGAGCCAAACGCAACCTTTCAAGTTCGTACGCCCGCTCCTCTCTTAATTTTTCTGATTCCGATTCCCTGGCTTCATCTAATTCCTCCATAATCGTCTCTAACATGGCCTTAACACCTGCTTCGTCAAAATCTGGACTCCCTTGATTTTTTTTACAAGGTCGATTATTTTCTCGTCATCTCCCAACTCTAGACCTAATTCCACAACGAGGCTTTGAAGATCAGTTTTCCTATGCCTTTTTAGAAACGCCATCTCACTTAATTCGTGAATTCACGGGGAGTCACTAACACGATGCTTTAACTATAACAACAATCTAGTTTCTAAAACGTCCCCTTCCAAAAGTCAATACACACAGTACACTATAATTTCTCCCACAATACACTAATCCCTCTTCCCTACTTCCTAGCTTAACCATAACACCCCAACAGCTTGAAGCCTTTAAGGATTATAACACACAATGCCTATATCACCTTGCTGACTGGTAATGGTTATACAATTTAGGAATGCGGCACTCGCTCCTGGACGGGATGTCCTCTTAAATCTTCTGGACGGGATGTCCTCTTAAAACTCTTGGACGGGATGTCCTACAGCTCCAGTCCGCCGTGGTCCGGTCTGTTGACTTGCTTCAACTTCTTGATGAAGTGTGGACCTGTCGTCTTTAATTTGACGACTAATTAACCCAACTTAGCTGCCACGATTGTGCCGAATTAAATTAATTCACCAAATTAAACCATAATTAAATGTCCCCCCGCCGCAAGGGAATTGGGGCTTGGAAATTCCAGACCGTGCACACCTGTTACCCTTTGAATGTGAAGCATGGCAGGGGTCGCGAGCCCCGTGCCACCAAGTCTACCAGTTGACAGTTGAAGAGAAAGGCCAAGTTGACATGGACCGCCCTGAGTGATCGCGTGAACGTCAGTTTCCAGACGTGGGGGGAGGTTCCCCTAGACTTACTGTCACGAGTCTCCGGACAAATGAGACTCGAGGGAAATGGCATCACGGATATTGATATCCAATAAAAAAAATCGAAGAGAAAATTGTACCCTGGTGGCGTCTTTTCTGAGGACGAGCGGAGCGGAGTTTTCGAGAACAGACAGGATCCGATCTTCGAAAAGAGCGCCCGTCTTTTTCAGAAAAAAGAAAGTGCTTCTCGGGCGTAGGCCCTGAACCCTTGCATTTTGAACAGAAACCTTCCGCGAAAATTCCTAAGTACGGGAGCGGAAGAGAGATCGAGGGCCCTGTAGGACTCGATCCACATAGACTACGACCAGTCTGGAAATTAGACCACCCGGGTCTTAGCAATTGCCGCGACAGGACGTCTCTGCATCGTGGACTTAAGTCAGTTTCATTCCGAGGCTTCGCGAGATAGTTGATCCTGAAACCTCGCCAGAGAACCGCCTCTCATAGACCTTCCTCTGGAAATTAGGTCGGATATTTTCTTCGATCACGTCAGAGTGACCGCAGCGGACTATTCGCCTACTTCAGAATTAGGTACATTTGGACCTAACTCGTATATTCACGAATTTCTCTAAGTCAATAAAGAATTGAATTCAATAGAGAATTTATTTGGCTGTGACTGAAAACCCACGCTACCCACGACGCCACAGCATATAAAATGAATTTCATTGCCGTTGCATTTTTGACTGGATAATATCAATTACGGTCTTCAGGTTTAAACATTATTATTATTGATATTTTCGGGGACTGTTGATTCAGGGATTATTGATATTTTAAAGTTATTATGCCATTATTTTATTGCGGCAAAAACTGTTGAAACTCATGTATTGTACGTTGTACGAGTAATCTTCTACAAATGCACGGGTATATCTTCTAATCTACGAGAATATAAGTAGTACAGGTATATTGACATATATTTTTACATAAATTGGCATATATTGGAATCAAGTACGGCCTTCTGGTATGAAGATTACGAGAATTATTGATATTTTCAATTTATTACGTCATCAGTTTTATTTTGGCAAAGATTTTTGAGACTCATATGGCAATACGGGTCATCTTCTTATCTACGACACTATATAAGTAGTACGGGTATGTCTTCCCATATAATTTTAGCACCTTCATTGTGGCATAGATTGGAATCCATGACTGCCTTCATGTTTAAAGATTACGGGTTTATTGATATTTTCAATTTATACATGTAATATACTAATACAGGTTATATCTGCTAATATTCGCGTACATAAGTAGTACGGGTCCCATACAATTTTAACGCTTCTATTTTGCATATATTGATTCAATTCCAATTTTTGTAAATTTGCTTACAAAAGGGGCCAGGCTGTTTTATTCTTCAGATCTGCCCGTGAAGAATTTTGTATAGCGAGAGCAGAGATTCTTAAACTTCTTTTTAGGAGCATTACGTTAAATATTTTAACAGAATGTTTAGATTAAAAATGTCATTTAGTATACTATAGGAATTTGCACATGAGTGTGAATTTTAAGTTTCTTTATATAAGCTGTATACTCCGTACGAAGAACGGGTATGCTGCTAGTTTATAATAAAATAGCTGTACGTGAATGAAACTCTTGTACATATCGTTTTGTTACCATTGAGGAGACCTCAGTGCAATCGTAGATGGATGCAAGAATGAATCCAAATTTCTGGATAACTAACGCGTTTATTGACAAGCACAGCGTAAACAGCAACTTATCTCACGAGATCACTGTCAGGTGCAGACATTCAATGTTCAGCTCATTCACAAAATAACACGGACGTGTCTCACCATTCAGTGCAGATAACGGCTCTCCAACTGAAGGACGACTCCTTTTACAGACTCTCAGAGGATGCTCGTATCTTGTGAAATATTCGTTATTTCTAGAAGATTCTCGAACATCCGAGAAGTCGCCCAATTGGCAACCCCCCTCCGAACATGGCATCCCCCAATTCACGCCATAGGAATGTCGCCTGTAAAGGTGTTTTCAAAGGAGATTCCAGTAAAGGCATCGTAACACTACACACTCATATGTAGTCTGAATTTCACGGAGGTTTCGCATGAGAATCCAAATCGCTGTATTAGGGCTCCAACGTCACGTTTTAATAAATTCGGTTATTCCACGCGTGAAATTCGTTATTGGGGTTCGTTATTTCAAAAGGGTGGCCCTCGTAGATACGTCGGGAGATAAGATTTATGTGAATCCGTGTATAGACGTAATGGTACACGACGCGAGTGTACTTTCGACAACCCACTTCAACAATCGATGCTGAGGTCCTTGATGTACCGATGGAACATCAAGGGTATGCTGAAGTCATGTGTATCTGTGCAAGTTGCCGATTGGTTGGCTTTACATTGATATAACGCATGCATTCACACCGGAGCCTCGAGATTTTCAGCTTTCTGACTGGATGGGTTGCAGAGCACGAGAATCGCGCCTTCTGTAGAAAGCAAGCATTTGTTTCATAAATGATGACACCTTTCCATCTGCTGTATTTATTTCTCTTTCTTCATCGAGAGTACTGCGGACATCGCACCATCTGGGTGTCAAACTCAGCAAAGCCGCTCTCTCACGCGAGACAAGACGTCTACATACAGCTGGCTTTCAGAGAGGTAAAATGGTATCCGATGGGCAGCGGCTCCTAAATGACTTTCTCGTCCTTCTCCCGGGATCTCTATAAAATCGAAACGTTCTATGGACTACCTTCTGGAATGACTTTTTGAAAGCAGAAACATTTATTTCACCGCTAAATTGTGGCATTGAAATGGCACGACAGGACGACCTGCAAATGTTAGGAGTGGACAGTGGCGCTTTTTACTGAAATTGACTTTATTACAATGCATGGTAATGTATAAGGAAAGTATCTGTGAACGATCCGCCTGAAAGAAAATGAATCCATCAACGTCTTGACAACAAGGCGAAGGTAATGATCATTGGCCTTGATCAGCGTCATCAACGGCACCACCAAACACGGTGAAATCTGAATTCGAAATATAAAAATCAGATGTGGGCAGCGCATGGCTTTCCCTGCAGACTCAGATTCATATTCCCTTTATGTCTTCATTAATTCATTAAGTTAAATGGCACAAAATAACACTCATCATTATTTTAAATGACATTAAATTGACGCTTTTAAATCAATTTTATTTTCCATTGGGTAACTGGATTTATTTTCAAAGGTGCCGTAGTTAAAATGCGAAAATACTAAAATATCTCGAGAACAGCTAGCCCTAGAGTATTAGGGTGGGTCTTATTCTTTTCATCGTTAGAAATGACGTATAAAACAAGGATTTACTGAAAATATTTAATCATACGTAGTTTTTATTTTAGATTTGGACGATTTTTACGGACCACTTCACAAAAAATGGCAGGTTATTCTTTTCAGAATCGCACGAAAATCGAATCAGCACCAGAATAACCCACAAGTGACTTATCTACCCAATTTTGCAAAATTATATCCATTAGTTTTTCAGCTAGAGTGGCAGGGTCACACATAAGTGACTTACCTACCCAATTTTATGAAATTGAATCCATTCGTTTTTCAGTTACATATATTGCACAGGCAGACACATAGACGTCACGCTAAAAACAGTGCTTTAGTATTCTAGAGGTCACAAAACGTGATGATCCGTCGAAAACTCCAATTGCGATTTTCGGCATGATTTCAATACTCTCTATGTATTGCTGGAGAGGTAAAAGTCAATGGATGAGTGGTACATCATGCACGGATTGTATCATGTGTGGTATCAACATTCAGTCAACTGAGTCCCGTGATTTCTACTTCAGGAACGGAATACACATTTCGGACTTTTGTTTAAACTATTTATAGTAAGCATATTGGAGGTTTAAGGCGTGCGTCCCTCCTCCTTTACCGCCGTGACTGACATATCATGACACATACAATACATATTATGTATTTGACAAACCTTCCTCTGCAGGTGTTGCTTCCGACTGCGCGTAATCTTCGGTCTGAACTCCGTCTCCAGATGCGGTGGTTCTCTCTCCTTTGCTCGGTTCTCGCCAGTGGGTGGCTTCCAGAATGGGGCCCGAATCTTTCGTTCTGCTGCAGGCTCGGCGGGTGGCACCGTGGGATTGAGAAGGTAGGGTGCGATGTCTATCCTCTTGGTGTAGGCCCTGGTGCAGGCGACGTTCCTGTGAAAGGGGTTTGAGAGCGGTCCCAAGGAAGATTTGAGGTCGGTCCCCTCTATGCGGTCCCAAGGAAGATTATTTGCGCCTCCGGTACTTCGGTTGAGGCAGCTTGAGAACCAGGTGCTGTAGTTCTTGGACATATTCCTGGTGATCACGGGCGCCTTCAGGGTCTCCATGCTCGCCAGTTTCGCCGACCAGAAAGCCTGTGGAGAGGAAAGTTCACACTGCTTGAAGAATGATACTTTAATGACCACTGGAAAATGAACCTCTTTTAAAACGATTTAAAATACTGTCAAGAAATGTAAGTGGAGTTTATCATCCACGAGGTAAGAAATATTTTGAAGTCTTCCCTCATGACCAACTATACCGCCACCTGCGACGTCAGCTGCTACTATTTCGTGGCGCCATCTCAATCGCTCTATTTGGCACACTCTCTGAATGTGTGCGGTTGCAGTAGAAGTTTGTAGTTCTAGAGTGGATGCGCTTTTTACATTCCTGCGACCGTTTGGTTGATTGCTTTTAGGATTCCTCTCGTTTTCCTCAAGCGGATTTTTCCCCTTTCGTCGGTGCTTATACCCATTTTCCCTGGTCATTTCTAAGTTTGCGCCACCCATTTTTTTTTATCTAAGAAACACATGCGCTTTAAATTCACTTGATTTCGGTCAGCTACGAAATGGGAGGTCATCGCGGTCACTCGGTATATTACTGTTATCAACCTTGAAACGGCGTACGGAAAAAAAAATCACGCTTAGCTTTTTAGCGCTACTTCATTAAAGAGTTAAGGGATGGAAGATTGAAATTGAGTTAAGGGATAGAGGATTGAAATTGAGTTTGCTATGAGTAGGACTCTCTAAACCGTCTAATGCTGTCTAACCGTCTAATCGATTCTGAGTTTTGAAGATATAATCGATGCAAGTGAGGCATGTTTTCGCTGTATTCGTGTTCCCTGACCAGTGCGGGGAAAATGTTCTAGGTCCAAAAGTAAATTAGTTAATGGGATTCAATAAAATTTATTTTTAACGCAACACACGCGTCCGATAGCGCGGCTTTCCAGTCCAATTTCGTTGTTCAACCAGCTCATATCTCCGTCTAACGCAAAATACATTGTCTTTTTCACTTGAGAGCAAGCAGTAACGCCGAGAGTTTTGCCCCTCTTACCTAGGGCAGGGAAAGATGTAGTTGTACATCCAAAAGAAAACAATTTCCACTTAAATATATGTAAGAAATGGAAAATATGAGATAAATGAATATATTAATTGAAATACTTTGGAAGGATTTAAACAATTTTGACACTGTTTTATTCTGTTTGTGCCACTTCTGGCCCACTTCGACGGAGCTTGAAATGTTACACATTTGCGATTACGGCATCCAACTGGGGTGGACCCCTTCCTCGGAAGTGTGACCAAAATGGCCCATAAAAATCACATTGTTGAAAGAGGAGAAAGAGAGCATAGTGAACGTTTTTTTTTAATTCACTTAAAACAATGAGATTATATATATCAGGGAAGTCGCATATTGAACTTCTTTTACAAGTAATCTTACAACACTGGGATTATGCAAAGCGATGGAGATTTTCCGCGGGCCATTCCACAAAAAAAAAAAATGCCGGTTCCATTTTTCGAGGATCCGCCCCATTTTAATGGATTGAAATGTGTACCCAATGTAAGATCTTTCGAACGTATGGAAGTCTGTTAAAAATGCCACCGAAGAAGTTACGAGACAACCACCGGTCATGACGAATTCAATACTCGTCAAAGTATAAAGCATTATTAAAAAAATATTTTAAGTGACACGGTTTTATTAAAATGCACTCAAAAGTGAAAAATAATGTTTACCATTCGGTTCCTACGTGATTCAACATAAAACAGCGGGGCGCCCCAAAAACAATTGCATTTGGACATGAACAGAATAGAAGGGATCCCATAGAAGTCACCTATGAATGAAGCGTTGCTGAATCAAAAATTGAGATGAATTGAACGTTAAGCATTGCCCAAGCATGCGCGATCTAAAGGACGTGACGCAGCAGAGAACTAACTTTGTGTGTTTGTAAAACTCTAATAGCTTTCAAACGACAAGGTTGTATCCTCCAATGTCAGCGGGATTGATTCCCCAAAAACCATTCGTCAATGTGTCAAGTTTTTAAATATAACGTAAAAAGACAAGGTAGTCCGTCACTTTCTATTATACAACATCCTCAGATAGCTTTAAGAATAACACCGGCCGAAAATGAACGGTCTCACACGGTGTTTCTTTCAGGCATACCATCCGGGGGGGGGGGGTCATAAAATATCTCACCCGGAGACATTTTATGAAACCTAGTTTCTATTTATGTGACGCAGCATTTATATAGGGAAAATAGAAAACTTGCCCTCCCTAACATGTCATTTGCCCCCCCCCCCCCCCACCTTCGGCCAAAACGCTCTGAAAGAAGCACTGGTCTCACAATAAGCAATCCCCGTGAATTTTTGAACCATTCGATTTTTCAACCCAGTTTCAAATCTGTGTCGCTTCAGACATTTCGGGCGTCGAAGAGTGCAGAAAAATCGCCAAATTAGCAAATATCAGAAAGATGCGCTTGATGACCATCTAACGACCTCTCCTGGCATCCATTTAAAGTTCCTATCTCGTTGCAAAGTGCGTTTTACCATCATTTCACATTTCGAACGGTTTGATGTGGAGCACCCATTTAATGAACATTTTTGTAAAATACTGATTTTTCCTGGATTCTTCCTTTTTTAACACTTTACAACAAAGTTGAAAAGTGTTTATGACTTTGTTCATTCTGTCTGTCTGTCTGTCTGACCGTTAGCATGATAACTGCCGTAAAAATGACTTAATCAAAATGAAATTTTAGTATGTTGTTCAGACGGTCTGTAGGACCTATGGGAATATAAATGAATAATATCACCGAATTAGTTTTGGATTGAACCCGGGTTGAAAAAATGAAATACAATGAGCCCTACAGGACCTAATTTTTCAAACATTTTTTAAGCGGATTTAAAATTCACAAATTGCTTCAAAAATTTTAGGTAATATTCAAATTGTTCCATAAAATATATAAAAAAAAAATTCAGCGAAATATATTCACTAGTTTTTTAAATAAAAATTAAAATAATAATGACACCTCTGATATGAAAGGATCACGTGACCATGATATGAAAAGATCACATGACCCACTTCAAAGTGATATATGGCATCCATCTTGTTTCAAAATCGTGATTTTTTAAGTTCTTTTTAATTCATATTGAGTATTGTATCTGTCCTAAAACTACTTTATTTTTGCTTAAATTCTATGCATTTACATACTGAAACAACGCAAATACAATATATTTGAGTTTAAATGATTATCCAAATTTGATTATTTCTACAACGAAGCCTATTTTTCACTTATGTAAAATGTAAACAGCAAAATATGTAGAATGAGTTGTATTAGAATTGCTGTATTTCTTTAACACAAAATAATTTAGCCCATGGAGTCTGCATGGCTGATATGAATGAAATATTCATTGATTTTATAAAGAGAAGGACGATTTTTTTCGGTGAAGTTTTAAGCTGAGTTTAATTACTTGTAGCTCCATGGTCTTAATTTTTAAATAAAATAAATTATTATAGTATTGTGATGAATGAAATGAATGGGAGAAAGTTTGAATGAAATGCTGTTTTTATAGAGAGATCCAGGCGTGTCATTTTTACTATGACGTCATTTGAATGAATTTCAGTTGTTTTCGATGAAGTTTTCAAATATAATAAAATATCGTAGTATTATGATAGTTTTAAAAATATTACCGTGGAATGTATCGCATTTTAGAGATATTTAAACCAGGCAATTTATATTTCAATGCCGTCATTTGAATGAAGTTCATTTTTTTCAATGAAGGTTTAAGTTTTCAAATATAATAAATTAATGTAGTATTGTGATAAGTTTTAAAATATTACCGAGGAATGTATTGCATTTTAGACTTTTTTAAATAAAATTGCATTGAAGTTGGAAAGTGTTTCATAATCAATGCTTTAAGCATGATTGATTTTTCTTGTCTTTTTTACGGAACATTTTTTAAAAACTCTATTTTTCTTGAATCTTACGATTGAACCTTGTATCCAATTTCGAGTCTAAGACTCATTTAAAATAACACGTTTCTCATTTATTCCGCAAATAGAACATGTAGGTATGCTGCACCCCTAAAGAAGTAAGTATTGGAAAACTGAAATTAATAAATTTCTTCCTTTCGAACTATTTACCCTCGAACCCAATTTATAATCTATATCTGATCATGAAGTATATTTTCTATCATTTCACCTTTCGAATGTTTCGGTGTTAAGCACTTCACCTTTACTACTTTACTACACATTTTTGAAAAGTTCGATTTTTTAGAGGGTTATCTTAAACCTGTGTGCCACATTGTAAGACTGTATCTCACTTAAAAAAGGCGTTCTTCATTTATTCAGCAAATCGAACATTTTAGCTTGCAGCACCGCTAAAGTATCAAATTATGTAAACACATTTCTTTTCCAACTATCTACCATAACATCCAATTTAAAGTTTTTATTTAATCGCGAAGTATGTTTTTCCGTCACTTCACTTTTAGAACGTTTTTGTGTGGAGTCCCCCATTCAATGAAATTTTTGAATAACTCTAATATTTTTGGCTTTTTTATTAAATGCCCGTGTACCGAATTTCAAGCTACTATCCCATTTCAAATGAGGCGATTATTCTACAAATCGGACGTTTCGATGTGCGGTTCAAATCCCAATCGAAAGAAGTCGATTGGGATTTGAACACAAGAAATGACACTTACCTCCCACAGGTTATCTTTCTTCCCTCGGGTCGGTTTCGCTCTTCTCTTCACTCGGCTTTTCGTCGCGACAGACTGTCGGCAGACGTCCAGTCTCTTTCCAGCGGTTTTGCCTTTCTCCTTTCGCTGAAAAGACGATTTAGAAACTGAGAACAGTGACTGTAACCCAGAGGACTGATAACAAAATCGTGACCACTCTCGATCAAATGCTGAAATCCGCTTTTTAAATGAATCAGCGTATCTGGAGAAATAGTGGCCTTTGAACATTTTACAACAGAGTTGAAAAGTGTTTATGACTTTCTTCATTTTGTCCGTTCGCGCAATAACTGACGTAAAAATAACTTGATCAAAATGAAATTTTAGTAGGTTGCTGAGGCGCTTTGTGGGACATATGGGAATATAAATGAATAATATCACCCAATTAGTTTTGGATGGAACCCGGCTTGAAAAAATGAAATACATTGAATCCTATGGAACCTCATTTTCCAAACACTTTTAAGCGATTTTAAAATTCGCACATTGCTTCAAAAATTTTAGGAAATATTCAAATTACGCCATAAAATATATAACATTTTTTCATCAAAATAGGTTCGGTTGTTTAATTAAAAATTAAAATAATAATGACACCTATATAATAGGAAAGGAATAGAATAGTAAGGCGTCCATCTTTATTCTCAGTTTCAAAACCGCTTTCTTTCTGCGTTTTATTTTTGCGTATTTTCTGCACCAACGCAGTGACACTATTTTTGAGTTTAAATGATCATCCGACTTCGATTATTTCTGCAACGAAGCCACATTTTAATGGATGCAGAATGTAAACAAGTGAATATAAGATGAGTTGTATAAGAATGGCTGAATTTTTTTCTCGCAAAATTATGTAACTCTAGAGTCTGGAATGAAATATTGTGATCTGGATGAACTGGCTTTTACATAGCGAGCCAGACGATTTTTCAGCATTGCCTTTTTTGATGAAGTTTTCAAGTAAAGTAAATTATTGTACTGTGATCATTTTAAAAATATCACCACTGAATGTATCGCGTTTTAGAGATGTTTAAATTGCATTTCAGTTGGAAAGTGTTTTATAATCAATGTTTTATGCATGATTGATCATTCTTGCTTGTGTTTATAACCTGAAGCTAAAGACGTTGCCACAACATAATGCAATGTCATGGTCGTGAGGTTTGAAGGAATGAACGGAAAAGTGTCTTCAACTCACGAAGTTCGAGACGAGGATTTAGCTGAGTAGGAAAATGAATGGCGAGAGTTTAAAAATTGAGAATTGGAACATTTAAACCATGGAGTGATCCTATTCATGTTTTAAAGAATGCGATGGATGTGGACTTTGTTTGTAGATGCACGGATTGAGCTGTGACCCCTAAAGTGAGAGAGAGGCAGTGTTTTTTCTTGCAGGGCATGACCCGACAATGGAAACTTGATATAAAAAGTGTGATAAATGAGTTCGATCGAGGGATTAAGATAGCGTCCATAATCTGCGTTATGTTAGGGGTTGGTATAGTATGTATGTTTTGATAAGGAGTCGTGTAAGGAATAGTCATATCGAATGGGAGGGGTGTATGGCTCACATGTGACTGTGGATATCAGGGGCGAATGTTTGCCGGTTCCTATTTCCCATGCATGGCCGCACGCTTTCACCCCCAAACTGAGAACAAAGCACTCAATGTCTTTCCGACATATGTGGTGAGAGATTTTATGGAATGCATTGAGACGCATGTCAAGAGCCTTACTGCTGCACCAACCGGGAATCGAACCCTGGATCTTCGAACTGGCCAGTCGACGATCTACCGTTGGGACGAAATGGCAGGCTCTTAACTCAATAAAAAATAAATCTAATTATCTTAACTCCATTAAATACAAAGCTCTCCTTGCCAAAAACCTTGTCAATATTTCTTGGGTAAAAGCTCACAATAACATATCTGGAAATGAAATTGCTGATTACCATGCCAAAATTGCTGCTATCTCTGGTTCCCCTCTTACTATTCCCTTTCCTTACTCGCTCCTCTCAAAATTTTGTAAATCTCATATTCTTAATCTTTGGCAAAATTATCTTAATGATTACATTTCCACCAGGACTGGTGATCCGGCTAGAATCCTGTCTTACCTCCCTATCGTGAATCCTAATTTACAAATTTTTAATAAATATCTCATTTACTTTCTTACTGGTCATGGCCCCTTTCTTGATTACTTATACTTTTTCAAAATTAAATCCACCTCTAACTGTATTTGCAATAAATTCGGTGATGTTGACCATTACATTTTCGATTGTCCTTTTTCTAAAAAATTTCATCTCTGCAAGCCTTCCCCCTCTAATAAACCAATTTGGTTCTCCAAAGTTCGTTCAAATCCCTCTTCAGTAGATAAAATTAAAAACTGTATTCTTGTTTCCATGGAAATTTCTAATAAAGTGACCTAAGCTTATGAGTAGATTCTGCTCTCATTTAATTTTGATCAATGAATCCCTTTATTTCATTCTTATTAACTTATATGAACTTATTGTGTTCCCTCTATTTTTTTCTTTAAAAAAAAAAAAAAAAAAAAAAAAAAAAAAAAAAAAAACTATGTTAACTGTTCTTATTTTTTGAATCTTTCTTTTTCTTTTGACACTTTTTATTTGTATTTTTTCTTATTTTTCTTTTCTAAATTTTATTCTAAATTTCTGTTTTTGTTTTCATACGGCAAATTTTTTTTCTCCTTTTCATATATTTTCTTTTTATATATTTTCTAAATTTTACTTTTAAAATTTTATTATTTTCTTTCATTTTATTCTATATTTTATTATACCTCACTCTAAATATTAGTTTTCAATCTTTCTATCTATATTCGCAATAACCATTTTCCCATTTTTGTAAAATGGACGTACTTGTCAAGTTCAAATATATTGTAAAACTGTCTGTTTAATCACAATATGTATTATAAATTGTAATATTTTTAGACCTTAATAAAAGTTCGTTTGGTGGGATGGTAGACCTTGGGTGCCTCCTGAATGCAGGAGGTATCCTTTCCCGACCGTGCATATAGCTACTCTAAACCCAATATGTGAGTCGCACGGTCTGGGGTCTTCAGACCTCCAACATCTAAATAAATGTCCGTTTGGCGGGAGGGTAGACCTTGGGTGCCTCCCGAGTGCAGGAGGTCTTCCACATCCTCCCAACCCCCTCTAATAGACCAATTTGGTTAAAAAAACTGTTAACATAGGTTTTTTCTTTTAACAGCTTTTTTTAACTGTTCTTATTTTTTCGGTTTTTCTTTTTCTTTTGACCCTTTTTATTTGTACTTTTTCTAATTTTCTTTTTTAAATTTTATTCTAAATTTCTGTTTTTGTTTTCCATGTGCCTAATCTTTTTTTTCCCTTTCATATATTTTCTTTTTATATATTTCTAAATTTTACTTTTAAAATTTTATTATTTTCTTTCATTTTAATCTATTTTTCATTATGTTAATATACCTCACTCTAAATTTTATTATTAAATGATCTTTTTATCTATATTCTTAATAACCCTTTTTCCATTTTTGAAAAATGGGCGTACTTGTCAAGTTCAAATATAATCTAAAACTGTATGTTTAACCACACTATTTTTCATCCAATATTATCTTTTTAGATCTAAATAAATGTTCGTTCGGCGGGATGGTAGACCCTGGGTGCCTCCTGAGTGCAGGAGGTATCCTTTCCCGGTCGTGCAGCTAACTACTCTAAACCCACTATGCGAGTCGAACGGTCTGGGGTCTTCAGACCTCCGACATCTTTGCACTCACCTACAGGGTTGATTCGTTAGAGCGCCATTGTAAAGAACCTGTCTGCCTCAACCGGGAATCGAACCCTGGATCTTCGAACTGGCCAGCCGAGCTCCTGGGACGAAATGGCAAGCTGCTATCGTCGAAGTGGACTCTTGTGGCGTTCAAGCAGCAGACTCTTTGGCTTTGAGTAAGACTGAATAGGGGTGCAAAGACTACGGAAGTGGATCCTGCCTCTTTGTCTCTCTCTATTTCAATGT
This sequence comes from Amaurobius ferox, assembly GCA_951213105.1. Taxonomy (NCBI): domain Eukaryota; kingdom Metazoa; phylum Arthropoda; class Arachnida; order Araneae; family Amaurobiidae; genus Amaurobius; species Amaurobius ferox. The sequence goes on from OX578136.1 coordinate 2,138,937, forward strand.
AGCGATATTTTAAAAAATAATCTTACGTTCTTCGGCACTGGAGACCGGCCCTTTGTCTTCGCTCTTGACTTGACCGCCTCCGGGCGACCGACGACGGTCTTCCGTTCGCTTCTTCGAATCAGCTGTACGTAGGCATTGCACTTTTGTTTTTGCTAGAAAAATAAAAAGTTTTTAAAGGGGATTTTGAATCCTGCTTCATGGGCCAACGATCGTGACATCCGAGGGGAATGAAATACTCTCACTCAAATCAAAATACTCTTGCTTCAAAATAGGTGCGAGATCTAAATAACTTTTCGATTATTAATTCCCTAAGTCTTTATTGTAATTTACGTTTACTTAAACTAACGATCCTAACGGGTTCGGTCGTTAGACGAATCACCGACCCAATCAGCATTGTCTGCGTTCAGAAGATCGTGCGTGTCTTGAGCGACTGCTGAGAAGGAATTCTTGACGAGTAGAGCGTTCTTGGAATGATGAAGGATTCGAGTAAGTGAGTGAGTGGAAGGAAACCCGAGTGAATACAACGATGACTAGGCAATGCCTAGTATTCTGGGTTTGGCCGCAATACGAAGCGAGATTAAAAAAAAAGGGGGGGGGGGGGCCAGTGGTAAGCATAAAAGCTTTAGAATCGTCGCCATTTAAGAGTATCAGTTAGTGGTAGCATCTTGTATATTTGCAATGTATTTTGGGACGGGTGCAATAATAATTTAAACAGTGTTTCTGTGAAATGCCCCATAAATTGAATTCGGTGCAGTCCCGAGACCGAAAGGTCTGACTCTCAAAGAATTTGAGTTGAGTTCAATCACTTTTGACATATCCTCAAGAAGGAGCTCTAATGAGGATGGGGCTTCTGCATTGGGAGATAAATACGTTTAGTTTTGGGACTTCTCTCTTAAAGTGGGTGTTGACTTGAAGTATTTCTTCTTTATTCCAGACACATTCTCAAGCAGCAGTTTGGCGTCTAATCGTTATTTAGAGTGATGTCAATCACTATGGTATCAGATGATCCCATAATAATAATAATCCAAATTCATTTTTATCTTCAGTTGACTGCTACTAATAACAATTTAGCGTTTTGGATTTAAGTACGAAATAATAAGCATTTTAGAACTTATTAACGTCTTCCAGCATAGTTTATGACTTTTCCGTTCGCACGATAACTGCCTGAAAATGAAAATGAATAATTTCCCCCAATTACTTTTGGATCGAATCCGGTTTCAAAAAATGAAATACATTGAACCGTATGGGACTTCATTTTTTAAACATTTTTTAATCCCAGTTAAAATTCACACATGGCTTCGAATATTTTAGAAAATATTCAAATGATCACGTAAAATGTGTCAACAAAAATTCAGCAAAATAGGTTTGGTAGTTTTTTAAATAAAAATTGAAATAATAATAAACACCCACATTATAGGAAGAGCTCACGTGACTCATTTCAAAATAAAATAGGGCATCCAATTTTTTCCCCCTGTGTAAAAATCGTAATGGTCAAAGATCTTTTAAATGTATATTGAGTGTTGCATCTGTATTAAAACCGCTTTAATTTTGCTTATTATCTGTGTATCTAAATTCTGTGCCAACACAATTACAATATTTTTTTTTATTTTAAATGATCACTAAACTTTGATTATTCCTACAACGAAGTCTCATTTCTATAGAATGCAGAATGTAAACAAACCAAGCGGCGATTGTAAGGTGAGTTGTATAAGAATGGCTGGATTTTTTTCATGCAAGATTATTTAGTTCTGGAATCTGGAATATAGGTCATATGAATGAAATATTCACCGATTTTACCGAGAAGCATTGTCTTTTTTGACGAATTTTTGAGTTTCCAAGTATAATAAATGATTGTAGTACTGTGATCATTTAAAAAATATCAGATCCCATTTTAGAGATGTTTAAATAAAGTTGCATTTCAGTTGGAAAGTGTTTTCTAATCACTGCTTTGTGCATGATTGTTTGTAATTATCTGTGTTTAGAAACATTATTTTGAACCAGACTTTTAAAATACATTAAATTTGGGATGGAAATTATATTAGTTTATTTTATGGAATTATTAAATGCTACAATTGATAATGCATATCCTTACATAAGAGTCATTAATATTATTAATTGCCACCCTTTGTAATCCATGAAACAATTTCCATATTTGGTATCTATTAGTAAATAAATAACCCCCCAAATTATTATTAATTATGTGTATCTATTAAAATGATACACATCTTCGTACTTTGGTTAAAATGTTTCATTCATAACTCGCCATGAGCAGCGTCACGTGCTAAAAATATTCTCTTTTGACCTTTTATTAACAAGAACCAGATTGCTAGGTCACACTTTCACACACGAGAGCCAACGGCTCTACCGTGCTGAAAACACCGGTTCCCGTTAGATCACCGAAGTTAAGCAGCATCGGGCGCGGATAGTACTTGGGTGACCACCTGGGAACACCGTGTGCTGTTGGCTCATTTAAGACGACGTGGTGGCCGAACGGTCAAGGCGAGCGTTTCCAGCGATCGATCGGCTGCCACGTTGTGGATTCGAGTCCCACGTAAGACATGGATGTTGTGTGTTGTGGGCGCAGTGTGTTCCGCCCCCCTCTGGGGCAACGTCCTAGGACGGCAAAATAGTTCACGATTTCCACCGTACATAGGGCAAACAACGTAAGTCGACGTAGAGTCTAGTGCCTCCACACACGAACACCTGTACACACGAAAGAGAAGATCAACGAATTATTGTGTTATTAATTACACTAATCCTATTTTTAATTATTTCAACTTTACACAAATTCAAATTACTATTACCAATTAAAAATGTCAACATCATAAAAGCTTATAAATATCCAGTACCATTAGGACCTAAAATACACAACTACAGTCTTTTATCAAAACATTTAAACACGTCTGTATCTTGTTCGTGTTCTGAATCATGTTATCAACCTTTTGTAGACCAACATCATGGACATGTAACCTAATCTCAAACAGTTTTTAAGCTATGAATTCAAAAGCAAAAAATAATTCAAGCTTTTGCCATTGATCTAGATAAATATATTTATAAACTTTCAGGTAAATACAACTGCCCCTTTAAGAGTTGGCAAGTACGCGTCACCCGGCATGTAAAACAATTACCTCAACAAATACCCATACAGAAATATACACTTAATTACAAAGGCATCTTAAAAGAGATCAACTTACAACAAAAACAACTTCTTTCAAAATCAGTGTTTAGAAATATAATTAATAATCAGTTATTAAGAATAAAACAGTTAAGTACACCATGTTACTCCAAAGAAAATATATTTAACATTATTTTTTCCTTTATTAAAAGCCATTTTAAATGTAAATTCAACACCATGCTCCATTACTATTGAATAATCAAAATTTGAATCAAATCATCAAATTGAGCTCTAAAAAATTCCAAGTATAAATTCTAAATCAAAAATGAATAATATTCTCACTTAGACCTTAACTGGAAGTTGACTCAATCACATTTTACGCTTCAATGTGTCCAGTTTATTCTATTTTATTTTATTTCACATTTTATACTTTACACTGTATTCTACTGTTATTATTATTATTACATGGCATCAAGCTTGTTTATTTGGTTTGTTTTTTATTTGATTATTGATATATCTGATCCATTTTCTACATTCTTCTACGTTGGGTCATGTGCATAATTTGTGTAATACAATTTACAGTTATGCACGCAGAATTATAAGTATCAACGAACCAGGTATGGCCCTTGATAACGTACATGGCCTCAGAAATACTTTTCACTTTTATCACTTCATTTCTCTTTTTCATGTAAAATAATTTCTAGCTCCATGTGTCAATTTCCATGTGTAATCCAATTCCATCTATTCAGATTTACATCTTTCTTCATTATATTTTTGATAATTTGGGCTTCCGGCATTTACCATTCCATTGACGCACGTGCTTAGTCTTATAAACTGATCGTTTAATTCCCATGTTTTGTTGATTATATCACCTTTAGTATGGAAATAAGATCCGTTTTAATTCTCTGCTATCATTGTTTTCTCTTTGTCAGATATAATATTTCAAATCCTCTTTGACGGATATTATTAACCTCTTTAATGTTATTGAACTAGGGTATGCCATAATTTTCACGTTCCGTATATTAGCCAGACATGCAGGGTGTCCAAACAATTCTTTACCGGTCGAAGATAAGTGGGCAATGGAACTTGCAAAAATGCTGGAAATAGTCCTCCCATTCATTTTTAAAAAATTGACCCTTTTTAAATTTTGGGACAAATTGGGTCAATCAGAAATTTTTTATTTTTAATGCAACAAGATCGTTGAAAAAACTGCATATCTGTATCTTTAAAATCAACTGAATTATGATAAAGGAAAAAATCTGACTCATATCACTTTTCCGTACCACGTGAAAGACTGTTTCATCAGTGAAAATAAGGATCATAAACAAATGGACGATGGAAATTGTTTAGATAAAAAAAAAAGTACTTAAAAGCACTTAATTATTGAAAAAGTACTTAGTTATTGAAAAGTACTTAAGAATCCGTGATTGCATCGTGAGTCAACGCGGAATTCGCAAAAATGTCTCCTATGTATTATCATCCAGTTTTATCTTTTTTTATGATATATCACACATTTACATTTCTAATTGGATATAGAGTCCCCATTCACAATGTTCAATTTTCAATTAAATAAACTGGCGGGAAATAAAATCCCAACACCAAGAAGGAGTTGTGCTAGATACACGAAATTTGGGAGACTCGTTTGCACATATGAAAGATGACTCATTCAAATTTCGAGCTAGACGAATAAGAGTAGCGCTAGTAGCGCCACTATGATCATGCAAATAACGTGTGCTTTAAATACTTCGTGAGCGTTATTTATCTTCCAGACTGGGCGTTGTGGGCTAGGTTTGAGTCAAGAATTCCTTTAAGGAGACGAAGAAGGCAGTATCAGCAGCTTAGTGAGTTTGAACGAGGCCGTATAATAGGACTACGAGAAGGTGGATTTTCTTTCCGCGATATTGCAGAAAGACTTGGCAGGGATGTATCTATCCACTGTGCATGATTGTTGGCTGGTCACGGGAAGGCGCTGTCTCAAGAAGACCCGGGTCCGGCCGCACACGGGCCACTACTGAGAGGGAAGGCCGCCGTTTTCGCCGCCTGGCCGTGGCGGGTCGTACTGCATCTGCAGCAGCAATTAGAGCTGCTGTTGGCCCCAGAGTGACACAGCGAACTGTAAGAAATCGATTACTTGAAGGGCAGCTCCGAGCCAGACGGCCTGTAGCGTTCATACCACTAACTCCGAATCACTGCCGTCTGCGACGTCAGTGGTGTCAATCTAGAGCTCATTGGAGGGCGGAGTGGAGATATGTTGTATTCTCAGATGAGAGCCGTTTCTGTCTTGGTGTTAGTGATGGTCGTATGTTGGTAAGAAGGAGGCCAGGTGAGCGCTTGGAACCAAGCTGTCTGCGGAGTAGACACTCTGGGCATACACCAGGAGTTATGGTCTAAATCTAAATTGCTCAATTAGAAGGCGAAATAAGAAATTTGGGGGGCTAACCGAACTGAAAGTTACGCCCAGGGAGCTGACACAATAAATATGTATATCCAGTTCACATGTACAAATGATGCCGGGACTATATCCACCAGCGACATCAAAATCGCTCAATTAGGAGCCGAGATGTGAAATTAGAGGGGGACTACTTAAATTAAAAGTTGCGCCCAGGGAATTGATACGAAAGAGATGTGTATTCAGATGGTACAAAGACTGTAGCTATCAGAAGATTCAAAATCGCTCAATTTAGGAACCGAGATGTAAAACCGTGCGGGCTAGTTAAACTAAAAGTTACGCTCAAGGGGGGGAGGGGATTGAATAAGAAATATGCATGTCCATGCGATACACGTATAGATAGTGCAGAGACTATAGCCACCAGTAGATTCAAAATCGCTTAATTAGGAAGCGAGATGTGAAATTTTAGGGCTACCTCAAGTAAAATTTACGACCAGAGAGTATCAGAGCAATATTGGTCTTCGATGAAATTAGAAGCAAAACCAGGGGGATTCAATAGTCGCCGGTGAAGGGGGGGGGGGTAGATTTTGAGGAAAACCACGTCAGATCAAAGATTCAAGTATCAGGTTGAAAATTGATTTTTAACATCTTTAACAAATATTTATAATTTTTTCAATCTTTAATGTTAAATAGCTGAAAAAGTAAGACAGCTGAGTAAGTCAAGAGCCACCCCCTCAGACAACATATTTCTGAAAGTGTCACTAAAAATATCCACGGATATGCCACAAATACAATTCTCGTGACTTTTAAACAATTAAGAGGTCAAACTCATCGAAATTCGTCACAAACAAAGCATAAAACTACCCGAAATCAGAAATGATCCCCTTTCCGAAGGACAGAACCACCCTATATCAGAAATTCACCCCCACCCCCGGGCGCTTACGGAGCGAAACAGTTTCATTAAGTAATAGGGATGGGTGGGTCAAAACTAAACTGAGTGCCCCAAACAATGCATTTTTCTACCGAAGACGAAGAACAAACAGAAGCAACCAAAATACCATAAATAACCCCCACTTATTAAAAAGCACAAAATATGTATCGAAACTTTTTGAATCTCTATTTTCTGTATCTAATGCTAAACTATTTCGTCATGAACCAAAACTGAAAGAACTTGGTCAATAGAATCAATAAAATAAATCAGAATTTCATAAATACAGTAATTTGCTTTCAAATATTTATTTAAACATCCAAATTTATTATTTTAAAAAGAAGCGAGAGAGAGAACACACATTTATCAAGAAAAATTCGAGGCCAAATTAGCGAAACTTAGCCAATTCGATTCAGTCGTTCACAGAATTCGTTTCTTCTTTGGCGAAAAGCCGCGCTAACCGACGCAGCTCACATCGGATTGAAATATTGTAGTGTCTATTTTTTAACTAGAATTATCTATTGCCGTTATATTAACATACTATTCGTTCTATCAGCCAGAGGCGATAAAGAGACGCGGCTCTCATTAAATATCCCTCGTCTTTCCCTGTAATGCAGTATTTCCCCTATACAGATTTAATATGGTACGAAAAGGCAAACTTTTCGTACCACTTACTCTTTTGGTCAAAGCTTTAGTGCTGCCATCTAGTGACAATTTCATCACTTATTTCCAATAATTCGACTTTCAGTTGATATAAAATTCAGATAATTTTCTTAAAAATTGTAATTAGCCTAAAATAATTTGAAATGCTTGATTAAGGGGGTCGCGCGGCCCCGCGACCTCTCTGAATAGCCTCCCCTGCCTACACAATTGCTTTGCCTAAATTTCATTCCTCTAAACTAATTTCTTCTTGGTGTTGGGATTTTATTTTCCGCCAGTGTATAACTCGCTCCATTTTAAAGATACAGATATGCGGGTTTTTTTAATGATCTTGTTGCATTAAAAATAAAAATTTTCTGATTGACCCAATGTGTCTAAGGGGGTCGTATAAAAATTTAAAAGTGTCACTTTTTGAAAATGAATGGGAGGACTATTTCATGAGCGTAGTCTTATTTCAACATTTTTGCAATTTTCATTGCCCATTTATCTCCAACAGGTAAAGAATTAAAGCGCGCTTCAATCTTTTTGGGACACCCTGTATATGAGGAAGGATGTCTTTCTATAATATCTACCGCACTTACAGGTCTGAGGTTTTTCACACAATCGCATCTATACCTGAGTAATGCACCTCGAAGGCCTTTTCCTAAAATTAAATTAGATATCTCTTTCAAAGTTTTGAAACCGTCCTTTTAGAGCCAATAATGGACAACTCTCCCCTGCAAAAGTATAATAACCATTGTTGTAAGATAGTTAAAAACTCTCCAGGTTCACTTCTATACATGTACTTACCGCCGAAGTCAGCTGTACCATGCCGAGACGATTGGAAGCAGACAAATAAGTCGAAAAGGATGAAAACATTAAACGACAGAGGCGTTCAATCCAGGTGCAGCAATGTTTGTGTTGGTGGAGGAACTGTCTTCAATTTTCTCACTTAAATTCCGGATTTCGACACTAAGGGTTGCTACAAGTAGTTTAGTGCCGCTGAGACACGGGCTTTAAAAACTGTAGGAGGTGTGTGGAATGATTAGCACACGCGCCTTTCTATATATATGAACATGAGATGCACACAAAGAAACTAAAATGCACTCAAAGAAACAAAAACATCGGAAAAATAGGCAATAACCAGATGAATCGAGTTTTTATTAATCGCAAACGATTCAGAGAAATCCAAATCGAAAATGGGAGAGCACTTTTAAATAATGGAAATATTTTGAATATTTTGAAAAATGAAACCGACAATAATGAGCCGTTCACTTTTACACCATTTTGATGTTCCTTTAATCGGTACTTTAGGGCGTCTACTCACGATAGTCCGCATTGAAAATTTTAACACTTATTGACAATTCTAGAAGCTTTAGGACCCGTTTCATGGAAGAAATTTAACTCTACAAGTGGGACATTCTGGCCGATAAGTAGTAAACAACATGTAAAGAGCCTTGCTCCAACCTGGAATCGAACCCTAGATCTCCGAACTGGCCGGCCGACGCCCTACCGTTGAGCTATTGGGACGAAATGGAAAGCTCTTATCGTTGATGTGGATGCTACATTCCCCACCCTCTAATGTCAGATGGATGGACAACTGACTCTGACTGCTATTTTTCACCTCAGGTTAACCTCCTACTATTACTTTTACTCAGGTTAGTATCCTGTAGGGTCGTTATCCTCTCAGTTTGAAATCGACGCTCCAGAGTCCACTGAATCCGAGTCGTACTATGGTCACTTTCCGACCGCCGACGTCTTTGCACTCACCTACAAGGTTGATTGGTTCTGGCGCCACGATAAAGAGCCTTGCTGCCCCAACCGGGAATCGAATCCTGGATCTTCGAACGGGTCAGCCGACGCTCTACCGTTGAGCTAGTGGGACAAAATGGAAAACTCTGATCGTTGTAAAGTCTACAAACAACAACAACAAAACACTCAAGAAGCTTGAAAGATTTCGAACTTTAAACATGTTACCGACACTCCTCAAATAAAAAATTCTAAAATGATACGACATAAACTATATCATGATGGTCTCACGTTCAATATCGGATGCCATGCGCTACGTAAAGTGCCATGGTTACAGCACTGTGAAAATGTATTTCATTAAACACACGTCATGGACTCGCATTCTATATGGGATGTCATACGCTCGTAAAGCTCCAGAGTCTTGATCTTTATATATCAATAAATGTTCTCTACTCTGAGGTGGCAAAAGTACGGTCCACACTTTTCGGCGAGATGGCCACCCCGGCTAAATCCCAGAGACCGGTACGGTTGTTTTTTTTTCTATGGCGCCAAATCGGCGATAAGCGGAGGGCTATGTTGCGACCTTGGTAACTCTTTAACTCTTCGTACTTCGTAACCATGGTAACCTTGCGAGTTGGTAACTCTGGCAACTGTCTTAATGTGTGTTATTTTATGCTCATTATGAAATATTCTACTGATCTTTTAAAATTAGATGTTTGGGAACAAGATTTAAAAACAAGTATTGGTAAAATTTCTTTCATTTCATTTGAGTGTACTAAATGGCTGTGAAGAGTGAAAGATTTAGTATTGTTTTTATGATCGTTTGGTTGATAGTGGTAAATGAATGTGATTAAAGGGTGTGTGAATGATTGCAAGTGGGCAATGCGAGAGGAATGACAGAGCGGAAGAGTTTGATGGTTATGCGTGGGCATGCCGTGTTTTTGGAGCGAATGCGCATTACGTATAAGGAATCGTACGGGGTTTATTCTAGTTTGAGTTTGATTGAGATTTTGAAGCGTGGATGTAATATGAAAATTACTTTATTAGCTATGGAACACTTTTTGCACAGATAGATGTTGCTATGTGCGATCTCAGACAGCCAGGGGAACCGGATACTGTGATGTTTTTTAGCTGGCGACCATAGCGAGGTTAACCCGCGAAGCAGTCATAGATCCATATGTTCTAATTACTACATCACTCTATAAGCCACGAAACACCCGTTGCGCAAGCAGCTGTTGCTACGTGCGACCTCCGACATATACATTGAATTACGATATATGCATACGTATATATATACATATACATACGTATATATATATATACATATACATTACTTTAGAAACTTACATTCGTTTAACCTCTAATTTTTGTAGGACATATCTAAATTTGTTTTCCTTGATGGATATTTTTAATTAACCAGAAAATAAAATATTAACTTTCATTAAAATATATACACGAGTTTTTTTGCGAAAAATCGTCATATATCTTCCCCTCACTCGCATATACATTGCAGAATTTGCTGGTAAATGTATTCATCTTTAGAATGCTACTTAGTGACTATGATAAAAATGAGTAGTAGTGTATATTCACTTAAAATGCACTTTAGCAAATGAAATCTTTAAATATATAATGTTATTAATGTATTCTAAATAACCAATGTTCATTACAAATATAAATTCGATGTTTAATGGGATTAATTTCAAATTTTATTTGGCATCAGCGTCAGCACAGGGTCAGTTTACCTTTACGCACTATGATAAAAATAATATCCCTTTGCACTTACGTTTCTGCGCATTTTACGACGCAGGTTGTAAATTTACATTCGTGCTCACATAATCATGGTAACCTTGCGACTTAGTTGGATATTATGGCAACTGCCTCAACATCGGGCGCCAGAAAAGTCGCCAATTTCAAGACCGTACCGGTCTTTGGGATAATGCCGCGACCCCTTCTAAATAACAGAGCATAATGTAATAACACGGTAGACATAAGTCTTGCGTTTGATTTGATTGACAAGAATTATTATGAAGGGTAAACACATTCATTTTGCTCTGCGAATGACCAGGAAAGAAAGAAAATGAGTATAGGATAGCTCACGGGTAAACGGAATGCAAGAATCAATAATAGGAACACCGCCTCAATCAATAATAGGAAAACCGCCTCAATCAACATAGTGTGATCGAGAGGAACCAAACCGTAACGGATCTGAAACGGTGACAAAACATGTATGCGTCACTTCCAACTCAAACAAGCGAAATTTCCGTTGACCTTTTCCTAAGCACCTTCAACAGCATGAGTGCTTGGGGTCAAAAGAATACAGTTGTCACGTTTGAAATGAAGAATCGTCTTACGTCCCATACTTGCAGTGGTGAGACAAAAATGGGACCCAATTTTTGGCACTTTGAGATCGGGACCTACAGAAAAGCTGAAATGGAGCCATCTGATCAGGTCAATAAACATTAGAACGGACCCTTTCTAGGTTCATTTAAAAAAAAAAAACCGCCTACAATCCATAATAACAGGTTCTTACCAGACTGTTAGCGACCGATTTCTTATAATCGCGTTTCTTCCTGCTATCGCCTGGCTTCATCTGGAATTTTTCGTCTCTTTTCCACACAAAATCCAACAAGCATCCACTTCGTGATTGCTGTTTTCCAATCCAATTTGAACAGAAAGAACCATTACCAAACCAATTGAAATGGGTTATAAATATCACGTTTTCGAAATGAATTGAGCTGCAGGTGAATCATGGATGCAAGAAATGGCCGGACAACAAAACGAGAGAGCTGAGGCCAATTTCATATTTTCTTTTCATACCATTTTTTGAAGATAAGTTTTACATTGAGAGAAAATAAAATATTAAAAATCGGATTCATTTCATTAATAAATGGCGTTCAATTAATTGCATTATATAACACACATATTTCATTGAAATGACATTGAATCGACCGTTTTAATTCATTGGGTAACTGGACTTATGAATTATTTGAGGAAGGGGATGGGTCTTATTCTTTTCATCGTAAAAAATCACATATAAAACAAGCATTTAATGAATGCATTGGAGCATAGAGTCTTTTAATTTGGATTTGGACGATTTTTGTGGGCCATTTAGCAAAAAAAAGTAGGTTCTTTTCTCCCATATCGCACCAGAATCTAATCAGCACCAGGGTCACCAACTACTGACTTATCTACCCAATTTTGTGACACTGGGTCCATTCGTTTTTCAGTTACAGTGGATACAAGCCATTTTTGCGGGCCATTTTGCAAAAAGAAAGTAGGTTCTTTTATCCCGAATTGTACTAAAATCTAATCAGCACCAGGGTCACCCGAAAGGGACTTACCCAATTTTATGAAATTCGATCCATTCGTTTTTGAGTTAGAGTGGATACGTACATTGCACAGACAGGCAGATAGACACACACACACACACAGATGTCACGCTAAAAATAGTTTTTTCGTGTTCTAGAGGTTCCAAAACGGGTCGATCTGTCGAAAACTTCAGTTGCGATTTTCGGTACGATTCCAATACTTTCCCTATACATGACCATGCATTGCATGGAAAGTAAAAATAACAAACAAACACGATTAGTTACACGATTTTAGTAAAAGTATGCAACTCGAAATAAAAGAATTATATTCACAGAATTTGAAGGATTCACATAGAAATAACCTAATGACGGATTCTTAATCACAATGGTCAAAAAACAATGTAAATCAATTGTATGTAATCATTCATATATTGAGCACCCATCTTTAAAAACGGATCTGCAGTGGGAGTGAGTGTCTTCCAAATGAAAGGGTCTGCTATCCGTAATGAGTCTTTTATATACAGTATTCCGTAATTTTTCTCATTTATACTTTTGTGTCACCTTTCTCTCAAAAGATGGCAGCACCACACATCAATGAATAAAATTGAAAAGCAATGCTCATGAAAATAGGAGTCAACTAACTCTACTTTCATAGAAGTGTGGAACGACGTTATATTTAATCTTTAAAGTGAATAGATTTCATTAAAATGTATCCCTAAAATCTCTCTGTAAACATTTTAACTCATCTTTTACAAAATGTTTGAATGCCTATAAGCAGGGGCCAGAGGGGGCTAATTTAAAAATATTAAATATTTAGTAGTGATACGAAATTTCATCCAACATGTCATCCAAATTTTGCATAAAAAATGTCTTTATGGTATCTTTTTATACATTCCTTTGTTTTAAAGATGACTTAATTCAGACGAATTTTTTGTGGATCCATTTATTTACATATTTAATTTAAAAATATATAAATATTAAGATAATAGTGTTTGGATACTTTTGTTTTTGTATCACTGCTATACATTCAAGAGTTAAAATCAAGTGGTAAGTAGTTAAAAGTTAATCTTAAGCGACAGCTTGTATTAACTTTCATAAATTTTCTTCGATTCATTGACAGTTTTGCTACTAGTTAATGCTTATATCAAAATGCATTGTAATTATACTATATTAATACGGATGTAGTGGTGGCCGAGCGGTCAAAGAGGCAGGCGTTTCCTCGTGATGCTCGGCTGCCAGATTGCGGGTTCGAGTCCCGCCTGCGGGCATGGATGTTGTAATGTCTTATTTGGGGTAGGAGTCAGACTTCTACCTTCGAGTGCCCCGGGTCATTAGACTAAACAGAAGCAGTGCACTCATTCTTCCTTAAATGTAATGTTAGGGACACGACGACAACAACAACAACAATACGGATGTATAGTAGCTATATGAATTTTCCCAATCAGCTCTTAGCTTGCAAATACAAATAGGCAATTATTTATTAATAATTTTTATAGATTGAAATATATAATAGTAACTGTATTTAATAAATGCTAATGATTAACTTCTTGAAGATAGTTGAGCCAGCCCCTCTTGAATAGCTACAAGGATTATTTCGCAAATGATTGTCATACTGCATTCTTTTGCGAGGAATCCCTTCCTTCAAAACGCAGTGCCAGCCTGTCAGAAGGCTGAACAAAAACTCGTGTAAACTCATTCGAACCTGCTGAATCGAAATCTGGGGAAATAGCTTTGCAATTTTTGTGTTTATAATCTGACGTCGAAAGCGTTGCCACAAGAGGATGCATGTGTATGGTCATGAGACTAAAAGGAAATACTGCCGTCCACGATTCAGCTGAATAGCTCAGTTGAGAATGAGAGGTCATCCCCATTTCAAAACGCAGAACCAGAGACTTCTTTATCTTCCAAACATAGCAAAGAATGTTTCTAACTCGATGAGTTGGAGTTGAATGGTATGACACGTGGAATGAGAGGGTAGGGCCAAAAATAAAAAGTGGGACGACACATTGGTTCGTTAAAGGGTCTAGGGCAGGGGTCGGCAAGTAATTTTAGGTGGGGTCCGGATACTTTTGAAAATTTTTATCGAGGTCCAGAAAAAAAAAACTCATATTCCTTACTAGTTTTTATTTTAATTTTCACTCACAAAATAATATGAAATACAGTAGATAAGCATATTTGTATTCAAAAATCAGTGGGAGAAACAACATTTGCGGTCTTGAGCCAGTTTTTAAAAGTTAGGTTCACGTTAAAAGTTAGGGAGCAGCTTATGCGAAGAATGTCTTCAAGGTGGGCGGTCGTTAATCTTGAGCGATATTCGTTCTTCAAAAAATTCATTTTTGAAAATGAAGTTTCATAGACATATGTGGAGCCAAACAGAGTAGCCAGGTAAATGGCTAATTTTTTGCAATTTCCATATTTTTCTGGGACATGTTTACTCCAAAATTCTTCGGTGGATGCAGTTTTATACGTTTGCAAGGAAATGTCTTCCTGCAAGTCTATTATCTCCATTTGGAGTAAAGGCTTTGAAAGGCGGAACAACTTCGCAGCCACATCTGTCCATTCTGCCGGAGAAACTTCAAAAGGCGATTTTAAGAATCGCGACAACTTCTCTATCTCTGAAAAGTCTTGGAATCTTGTTGCAAATTTCTTCTTAAGTTCTGATATAAAATTTGAAAATACTGCAATGTCTAATTCAGAATTATTTTTATATTCAAAAACTGTTGGAAAGTGAATAAATTCTTGACTTGCAATGTCTTTTTCAAAGATATCCAGCTTGCGACGGAAAGAAGACACACTTTGTATCAGATCACATATTAGTTTCCCATTTCCTTGTAGCTCGGTATTGAGCGCATTTAAATGTTTAAGGATGTCTTTTAGGAAAGCCACAGTTAGCATATTGCGTTCGTATTCTAGGAACTCCAAATGGTTTCTTGCTTTTTGTGTATCCAAGTTTTCTAAGAAGGAGGTTACTTCTTTTTTTATTTCCCAAAAACTTTCAATCACTTGACCTTTACTTAGCCAACGAACATTGTATTGCAGTAAGTCAGAATGCTCCGAATCACACTCAGACAGAATCTCCTTGAACTGTCTGTGCTGAAGAGCAGAATGAGACCTCTTAAAATTAATCAACCTGATCAAGCTGTCCATTACTTCCTTCAGAGTGACACTAAGTTTTCCACAGAGGGCTGCCTGCTGAATTATGCACTGATAAGATAGTAGCCCAACATTCTTATTCTTGATTCTCATTACTAGTCCCTTTTCTTTGCCGATCATCGCTGGGGCCCCGTCAGTTGAAAGAGACACCATATTATCATAACTAATGTTTGATTTTGTCATCAAAAGTCTTGAATAAATCCTCTCCGCGAGTCTTGCCTTTAAACGGCAATATTGCTAGCAATTCTTCCCTAAATGATTTACTTTCAATATCCAAAAATCGCACGAAAATGGACATTTGTTCCTCATCAACAATGTCGCATGATTCAACAAGTGTTATGGCGTAGCAAGGCGCCTTCTGCAGAAGTTCGAGCAAACCACTTTTATTGTCAGCAGCTAAAATTTCGGTTCTTCTTGTATTGCTTCTTGCCGACAATGGAATACCGTGAATTGCGGCAACAACACCCTTTTTCTCTTCAAAAAGTGCCGCGGCCACTTCCAACATATATTTTTTTACTATCTCAGAGTCTGAAAATGGCTTCTGGTGTTTATTAAGCGTCCAACACACACGCAACGCTGCTTCTGCAGATTTTTCTCGTTAGCTCATAGATCGGACTAGTAAGACCGTGCTTTTTTTGTAAGAAGCTAGATATGACTGGAGTTTTCCTTGACGAACTTCACTACCCAGAGGAAAATTTTTGTGGAACTGCTGATGAGTTGTTTCGTAGTGTCGCTTTAAATTGCCACTTTTAACAAGAGCGACAGTTCTGTTGCACATGAGGCGAACTGGAACAGCTACAGGCCTCTCAAGCGGCGTAAAACGTTCCGTCCACTCACTCAAAAACTTCCTATTTTCGCTATCAACTTGACGCTTTTCAGGATCCATATCGATGAAAAAGAAACGTTATAAGCCTCGTTAATAACAAAACGCTTCCTACGAGATCGCAACAACTATTCACGAAGTGATTCGACGACCGCTTCCGCGTCAAAGTGTATGCTGGTGCACAACAAAGAACAGAGGCTCTTCCACGCCCAAGGTCGCCGCCGCCGAGTAGACTCGCCCGAAAGATGACTTTCATAAAGTGGAGTTAAGCTTTCGTTCGAGTTACGCCTTGTCTGATTAAATAAAAATTATTTCATTAAATAAAAATAATAAGGGTGGCGCTCAAACTTATAGGTTCTATAAGTTTGATTTTAAAAGATTTTTCTATAATATAGAAAAATATTTTTTAAATAATTTGATTCATTTATTTTATACTGTCAAAAAATGTTTGGCGGTCCAGTTTTTGACCTTCCGCGGTCCAGACCTGGACCGAGGTCCGCCAGTTGCCGACCCCCAGTCTAGGGGATCGAAAATCAATTGCATTATGTTAGACAGGAAGAAATAGTCATATTGGATAAGAGGGTTGCATGGATATTACGAGTGGATGGGAATTTAGCCGGTTCCTGTTTCCCATACATGGCCGCGGTGTATTTAGACGGGCTTTGCTGCTGGCCGAATATTTATAGTTCCCTATTTTATTTATATGGACCCAACAATTTATGAGACTAACACATTTTTATTACATTTAACGTTACACAACATATAACCTGACAACACAACATAGAATCAGAATTCAGAATGTTTTCTTGCTAGCTCGAGTTGAGGTGCTGTCTTTCTTAGCTTCCGGAAGTCGGACGCTGTCTGGTGTTCAGTACATAACACACCTCCCGTCGTAAGATGTAGAACATAATCGTCCATATATTTTGGACGAGCAACTGACCGTTGTGACCGGCGCAGAATAAACTCAGAATCTGAAGTAGCAAATTTTTCAGGAACTACAATGGGTTCCACATCACACGATTCATCGGTCTCCTTTAAATGAATGTCATTAAATGGAGGAGAATTTTCTGATGAAATTTGCTGTTCACTCGTCACAAGACGATTTCTAATCTGGTCCACATGACGTCGTGAAATACCACCATCTCCAGATTTGACTTCACATGAAAGCGGTCCGGTAGACCTTATAATTGTTGCTGGGGTCCATGGTGGTTCAGACGAATAGTTTTTAACATAAACAGGATTGTCAGCTTCAAAAGTACGAACTCGACTGCAATCTTGTTTTGAATCTTCTTCCTTATCTCTCATAGCTCTATTCAGATCGGGATGTAGACGATCTAGTAGGGATGCAAGGCTTTGCTTCATCAGCAATTCAGCAGGAGATTTCCCGGTAATTGTGCATGGTAGGGTATGCTGGGAATATAGAAATATAGCCAATCGAGTTTTCCAATTACCATACACAATGCGTTTAAGTGCACATTTTGTAGCAGTAACCATGCGTTCTGCCTGGCCGTTGGAAGAAGGGTGGTAAGGAGCTACCCAAACTTGTCTGATCAAGTTTTTCTTTAGAAATTCTTTGAATTCTCCAGATGTGAATCTTGCCGCATTATCAGACACAATGGTATCCGGTAAAACATGCGTAGCAAATAGAGATCGAAGATTTGCTATTGCTGTTGAAGAAGACATTGAAAATACCGGAAGAGACTTACTTAGAATATACTTAGAATGAGAGTCGACAACCAGGAAAAATGTTTGTCCGTGAAAAGGACCTGCAAAGTCTACACGTAATCTAGACCAAGGTTTCTCAGTTCATTCCCAGGGGTGAATCGGTGCCTCAGGTGGAAACTTCTGATTCTCTTGACATGTCTAACATATTTATAGGGTAAATTCGATTTCACTCTCCATATTTGGCCACCAAACATAGCTGAGGGCCAACCCCTTCCTTCTTACAATTCCAGGGTGAAACTCGTGCAGTAGTGATAGAACTTGTTTACGTATAGCCTCGGGAATGATGACTCTATTTCCCCAGCAGTTGCTGTGAGAACTTAGTTCATTTTGTTTTCGGAAATAGGGTCTGAAACGTTCATCTGGAATTTTATCCGTTTGGTCATCCGTTTAGTATCCACAGAGATACTCTTGAAAGGATAGGATCCCTTTGAGTGCTTGTAGCCAGTAATCTAGAATACAATTGAACATCAGGAATAGTTTCAAGAAGTAGAACATCTGCTGGATAAGGAACCTCGAAGTCAGGCTTTGGTAAGGGAAGTCTGCGTAAGGTATCAGCGTTCAGTATTACTTTTTCCTTCCGATACTCAATTCATAAGTTTATAAACTCAAACTCCAACGAAGGACACGTCGTGAAATCATCTGAGGAAGTGGTTTGGTTGAGCTCAACAGGCCTAAAAGAGCTTGTTGAATTATCAGACCGGTAGTTGTGCATGGGTCCGTGAGGCCTATGGGTCTCATGGGTTTATGATCCGTTATGATTTTAAATTTTCGACCCAGAAGATATGGGTGAAATTTTTTAACAGCAGTCAATATTGCTAGAACTTCTCGATCCGTCTGACTGTAATTTCTTTCAGCTTCGGCCACGTCCGAGAATAATAAGCAACAGGAAGTTCCTTGCCGTTGGGCAGCACATGTCCCCAAACAGCAGCAAGGCCATATGATGAAGCATCACAGGTAAGAATTACAGTTAGGGTTTCGTCAAAATGAGCTAATAAATGATCTTCTTACAAGAGTTCTTTTGCTGCTTTATCGTGACGGGATGTTCAACGCCATGGCTTGCTTTCTGTAAAAGTCTATCTAATGACTGTAGAACACCAGAACGGCTCTCAAGAAAGCAACCCTGAAAATTCAGCCAAGAAATACTTGAAGCTCAGTGGTATTGGACGGAGTCGGAGCTGCGTGGATTGCCGTAACCTTAGAATTATTAGATTGCCTTAACCTTAGCTGCGTGGATTGCCGTAACCTTAGAATTATTAGATTGCCTTAACCTTAGCTGCGTGGATTGCCGTAACCTTAGAATTATTAGATTGCCTTAACCTTAGCTGCGTGGATTGCCGTAACCTTAGAATTATTAGATTGCCTTAACCTTAGCTGCGTGGATTGCCGTAACCTTAGAATTATTAGATTGCCTTAACCTTAGCTGCGTGGATTGCCGTAACCTTAGAATTATTAGATTGCCTTAACCTTAGCTGCGTGGATTGCCGTAACCTTAGAATTATTAGATTGCCTTAACCTTAGCTGCGTGGATTGCCGTAACCTTAGAATTATTAGATTGCCTTAACCTTAGCTGCGTGGATTGCCGTAACCTTAGAATTATTAGATTGCCTTAACCTTAGCTGCGTGGATTGCCGTAACCTTAGAATTATTAGATTGCCTTAACCTTAGCTGCGTGGATTGCCGTAACCTTAGAATTATTAGATTGCCTTAACCTTAGCTGCGTGGATTGCCGTAACCTTAGAATTATTAGATTGCCTTAACCTTAGCTGCGTGGATTGCCGTAACCTTAGAATTATTAGATTGCCTTAACCTTAGCTGCGTGGATTGCCGTAACCTTAGAATTATTAGATTGCCTTAACCTTAGCTGCGTGGATTGCCGTAACCTTAGAATTATTAGATTGCCTTAACCTTAGCTGCGTGGATTGCCGTAACCTTAGAATTATTAGATTGCCTTAACCTTAGCTGCGTGGATTGCCGTAACCTTAGAATTATTAGATTGCCTTAACCTTAGCTGCGTGGATTGCCGTAACCTTAGAATTATTAGATTGCCTTAACCTTAGCTGCGTGGATTGCCGTAACCTTAGAATTATTAGATTGCCTTAACCTTAGCTGCGTGGATTGCCGTAACCTTAGAATTATTAGATTGCCTTAACCTTAGCTGCGTGGATTGCCGTAACCTTAGAATTATTAGATTGCCTTAACCTTAGCTGCGTGGATTGCCGTAACCTTAGAATTATTAGATTGCCTTAACCTTAGCTGCGTGGATTGCCGTAACCTTAGAATTATTAGATTGCCTTAACCTTAGCTGCGTGGATTGCCGTAACCTTAGAATTATTAGATTGCCTTAACCTTAGCTGCGTGGATTGCCGTAACCTTAGAATTATTAGATTGCCTTAACCTTAGCTGCGTGGATTGCCGTAACCTTAGAATTATTAGATTGCCTTAACCTTAGCTGCGTGGATTGCCTTAACCTTATCGGATGCATGCCGCTCTTCTTAACCGTAAAACCAAGAAGTTCGATTTCGCGAACTGCGAATTTGCATTTCTCTTTTTTAAGATAAATCCCCTCCTTTTCAGGCTGATCTAACACTTGTCTGAGTTTTCGGTTATGATCCGCTATTCCATATCCTTTGACAAAAATGTCATCCAAGTACGGTAATACCCCATCAATACCAGCTAATACTTTTTCCATTCTTTTTTGCTATTGCCACAGAAACTCCAAATGGAAGTCTTTTAACTTCAAACAGACCCTTGTGCGTGTTTAATGTCAGTACCCGAGAAGATGGTTCATCAACAGGTAACTGTAAGTATGCTTCAGATAAATCAAGTTTCGAAAATACACTTCCTCCAGACACAATAGTCAAAAGCCCACTTACGGTCTGCAGAGGGTAAATTGTTTTCCTGCTTGATTCACAGTACTTCGTTAATGACCGCAGATACGAATACTTCCATCTTTTTTTAATACCGGCACAATAGGTGTGGCCCACTCCGAATAGGCTATAGGTTCTAGAATTCCTTTAGCGACCATTGCATTGATTTCTTTCGTAACTCGATCGCGAATGGAACAGCTCGGGGCTTTATGAATTTAGGAGTGTCATTTTCGTCTCATTTTATTGTTACTGGTGGACCCTTAAAAGTACTAAGAGTTTCTGAAAAAATGTTATTGTAACCTCGTAGCAGGGTATCCATTGAATGTGTGTGTACCCTGTTACATCATAAATATTTTTTAAGAACTACCTCAATTCCCAATGCTTCAAACCAGCTTCTACCAATTGCCCTTTCCTTCTACCACCCACTCAGCTTCTGCGGAATTTGCCAACACATTCACATAGCCTCCTTCCGAGAATTGGGTGGTAGGGGAAGGAAGATACGATCCCTGTGGATGCCTCCCCCACTGGGTTCCGGTCTAAATTGGGTGGCACTTCCCGGCCGTCCAAACAGTTACCTTACACCTTTCTGGTAGGTCGGACGGTCTGGGTCTCAACAACAACAACATTCTCTCTCTCTCACATAGTTTTTTATATTTAATTTTTCAGAACTCCAGTTGTGTAAAAACGTATCAGAAACCGGGAGTCATTCAGGTGGATTCACTGGCCAAAGTGTCACAAAACTTGAAGTACTCATTACTGAATGCAGTGAACCACTGTCTATTTCCATTACAGGATCACAATTATTAATTTTCAGCATAGTGTCAGCCATTTGGAGGGCATTCATTTACAGTTTTTATGCTATTTATATTATGAAACGTGTCATTCGAATCAACACGTTTCGAAGAGTGGAGCTTACCTCTTTCATCAGGTTCAGATGTTTCCAAGCTGTAAACTTTTGAAGCATTCGATTTTTTTAGTTAAAGTCGTTTTAACATTTTTAGAATGGCACACTTGAGCGATATGTCCCATTTTCTTACAGAAATGACATACTGTCTTTGTAAATTTACATTCTCCAACAGGGTGAGAATTTCCACATCTGTAGCATGATTTTCATGAACCACATCCTTGGGTTTCTGTGAACTTCGACTTTTTTGGAATTTCATATAGTTCAGTTCATTTGAAGATGTTTTTCGAATTTCCCGAGCATGGCGCGATGCAGCTCCCCCAGCTACAGCTCGATCTATAGCAGACGCTCCATTCAACCTTGAATCTGCCAAAAGTTTTTTCTGAATATTTTGATCTCGTAGTCCGCAAACGTAGTCATTCAATCCAGCTGAGTTCCAAAGTGACCATGATCAGACAAGCCACGAATTCTGCAATACTTTCATTTTGTTTTGGATCACCGTTATGAAATGTGTACCGTGACAGGATTTCAGAAGGTGGTGACGAGACATGATTTTTTAATTTCTGGCCAATTTCATCCAACTCCACAGGATTTGCAGTTGAAAGAGGGCATAGTAATAGCATATAGAGCAAGCAGGTCCACAGACGCTGAGAAATACAGCGCGCTTTTTCACATCATCAGTTATTTCATTTACAGTGAAAAAGAAATCCCAAGCGTTCAGTAATGTTGCCGAATCGATTTTCCGTGGAGAAATTCCTCTAAATGACCGAGAGCAGACATTTCGAAAACAGAAGTTCAATACGCGAAGTGCGTAATAAAATGTCGCCAGTTTTATAGTTCCCTCTTTTGTAAATGCGCAACTATTTGTAAATGCGCAACAACACTACTGTCGCTTCCATTGGCTTCTTGCTGTAATTCTTCAACCCTCGTAATAATAGATCCTACCGCAAAGCAATGCAATTTAATTATATCAATTACTAGCAGTACCCCCGTCCTTCGCACGGAATATATATAAATAAGATCTATATAATCTATATAAATATAGGATATATAGAAAATATAGAATATAAAAAATAATCTATATAAATATAGGATGCATAGAAAATATAGAATATAAAAAATAATCTATATAAATATAGAATATAAAAAATAATCTATATAAATATAGAATATAAAAAGTAATCTGTATAAATATAGAATTCTTTGAATAACAAAGTCATTTTGAATAGTATATAGGAATTTGCATTTTCTGCTTCTTTATATTATATATTGTGTACGAAGAATGGTAATCTTGTACTAAATACACGGGGATATTTTTTCCAATCTACACGAGAATGTAAGTAGTACCTTCCCATACAATTTGAGCGCTTTTATTTTGGCATAGATTGATTTAATTTCATATGTTTTGTAAATTTGTTTACAAGCGAATTCAGCATATTTTATTCGTGAGGTATTCCTGGAAAGATAAATATTTTATGTAGTAAGAACAGAAATTCTTAAATTTATTTTTATTAGCATTCATTTAAATATTTTAATAGCATTTTTTGAATAACAATGCCATTTAGAATATAAGAATTGGCACGTGATTGTGAATTTAAAAATTGTATTTATATTATATACTAGCAGCATACCCGTTCTTCGTACGGAGTATATAATATAAAGAAACTTGAAATTCATAATCATGCCCAAATTCTTATAGTATACTAAATGACATGTTTAATCAAAATATTCTGTTAAAATATTTAATATAATGCTCCTAAAAAGAAGTTTAAGAATCTCTGTTCTCGCTATATAAAATTATCTTCATGGACATATCTGAAGAATAAAACATCTTGGACCCCTTATGTAAGCAAATATAAAAAAAAATATGGAATTGAATCAATATATGCAAAATAAAAGCGTTAAAATTGTATGGGACCCGTACTAATTATACACGCGAATATTAGAAAATATAACCTGTATTAGTAGATTACATGTATAAATTGAAAATACCAATAAACCCGTAATCTTTAAATCTGAAGACAGTCATTTATTCCAATATATGTCAAAATTAAAGTGCTAAAATTATATGGGAAGATATACACGTACTACTTATAATGTCCGATTATTAGTAGAAGATTGCCCGTTTTGCAATATGAGTCACAAATGTTTTTTGGTAAAATACAACAGACTACGTAATAAATTGAATATATAATTAATCCCCTTAATCTTCATACCAGAAGACTGTACTTGATTCCAATATATATGCATATATATGTCAAAATATATGTCAATATACCTGTACTACTTATATTCTCGTAGGTTAGAAGATATACCCGTGCATTCCTAGAAGATTACTCGTACAACGTACAATATGCGTGTGTCAGCAATTTTTGCCGCAATAAAACAATGGCGTAATAACTTAAAAATATCAATAATCCCTGAATCAATAATTCCGGAAAATATCAATAATAATAATGTTTAAACCTGAAGAGTATAATTGATATTATCCAGTCCAAAATGAAATGGCAATGAAATTTATTTTATATACATATCTTCATTATTCAAATCGGAAAGGATTTAATAAAAATCGTCTGCCGCATAAACACATTGGATTTAAATCCGTTGCTAAGCGACATGGTATCATTTGCTTCAAATAAATTGGTAGAAAAAATATCGTCTAAATAGTTATATTTCTATGGAACATTTGGCGACAGTTTCGTCAAATTAGCGACATTTTAAAAAATCGCCAAATTTATCGCCAAGTGGGACTGTAGAACTGACAGTTCCACTTTGCGACAAATTGACGAAATATCATCACAATACTATCCCCTAACAAAAAACAATTAATATCATTTATGTAGCGCAATTTTATCAATTTCAAGATATTTTTATAGATTTGAAAACATTTTTATCAATTTGGTGACATTTTAAAAATTCGCTAAATGTATTACTAAGTAGGATGGTTGGTCTGACAGATAAATGCTAACCAAACATCATTTCAGTACTCTCTTCTAACAAAACAAAACAAAATTTCATTGATATGTAGAAGACCCAAGCCACACGACCAACCCGAAGGTTCATGGCAGCTGTTTGTGTGTCGTTTATATGAATTTGGCGACATTTCCGTCAATTTGGCAAAGTTTAAGAAAAGTTGTCAAATTAGCGATATCCCTCCAAATTCGTAGCTTTGAATTTGCAGATCTGAATGAAACTTTCTTATCCCGTTTCAATATACTAAATGAAAACACTACAATTGTATTAGAAGATATACCCGCTCTACTCTTTTTCTGTTTCAACAATCGGCTATATGAATTTATTGGCTAAACACAATATATGAGTTTAGTAGCTAAATACGATATAAGCTTGAAAACTCATTAACAAAATAAACGAAATTGATGTACGCAGTCAGCAATTAATATAATTAAAAGAAAAATCAAACCGTCCATTCATAAGATATACTTTTATATCCATTTATCCATTTATTTATTATTTAAATCGAAAAAAAATAATAAAAACATTAACAAACACATTTAATTTAATTGCGATGCCGAGCAACATGATATATCCTCCTAAAATGTTAAAATTTATTAACCACTAACAGCACACCCGTTATTCGTACGGAGTGTATAATTTAAAGAAACTTAAAGTTCGCAATCATGTGCAAATTCTGTTAAAATATTAAATTTATTGCTCCTAAAGAGAAGTTTAAGAATATATGTTCTCACTATGCAAAATTATCTTCACGATCAGATCTGAAGAATAAAACATCCTGCCCCCTTTTGTAAGCAAATTTACAGAAGAAAAAATAGGAATTGAATGAATATATGCAACCCCGTACTAATTATATTGTCGCAGATCAGAAAATATGCCAATGTGTTAGTAGAAGATTACCCGTATTACAATATGCGTCTCAAAAATATTTGCCAAAATAAAAGAGATGACGTAATAAATTGAAAACATCAATAATATCCGTACTCTTTATACCAGAAGGTCATAATTGATTCCAATATATGCCAATATATATCAAAACATATGTCAATATACCTGTACTACTTATATTCTCGTAGATTAAAAGATATACACGTGTATTTGTAGAAGATTCGTACAACATACAATATATGAGTTTAAACAATTTTTGTCATAATAAAATAATTGCATAATAACTTGAAAATACCAATAATCCCTGAATCAATAATCCCCGAAAATATAAATAATAATAATTTTTAAACCTGAAGACCGTAATTGATATTATCCAGTCAAAAATGCTATAAGAAAAATCAAATCGTTCTTTTCTAAAATATATTTTTATATCCATTTATTTATTATTCAAATCGAAAAAATAATTATTAAAATTAACAGACAGATTTAATTTAATTGCGTTTCTGAGTAACATGATATAAGATAGAATCTTATAACATGTTAAATATGTCATGTCTTATAACATAAACTGCGAAATTAAATAACGATTTTGATTTCTCTATACTTCTCATTGTTCCGTAAAAGCTTGTTTTAAATAAACCATGAACCATGGAGATAGATTTCCCCTTTAAATCATGTTTCAAACAATTCATGTTTTCAGAAAGTGACTAATTAACGCAAAAAATCTCCCATCAAACTCAGAGATTAAATTTTAATTCACTTTCAAACGATTTTCAAGCTTTTCGTTTGGATAAACCACGGAGTTAGGGAGTAGAACTCCTAGGAAAAAGTTCCGTTTTTCATTAATATCTCGACAACCCCAGGTATTAGAAACTCGAAACTTGGACAAAATTTATGGGGGGATATTTTAAGGCTATTCACCAAATTTCATTAAATTCGGTTCAGTCGTTTTTCCGTGATGATGAGACAAACGAAAATTTCGTTTTTTACTAATATCTCGAGAACCACTGGTCGTAGAAACTCAAAACACGGATATAATTTTAAGTGGGGCTATTTCTGGGCTACCCACAAAATGTCATCAAATTCGGTTCAGCCGTTCTCCCGTGATGGTGTGACAAACAGACAGACAGACAGACAGACAGACAGACAGACAGATTTTCATTTTTATTTATATAGATTCCGTACGAAGAACGGGTATCGTAAAGAAAATTTAAATTTACAATTATGTCACAATTCTTATAGTATTCTAAATGATATTGTTATTCAAAACATTGTTTATTATACGTTTAATTCTCCTAAAAAGTATAAGAATATATGTTCTCGCTATACAAAATGACCTTCACGTTCAGAATAAAACATCTTGGTCCCGATAAAAATATCGTCTGCTTAATGCTATCTCTATGGGACGTTCGTTTTTTTAAACTTACCAACGTAGTTAAAAGTATTTAGCGATAACTTCCTTAAAATTGACTCAATCGAAAGGATCTTTGTTGAGACAGTCTGTGGGATGTTTGGACAAGAAAATGAATCATAATCACCGTCATTAGTTTCGGATTGAACCCGAGTTGAGAAAATGAAATACATTGAATCCTATGGGACTTCATTTTTCAAACATTTTTTAAGCGGAGTTCACACATTGCTTCGAAAATTTTTGAAACTATCCAAATGGTCACGTAAAATGTGTAAAGAAAATGTCAGCAAAATAGGTTTTTAAATAAAAATTAAAATGATAACTATACCCACATTATAGGAAGCGATCACGTGACCCATTGCAAAATAAAATAGGGTTTCCATTTTTTTCCGCTCTACATATATACCGTAGATGTTTAAAGATCGTTTTAGTGTTGCACCCGTCCTGAAAGCGCTTTATCTGCGTGTCTCAATTATGTGCAATTACGATATTTTTTATTTTAAAGGATCACTCAATTTTCTTTATTCCTACAATGAAGCCTAATTTTAACGCTAAGCCATAGCACACGGAATGTAAACAAATCAAGCGATTGCAAGGCGAGTTGTATAAGGATTGCTGAATTTTTAGCACTGGAGTCTGGAATATAAGTGATGGAATGATTTTCCATAGCGAGGCCATTTGTAAAATGAAATGAAGAAAGAACTCATTTAACGTAAGCAAACGATTCTATAATAGTGAAATATTATAATTATTACGTAATCTTAACTGCAAAAGCATCGTCAACACTTGACACGTTATACTTTCGATAACGTTATTTGAATAAACTTCATTTTGTGTCACTTTTTCAATGAAGGTCTAAGATTAATTTTGAGGATGGCAATTTTTGAAGCAGCATGAAATGAAAATAAAATGACATTCCCGTGTTTCATAATCAATGCTTTCTGCATGATTGTTAGTCATATCTGGAAACGTGGACTTGATTTTAAGTCGGACTATTCCACAGCTATTCACAACATTTTATGAAATGGGATCCCGTGACCATGAGACACAGATTTTCAATTTTATTTATATAGACTTATTTTCTGATACGGATCTGCAAAATCAGATTTTACTTTCCCTCCAATACACGGAATGTATAGGGAAGGTGTTGGAATCATGTCGAAAATCGCAACTTCACTTTTCGACAGATCGACATCTCTAGCGCACGAAAAAACTATTTATAGGGTGACGTCTCTGTGCAATATTCTATTTTTAGCGTGACGTCTGTGTGTGTGTCTGTGCAGATTTTGTATCCACTCAAACTGAAAAACTTATTGAATTCCATAAAATTTGATAGGTCAGTCGCGTGTGGGGTATCCTGGTGCTCACTCGATTTTGGGACCCTTCGGAAAAATAGAACCCGCCTTTTTTCGCGAAATGGCCCTCAAAAATGTCTGTATTCAATCTAGCTAAAAAAACGGATAGACCCAATGTGTCAAAATTGGGTAGATAAGTGGCTTTGGGTTAACATGGTGCTGATTCGATTTTGGTACGATTTAGAGAAAATGATTTTTTGCGGAAGGATGCTTGTTTTATACGTCCTGTTTAACGATGAAAAGACTCCAGGTCGAGACGTTCTCGAGAAGTCTTATTTTTTTCGCTCCTTTTGAAAACAAGTCCAGTTACCCAAAGAGAACGAAAATTGAATTAAAAATGCCCATTCTGTGTCATTTACAATAATGTTCAACTCGATTGAATGAATGATTGAAGACAAAGAGAAGTCGACAGGAAAAGTCATGTGCTGCCCACATCCCGTTTTTAATACTCGTCCTAGGTAGGTGGGCTTTCCCTCTTCCTAGAGCTCCTTTACTACAAGCTGACTTATCAAGCATATTAAAGCCCATAGGGATTTAATACTAATTCCCTATGATTTAATTCCCTATGGATTTAATTCTAATTAATACAGTTCCACAATTAGGGATAAGTTCTACAATTAGAATATTGTAGAACTTAGCTCGTACAAGTGTCTCCAGTCCCGGGTATCCAATTATCTATTAGCCATTGTTTTCTTCTTTCTTCGTTTCTAGGAAAGCGAAATAGCCTGAAACCCTTTCTGGAATGATTAGAGCAGATCGGTGCGGAACAACCACCTGTAATTATTTCAATTATACTTTATAAAGTGAAAATGCGAATAGAGCTAATGCTGATAGACTGCGCATCCAGCTAGGGTGGGCTTCAATATGCTTGATGAGTCAGCTCGTATATAGAGGAGCCTTACCTCTTCCTATTGCTTCGAAACTTTGATCTCCTCTATGTCAAGCATACCATTTTAATTATAGCCGTGTTAATATCGGAATAGAAAAATAAAATTTCAGAAAAATGCCCTCGTTTGTGAAGGGTCAGCCACTGAGCCCTATATTTGTTCTTGACTAGCGACACACCTGTTTGTTCTTCATACAGAATATGCGATAGAAAGAGACTCAAAATTTACAATCGTATACTTTTCTGAATGATTCAAAACATTCCATTAAAATATTTAAATGAAGCCTCCTGAAAAGAATCTCTGTTATCGCTCTACAAAATAATCTTCGCAGGCAGATCTGCAGAATAAAACATTCTGAACTCGTTTCTAAACAAATTTATAGTCAATAGAAAATTGAATCAATATATTCCAAAATGAAATGGCTAAAATTATATTACTTATTCTCATGGATTAGAAGGTATGCCTGTACTGCTTATATTTGCGTAGATTGGAATATTTGTATTAAAAGATATATACCCATGCTGCACTGCATGGATCCTTCACCCAAATAAAACAGATGATGCACGAATTTTAAAATACCAATGACCTCCATCATCTTTAAACCCAAACACCTTAATGGATAGAATCCAATTCGAAAAGCAATTCTGATAAAATTTATTTTTATGCATTTCTTTATTATTTAAATCAAAAAATATCGACTGCCGCGTCTTTGGGTTTAATGCCGTTGCTTAGCAACATATTATCATTTTTTTTGTTTTTCAAATAAATAACTTTGCGAAACAAATATTGTTTGCATAATGCCATTTTAATGGAAGGTTTAATAATGCGTTTTTAACACTTTACAACTTGAAAAGTGTTTAGAACTTGGGTCATTCTGTCTGTCTGTCTGATCGCAAGATAACTGCCTTAAAAATGACTGGATCGAAATGAAATTTTAGTAGATTATTGAGACGGTCTGTGGGACCTATGGAAATGAATAATATCACACAATTAGTTTTGGATGGGACCCGAGTTGAAAATATGAAATACATTGAATCCTGTGAGACCTCATTTTTCAAACATTTTTTAAGCGAAGTTTAAATTCAGAAATGGCCTCGGAAATTTTAGGATAGAAATTTTACAAATGATCCCATAAAATATATATATAAAAAAATGTTAGCAAAATAGGTTTGGTCGTTTTTTTAAACAAAAATGAAAATAATAATGACACCTATGTGATATAAACAGATCACGTGAGCCACTTCAGAATAAAATAGGGCATCCATCTTTATTTCCTAGTGTCAAAATCGTGATTGTAAATTTATATTGAGTGTTGCATCCGTTCTAAAACCGCTTTATTTTTGCGTATTTTCTGGACATCTCTAGTCTGCGCCAACACAATGACACTCTTTTTGAGTTTAAAGGATCCTCCAACTTGGATTGTTTCTACAACGAAGCCCCATTTTAACGGAAGCAGAATGTAAACGAGTGATTGTAAGATGAGTTGTATAAGAATGGCTGAATTTTTTTCACGCAAAATTATTGAACTCTGAAGACTGGAATAAAAGTGTATGAATACAATATTCACTGCTTTGACTTAGAGAGCCAGACGATTTATATTTCGATGACGTCATTTGATTAAAGTTCATTTTTTTACGCAGTAAAAAGTTGTTCCAAGTAAAATAAATGACTGTAGTGCTGTGATAATTTTTGAAATATCACCGCTGAATGTATCGCATTTTAGAAATGCGATACATTCAATCGGATTTTATTTCGTTTCGAAAGTGTTTCATAATCAATGCTTTATGTATGATTGATCTTGTTTATTAATATCTGGATAGCTGCTGGTTGCAAAAACCCGAAGCATAGACGCAATGTTAAGTGAGGCTATTCCCAGAGCCGGCTTAAGGCACCAGCAAATCAAGCACTTGCTTACGGCGGTACATTTTAGGGGCCGTATTTAAATCAGCAAAGTCTTATATGAAATACGTCCTCGGACGCGAGCAGTCGGATTTCCTTGTAAATTATCTTAATCTTTTCTA
Source organism: Amaurobius ferox (assembly GCA_951213105.1). NCBI lineage: Eukaryota > Metazoa > Arthropoda > Arachnida > Araneae > Amaurobiidae > Amaurobius > Amaurobius ferox. The sequence goes on from OX578136.1 coordinate 2,170,072, forward strand.
ATGAATGGAACGAGCTAGATCCACGAGAATGATGTCACCCAATGTATCGCATGATATTTTACATATATGAAAAGTGAACATGCTTCTCAACAGTTGATTTTTGTTTTAATTTATGGGATTTTTTGATAAATTTATTTGAAAAATGTGCAATATCTCGAGAACGGTTCGTGCTAGCGTTCTAAAGTTTATGCCAATCGTTTTCTAAGGAAAAATTAAATATGAAATGTCTATTTGCGTAACTTCATTAAAGATTTTGATTTTTGGATGATTTTTTCAAAATTTCACTCGAAAATTTAGGGGGGTTCTGAACATTCGATTACGTTTAAAAACAATAAGCTTTCAGTATTCAAGGATTGTGATTTTTGTACCCAATTTCATTCGAATCGCTCCATTCGTTCGCGAGATATCGTCTCCACAAACTCACTGACACACACACACACACAGACATCACCTCAAAAATGTTTGATTTGTGATCAGGGATGCTTGAAACGTGCTCTTCCGTCGAAAATCCGAATTCGAATGTTCGACCCCGTCACAATACTTTCCTTATACATTATGTATATAAGGAAAGTAATGAACATAGACAATAAAAAAAGGTAAAGATGTCAATGAAAGTAGGTAAATAATTAGATATCAATACGGAAATTTTTTTCAATTTCAACTGAATTATAAGTAAATAACCAGTCTTTGATAGCTATAAGTAAATAATAGTAAATGATAGTTATAAGTAAATAACCAGTCTTTGATAGCTATAAGTAAATAATAGTAAATGATAGTTATAAGTAAATAACCAGTCTTTGATAGCTATAAGTAAATAATAGTAAATGATAGTTATAAGTAAATAACCAGTCTTTGATAGCTATAAGTAAATAATAGTAAATGATAGTTATAAGTAAATAACCAGTCTTCGATAGCCCTAGAAAAGAGACGATAGGTAACAATGTTTTTAAAAGATTGAGGCAGAAGATTGTAAACTCTAGGAGCTAAAAAGAGATAAAATTTCTGAAACTCGGCAGAGTTGGCTGTAGGAGGTCTGATAATACCCCGAACTTTCATCGACTACCACCCGCATTTTTATTTCTAACATAACACATATTAGGATCTTTGTAAATATGAATATGCCTCAATGGCATAGTCATAGAATCGAGGTAAAGAGGATGGTGTAACACAAAGCTAAGTAAAGATTTTTGGGACAAGACAAAGCAATGAAGTCTACATTTTTTGACATTGAGAACAATACTATTAGCACAGAACCATTGTCTAATAGCACCTAAATCGTCTTCCATATTTCTCAAGACATCATGATATGATAAAGCAATGTCATCAGCAACAGCAAACAAAGTCCCATTCAAATAAATTAAACAGAGGTCATTAAAAAAGACAAGAAATGAGATTGGATCCAGGACCGAACCCTGGAAAACACCCTGCTTAACTCACTTTTTTTACTTATAGCAGAACCCATTCTAATGGATTGCTCATGTCCATTGAAATAAGATCTGAAGCCATCCAACGCAATGCCCCTAAAGCCAATCCTCTGTAATTTATACAAGATATTATGATCAACACAATCCAAGGTTTTCTTGATACTCAAATCCATAGCCGTATGGCCAACATTTAAACTCTCGTTGATTTCACCAAGAAACTTCATGAAGGCATCTTCAGTATTTTTATTTTCGCGAAGTTCAAATTGGCAAGAACTGAAAACATGTATGGAGTTCCAATACATAATCCATCTTTTCTTAATAATTTTTTTAATAGTTTTAGTAAAATTAGAGAAAAGGGAAATAGGCCTGTCATGATCGGGATTATTTGTATCACCTTTCTTATAAATTGGAACAATACCAGCTAATTGAAATGGGTCGAGAAATGCGCCACTTTCAAAACTTAAATGGATAGTACGAAAGGAAACATCTCATATAAATGGGGAAATAGTATGAATAATGGTAGCAGTCATGCCATCGAAGCCAGGCGAGCTAGGTCGTGGGAAACTCCGGCAATAGGTGCAAACACCACGTCTAGGGCGACATGGTGGCCATCACCAATGTTTCAAAAGAACAATTGGGCCCCCGTAGAACTTGGAGCACATTCAAGAATAAGACGTACAACTTTGACTAGCTTGATTGACTAGCTTTGACCTTGGTAGTTTGTTCAAACAGCGCATGCATGTGGAGGCTCTTGCGTGCAAACGCGTTAAATATTGAAGAGCGCATGCGCGTGGAGGATCTTACACCGCATGCGCACGGTAGGGTCATTCATTGGGGTGGAAGAAATAGTACAATAGAATTCAAAATTGGTTTGCACATTCTGCACTCAATATGTGCGAAAAAGAAAAAATCGCTGCGTTATTTTCAGAGTCATGTGGTAATATACCACTTCTTCTTAACTATAAATACATGGACACATTTTTTTATAGTTAACTTTCTCGAGATATTAGAAACTTTATTTTTTCACAAGGTGGACTGCTCTAAATAATGAAGCGAATTGTTCGAAATTTGCTACGCTGAATTTTCTAGGTATAACAAAAATTCTCTTGATTTTCAGCGGTCTAATTTGTGTTGTTGTTTTCTAAAAATACGAAAGTTGTTAATCTGCAATCACACATCATACTCGTATTTTATATTATTTAAAGTCGACTGTCACCATTTATATGGCATTACCGTGTTTCATTCGTGCTTGAGATATTGCACATTTTGTTGCTTAAAGCTGAAAAATAAAAGAAAAAGGTTAAATCCCCCCCCCCCCCAGAAATAAAAGATTCTTTTGACAAGCATTTAGACCAAAATTTACCAAAAAACAGTAATTTATCAGCTGTTTTATTTCAATAGAGCTTGCAAATATTAATCGAAAAGTGAATGGGGACGAATTGGGGCGGCCCAAATCTTAAAGCCTGACCTGGCTTTTCCAAATGTTACCCCACTCGGGGAAGCCGTTCTCTGGTGATGATGAGACACAAGATCATTTCTAATTTTATTTATATAGATATCCATTGAGGACAATAGTCTCCCTTGAATGAGAACAATAGTCTCCCTTTTGAACTAAAAATAATTTTATATTCCATTTGATGGGAATTGGATCTTAAACTCAAATAATTAATAAGAGGCACTTTTTCACGTCCAAACATAGAGTGTGATACCCAGTATTGGTATAACACTGACTTCGGAATATTATCATGGATTGCATTCTCATTGAGTTCAAGTTTGCTTCCAATGGGTAGAAAGATGCACACATACGTAAAATTGCGCGCACTTTGGAAGAATCGTATTTCAAACTGCGCATGCTCACTGCACTGGATGCAAAAATAAAATATCTCCCCGGCTTCTCTTCGAATATGAATAACCATGGTTGTACAAAAGTTAAAAGAGAGTTCAATATTCGGCTTCATTATCCTACTATTTTTTTTACATGCATTATTTCACTTACATATATTACGACTCATGGAGTCTCAAGACGCGATCATAGAACACACATCCATCCAAGTGTATGCGCCGCAAACTGGAAGTCAAACATATGAGAAATCACATTCGTGTATTTGTGACTTCAACGTATGACGTTAGGACGTATCCTCTGAAATAATACTCCAGGGTCTTAGACAGAAACGACATTGCAGAGGGGCTGGAGGTGGGGGGGGGGGGCTCAACAGTCTTGAAGGAGGGGCTCACAATTTATCATTACCATTTATAAACCATAATAGTTACTATTATATATTTCAATCCATATAAATTAACAAATAATTGCATATTTATATTTGCAAGCTAAGAGCTGATGATTCATATCTACGAGTATATAGCTATTATACATCCATATTGAAGTAGAATAATTACAATGGGTTTTAATGTAAGCATTAACGAGTCATAAAGCTGTTAATAATGTGTAGAAACATTCTGAAAGTGAATACTAGTTGGACGGCTCAAAATAGAGCTCGAATTGGAATCTCGGATAAGTTCTTTAGTGGATGACACTCGTGTGTATTTTCTATTCGATTTCATGCATCTCTGTCGGTAGAGCATGACTGACGAGATTTCTATCTAAGTGCTTCCCTGGGCGCTGATTGTCCTGTAAAACTAGATCCACATGAAGGATATCACCCATTTATCGCATGGTATTACCTATGATAAGGAAACCTATTTTGCAATAGTTAATATTTTTTTTTATTTTATGAGCTTTTTTGATGCATTTTTTTAAAAAATGGGCAATATCTCGAGAACGGTTCATGCTAGCATTCTAAAGTGTGTGTCAATCGTTTTCTAATGAAAGAGTCCATAAGACATGACTATTTACGTAACTTTATTAAAAGTTTTAATTTCTTGATGATTCTTTCAAAATTTCACTTGAAAATTTAGAATTAAAAACAAATTTAATTAAAAACAAAAGACTTCCAGTATTCACGGATTGTCATTTTTGTACAAATTTCGTTCGAATCGTTCCATTCGTGCCTTAGATATCGTCTCTACAGACTCACTGACACACATACACGCACACATTACCTCAAAAACGTCTGATTCGTGTTTAGGGATGCTTGAAACGTGCTGTTCCGTCGAAGACTCGAATTCGAATGTTCGACCACTACTTTTCCTATATATTATACTATGTACCGGGTGGTCAGAATTAAAACACCCCTACTCTGAGCTCTCTATACATCGAACTACTCAGTGTAAAGGCTCCTAAATTGTTGAACCTACTATTCAAGACATGGGGAAAGGGATTACGCGAAAAAAAAATTTGTTCCAGAAACACCGATAGGTGGCGCTGTACAACAGAAAATATGCTGGAAAGACACAAAATAATAAAAACAAACCATTCTATATGGAATTTTTACTTTTTAATTTTTTTTGCTGATATGAAAAAAAAAGAAGATAAAAAGTGAAGAAACTTGAACTGTCATTGCAACTGCAATTTTGCACTGTAAGCACAAAAATTTGCATAAACCCTTGGTTTGCAGCTACTATGTTCTAGGCATAAAAGGGGATAAAACTGGGAAATTTTCATTCTTATCAGCGATGGCTGTCACACTGCCAGAACGTGCTTTGCTTGTGAAGCTGTTTTATGAAAACAAAGGACATGCTGCAGCTGCACTTCGAGAGTTTCGTCGACTCTAGAATATGCGCAAAGGACCATTACTTCCACAAGCTCTCGGGAGAATGATCGCTCGGTTCGAGAAAACTGGACATCTTGGAGTTCAGCCGGGTCGAGGACGCAAATCGACTCGTTCAGATGTCGTTGACGATGTTGCCATCGCTATTTTTGAACAATCAATGGATAACGTTATAGACTATAGTAGTGCACGTGGAGTGTCACGACACTTGGGTGTTCCCTACAGCAAGTGCGGAACGTACTGAGAAACATAATGCATTTTTTCCCGTACAAAATTAGTCACAATCACCACTTGCTGACCATCGACAGGGAGAAGCGGCTGACCTTTGTTCTGACATTTCTGGCTAGAGTTGAAGTGGATGCATCGTGGCCATGTCAGATGCTACGGAGCGATGAAGCGCATTTCCATCTAAGTGAAACAGTCAACACCCATAACTGTCGCATTTGGGACACGGAAAACCCTCGTACCTTACAAGAGATTCCACTTCACTCCCCGAAAGTTACAGTCTGGTGTGGATTCACAACCACATTGATTTTTGGACCTTTCTTTTTCGAAGAGGCTACTCCCAATGGCCCTGTGACATGCACCGTGACGGCCAGGAGGTACAAAAACATGCTCGAAAATTTTGTTGTACCCCAACTGCAACAGCAGCAATGTTTTGATTCAATTACCTTTATGCAAGATGAAGCGCCTCCACACATTGGACTCTGTGTACAGCCGTTTCTTCGGCAACATTTTACTAATGGTAGAATCATTAGTCGTGCGTTTCCGACACCCTGGCCATCTCGTTCTCCAGATCTTAATCCCTGTGATTTGGGGCTGTGGAGATACTTAAAAAGTCTTGTTTATCGAGGACGTCTGGTAACCTTGGCAGATTTGAAAGACAGTATCACTCTGCATGTGAGAAGCATTTCAATCGACCAATTACAGTTGAACAAGCTGTCCACAGACTGCAGATTTTACATCTTGAAGATGGGAATCGTATTGAGCAGCATTCCCTGCATCGATAAGGTCCTTGTGATATGAATGTTTGGTACGTTCGAATAAAATGTGTTTTAAAAATGTGTATTTTGTGTCTTTTCAGCATATTTTCTGTTGTACAGCGCTACTTATCGGTGTTTCTGGAACTAATTTTTTTTCGCGTAATCCCTTTCCCCATGTCTTGAATAGTAGGTTCAACAATTTTGGAGCCTTTACACTGAGTAGTTCGATGTATACTGAGCTCAGAGTAGGGGTGTTTTAATTCTGACCACCCGGTATATAAGGAAAGTAAAAATGGAAGGAAGATGGGTCGAGGTTAAAAAATATCCTACTCAAAAAATGAAATTTCGTTTTATAGATAAGAAATTTAATTTTTCGAAAAAAGAAAGTTTGAATCCGAATCCTGAGCCGCCCTCCATTTGGGAAGAAGAGTAGAAGGTCCAGAACGCACTTTTTATAAACGGAAAAATTAAATTAAGGGGGAAGGGCAATAATATTCTGATTAATAACAAAAGGTGCATTGTCCATAACATATACGGATGCTTATAAACGAAGGAGGGGGGAATAGCTGATGGAAACCAGAATAAAATGAAAGATAATGGCGTTAAAAACAGAAAATACACAGTGTAAAAAAGAAAAGTGTTAATGAACGTAAATTGCCTGTCATTCTATGAATATCTCGAAATATTTTACAATAAAACAAAAAAGATCTACTATGAAACACTTTCTAACTCAAATGAAATTTTATTTAAACATCTCTAAAACTGGATACAGTCAGCGTTGATATATTTTAAATGATCATAGTACTACAATAATTTATTATATTTGAAAACTTAACTTCATCGACAAAAATGAACTGGATTCAAATGACGTCTTCGAAATATAAATCGTTTGGCTCTCTATGTAAAGGCATTGAATTCATACACTTTTCACTTTTCATTCATACACTTTTATTCCAGGCTCCAGAGTTGAATCATTTTGCGTGAAAAAAATTCAGCCATTCTTATACAACTCATCTCACAATCACTCGTTTACATTCTGCATCCATTAAAATGAAGCTTTGTTGTAGAAATAATCAAAGTTGGACGATCCTTTAAACTCAAAAATAGTGTCATTGCGCGGGCGCAGAATGCACAGAGAAAACGCAAAAATAAAGCGGTTTTAGGGCGGATGCTACTCTGAATATACATTTAAAAGAACTTTAAAAACCAGGATTAAAAATCACTCGGAAATAAAGATGGATGCCTTATTTTATTTTGAAGTGGGTCACGGGATCTCTTCCTATTATATGGATGTCATTATTATTTTAATTTCTATTTAAAAAACTACTGGACCTATTTTGCTCATTTTTTTTATATATATGAATCTTATGGGATCATTTGAATATTTCCTAAAAGTTTCGAAGCAATTTGTGTATTTTAACTTCGCTTTAAAAATGTATTAAAAAATGAGGTCCCATAGGGTTCCATGTATTTCACTTTTCAACCCGGGTTCAATCCAAAACGAATTGGATGACATTCCATTCCCATAGGTCCCACAGACCGTCTCAACAATCTACTCCAATTTCATTTTGATGACGTCACTTTTACGGCAGTGATCGGAAAGTCATAAACTGTGTTAAAAATGCACACTAAGCACGTCAAATAAACGCAAAGTCATCCGACCCAAGGTGAAGAGAGAAACATTCTCTCTTTTTTCCGCTCCCTCTTTCTATGGGTAGGTCGATACACTTTTGTGGCATTCTGTAATGCAATGCTTTGTAGGCCCTAACTTCAAAATATGACTACATAATAAAAAAGAAGCATTAAATAGAGAATCATCAATCAAATGGAAAATAAAATGCAAATTTCTAGTTATGAAGCTGTAGATAATCAACAAATATCAGTGGAATCGATAATTGAAAATCAATTAAAATCCAAGCATTAAAGCTTTACACGTGGATAAGCACTAGGCCTAAATAAATAAATTATTCATTTTGAAAAAACGCTTCTTCAAGTCCAAGTATTTAATCAAAATGAACACAAAATGTGTTCTGATATTAGAGATAGATTCTATCTATAAACACTAATAACTTAAACTACACACATAAAGATGGAAAAATTATAAAGGAAACAGGAATATCTGAAAAAAACTCTGCATATGTCCTAACCAGAGGAGCCCAGAATGAAGGGACCATTGTTGCCAATCTCAAAAGTAAAAGTAGAGAACTACTGTTGCCAATCGCGAGAAATAAGTAACAGTAATGCGAAAAGGCTTTAAAAGGTGATATTCTACAGTAAGAGCTACAAAATAATGGGCGTATAATATAATCGAAAACTGTGAGGCTAATGCATAAGGGGATGCAAATACAATGTAACGTTTATTCAAGAGAATGTTGATGTCTGGCTAATATTAGATACTAAGAAGAGGATTCAACAATATTCAGCTAATCCAAACTTTTTAATTAAACCATTTACTAAATATGCTGGATATTTATATAATTTGCTGGTGATTTTTAGATTATTAATATGCATAGCATGAAATTTTTTATCTGATCTATAAATTCTAAAAAATTGATTATGTATAATATTTCTAAACAATTGAATCGAGTTGCAGGAATTAAGTGGTAATATTTTATTAATGTTAAAATTAAAATAGCCTTTTTTATCATATAAATTAATAACTATTCCATTAGTAGGTTCAATAATTAGATTTAAATCCAAAAAATTAATATTATTATTAATAGTGGTTTCATTAGAAATTAATTCCAAATTGTCTGGATAGAAATCTATATCTATGGCATAGTTTTCAGTAAATACTAAACAAATCATATCATCAACATATCTGTAAATCTATTGAAGTAAAAGACTGTTCATAATGATAAAGGTAAAAATTAGTTAACATACTGCTACTGCAGCCACCTTGTGGAACCCCTGAGACTTGTAAGTATAATTTATTACCTTGAAATATATAATTATTGAAAAGAACAAAGTAAAGAAGTTTAGGGAAACTGATAAATATTGTATGAGTAGATTGGTTAGTAATATAAGCATTATATAGAGCTAAAATTACAACATATACGACAGAGATCTTAATATTATTAAAAAGATCTTTAAAATCAAAAGTTTGAAATCCAATTAGTTTAGTGATGTTAATTTATTCTTTAATTCTTTACTATTATTTAGAATAAGTAGTTATTGCTAGAATAACGTAAACTATCATTTATTAGATTTAAATAATTTAGTAATGTAACTCGCAGTAGTAGAGTAAGTATTATGTCCACTAGTTACTGTTCTAAATTTAATAGGATTTTTATGAAATTTAAGAATAAGCACTATATATGGAAATTTAAAAAAATTATAATTAATATTTAAATCACTATACATATTGATAATTTTCAATTTGATACTATTAATGGAATGTGAATCTAATTTAAATAGACTATTATTCCTTAAATAATCTAACAGAAATTTATATAGAATTTTTTACAGATAATAGCATAATTATTAGAGGCTTTATCAACATAAGTAATAACAAAAGATCTTTGTAAATTATTAATGGAGTGCTTTATATTATCAATATTATATATGGATCTAGACAATTTAATATTACAAATAGTATTTTTAATAAATTTTAATAAAGTAAATTTCCACATATTAAATGCCTCTAAAGGCAGAGCGTATTTAGAAGCTAGTTTATAAATATATTTATCAAGGTCAAGATTTATTGACCTCAAAACTTTAAAAGAATTACTTATTACAAGATGGTATCTGGAATTTTGTGCCAAATGACATAATGGTTCTTAACGTGTCGTCTTTAACTATGGCTAAGTTTCCTGTAACTATATGCCCCACCTGTGGATTTAGATATTTAACATATTCGTCTACTTTGCAAATACATTCGTTATCTACATTTGACATGGAATCTTTATCTATAGATTGAGATTGTGAAATTTCATTATAATTAAAAATGGATCTACCAATAGGCTTGTTGTATTTAAAAGTCTGAAACGCTCAAATCCTCTTATAGACAATAAATGTTTGAACTTGTTAAATAGATTCCCAAAATTTATAGAATTATAAATTGGATGCTTAAAAGAAATTACACAATAAGAATTAGTAGACGTATTATTATTATGAAATTGATTAAGTTTTAATTTTAAATACTTTGATCTAGTAATGAGCAAATCATAGAAAATATGATTAAAATGTTCATTAATAAGATTTAATTTTAAGAAAATGGCACACACACACACATAAACATTATTTAAAAAAATTTTCTTTACCGCAAATACCCATGATTTTATTAATTTCCATTGATAAGTGCTGTTAAATTGATGATGTAAACATTTTATCTCAGCTTTATAATCATGATGTATGGAGCTTCCTTTGATGTATGGAGCTTCCTTTGCCACGTTTAAATCTTTCGAGTTTAACGCAGTTTCTATTTAAACGGGGTTTCAAAAAAAGGTGATTAAAAATAGAATATTTATTATCTACAAAATTGTTTTTAACAATATTACTATTTAGATATAATCGATTTAATCCATATGGAAAAAGAGTACAATTTGATTTAATATAGAAGTTTTCGAAAAGAATTCTATCAGCTGTATTAATTTTTATATCCAAAATATGTGTAGTAATATTTTCAAAACCGTGTTTAGCAAAGTATTTATATTCTATTTTATTAGAAGTAGGAAGAAAATTATTATTGAGGATATATTTTCTGATGTGATCTCTGTGACCATTCATACGTAGATGAATGGGATTACTAGTTTGTCCTATATATGATAGATTAGAAATGTTACATGATAATTGGTAAATGCAATTAAAATTTTACAGAAAAGCATATGGCTATTTTAGTTCGTGATTTGAGTATTAGCAGCAGATGGGCAGGTTTTTCAATTTTTACTTTCCTTCCTTCCTCCTCCGAATTCGAGTTTTCGACGGGAGAGCACGTTTCAAGCATCCCTGATCACGAATCAAACATTTTTGAAGTGATGTCTGTGTGTGTGTGTGAAAGTATGTGTATGTGTGTGTGTGTGTCAGTGAGACTGTGGAGACGATAACTGACGAACGAATGAACCGATTCGAATAAAATTTGGTGCAAAAATCATAATCCGTAAACACTGGAAGCCTATTGCTTTTATACGCAATCGAATGTTCAGAACCCCCCCTAAATTTTCGAATGAAATTTTGAAAAAATCGTCAAAAAATCAAAACCGCAAATAAAGTTACGCAAATAGACATTTCTTATGTAATTTTTCATTACAAAACGACTGACATAAATTTTAGAACGCTAACATGAACCGTTCTCGAGATATTGTACATTTTTCAAAAAAATTTTCAAAAAGTCATATAAAATTAAAAAAAATATTCCCTATTGAGAAACTTGTTCACTTTTCATATGTAATACCATGCGATAAATTGGGTGACATCATCCTCGTGGATCTAGCTCGTTCCATTCATGAAAAAAGATACTTTAAGTAATACTTTTGTATTTGAACGCCAATAGTCATTTATCTGCTGTAAGAAAAACATATTTCTCCGTCCATAACGATTGGCGAGATTTTAGCGATGAATTTGGCGGAATGTCGCCAACTTGGCGACTTTTTGAAACGTTGCCAAATTAAAGGAAATCTCGCCAAATGGATAAAAATGACGCTAAATCAATGAAAACGACGACTAATTGTCGAAAATTCAATATCTTGGAAAGAATATTAATATCTACTATAAGAAAAACGTATTTTTACTTTCCTTATATACATAATGTATAAGGAAAGTATTGTGACGGGGTCGAAAATTCGAATTCGAGTTTTCGACGGAAGAGCACATTTCAAGCATCCCTGATCACGAATCAAACATTTTTGAAGTGATGTCTGTGTGTGTGTGAAAGTATGTGTGTGTGTATGCGTGTGTGTATGTGTGTATGTCAGTGAGTCTGTGGAGACGATAACTGACGAACGAATGGACCGATTCGAACCAAATTTGGTACAAAAATCACAATTCGTAAACACTGGAAGCCTATTGTTTTTATACGTAATCGAATGTACAGAACCCCCCTAAATTTTCGAATAAAATTTTGAAAAAATCGTCAAAAAGTCAAAACCACTAATAAAGTTACTCAAATAGACATTTCTTATGTAATTTTTCATTAGAAAACGATTGTAATAAATTTTAGAACGCTAACACAAACCGTTCTCGAGATATTGCACATTTTTCAAAAAAATTATCAAAAAGTCACATAAAATAAAAAAAAATATTTCCTATTGAGAAACACGTTCACTTTTCATATGTAATACCATACGATAAATTGGGTGACATCATTCTCGTGGATCTAGCTCGTTCCATTCATGGAAAAAGATACTTTGAGTAATACTTTTGTATTTGAACGCCAATAGTTATTTGTCTGCTGTAAGAATAACTTATTTCTTCATCCATAACGCTTGGCGAGATTTTGGCGACGAATTTGGCGGAATGCCTCCAACTTGGCGACTTTTTGAAATGTTGCCAAATTAACGAAAATCTCGCAAAATGGATAAAAATGACGACTAATTGTCGAAAATTCAATATTTTGGAAAGAATATTAGTATCTACTATAAGAAAAACCTATTATTTTAATGTAAAAATAGTAAATTCATTACATTATATAAGGAAAGTCATGTGTTGCCCACATCAGAGTTTTTTAAAAGTTAATTGAATAAAATTAGCCAGAATCAAATAAATAATAATGCAGCATAATTTATTCCCTATTTGGCAAATAATTTGGCGACAATTGGTAACTATCAAACACTTACTATTGCACTTTCCATTTAATCTTTGTTTAGGGTCCCGAGTAACTCTAAAAATTCCCCAGTATTTCTATATTGCAGACTACTGCTACAAATTAAATAAAAATAAAACTCAGCTTTAACTGCGTCAATATGATAGCCTATATGATAGCCTATGATACCCATACGAAGCGTTTAAAAGACAGCACAAGATTGTAATTTAAGAAGCTCGTTTTAACTCAATTTTCTGAGACTTTTTGTTGATATCTGTATAATAATCTTTAGAAATAGAAGAAATTTGAACATAAAGAAATTGCAATACAATTTCAAAACTGTCACATAACTCTAAGCTAAAATGATAGGTGATACCCGGTACTAAATACCTCAAATGATGAACCAAACCACCACTGCTGATAAAATATTCGAGGGTTCATTGCAAGTTTTAATATGTTTCATTTAGTGACAAGCTGTTATCTTTTACAAACTCACCATTGTCTCTATTGCACGACAGGAATCTAAAGAAGACATTGATTGATATTCACAATGTTAAAAATTATTATTGTAGTATATTAACAATGTTACAGTTATTTATGTTATTCATATCACAATGTTACAGTATTATTATATCACAATGTTACAGCTATTCATGTTATTCATATCACGATGTTACTGTGTTGATAATGTTATTCATACCACAATGCTAAAGTATTATTAATGTTATTTATATCACAATGTTACAGTATTAATTATGCGATTCATATCGCGATGTTATTCATGTTACTCATATAACAATATTAATATGTTATTCATTTTTCTTATATTAAATATTTTTATTTTATTTATGTTTAATTTTAGTTATTTTATGTTAATGAACGCCTAATGATATGTATTGTTCCAATCCTAACACTTTTGATGTTGCTGGACATTTTGAATGTCGCCAGAAAACTACATATAAGATGCACTTTAGCTTCTTGCGTTCTTATGTCATCAAACTTAGCGCCCCTAAGTTCAGGGTTTTCAGTGGTGGTGGGGACATCATTTATAATATAGTTTAAGGCCTCCGCGACTGTGCATCTGGTCTGATCAGAATCAAAATGGTGTTAAAGGGAAACTATTTGATGGCGCTTTGGAACGATAAAAGAAACCTATGCCATTGAACTCTCCAGTGATGTTTATAGTGTTGTTTTCATAACTGGTATGAACGTCGGTAAAAATGCCGATTATCAACTGGAAACTTCAACTATCAACTGGTGATTGTTTATAATTTAACTAAAAATCAATTTGCAAGTAATACAATTTTCAAAATAAAAATTCTTAATATTTTGTTATCAATCCTTGCTATTCATTTTTTATTCCTTTGACTTTCAGTAACCGATATAAGTTGAAAATGGCTATATATTCAGTGATTTATCAATAACTGGCATAAACGTTTGTAAAAGTGTATATCATCAACTAGAAATGCCTGTAAATAATATAGCTAGTAATTAAATTGTAAGTAATAGAAATTTCTCAATAAAAATTATCAGTATTTTATTATAAAACTTCGCCATTCAGTTTTACTTTCACTGCAATACATGGTAATGTATAGAGAAAGTATTGGCATCATGCCGAAAATCGCAACTCGAGTTTTCCACGGATCCACACTTTTCGAGACTTCTACAATACGAAAAACTATTTTAGCGTGACGTCTGTGTGTGTGTCTGTGTGTCTGCCTGACTGTCTGTCTGGGCAGATTTTGTATCCACTCTAACTAAAAAACTAATGGACCGAATTTCATAAAATTTTGTAGATAAGTCACTTGTGGGTGAATCTGGTGCTGATTAGTTTTGGGTACTATTCGGGATAAAAGAACCTCCTTTTTACTTTCTTTATATACATAATGTATAAGGAAAGTATTGTGACGGGGTCGAACATTCGAATTCGAGTTTTCGACGGGAGAGCACGTTTCAAGCATCCCTGATCACGAATCAAACATTTTTGAAGTGATGTCTGTGTATGTGTGTGTGTGTGTGTGTGTGTGTGTGTGTCAGTGGGTCTATGGAGACGATAACTGACGAACGAATGGACCGATTCGTACAAAAATCACAATCCGTAAACACTGGAAGCCTATTGTTTTTAAACGTAATCGAATGTTCAGAACCCTCCTAAATTTTCGAGTGAAATTTTGAAAAAATCGTCAAAAAATCAAAACCGCTAATAAAGTTACGCAAATAGACATTTCTGATGTAATTTTTTATTAGAAAACGATTATAACATAAAATTTAGAACGCTAACATGAACCGTTCTCGAGATCTTTCACATTTTTCAAAAAAATTATCAAACAGTTATATAAAATTAAAAATATATATATTTCCTATTGAGAAACATGTTCACTTTTCATATGTAATACCATGCGATAAATTGAGTGACATCATTCTCGTGGATCTAGCTCGTTCCATTCATGAGAAAAGATACTTCGAGTATTTATTCTTTAGTATTTGAACGCCAATAGTCATTTATCTGTTATAAGAATAACTTATTTCTCAGTCAGTAAAGCTTGGCGAGATTTTGGCGACGAATTTGGCGGAATGTCGCCAACTTGGCGACTTTTTGAAATGTTGTCAAATTAACGAAAATCTCGCCAAATGGATTAAAATGACGCTAAATCAATGAAAATGATGACTGTCGAAAATTCAATATCTTGGAATATAAGTATCTACTATAAGAAAAACCTATTTTTTTTACTGTAAAAGTAGTAAATTCATTGCATTATATAAGGAAAGTCATGTGTTGCCCACATCAGAGTTTTATTCTTACATTTATTGAAAAATGAGGCCGCGCATTGAACTCTTATAAAGTGAAGCCGCATATAAAGTGAGGCCGCTTATTGAACGGTTTTAACTGTCTTACAACAATGAGATTATACAAAGTGAAGGATACTTTTCACGTATCATTTCATAAATGACGGTTCTGTTTATCGCCCAATTGTAATAAATTAGAATGTTCCACTGGACAAAACTATGTACATTCTGTTAAAAATGCCAAGTCCAAACACACATGCCCTTGAAACATACAGTCAGCCCTTGGTCATCACGAATTCAATCAAAGATTCATTGGCTATCTGATGAAGAATAGATCTACAAAACCTCAAAAGACTAAAAAGTGTAAAATAAAATAGTATATAAAAAAAAAATTTTAAGTGACGCGGTTTTATTAAAATGCACTCAAAAGTAAGAACAAGAAATGTAGCTATCACGTCCTTCTAGGTCCCATGCCATTCTAAATCAAACCGTGGGGCGCCCATCCAAGAATTGTATTTGACCATTTAACTTTCAATTTTAACGTTTCATCTTAACTTTTTCTGACTGTTTGAAAAGGAAATGTTAGTTAAATGAATCGTCACAAGTCCGAATTCCCGGATGGTATGCTTTCATTTAAGCGGCAGAGCTGACGGAGTTGTCTTATAAGGTAACAAAACAACTGTCACTTATTCGCCAAATAACCCATTTTATTATCGACACTTTGACTCGTAGTACGTCCATTCTGTCACATTCAACGGAGATGCAATTCTTGAGCGTGTCTTCAAAAGTAATGGAGATATCGAGAAAATTCGGATGTCTTCACAAAGTCGGCCAATGGGACGCCACGGTCAGGAAAAAGTGTTAAGCAACCCTTTCCTTCAAGCCAAGCAATGGTACGTGTTTCCTCGTTGCCAAGAAGCATTTGTGACGCTGTCGGTAGTATGAGTCCGATTTGCAGTGATTAAGCCCAATTTAGTCAGTGGGCCTAAAGTTAGGAAAAAATGAGTTTCCCAAGTGAGGATGCAGTTTATTTTATTGATGACTCTAAAAAGAATACACTCGATGATGCAGATGGCGTGTCCGAGCAGGCGCTTCAATTCGCACGACCTGAAAGAACAATGCAATACATTTAATACTATATTGAATGGAACGAGATGTCCATAATGCAAGATTATGGATTGCTCTGAGATGCTTCTCAAACTTATTCGAATGCTCAGGCCTCGAAATGAATGCATTATTATTGGATGTATTATCGACGATCAAAGGATGCATTATTGCAGGATGCATGATCGACTCATCAATCTCGTCGCAACGTGAATGACGCAAGAAAATGTTGATTTCAGTATTCATAACTGGCAGTGTTTCCGTTCTTCGTACGGATTATATAATTTCAAATTATGTGTAATATTTTATTGAACTGACATTAAAATATTTAATTCTCTTAAAAGGATATATAAAGATCTCTGGTCTCGCTATACATGATACGTTATACATAAAAATCTCTGCTCTCGCTATAAATAATCTTCGCAGGCAGATCTGAAGAAGGCTCCCGTTTGTAAACAAATTTTACGGAAAATATTTTTTAATTCCCACGAAGCGACAGGGTTTATCAAGGAAATTGAACTTCCTTTCGACCTCAAAGTGAGGCGTCATGTTCATTCATTGAGTGTCATTTTTCGTTCATTAGGCAAAATTTTGACTCATTTCGCGACATGTTAAAAAAATTGCCAAATCTGTCGCCCAATGGAACGATTTAACTAATAGATAAACTCAAAGTTCAGGCTTTCTTACAAGCCCAATCTGGTGAAGAAATAATTATAAATAGCCGCAGGGTTCGAGTATTTTTAATTTCCGTGAAAGAAGAGATCGAATTCCCACTTCTCGTTTCTATAGCGACGGTTTGCGTGCGAATGTTCGGAGACTATCCTGAAAATCGTCTGCTGTTTGTAAGGTTTTGATTTAGACAACGAGAGAGTTAAAAATAATTCATTAAAATCATAAAAATAATTTTAAATGGATAAAAATAATATGGATATAAAAATATAATGGATAAAAATAATAAAAAATGATTAACACAATTTAAAAAACAAGAAAGATCAATCATGCATAAGCATTGATTATGAAACACTTTCTAACTGAAATGCAATTTCATTTAAAAATTTCTTGATTTGTTTGAAAAGTAGTTTGTTGTAGTTTCTTGAAAAATTTGTGATACATTCAGTGGTGATATCTTTTACATTATCACAGTAATACAGTAATTTATTATAATTAAATATTTAAAACTGTATCGAAATATGAATCATCTGAATCTCTATGCAAAATAAATGAATATTTCATTCATATAACTTGTATTCCAGACTCCAGAGCTAAATAATTTTTGTGAAAAAAATTCAGCAATTCTTATGTAACTCACCTTACAATCGCGTGAGATATTTGCTATATAAGTTAAAATTAGGCTTCGTTGAAGAAATAATAAAAGTTTAGGGATCATTTAAAATCACAACTATTGTAATTGCATAGGCACGGAATTTAGATGCACAGATAATACACAGATACACACACACATATATTATCTGTGCATGTATTCAAAGTATTGGAATCGTGCCGAAGTTCGGAACTCGAAGAATCTACACGTTTTGGGACTTCTAGAACACGAAAAAACTATTTTTAGGAAGACGTCTGTGTGTGTAAGGGTGTATCTGTGTATGTTTCTGTGTGTCTGTGAGGATATTACATCCACTCTAATTGAAAAACTAATGGACCGAATTTCATAAACTTTGGTAGGTATGTTTTTGTGGGAAATCCTGATGTTCATTAGATTATAGTACGATTCGTAATAAAAGAATCTGCCTTTTTTGCGAAATGGCCGGCAGAAATTGCCTTTATCCACTCTAGCTAAAAACCAATGGAACAAATTTAACAAAATTTGGTGTATAATATTTCAATAACCTACAAGTGATTTATATACCAAATTTAACAAAATTTGGTATATTCTATTCATTTAGGTTATTCTAGTACGATTCGGGTAAAAGGATCGGGCTATTTTTGCGAAATGGCCCGCAAAAATCGTTAGATATAAAAATAAAAGACTACGTGTGCTCAATTATATCAATTAAATTGCTATTTTATACGTGATTTTTGACAACAAAAAGAATAAGACTAACCCCATTACTCTAGGACTAGCCGTTCTTGAGATATTCTAGTTTTTTCGCGTTTTCGCTACGCCACCTTTGACAATAGGTCCAGCTATCAAATGAGAACCAAATTTAAGTTTAACGTGCAAATTCAATGTCATTTAAAATACTTATGGCTGTTATTTTGTGCAGATAAACTCAAATTATTATTGAAGAAATAAAGAGAACGTGAATATGAGTCTGCAGGGAAAGACATGTGCTGCCCACATCAGAATTTTTAACAATATTACAACAATGATTTATAGAAGTGAACGGGGATTATTTGCAGGCCATTTCGAAAAAAATGTATGATGTATATTTAAAGATCAAACAAATTTTTGTAGAATAAAATGTTCAACAAATTTAAGCTGTGTACCAAATATTAACTCTCTAGGACGTAGGAAAGTGCATTAAAAATGCCATCAAATAAGTATATCACGAAGAGTTATATAAAATTAAAAAAAAATTTGAAAAATTGTTATCTACCAAATTTATTTAAAAATGTGAAGCCTCTCTCATATTCAAAATGATTAAACTCTTGGAAAGATATTTATTATATAATATATCTCTTTTTAACACTTTACAACATAGTTGAAAAGTGTTTGTGACTTTGTTTATTCATTCTGTCTGTCTGTCTGTCTGTCCGTTAGCACAATAACTGCCGTAAAAATGACTTTATCAAAATGAAATTTTAGTATGTTTTTCAGACGGTCTGTGGGATCTATGGGAAGGTAAATAAATAATATCACCCAATTAGTTTTTTATTGAACCCGGGTTGAAACAATGAAATACATTGAACCCTATGGGACCTAATTTTTCAAACATTTTTTAAGCAAATTTAAAATTCACAAATTGCTTCGAAATTTTTAGGAAATATTCACATTATCCCATGAAATATATAAAAAAAACTTCAGTAAAATATATTAAGTAGTTTTTTAAATAAAAATTATTTAATATAGGGAAAAAAACAAATTCAATTAAATTCTGACTTTTGGGATATCCTCCAGAAAGAAAAAAGAGATATTTTATATAATAAATATCTTTCCATGAATTTGATCATTTTGTATATGAGAGAGGCTTCACATTTTAAAATAAATTTGGTAGATAACAATTTTTCAAGTTTTTTTAAATTTTATATAACTCTTCATGATATACTTATTTGATGGCATTTTTAATGCACTTTCCTACGTCCTAGAGAGTTAAAATTTGGTACACAGCTTAAATTTGTTGAACATTTTATTCTACAAAAATTTGGTGGATCTTTAAATATAGATCATACTTTTTTTTCGAAATGGCCTGCAAATAATCCCCGTTCACTTCTATAAATCATTGATGTAATATTGTTAAAAATTCTGATGTGGGCAGCACATGTCTTTCCCTGCAGACTCATATTCACGTTCTCTTTATTTCTTCAATAATAATTTGAGTTTATCTGCACAAACTAACAGCCATAAATATTTTAATGACATTGAATTTGCACGTTAAACTTAAATTTGATTCTCATTTGATAGCTGGACTTATTGTCAAAGGTGGCGTAGCGAAAACGCGAAAAAACTAGAATATCTCAAGAACGGCTAGTCTTAGAGTAATAGGGTTAGTCTTATTCTTTTTGTTATCAAAAATCACGTATAAAATAGGAATTTAATTGATATAATTGAGCACACGTAGTCCTTTAATTTTATATTTAACGATTTTTCCATGGCATTTTGCAAAAATAGCCCGTTCCTTTTTCCCGAATCGTACTAGAATAACCTACAAATGATTTTATGTACCAAATTTTGTTAAATTTGGTATATAAATCACTTGTAGGTCATTGAAATATTATACACTAAATTTTGCTAAATTTGTTCAATTAGTTTTTAACTAGACTGAATAAAGGCAATTTCTGTCGGCCATTTCGCAAAAAAGGCAGATTCTTTTATTACGAATCGTACTATAATCTAATGAACATCAGGATTTCCCACAAACAACATACCTACCAAATTTTATGAAATTCCGTCCATTAGTTTTTCAGTTAGAGTGGATGTAATACCCTCACAGACACACAGAAACATACACAGATACACTCTTATACACACAGACGTCTTCCTAAAAATAGTTTTTTCGTGTTCTAGAAGTCCCAAAACGTGTAGATCCTTCGAAAATTCGAGTTCCGATCTTCGGCACGATTCCAATACTTTGAATATATACACACACGCACACACATATATTATCTGCGTATCTGTGTATTATCTGTGTATCTAAATTCCGTGCCTATGTAATTACAATAGTTGTGATTTTAAATGATCCCTAAACTTTTATTATTTCTTCAACGAAGCCTAATTTTAACTTATGCAGAATGCAAATATCTGAAGCGATTGTAAGGTGAGTTACATAAGAATTGCTGAATGTTTTTCACACAAAATTATTTAGCTCTGGAGTCTGGAATACGAGTTATATAAATATTCACTGATTTTGCATAGAGAATCAGATGATTTATATTTCGATACAGTTTTAAATATTTAAGTATAATAAATTACTGTAGTACTGTGATAATGTAAAAGATATGACCACTTTATGTATCACATTTTAGAAATTTTTAAATGAAATTGCATTTCAGTTGGAAAGTGTTTCATAATCAATGCTTATGATTGATCTTTCTTGTTTCTTTCTGGAGGATATCCCAAAAGTCAGAATTTAATTGAATTTATTTTTTTCCCTATATTAAATAATTTTTAATTAAAAAACTACTTAATATATTTTACTGAAATTTTTTTATATATTTTATGGGATAATGTGAATATTTCCTAAAAATTTCGAAGCAATTTGTGAATTTTAAATTTGCTTAAAAAATGTTTGAAAAATTAGGTCCCATAGGGTTCAATGTATTTCATTTTTTCAATCCGGGTTTAATAAAAAACTAATTGGGTGATATTATTTATTTATATTCCCATAGGTCCCACAGACCGTCTGAAAAACATACTAAAATTTCATTTTGATAAAGTCATTTTTACGGCAGTTATCGTGCTAACGGACAGACAGACAGAATGAACAAAGTCATAAACACTTTTCACTTATGTTGTAAAGTGTTAATAAAAATGAGGATGATGGAATTAAGAGCTTAGCATATGGTAATTATAAAATTTAAATTAGCGCCCGGGAATTGCACTCGGTAGGCCCGGGCCTAACTGCCGCCGTGTTCACGCAGAGTACGATCAAGTTAAACATGTTGATCCGTAAGTTCTTCCGATAGGTTGGTGGTAGGTAAAGGAAGGCACGGTCCATGTGGATGCCTCCCCCACTGGGTTCCGGTCTTAATTCCGTGAATAAAAAGAAAGTTATGGAGATTGTCGCGGAGTGCGCGGTAGCCCAGTGGTTAGAGCGCGAGAATTGTGCTCGGTTGGGCCGGGTTCGATTCCCGCCACTGCCAAAACTGCAGCCGTGTTCACGCGGAGTACGATCGCGTTAAACATGTGGGTCCGTAAGTCCTTCCGATAGGTTGGTGGTAGGTAAAGGAGGGCACGGTCCATGTGGATGCCTCCCCCACTGGGTTCCAGTCTAAATTGGGTGGCACTTCCTGACCGTCCAAATAGTTATCTTACACCTACCTGGTAGGTTGCACCCGCGAGTTTGTACGGTCAGAATTTCAAGGGTAGCGAACAGGCTGGTCGCCGAAGGTCAAGTCTAAAATATCAAGGATATATATATTTTTTTTTAGATCATTTTTAGCTGTTCTGGGATATAATTCAGTCAAAAATGTAACCCCAATAAAATTTATATATATATATATATATATACACTTATTTATTATTTAAATCTAAAAAGATATAATAAAAATCGTTTGCTTGGGTTTAATTATGTTGCTTAGCAACAGGATACATTTTCTTTCTCAAATAAATTTGTGGAAAAAATATTGTTTGTATAATGCTATGGAAGGTTTAACTGTGCGTTTTTAACACTTTGTAACATAGTTGAAAAGTGTTTCTGACTTTGTTCATTCATTCTGTCTGTCTGTCTGTCCGTTAACACGATAACTGCCATAAAAATGACTTTACCAAAATGAAATTTTAGAATGTTGTTCAGACAGTCTGTGGGACTTATGGGAATATAAACGAATAATATCACCCAATTAGTTTTGGATTGAACCCGTGTTGAAAAATGAAATACATTGAACCCTATGGGACCTCATTTTTCAAACCCTTTTTTAAGCGAATTTAAAATTCCCAAATTTCTTCGAAAGTTTTAGGAAATATTCAAATTATCCTATAAAATATATAAAAAAATTTCAGCAATATGTATTCAGTAAAATATATTCAAAAAATTAAAATAATAATTACACCCTTTATATGAAGAGATCTTGTGAACATTATATGAAGAGAGCATGTGACCTACTTCAAAATAAAATATGGCATCCATCTTGTCTTAAAATCGTGATTTTTTAAAGTTCTTTTTAATTCATATTTAGTCTTGCATCCGTCCTAAAAGCGTTTTATTTTTGCTTAAATTCTGTGAATCTACATACTGAAAGAACGCAATTACAATATATTTGAGTTTAAATGATTATCCAACTTTGATTATTTCTACAACGAAGCCTAATTTTTACTTATGGAAAATGTAAACACCAAAAGATGTAGAATGAGTTGTATAAGAATTGCTGCATTTCTTTAACTCAAAATTATTTAGCTCATGGAATCTGCAATATAGTTGATATGAATGAAACATTCATTGATTTTATTCAGAGAACCAGACGATTTTTTCGATGAAGTTTTAAGCATAGAGTTAAATTATTTGTACCTCCATGGTTTCAAGTTTTTAAATAAAATAAATTATTATATTATTGTGATGAATGAAAGGATTGGAAAAATGTTTATGAATGAAATGCCGCTTTTATAGAGAGGCGATTTATATTTCGATGATGTCATTTGAATAAAGTTCATTTGTTTTCGATTATAATATTATATTAATAAATTATTATAGTATTATGATAATTTTAAAAATATTGCCGAGAAATGTATCGCATTTTAGAGATGTTTAAATAAAATTGCATTAAAGTTTTAAAGGGTTTCATAATCAATGCTTTATGCATGATTGATCTTTCTTGTTTATATAGACGAATTGGGTTGCCCGTTTCTTGGTGTCATGTTTTCTGTAAACATCGCACACTCTATCAACTTTATCGAGGTATCAAAGAAAGCTCTGTATCCTGTGTGACCCTAGAACGAAGTTGGCTCGGCATCACCGCATGTACTCCAAGTCAAATTACCCAAACACTTGCCAGAACAGATCATTTCTGACTTGCATGTATGACTCGGAGGCTTTTTGAACATTTAAAATCGTACATTTTATATTTTCAGGAATTCATTATAAGAATAATTCCTTTTGTCCATCTGTCTCTGTAACGTTTGGCGAAATATTTGGCAGGTTATCGCCCACTTTATAAAAAGTTAGCGTACTTTATTCTACGGTGTTTAATTCATCGTGACTCTGAATACAAAAGTTAGTCTCCTGATACAAAAATGTTTCATCTTTCTAAACCTTCTTCAACCAATCAACCCTAGTGGTTTGCAGATATTTGTAAAAACCGTCTCTCTATTGAAAATATCCAAAACTGTGTTCTTATTGCCAAAAGTATTTCTGAACAGGTTCGTCAGTAATGTGTTGGCTACTGCTTTGAAGTTTAAACTATAGGGTCCATAAAATTGTACACTGTTCCAAATTTTATGTGACATTTCCTCTTGACTTAATACATCTGTCTGAAAGGATGGGATCTCTTGGCTGCAGAATGGATTATGATCCAATTCGCAACAACTTAATGAGCTTATTTTTTTTTCTGATTTTAGGCTGTTTTTGCAAATGTTTCGATTGTTATATTTTATGCTTTTTTTAATGAGTTTAATAGTATTTTGGTGTCTCTAATTGGATAGTAATTTATTATTTAAGAAGCGTTTTAAAAATTTCTGCTTTTTTTTTAAATTTAAAACGAATTTTCCTTGCAGTGGGGATTTTAAATTAGTTGAATTGCCCTCATTTTCTATATCAATCCCAACTGTTTCACAGTGGTTTTTATCCTTCGTGTGTTTTCTTTTGTGTTGTTTTCTGTCTGCATTGTCATTTTATGCATATTGTCTTTGCATATTTGTGTAGCGTCATTTCTGTGTTTTTCCCGACCGTCCCCTGTAACCCTTTGGGTGAGCTGGACGACCTGGGTAATAAATAATGATAATAATAAAAGTTAGGATGGATATTATGTTGAAATGAAGATATTAGAGAAAGGATGCATTAAAATAGCTCGACCCCATTTTTACTTTTGAATAAGTCAATTTTTATATATAAATAAAATATAAAGTAATAAAATAAAGTAATAAAATATACAGTTAAAATACATGTAAAATGCGCATAAAATTAAATAACGTTAAACAAATTTAAAAAAAAAATAGAGTGGGTAATGAAAGGAAGCGATTACCTTTGGACTGAGTGGTGAGGGTCATCTCCCTGTCCTCCTCTTCCTCCTCCGCGGGCCAGTGCAGTTCTATGGCCAGCAAGTAGAACCAGGCTCCGATGATGCATCCGAGGTGGGGTCCCAGCAGGCCAATCCACCAGTAGCCGTAGTTCCGGATGCTAAGGAAACAGAGCAACACTAGAGCGGTGATGGCAATTGAGAAAAAGTTTTAAAAAAATGTCAATTTTCCCTCCCCCATGTAAAACTACACGAACGTACTCAGACTACTTGGAATGCCTTGCATTGGTCTGCTTCTCTATGTAAAATCAATGAATATTTCATTCATATCACCTATATTCCAGACTCCAGAGCTCAATCATTTTGCGTTCAAAAAATTCAGCCATTCTTATACAACTCATTTTACAGCTCGATATGTTTACATTCTGCATACGTTAAAATAAGGCTTCGTTGTAGAAATAATGAGTGTTTAGTACATATTTAAAATCAAAAATAGTGTTATTACGTAAGCATGGAATTTAGATGCACAGATAATACGCCAATATAAAGCGGTTTTAGGACGGATGCTACGCTCAATATAAAATTAAAATATCCTTAAATGTCACAAGGAAAAGAAATGGATGCTATATTTAATTTTGCAATGAGGCACTCTATTTGTTCATATATCATGGGTGCCATTATTATTTCAATTTTTATTTTAAAAACCACCTAACCTATTTTGCTGAAAAATTTTCCCACATTTTATGGGATCATTTGAACATTTCCTAAAATTTTCGAAGCAATATGTGAATTTTAACTTCGCTTAAAAAATGTTTGGAAAATTCGTCGAAAAAAATGCTTGAAAAGAGTTCAATGTATTTCATTTTTTCAACCCGAGTTCCATCCGAAACTTATTATTCTTTCACATTCCCATAGGTCCCCCAGACCGTCTCAACAACCTACTAACATTTCATTTTGATCAAGTCATTTTTACGTCAGTGATCGTGCGAACGACCCAAGTCATAAACACTTTTCGACTCTGTTGGAAAGTGTTAAAAAGGATGGGATTATCATTTTAAAGCATGAACTCTGTGACAAAGCGAGACAGGCGAATCGCAAAGAAGTCTAGTGAGACTAAAACATGCATTGGCTAAACTAAAAAAGTTTAGTTTCCATTTTTATGGGCCATCCCCGTCCGTTTACCATGATACGCTATGGTTAGAAGAATGCCCTTACGTTTCTGCGCAATCTACTATGCAGGTTGTTTATGGACGGCCATGCTCTATTCCCCTATTCTTCCCTTGTGTGGTAATTCAGATGAAAATAAGCTTGGATGCTGAAAAGGGGAAGATTGTCCTTGAGTATTTCGTACCCTTGGAGACCCCTAATATATATATATATATATATATGAGAGAGAGAGAGAGTCAAAATCGCATTGGGACAGGACTAGTAGGGACTCAAAAATGTTTTTGTTGTCTGTTGCCGCATGTGAGAAAACAAAGTGGCACAAGTTTTCGCTCAGACAATCGTAAGTTTTGTGGTAACGGACAATAGATGATCCAAAGAGCTTTAAAGTGCTCTGGTCCTATCCATCTCGCAGTTGTATCCTTGGACTATCTATTCACTGTTAAATCAAATCATCAGCATACATTTTTTTTTTACATTTTGCCCCTGCGAGAAACAACAACTCACTGTAGTTCGGGAGGTTTCCATTGTGTTAAGCTAATATAGTTGTCTTCTTAAGATTTTAAACCGAATTTTTTTTTCTAAAATTCTGTAGTTAGTTCCGTTTCGAAAGTAATTATGCAAATGTATCATCGTCCTACTGTGGCTTATTCACCCTACTGTGGTTTGCTTACCCTACTGTGGCTTGTTCACCCTACTGAGACTTGTTCACCCTACCGTGGCTTGCTCTTCCTACTCTGGCTTTCTCATCATCTCATTACTCGCACTCACGTTTGTGACCTTATCCAGGACAGTCGTTAAGATGACTTCTAAAATACTGTGGTTTAAAATACTTTCTCACGAGTGGCTGCACTGACATTTTTCGATGCTCAATTATTGCATCCTAGAATATACAAATTGGAGAGAGTAAATGCTGAGGTGTAGTAAATATTGGAGGGATGTATTCACCTGAATGTCTCTGCTCCCCAGCCGGCTATGGCCGTGAAGACCCTGGTAGCGAAGTCTCTTGCTGGGTTGATGGGGGCCATGCAGTTGAGCCCGAAAGTCTGAGCGGTCGTTTGGATCATGAAGCCGATGAACACGGGATACAGGTATTTGGGAATGTTGAGATTCTTCTTATCCACGATGGCCATTACCGTGAACATGAGGAGACCTCCGGCCACCAACTGGAAACAAAAAAACAAGACACCAGGAATAAATGGAACATTGCTTGGACTAAACGAAATTCTTAATTAACTTATTTCAGTCGCTGTATAAAATTGGGCTAGAGTTCTCGGCCACGACTGACAGAATAATAAATAATTTAACACCCACCAGGATTGCGTCTTCTAACTGAAACAATAATGTTACTTCAAAGCAATATTTTTAAAACAGCGACTCCCAGCCTCTCACCCCAAGAGGTTGCCCTTGGTACAAATATGGACTTGTTTCCAATGCAGGAAACTGGATGTCTTGTTGGACATTCTTGTTGGACATCGGTTTTTTCCATCCTATTTAGCTTCACCTAACTGAAACAATAATGTTACTTCAAAGCAATATTTTTAAAACAGCGACTCCCAGCCTCTCACCCCAAGAGGTTGCCCTTGGTACAAATATGGACTTGTTTCCAATGCAGGAAACTGGATGTCTTGTTGGACATTCTTGTTGGACATCGGTTTTTTCCATCCTATTTAGCTTCACCTAACTGAAACAATAATGTTACTTCAAAGCAATATTTTTAAAACAGCGACTCCCAGCCTCTCACCCCAAGAGGTTGCCCTTGGTACAAATATGGACTTGTTTCCAATGCAGGAAACTGGATGTCTTGTTGGACATTCTTGTTGGACATCGGTTTTTTCCATCCTATTTAGCTTCACCTAACTGAAACAATAATGTTACTTCAAAGCAATATTTTTAAAACAGCGACTCCCAGCCTCTCACCCCAAGAGGTTGCCCTTGGTACAAATATGGACTTGTTTCCAATGCAGGAAACTGGATGTCTTGTTGGACATTCTTGTTGGACATCGGTTTTTTCCATCCTATTTAGCTTCACCTAACTGAAACAATAATGTTACTTCAAAGCAATATTTTTAAAACAGCGACTCCCAGCCTCTCACCCCAAGAGGTTGCCCTTGGTACAAATATGGACTTGTTTCCAATGCAGGAAACTGGATGTCTTGTTGGACATTCTTGTTGGACATCGGTTTTTTCCATCCTATTTAGCTTCACCTTTTAGTCATTTATCATCTTTTTCCATGGTTATACCTTTTCCATTGTCGCGTTTCATCCACACATTATCAGCCTTTTAGGGTATACACTTGTTTTTATTCTTTGCTAATATCTGTATTTCTGTACCATATGTCTGGCGCAGTATATCCTCTTTGGATCTTGTGACAAAACACCCTAATCAACCTACCCAACCTCACATCTTTCAGAGGTGTTTGGTTTAATTTCCAATTAACTTCTGGATCGGTACTTTAAGTGGTACAAGGAATGGGTTGGAGGAATGCTAAATATACAGATTAATTTCCAATGGCGGGGACGGCCTGGAGGTTTTCGCCCGTGTACGCGCTAACGCAACCGACACTTTCACTCCAGTCCGTTATCGTCTGCCTGTGCTATTTGAATGGCGCGCGCATGTTACATGGCTCCCATTGGATGCGCAATCTAGCTGTCAAATAGGTGCTTCTGCTTTCAAAAAATTCTGACCGTCATTCGAGACAGTTTTCTACAATGTTGTTCCCAGAAGAGGAGGTGAGAGGAGCCCTCTTTTCGTCATCGCTTCGACTGGGGGTCAAGCTGTTGCGCCAGCCTGTACATTTAATTTTAATAGGAGCAATGTTGGGGTTCGGGTGGCCGTCGTGTTTGAGGGCCGCTATTAGTTCAAAAACTAGAGGTCTGACCTAAGGGTTTAGGCCGGCTTGCGTTTTCTACGGTATGATTTGGAAAAATGTAACTTCCTTTTTTTGTGAAATGGCGCTCAAAAATCTTAAAAATTTAAATAAAAGATTGCGCTTATGCTTAAATATATATTCATCCCATGCTTGTTTTATACGTCATTTTTGACGTTTAAAAGAATAAGATCAGACTAGCCATTCTCGAGGTACTTTAGTTCTTTCTCGTTTCTGCTACGCCCGCTTTGAAAATGCGTCCAGTTGCCCAATGAAAATGAAAATGGAATCAAAAGTGTCCATTCCAATAATGGTTTCGCCAGTAAACTCGCAGTTCAATGAAGTATTAAGGAAATAAAAGAGAACATGAATTTGAGTCTGTAGTGGAAAATCTTGTGCTGGATAATCGCAAAAAGGAATTTCGAATCGCTTCGTTGGCGAATGTAAAGAACCCGTGCGATAAAAGTTACGATTAAGTCGCGATAAAGAGATTTTCTTCTCTTCGAAAGTGGGAAATCGAAAGTGTCCAGCCCATAGCTTTTCCTACAGATAGCTTTGATAGAGTTGCGAACTCGCAATGATCCGTTTGGTGCCTCCTCTTTCGTCTGTCTAAGAAAACACAGTGCATGCCGTCAGTATGACGAGCCAGGATTTCCCAGTTAGAATAAGAGTTCCCAGATTGGGCGATGGATCGCTCATTTGGTGACTTCCTTATTGTTCCGTAAACTTCTCGATAGAACGATTATTCTTTGAGATACAGAGATTTCCCAACAGTTTCTATGGAGAAACTATAAAAAGGGCTCATCCCTCCGTTACAGTCGAGTAGTGTTGACATAATACGAGCTACAGTGAACCGTGACTTTTGTCAATAGTGAGCGGCTGTTTTGTGAAATGAACATTCTGTGAATAATATCGCTTATTGTGTGAAATGAGCGGAGCATTTAAGTGCTGTTTTCATTGCATATGTTTACTTTGTCCTTGTGAATAAACTTGATACTTGGACTCGTTCTTGTATCCCCCGATTCTAGAGGATACATATTTGTAATGAATATCTGTTAGATGTAACAATCTCGCTCGAAGTGCGTGCGACCGATAAGAAAGAGCTTGCTTAGGAAGATGAAATACCTGGACAATGTTATCCATTAAAAGTAATATCGGAAAATAACATTAAAAGTATCGAAAAATGAAATTTGAAAAGTAATAGCGTGTTGGCGAGAAATACGCAAGATGCACAAGAAATACGCAAAATTAAAGCGCTTTTAGGACGGATGCAACACTCAATATAAATTTAAAAGAACTTTAAAAATCACGATTTTGACTGGGGGAAAGAAAGATGGATGGCCTGTTTTAGTTTGAGGTGGGTCACGTGATCTCTTCCTATAATAGGGTGTCATTGTTATTTTAATATTATTTAAAAGCTACCGAACCTAATTGGCTCATTTTCTTTTATATATTTTATGGGATCATTTAAATATTTCCTAAAATTTTCGAAGCTATTTGCGAATTTTAAATTCGTTCAAAAATTGTTTGAAAAATGAGGTCCCATAGGGTTTAATGTATTTCACATTTTCAACCCGGGTTCAATCCAAAACTAATTGGGTGGTATTATTCATTTATTTTCCCATAGGTCCCACAGCCCGTCTCAACATCCTACTAAAATTTCATTTTGATAAAGTCATTTTTACGGGAGTTATCGAGCGAACGGACAGACAGAATGGCCATAATGGGTCCTAAACACTTTTGAACTCTGTTGGAAAGTGTTAAAATGTAGAAGATGGGTGAGACCTACCTCTCCGAAAAAGCAGTTCCATATGGAAATGTCGTCCCTCGGGTAGGTTGCAAAGACCCATGCGCTCCGGTTCTGCCCCACCACCGTCAGATCGGGGTCGTAGATGTGGAAGGCATCTGTGCGGGAGGGAACAGATTGGCTCATTACATGCCGAACTGGATTGGTTTACATTCTGCACACTTTAGAATGAGGCTTCGTTGTAGAAATAATCAAAGTTTAGTAATCATTCAATATACAAAATATTCAAATTCATTTATATACTTTTATTCCAGACTCCAGAGGTAAATAATTTTACATGAAAATAATTTTGAGTTACATATTCTTATACAGCTTATCTTACAACTTGATGTGTTTAAATTCTCCATACGTGAAAATTGTGGGCTTCGTTGTAGAAATTATCCAAGTTGGAGGATCATTTAAACTCAAAAGTATTGTCATTGCGTAGGCACGGAATTTAGATACACAGATAATAGGCAAAAATAAAGCGTTTTTAGGACGGATGCTAAACTTAGTATAATATTAAAATATCCTTAAATAGGACGATATTTACACACGGAAAAGAAATGGATGCTGTATTTTATTTTGCAATGAGTCACGTGATCTCCCTATATCATGGGTATCATTATTATTTCAATTTTTATTTTAAAAACTACCTAACCTATTTTGATGAAAATGTGTTATGCTATTTTATAGTTAAAAATTCAAAAATTATGTATCGTCAAGAGAACTGAAACTACGTATTAAAATAGCAACCGATTCTTCAACAAGAACAATCGCGTGACTTTCCCTACTCATTCATTTCCTCACTTTTTATTGGAGGATTGAGTTTAATTGCTGGAAATAACAGGGATACTTTTCTAATACTATATCCAATTTATCTTTTTAATGCACCTTCTTTTCATTCGGCAACGCAACACTCACTTCAACACCTTCAGCTCCTCGAGAGAAAGAAAAGAAAATCTTGAGAACGGTTCATCATAGAGTCATCTGGTCTCATCCACAGTGCTGTCAAAATTGACAGGAAGAACAAGTACCTAATGAATATATTTCATAAATTTGAGTCCATTATTTCATATTTTCGCGATCTGGCCATTTGGCGAAATTCTCTTTTCCCGAATCACGCCAAAATGTAAGAATAACTACTCCATTTTAAAGAAATTTCATCAAATAGTTTTTCACTCCAGTTAAAAACATTTTCAGTCGACACAATTAAAAAACTTAATATTTGCAGTATTTTATTTTATATCTTAACGATTTTTGCGGGCTTTTTCGCACACACACACAAAACATATTCTTTCCTTTCGAATTGTAACAAAATCTGACCAACAGAACGGTCACCCACTTGTCGCGTGGTTCTTGCCGGTCAGGACGCTAAAATTCGATAGCATGTTCATTCTCCAATATTTGTGTTTTACGAATGGGCGGCTTTCGTACCTCCCACTATAACAACATTAAATGATTCTAAAAATGAGGACACCCTTTTAAATATATTCGACACATTTATTATAACAAAACAACTTTAACTTATTTTGATATACACCATAAACTCTCATTTCCTATTGACTTTTCATGCAAACATTAAAACTCGCTCATCATCCTCTTTTAAATATTCATTACCAATCAACAATTGCGTGTTAATAAATTGTCTTCAAAATATTCCACCTTATCCCCAACTAAGATCATTTTACACGTACGTCCATTTTCGTGATCACTGTTCCAAATTCTGTTTCCTTTAAACTGTGCTCTAAAAGTGTACTGTTTATTGTAACATTGTGCATACTGTATAGTGTGCATCATCTTTGAACCAATTGTTCTTCTTTAATTTTACGTTGTGTGTTTGATAGACCTATCTCTTTTTGTATATAATTTAGGTTCAGTAGCATTTGTACATGTCACATAAATATGCATCTTTAACGTGACACATTCCTGAGCATCAATCTTACTTCTGTTACCCTCCCAATTTTCCATCTCGCCTCCTAATCCACCGACTATGATTTTACTGGTGACTATAGCAGTCTCTATCAGCAGTCGTTCAATGGTTCAGAGACTATAGCAGTCTCTGAACCATTTGTACGTATCACCAGAATCTGCATATATTTTGAGTCAACCCCCTGGGCGTAACATTTAGTTTAACTAACCCCCACAATTTTACTTTAATATAAATTCGGACTATGTAATGTTTTCACTAGGATGCGTTCACATGTGTCCAGTAATTTTCTGAACGAGCAAGCAGATGGGAGGTATGTTATTTTACCTTAATACATCCGTCGCTGTGCCCAAAATACGTATATGTACGTACACATACTTTATATAAGCTCCATTTCGCCGGCCCCTCCGAATTTCAAAATTTCAATGATGCCGGTCGTTTGTACTACGTTTGGACCGTCAACATTTTCGCTTCTACAACTTACGGTAAGGCGTTATTCTCATTTCAAAGTGGGGGGGGCGAAACGGTAGCCCCCACCTCGGAATTTCAAAATTTCATCGATGCCATTCATTTGTACTACGTTTGTACCGGATTGTACCGTAAAAATTTTCGTTTGTACCACTTCCGGTACGGCGTAATATTTACCGGAAGTGGGTACTGAGTTATTCCTATTTTAATGTGGGGACTGGCAAAAGGGTAGCCTGCACCTCGGAATTTCAAAATTTCGATGCTATTCATTTGTACCGGATTGTACCGTAAAAATGTTTGCGTGTACTACTTCCGATATGGCGTTATTCTCATTTCAAAGTGGGGGCTGGAGAAACGGCAGCTCCGATCTCGGAATTTTCAAATTTCAATAACGTCGTTCGCTTGTACTTCATTTGCATTGAAATGTACCGAAACAATTTTCATTTGCACCGTTTTCTGTACACAGTTGTTCCCATTTCAAAGTGGGGCGATTCCATTTCGCCCCTTCTCAATTCCGAATTTCCAACATGCATTAGTTTGTACTAGATTGTACACCAAAAACTTTCGACTATACCGCTTCTTGTACAGAATTATTTTCCTTAAAAATGTGGGATCTTTCCAGTCCTAACATTCCGAAATTTTTAAATTTGAATTGTTTTATCCAACATCGTAGTTATTCCCATTTCAAAGTGGAAAATTTCATTTCTTTATCTCCTGTCAATAAGAGGTTGGCCTTCCGTCTCACTGTAGTGGCTGGAGGAAAGGAGCCATGCTGACATCAGGGTTGCTCCCAAACTGCGTGCTTCCAAATATGACTCAATAGAGCTTCTGAATTCCGAAATTATTCAGAGATATTTCTGAATTGTTCTACTTTTTTAATGTACATTAAACATCGTACATTCCGGATATTGCAGGATAATGAACACAAGTATCATTTAACTATAAAATAATTAAAGAACGTACTTTTATGAAAATAAAATTTATACATGAATTAAAACACACACATGCAAATCAATAAATTTTTACAAATCTGCACATTTATTGAGTAGTATATTATTCAAATATTTAGTTTAACATATATTTATACAAATATTTAACTCAATTGACATTTATATAAATATTTAGCTCACTTTACAAAGTAGATTTATCCGAATATGTAGCATATATTGAAAAATTCGAAGATATATTTCGGTATTTGTGAGCATTTAAAATAGGTTTCAGAAAATAAAGTATATAAACTATCGATTCACTAAAAAATGTTACGTACCCAACCCAATTGAATATATAGTTTTAAAAGGCAGAGTAGGAATTAGCTATCATGGATTTGAGAATTGGGTTGCAAATCATTTTAATTGCTTTCATTTAATTTTATTTATATAAAAATGATATCGGCATTATTTTATAGAAGTACTGATTTTACTGTCTTACCTATTATTTTCCCTATAAAGTATAGGGAACTCATGTAAAGGGGGCCCCCATTTTCAACGGAAGAACACGCTTCAAGCATCTTAGAACAAGAACCGAACGTTTTCGAGGTCATATCTGCATGTCTCAACACACACCAATATGTTGTTACGTCCGCTGGAATCGTGGGTGTATTCTCAGGATTTAAGAATGAGTCCAAATTTCTGGATAACTAAGACGTTTATTAGCGCACCATAAACAGGAGCAAATGGCTCGATAACTGTCTCCCAAACAACTGCTAGGTATAGTAAAATAGCAATTAAATGCTCAGTTAATTTCACAAAACAGCCTAGACTGTCCTGAAAGCAATACCTTATCTCACAATTTTATGTAGCTCTTATCACGTCGACTGCTCTCCAAGTGAGCGACGACTCCCTCTAATGAGCCATATCATTTTGCAAGAAAAATATAAAATAATAACGGCATAACTTCTATTAGCATAAAGCTGTACCATTCAGCATTAGTAACAGAGTACATGAAAGAAAAACTATGAATGTTAATTTCTCAATCAAGCCCTATTTTTAAAAATGAAAAATGTGACACGGGAAGCTTATTTCCTGTTTACAAACACAATGACATTCTTGCTGCGTACTCAAAAATTCATATTTAGTTTTTAAACGGTATATATGACCATCTGGCATGAAAAGGAAGTTTCGTTGGAACACGACTGTGTAGGATCGCCTGAGTCATGGATCGCAGACACAGAGCAACGTCATGTCCGATTCTATTTATCTGACTTCCACCATAGTGAGAGAAAACGATTGCCCCTCGTAATGTGTACGTCTGTTCTAAAACAATAAGCTCACGAGGAATATCCGACAAACGGACATCCATTCGACATCTCAGCACGTCCCTCCAACTGCCGTATCGTCGCATTCGATGGACAGACGCTTATTCCCTGAAGCAGTAAACACCATTTTTGAGTTCCTGCTCGCATTGAACCGCGTGGTAACAGCGATGAACATTTGGTATTGACAGAATTATTGCTGCATTTCTTTTATTCTGCACCTGTTGATTCCGAGAAGAAGTACACTGCTCACAACTGAAATCGCAGCACCCTGAAGAAATGGATGTATCCTTATAAAATTTACAGAATAGAATTGCAACATGTAGATGTGTAAAGGTCAAAAGATCATACCTGGAAAATGAAAGCATGAAACTTATTAACATTAAATTCATATGGAATAGGCCCACAGCGAGCGGCTATGCAGGATTGAATACGACGAGGCATCCCGTCAGTGGTGTGCTGAGGGGATAGCATTCCACACGGCATGCAATTGGGCTTGTAACGTAACGTGGTTTACTGGAATTGGAAGTTCTCTTAACCGGCGGTCCCAGATAGGCTCACTGGGCGACACATCCGAAGAATAGGCCAAGGCAGGATATCAAAACCTTGTAGACTATTCATAGGGACTCGTGCCATTCATAGTGACTTGTTATGATGTAGCATTATCCTGCTGAAAAAGCAGTCCGGGCCAGGTTGACAGATATGGCTGCCTGTTCCACAGGTCTCACAATGTCAGAGACGTATCGTTGTGCCGTGATACTGCCAGAAACGTGGACCAAAGCAATGTTATACCACCCCAAACCATGGTACCACTTAGGGGGTTGTGTAGCGACTGATAGAAAAACTTCCTGGTGGCGTTGTTGAAAGCACCGTCATACGCGAGTACAGCCATTTGTAATGCCAAAACAGAATCATGTTCAGAATGTCCCGTGCAAATGAAGTACATTTCAGTGCAAATGAAGTACAAGCGAATGACGTCATTGTAATTTGAAAATTCCGAGGTTGGAACTGCCGTTTCTCCAGCCCCCACTTTGAAATGAGAGCAATGCCGTACCGGAAGCAGTACACACGAAAATCTTTGAGGTACAATCCTGTACAAACGAATGACATCGACGAAATTTTGAAATTCCGAGATGGGAAGCTACTATTTCGCCAGTCCCGCACATTGAAATGAGAATAACTCTACTGGAAGTGGTACAAACTAAAATTTTTACGGTACAATCCAGTACAAACGCTGTACAAACGAATGGCGTCGACTAAAGTTTAATATTCCGAGGTGGGGGCTGCCGATTCTCAAGGCCACCCACTTTTAAATAAATATTACGCCGTACCGGAAGTGATACAAACGAAAATTTTTACGGTACAATCCGGTGCAAACGTAGTACAAACGAATGGCATCGACGAAATTTTGAAATTCCGAGGTGGTGGGCTGCAAATTCTCAAGGCCACCCACTTTTAAATAAAAATTACGCCGTACCGGAAGTGGTACAAACGAAGATTTTTTACGGTACAATCCGGTACAAACGTAGTACAAACGACCGGCATCATTGAAATATTGAAATTCCGAGGTGGGGGGGGGGGGGGACTGGCGAAATGGAGCCAAACAGAACGGACTATGTTATAAGTAGAACGGGCTATGTTAAAAGTAGAACGTGCTATGTCATAAGTAGAACGGGCTATGTTATAAGCAGAACGAGCTATGTAGCACGAGTAATCTTCTACTACATACACGGGTATATTTTTTCTAATCTACACGAGAATGTAAGTAGTATCTTCCCATACAACTTGAGCGCTTTTATTTTGGCATAGATTGATTTAATTCCATATGTTTTGTAAATTTGTTTACAAGCGGAACCAGGTTGTTTTATTATTTAAATCTGCCTTTTGATCATTTTTGCATAGCGTAAACATAGATTCTTAACCTTCTTTTTAGCAGCATTGATTTAAATATTTTAATAGAATTATTTGTATAACAATGTCCATTTAAAATAGTATAGGAATTTGTGAATTTTAAGTTTTTTATATTATATACTCCATAGGAAGTGCTGCTAGTCTATAATATAAACTTGAATTTAACAATAGAGAACCTACTCCATGGTTCTAAATTTTTAAATTTTCTCAATATAAATTTTCCTATTTGGCTGAATCACCGAAGGGTTGTCGCCACCTGAATGCACTTTTCCCTTTAGCCTCGTGACCATGCAATTCATTGCATCCTATTGCGGTGACGAGACTATAAACATACACACAGAAAATCTGATGTGGGCAACATATGACTTTCCCTGCAGACTCATTTTCCCGCTGCCTTTATTTCTTCGATAATTCATTAAATTGAGTTGAATGGCACATAATAACACCCGTCATTATTTTAAATGATGCAGAATTCAACTGCGTTCGCATTGGGTAACTGGACTTATTGTCAAAGGTGGCGTAGCGAACATGCGAAAAAACTAAAATATCACTGAATCAACTCATTAAATGACACATCTTAAAAACCAGATTTAAGATTTGTAAAATATCTCGATAACGGCTAGTCCTAGGGTAATGGGGTGGATCTTATATTTTTATCGTTAAAAATGATGTTTATAAAACAGGCTTTTTCAATAATTGAGCATAAGCAGTCTTTTATTTCAGATTTGGACGATTTTTGCGGGCCATTTCGCAACCAATAGTAAGCTATTTTTTTCTGAATCGTACCGAAATCGAATCAGCAGCAGAGTCACCCACCAGCGACTTATCTACCCAATTTTGTGCCATTTGGTCCATTCGTTTTTCAGCTAGAGTGGATACAGGCCACTTTTGCGGGCCATTTCGCAAAAAAAGGCGGGTTCTTTCATACCGATTCGTACCAAAAACTAATCAGCACCAGGGTCATACACAAGTGACTTACCTACCCAATTTTATGAAATTCGGTCCGTTTGTTTTTGAGTTAGAGTGGGTACATACATTGCCCAGACAGACAGACACACACACAGACGTGGCGCTAAAAATAGCATTTCCGTATTTTAGAGGTCCCCGAACGTGTCGATCCATCAAAAACTCGGCATGATTCCAATACATTACCCTGCATTGCAGGGAAAGTAATAACAGAAAAGGCCAAACTTCGAAACGCTATACAAGGTTCCAGCGACAGAATGACATTGCGCAGTTATACATTGCACCATCGCTTGCTTCTCTTAGAAACATTTCTGTTTGTCGTTATTCGAAACTTCCAGTAAAAGACTTTCCTCATGTCGAATCGCGTTATTCTAAAATGTAATTACATTCCTATACGATCTCAATTATTCAAATCTGTTATAAATTGAACTTCCTTTGGAAAGTGTGCTCGTTTCATGATCCAAAGTTTACACTGATTTCCATCCTCAATTGCTTTTCTCTGCTCCCAAGTCTTTTGATGTTCTTGTCCTGTTCTCGGGGTGTGTTAAGCAAATTCCGTCATTTTATTGTAGTGAAGCACACTTTCAAAGCATAAATAGGCTTAACAGCGAGTCCCTTCGTCACCACCACGGGTTTGCGGTTATTGCCGCTCATCAGCAGAGTGCAGATGATCCCTGAACCCCAAAGGGAAGGATTTCGAATGTCTAGATTCCAAGTACGAACTTTTTCTAAAATCCTTGGATTTCGCCTTCACTGTGCTGACGAGCGTCCATGACCGCGAAACCGTGATCCGCGGGGAAGACTTTCTTGGTTTTATGCACTGCCCTGTGGTAATAAGCTTATTGAATTTTCTTGGAATGGCTCTTCACGCCGCTTTCGTGGGATTTCCAAACCCTCTTTATTGATGTCCATTGGACAATTGCGACGGGTATTAAGTTGCAGTCTCTGCGTCTGAGCAGGAAGTCTTGAATGAATGTTTTCGTCAGATGTCGCAGAATCCGGCCGAGCCTCGCTCGCTATTACAATTAGATTTTGAACCTGTTTCTACTTTCCCCGCAATGCATGCTGATGTATAAGGAAACTATTGGAATCATGCCGGAAATCGCAGCTCGAGTTTTTGACGCGTTTCGGGACCTCTAGAACACCATTTTTAGCATGACGTGAGTGTCTGTCTGTCTGTGCAATGTATGTATCCAGTCTAACTCAAAAACGAATGGACCCAATTTCATAAAATGGGGTAGGTAAGTCACGTGTGGGTGATTACTTTTAGATACGATCGGGATAAAACAACCCTCCTTTTTTGCGAAATGGCCTGCATCCACTCTAATTGAAAAACGAATAGATCCGATGTTACAAAATTGGGTAGATAATTCACTTTTGGATGACCCTGGTGCTGATTCGATTTGGGTACGATTCAGAAAAAAAGAATCTGCATTTTTTTTTTGCATTGATAAAAAACATGGCAATGCAATAGGAGATTATAAACATGGCAATAGGAGATGGCGATGCAATAGAGCATAGGCACGAGCGTCCATAAACAACCTGCGTAGTAGAATGCGTAGAAACGTAAGGGTAAAAAGGAATTATTTTTTCCACAGCGTGTTATGATAAACGGACGATGATGGCCCATAAAAATTGAAACTAAACCCATTAAACGTCGAAATGTATCTTTGTGATGAAAATAAGTTATTTAGAATACTCGAATAACACTATATATTGAAAGATTTCATTTGCTGAAGTACACTTTAAGTGATTTTAAGTGAATGTAACCACTACTCATTTTGACCGTAGTCACTGACTATAGCGTTCTGAAGATGTGTACATTCATTGACTAGCCAATTCTGCGATGTATATGCGAACGAGAAGGGAAAGGTACATAACGATTTTTCTTTAAAAAAACTCGTGTATATATTTTAATGAAAGTGACTATTTCACTCAAAATACCCATCCAAGAAGATAAATAGAGACATACCCTACTAAAATGAGAGGTTAAATGATTGTGAGTTTCTAAAGTAACCGTTTTTAATACAGAAATAATGAAAATGTCCATACTGTTAAGCAAACGAGCATTTTGTTTTGGAAAAGTCAGGGCAAAAGGGTCTGTGTGATGTCACCTGCCCGTGCTCTATAGGAGATGATAAACATGGTTTTTATATTCAGCCAGAAACTGTGAAACATAAATTTGCATAGGAAGGGTTGGGTTATCCGAGATAAAATAAAATCGTTCAATTGCTAAATGCATAATACGATGTATATATAACACATATATAACAATGTATATACTATAACACAATTATAACTGCCATCCAGATATACACAAGCCAAACATTTTAAATGAGCATTGAAAACCAGACTAGGGTGAACTCGACAAGAAATTCAGACAAGGGTCTAAGACGCGGAAAGTCGAGAATGAGACGCCAGGTGAAACCGAGGGTTTGAGCGGGATTGAAGTGAGACGTGGA
The DNA here is from genome assembly GCA_951213105.1 of Amaurobius ferox. Taxonomy (NCBI): domain Eukaryota; kingdom Metazoa; phylum Arthropoda; class Arachnida; order Araneae; family Amaurobiidae; genus Amaurobius; species Amaurobius ferox. The sequence continues at coordinate 2,211,090 of OX578136.1, forward strand.
GCCGCGATTAATATAAATGAACAGGGGTTCAAAAAGTAAAACATTACGGGGTCATTGCTTTTATACTATTTTATCGGATATTCATTTCAGGTCGAGAAAAAAATTGAAAAGGATACAAAACTCAGGAGTAGAGCTTACACATGCCAAAGTCATTTCATCTGTTTATTTCGGCTCACCTTCAGTGCAGTCGTGCCTCTCTCAAAGCGCAGTCTCGATTTGTCAGAGCACCCAATTCAAAACACTCGCTCGACCAGCCTCGATCCGAATGTGACATCCCTCTTTCGAATGAACCCTTGCATCTGGAGAACTATTTTTTCGTATTTATAATCTCAGGCAGTTGCCCCAACATAATGTAATTGTATTCGACTCAAGAAAACTGTATTCAACTCATGGAGTTACAGATGAGACCATCGCTTGACCTCCATGATTGAGCTCAATAGTGAGAGAAGTCATTCCCATTTAAAAATTCAGAACCACGGAATTAGCTTTCTCCTTCATCTTCCAATTCATGTTTTAAACAGCGTTTATAGATAGATTAATTGGAACTGAATGGCATGAGCTATGGAGTGAGAGGGAATTAACCCGTGGTATGATCAGAAATTGAAAATTTGAAATAAAAAGCGTAAACTTGATAAATTCGTTTGTTGAGAGGGTGTAGGGGAGCGTCCATGAATTGCGTTCTATCAGGGGACAGTAGAGGATAATGAGTCGATGCAAATTGCAATATGGAATAGGAGAGGTGTAGATATTAGAAGCGGAGGGGAGTGGATTCTACTTAAATTCTACCTTCTTAAATGTGAGGTGGCATCCTTTTCGAAAATCGCTGTAGCACAATTTGAAAAGGATAAAAATGTCTGTCACGACATTCATATAAACAAAGAATTGTGACTTACCGTAGTAGGTGAAGTAGAGGACGGCGGAGGCCAGGAATCCGCCCAGGTGCTGTCCCGCCAGGTAATGGGGCACCTTCCTCCAGGACATCTTGCCCACCGCCGCGAAGGCCACGGTCACGCCGGGGTTGATGTGGCCCCCTGTGGAACGAAAGCAACTCATTTATCTCAGCACTGCGAGATCTAGTATGCATTGGGAAACCAAGAATGGGTCGAATCACCTTTCAAGTTTGGGATCATAAAGCGTGGAGGAGTCCGCACTGCGGCTCTCTACAAGTGGAAATCATATAGCCTACACTCGTGTTGAGACCCAGACCGTCCGACCTACCAGAAAGGTGTAAGGTAACTGTTTGGACGGCCGGGCCTACACTCGTGTGCAAAAGTTGAACAACCCACGGAAAAATGGGCATGTTCGGCGAAATAAACAACGTGTAGCCACAAAATGTGCACACATGACACGAAAGTCGTCCAAAATTTGCATACCAACATCTTTTTAACAAGGAAACAACCATCAGGTAAAGAAGCGTTCTACCTATTTTGTGCAGAGCCTGTATCTCCGTGTTACGAATTCCAAAGGGGACATTGAAATAGCCAAATTTTGAAAATTGAGTAGCCCTAAATGTCAGTTAAGTAGCCCTAAATGTCAGTTAAAGTAGCCCTTAATGCCAGTTAAAATAGCCCTAAATGTTAATCGTTTCGTCATTTGCCGCCTGGGAATCAAGGAAAACAACAGTGTCGCGAAGACCACTTAGTGGACGTCCAAGGATCTTAACCGTTTGAGATGACCGTTTTCTACATCCGGAAACCGCAAGTCAATCACTGCACAGCAGCTTGCCTCCTAGCTTGCAGAGCCGTATCTCGGCAAACTGTTTACAAGCGACTACGTGCAGGTCAACTGTACGAAAGGCGACCCGTGGTTTGCGTGCACTAGCGCCCTCGCACAGCTTGAGCTGGGTTCGAGATCACCTCAGCAATTGTGTTCTTCACTGATGAGTTGGGTGTACAGCGTTAATGGTCCGGAGAACGCCTGGAACACGCTAACACGCCAGTAACATCCGCGAAATGCACGCATGCAGGGGCTGTGGTTGGATGGTTTGCAGTTACAGTAGAGAGATGGCATCAACGTGTTCGCCCATTTCTTGCGAAATGTTCTCTCCAAACAATAGGACAATCCCAATGGATCGCACATTCAACCGCTCATGACACAGGCGATGTCACATACTCCCTAACAAATAGGAAGCGCCATCCATTTGGAATTCCCGGTTTCGCGACCGAAACACTTGTGTACGATTTTGCGACCGTGCCTCGAATGAAATTCGAGCCACATTTTTCTCCATACGTTTTAATGGATTTTTAGCGACCGGAAAGGAATTTCAAACTTACAAAAGATATAAAAAGCTAATTCTAAATTAACTATTTGGGTCCTGAAGTACCTGTGTACCCAATTTCAGGGTCGCTCGGATTCCCCGTTACAGACTGCACATATACAGATAGAGAGAGAGAGATCTTCCTTTATTAAGTGAGACTCACCTGATATGCCGCCGGATACGGTGATGCCTAGGATGACACCGACGCCCCATGCCCACGTCACTCCAAACACGTCTGGTACACCTTTCCCTTCGAGGATGGTCGTGGCGAACGCTGCATCACCGTAGATCTGGAAGACAATGAACAAACCATGAAATCGGATGATGTTGAATCGTGGCTATCTGCTCAGGAATCCAATGAAATAACACGTTTATTGACAAGCACAACGTGAACAGAAACAACTATCAGGTATAGTCAAACAGCCATTAAATAATACTCGACTCATTTCACAAAACAGAGGATACTATATTTTCAAAACATGGCCGTATATCAATCACTTCACAAAACAGCGACTATTATTCTCAAAACGTATGTCGCAGTTCAGTGCAGCTAGTATCACATCAAATGCTCTCCAATTGAGTGATGGCTTCTTCTATAGACTCTCTGTAGAAGCTTCAAGAAGGGGGCTTGTATCTCGTAGAATATTCGTTATATCGAGAAGCTCGAAATGTCGCCCAATGGGACATAAATCTTCCAATCTGGCAACTAACTCTGTGCCGCCCGTTCTGAAATGGCAACTCTAGATTCACGTCATAAGAAAGATTTCTCAGAAGCGAGGTACATTTTCATGCTCCTAACAATATCTACACATTTGAAGCACTTTCAAGTCAACTCGGGCCGATGGGAGGAGGAAAGCAACGTTTCTCTCATGACCGAATAGGATCAGCGTCTCTGAAATATAGAAATCTAGAGCATGCATCTTTCGTACCATTAATCCAGATGTTTCTGTTCGGATTGGGTAGCAGATTTTTTTAATAATTTAAGAATGTCTCATAAATTCATTTCTAATAAATAAATCAATTTTAATCTAAGAGTCTTATATTTAAAAAAAAAAATTACATTTTTAGTTATTTCACTAATTAGTAAATCTGAGTAAACCGAACACGGTGAACTTTCATCTCCAGTTTCAATTGATTAGTTGAATATAAATTGTAACAATATTCTCAATACCTTAATTCATACTGTTGCGAGCGTCCCGTCTTTCGTCTTTGTCGGAGCCATCGGAGTGCTTCCTTTCTCCAGAAGACGGCGCCAAATGAGGAATTTGCGGAAAAAACCTCACAACTTATGCATTTCTTAATATTTCTGCATACTTTTTGCGCATGTAGATAAGTTAAAAGTAAGATTTTATATGCATGGTAATATTAAAGTCAGTGGCGGTCCCAGATTTTTTTCGGGGGGAGATATGAAGGTATACGCATATACCCTTCACCTTTTTTTTTAATTTTGAAGATAAAATTATAAAAGTTTTTTTATAAATGCACTAACACCCCACGACATACTTTCTGGTTGAATTTTGTTTCGGCTTACTGTCATTCTTTAATTAGCATATTAATTAGCTGTTAGTTAAAAAAGTAAAAAAAAAATAATAGAAAATGCACGGAAATGTGCCCGTATTTTGGCATGATTGTTGAAACAATACATCAGAGAAAATACAAATTTTAATGTAGGTGTTAGATCCTAGTGTATTACATTGCCACATTTTTTAGCTTTAATAATCACTTTAAATTTCGTAAATTGATATAAATGAACCAACGTTATGTTTCGTGTTGCACAATGTGCGTCAAAATCACGTTCTTCAGAAATCGACTTTAAAGTCCAAGTGGACTATTAAATCACTAATACCTTAGCTCATAAAAATAGCTGTATTTAAAAAAGTTAATGGAATTTTAAAAAAATGAGGATATCTACAGAAAGACAAGAATTTGGGCAATAATATAAGCCAATAAAATAGAAATTTCAATTTTGACAGATTTTCAAGTTTTCAAGAGTATGCGTATACCTCTCTCTCTTAACATGTATTTCTAAATAATTGTGTTACCAAACGTTATTTTCTAAATTTGGGGGGTGGGGATATCATCCCCAATTTTCCCCGAGATCGCCTTTGATTAAAATTATTTGTATATATATTTAATGAAAAAAATTAGAAAGAAAACAAATGCTTTAATTATAAATCTCTGTTTATTGTTATCGTGCATTTTTTCGAAACATGTTTGATGACCATTTAATAATACATAATTTTGCATTTTGAACTATGCTTTTCAAGTATCTAACTTAAATATTATTATAACTAAAGTACCTGAAGTACTATATTTAGAATTTATGCATAAATGAATATACATACTATTTTAGTAATTTTTTTTATTCTTCGCTAAGTGGCAGTGATTCAGTTTTCGGTTCTGGCCTTATGTGACTGATGTATGGATCTGATGATGTTAAAATCATATGAAGCACATCTTCATGTGTTGCCAAACGAGAGCATTTCCTGCTGTGATGAATCCGATAATACTTGTAATTTTTTTTTCTACTCTCCTGTGCTCCTTCTGAGAGTGAACCTATAGGCAAAGTAGCGCACTCTATTATTTCCTTTCCGTGCATAAGAATTTTATGGACAGCTGCTGGCATGTTATGCCAAGGGTACAACGAAATCGCTAAATGAGCTGTTTCTAGAGCATATATTCCAAATTTGTCTCCATCAATCTGAAAATGATTGCAAATCGTTTCTAAGATAACAGCCAATCTTTTTATTAATGTTTCGTCAACTTTTAGTTATCTCGGCCGTTATAGTGGGGTTCCCAAAAAACCTTCTAGAAGTATAGAATTCAATAGTATAGAATTCAATTCCTTCTAGAATTCAATATGTCTTATTATGGGATAAGTTTAAAAGTCGTAAAATATGTCTTTGATGTTTTAAAAGTAGTAATAAAATATTTATCATGAAAATAAATGTCGCTGGATCAACTGGAAGTACGAACGATACTTATGCAGGGCTGAGCAGGACCTTCAGAAAAAGTAAGAAATATGCCGAAACAGCGAAGGTTGCAAAAAGTTGCTGATTTTCACAGAACAGTTGCATAATAGTATCTGCTTTCGAAATGACTCATCCAGAGCGTGTAGGAACGTGTAGCTTTTTTTATAGGCTTAAAGAAATGAAGGAAAGCAAAAAATTTTATATATCTATATTTTACGCTTTATAGTACGATTTTGGCTAAGATTTTACGAAATGTATTTATATCAGAAAAAAGCTGAGGTTACATATATTGAAAATACGTGAGACATATAATTATAAATATCCACAAAAATTTTGGAAAAAATATTGAAATTTTAGTTAGAAAAAACAAGATTTCAATTAGAATGTGGAAGTCTTGTTTAAGATCAGTTTTTCCTTCTAGTTATACTGAATAAAATACATTTATTTACATGGCAAGATACTTCGGCTCATTGCCTATCAAAAAATAGTAGTTGGTATCGAAAAATATTATTTTCGGGTTTTTCCGCCACGGCATCAGTGTGCGGCGGTGCGAACATTCTTTCTCTGACGTCACTCTATGGTTTCCAAAATTTCGAGTCCGAAGAAGGGTTGCCAGATCTGGCGACTTCGCCAAATAACGATTATTGTACGAGATATGAGATCATTCTGCGTTTCATTTATTTTTAATATTTGAGCAGGAAGCCACTCTAGAAATATACTTTCTCGAAGTTACAGATGTTGGAATATTCGTGGGATATTCTGAATCAAGAAAAGCATATAAATCAAGACATAGTGGAATCTCGAGATGTTAGATTCCTTGAAGAAACTAAGAGAAATGAACTGTTTGAACGAAATCGTGTATATTCAGATTCCCCGGCAAAAATCTTAGATTTTGGTAAAAATCTGTTTAAAGAAGACAATTTTGATGCAGACGAAGAAGAATCGACTAGTGTTGAAACTGATCAACTGAGAAATAAATGATCAAGGCCCTGATGATGGTTGTACAACTCGCAGTTTAAGACCTCGCACTAAAATTATAAATAACAACGAATCATTTGAAAGTGATGATGAAGCTGTAGATCCAGATTATTAACCAGATCAAGCCATACTAAAGGCGAGAGATCGACGAAATATACCGTCAAGTTATGAGGAAGCTGTATGTTCTGATCAGAAGGAAAATTGGATAGAAGCAATGGATAAAGAGATGGAATCGCTAAAATTTCATAATGTTTGGATTTATGAAAAGCTTCCAGAAGGAATCAAACCAATAAACTGTAAATGGGTATACAGCATTAAAAACACCCCAGAAGCATCTAACATGATATACAAAGCCCGATTAGTAGCAATCGGCTCTTCTCAGAGGTTTGGAGTAGATTATACGGAAACTTTTTCACCAGTTGTTAAAACTGATAGCTTAAGAACACTTTTAGCATTTGCATTAATGAAGAATTGGAAAATTAATTTTTATGATGTTGAAACTGTTTATTTGTATGGAAAGTTAACTGAGACTATTTACATGGAAGAACCCAAAGGATATGAACGTAGAAAGAATAAAAATATGGCGTGTAAATTAAACCAAGCTATTTACGGGTTAAAACAGTCTGGTAAAGTGTGGTATGAGACTTTATCTGATTACTTACTAAAGTGTGGATTCAAAATATTTAAATCTGACAAGTGTGTTTTCAACTACGAGAAGGGAAATTTTCGATAAATCATTGGAATTTACGTAGATGATCTGATAATTATAACTGATGGTGAAATTTTAGATTGTGTAATTAGAAAATTGAAAGAAAATTTTAAACTAAAGGAAAACATTAATATGAAAAATTTCCTAGGATTAGAAATTTCAGTAGAAGAAAATTAAATGATCATCAAACAAGGAGCTTATGCAGATGAAATATTAAAGAGATTGAAAATGCAAGATTGTAACAGCATTGCAACACCAATGGACATAAAGGTGGACTTTGACAATTACGAAACTTCAGAAAAATGTGATCCCCACAAATATCAAGAACTTATTGGTTCATTATTGTACCTCGGAATGAAATCGAGACCGGACATCGCGTATGTTTTAGCAACCTTGTCAAAGTACAATAAGGATCCAAGAGTTATACATATGACTGCTGTTAAGAGAATTCTTTGATATATAAAAGGAACTAAAAACCAAGGATTGGTATACGTTAAAGGGGATTTTAATCTTTCAGGATATGCAGACGCTAATTGGATATGTAAGAAACCAAATCAGAAGTCAACAACAGGTTTTCTTTATAAAAAAATTGGCCCAAATCTAATGAGTTGGACTTCTAAATCGCAGGACACTGTATCTACTTGTGATGCCGAAGTATCTGCATTGGTAAGCTGTATGAAAAAAGGGATTTCTTTACAATTATTTTTTGACGAACTTTTACTTAAAACTCTAGTGACTGTAAAGCTTTATTGTGATAACAAATCGTCTATTTTCATTTGTGAAAGCAGAGTAACTTCAAGTAGATCAGACCACATTATTCGTAAAGTAAGTTTTGTAAATGAGAACTTAAAATCTCAAAATTTTAAACTTATTTATGTATTGAGTAATGACAATCTAGCAGATATATTAACTAAAGCTGTAAGTAAAGATAAACTGTTAAGATTTAAACAAACATTGAATTTTATGTAATGTAATGGTTCTACTTGTATATCTATATTTGTAAAGTTAACAGAAGTAAAATTACGGGGGCCTTGTTGGGAAATAATTTTCCTTCAACTGACTGTGACTTAACCTTAAGGTGAAGTGGTAACTGGGGAAAGTGCGAGTATAAATGAGTGTGAAATGGATGGTTAACTGAGACACAAATGGGCGGATTAACTGAGACACAAACAGAGAAAGAGAGTAAAGCATTATGGTAGTGGATATATGCTATGTATTGCCGCAGGATGTGAATTCTAATTTATTATGTAACCTAAGATAGGTATTTAAGTTTGTAAATAAATATTTGTTATCGAAGATGTCTCTTCATATCACTCATTAAACGTTACAACAACTAAATAAAAATAGGGAGTAATTAAAAAAATAAGCAGTAATTAAAAATGAGTAATTAAGAAAGATCTGCTTTGGACTATGACGCCATCTTGTGAACTTTGGACCGATGACGTCATCATATGTTAGATCTTAGATAAGATAAGCTCTCATTTTAGTATTGCAGTTAGTGTGCATATCGTTCATTTCTAGTTTGGATGTCGGCTGGTGAAGACCTCATTCTGTAAGTTTATTTTCAGGTTCTTGCTAACTATTCTTGTATATTCTGTGCGATGTGGTAAGCATATCCCCTAAAGATATAAAAATATACAAAATATTCCTATGTATTTAATGAGAGTGTGATTAAAAATTATGAATTTTAACTAAGTTTGGTACATATTTCCACTTTATGATTTCGAAAACGAATAAAATAATGTAGACAGTCTCCTACGTAAATAACAATTGCGCTTGGCACAAATCAATGTTGTACAATTCATTGAAAATTACAAGTTCTACCCTCTTCATGTCTTATCTTATGTAATCTATTTGCACACGGCACTCTACTTAGGTCAGGTGATTAGTCTTATGACGTGGCCCGATAAGACATTTCAACCTTGGACGTTGCGTGGATAGGTTCGGTTCGTTCATAGTTGTGACAAATTTATAGTATTTTAAGATCTTAGTGTTTTAAAAATAAATCTTATACTGTGAATGTGGTACTTGGATGTTATTATCTGCAAATAACGTCTAACATTCAAAGTATGCCATCACTCGATCAGTTAATTTCTAGTGGAAATAGTGTGGAGTTGTCGGTTTCTGTCCTAGATGAAATAAAATCTGTGGATATCGTCTCAGATGTGATTAATTCACCTTCATCAAAGTTTGTGGTGGATTGGTTAGACACCTACCTTATGTCTTCCATAGCCCCAACAGAAACACCTACCACTGCCAATTCACAAGTCCTCACCGAGGTCGGAAACTCATCTCAAGATCTGCTTTCTTGTGCTCTAACACACAGCGGAGTGTTAGCCCCCACTACAGAATATGTTTCGACTGAATCTACTTCTTCAGATTCCGTGCAAGATGCGCTCCTTCGTTGGCATTTAGGTTCTGGTGTCTATGTATATTTGAAACTTCGCCATGAGAAGCTAAAAGTGCATATATGGAGATATATCTCTAACGAACGAAATGAACTAGTGCCTACGCGTGAATAGGTTACATTGTCACCTGCTACATGGAGTGAATTTTCACAAAAATTGTGGTCGTTCAATAGTCTATATACGGATACCTCTTTCGTCAGTCGCAATGAGTTGTTCTGTTTCAATGAAAATGGAAAACTTCATTTACGGAAGATAATTCAATTATATGATTCAAAATTTTGTTTAACGCAGTGTCATATTACCTTAGATAAAAATCAAATAGCATGTTTAATGAATTTTGTAAACAACATCAGTTTGGAACTTCGAGAAAGTATATTTCTAGAGTGGCTTCCTGCTCAAATATTAAAAAGAAAGGACACTATAACCTTTCTACCATCAGTTATTTGTGGCAAAAATTCTGCATTCGAGCAATGTCTCGAACAATGTTGTCAAATCTTGTATTCATGAGAGCAGGATGTTTCATGTAAGAAAACTTTTCAAATGTGTTGGCTGTGTTGGTCAAATTGAAGATCAAGGTTACCACGAATATTTTTACAGCACTCCATTAGAAATGTACAACAGAGTGGCTGAACAGGTATTTCTAAATCTTGACATTAATAACATAGCAAAGAAAGTTTTGTTGCGTGGTGAAGAAGTCTTTTACTGGTATGATCGAAATTTTTTCAAGTCATTTAAATCAGAGGATTATGAATGCACAATAAGAAAATTATTTTAACTTGTTTGTTTAAATGTGCAACAAATAATGCTTAATGTGTATTTTATGAAGAATAGATTCATTAAACGGATTTTTATCTTTCAAACTGAACTCCTTATTTACGGTCATCAACTCATTTTTAACATGTTCTATTTAAAAATGCTATGTGCTCGTAGGTTATGTATCTATACGTTCAAGTATAACAGGTTTACTAATATCGCTTTTTAAAATAAAATACAAAAAATAAATAAATAAATTTATTCGAATCATATCAAATGTTTACAGTGTGAGTTTCGTAATGAACAATATTTACACTTTACAGAGATTAATTCATAAAATTTATATTGAGTGTTAAAATTCTGAAATTATATATCCTTATTCATTAAAAATAAATGCTAAGTTTTATGTTCCATTCTCTAAAAGTATGAAGATTCATAAAGAATGTGGTGTTTCAATCTCTAAGAATAGGTGAAAATTCAGCCCTAGTTTCCTAAAAGTCTACGAAGTTTGGGATTTATTTCATAGGAAGTGTAAAATTATGTCTCAGATCTCAGTTTCGCCCTGTCATTTTCCACGTGTTATTAAATGTGTACATTCAAATGTGGGTATTCATTATGAATTGAATGGTTTTATGATGCACCTACAGCCGCGAAATCATGATATTCCTATGTGTATGTCAATAATGTCTCGTATTAAGATATCAAAACTCATTATATGTTTCTTTTAAAGTGTTAAATGCATATCTTTCATACTTTAATATTATTACAATGTACTACACTTGGCCTAGAGGGTCAGTCTTTCATTTAAATTCAATGTTGACAATCGCATGTCCTTAAAAAATCGTTAAGTGATATTCTATTCTCTTAAATCTCATGGCAGTAAATATACAGATAATATACCGATAAAAAAAATATACCGATTTAAAAATATACCGATTTAAGGGCTTTATATGTTGCTGTAACATTAAAAACATATCTCTTATTCAGTAATTATCCATTAAGTATTGTGCAATTTTTGCAAATTTCATTGAAATATCATAATTTTAAGCGCTAAAGGAGTCTTGCGGCTTATGTAACATTAAAAAATTCACTCTTAGTTCCCCCCGGCCACACAGAAAGCTACCATTAGCCTATGGGTTGGTCGTGTAGTCTGGGTTTTCTACTCTTAGTTCCCCCAAACATATGCTAAGAACCAAACAATTCACTAAAATCATGAAATTTTAGGGTCTTAGACCTCTTGGAATATCGAAAACACATACTTCTAATTCCTCGAACATGCACTACGTGTCGAGTAATTTTTGCTAAATTTAATTTAAATGCCATAATTTTAAGCGATAAAGGAGTCTTAAGCCTTGTGTAAGATTAAAAAACTCCTAGTTCATCAAACCTTCGCTAAGAACTAAGCAATTCGGTAAAATAGTAAAATTTTACGGATACACTCATGTCTGTGAAAATGCTCGATTCGTGTTCCTTACCTTGTTAAATTCTAAACCTCAGTGTTAAAATTACATCCATCACTTTAAAAATGGTTAAATCGAAATTATCCAAGTACCCTAAAATTCATTAGTCCTCTATTCAATTAAAGTTCACTCACTCAATGGTATCTTAGTGTCATTTTTTTTCTAATGTATAACATGCATGTATCATTTTTTTTAAAAGTAGAAAATCGAACATACCCTTTCTTTGTAGAAATGGATCTTACGATTTTTGAATATATTACAGGCTACTTTCTAAACTAGAAATGGTATACACTAATTTTTTTTAATGTATGACATGCATGTACTATTTCTACATAGAAATGGATCTTGCTATTTTCTAATACATAACATTTTAGATGACTCTTTAAAATAACCCAGTATACTTTTAAAAATAATATGGATTCCATTTTTAGAAGATTTTGATAAGAACATCCATGTCGCACATTTGCTCCATACATATGCAAGTCACACCTGTGCACAACATTAGCTTGTGAAACTTTCAGTGCTTTGCATTTTCTTATTTTAAAAATATCTCCCAAGTTTTACATTCACTGATAATTCAGTACACCTATTCATTTTAATTACGTCCTTAAATATAGCAAAGTCTTCTCCATTTACCATATATTTAAAATTAAGTCAATACAGCCATTTTCCATAGCTAAAAACAGTCGAAACGGATTCAGCAGGTTCTGAAACTTGGCATAAAAAAAATCGCGTGGCGCACGCAATCATTCTGAAAATAGTCGAGTCATATTCTGTGAGCATTATAACCTAGCATTAAAATCTCACATGGTATGTGAAAATAGACATTTAGCGCAATTTAAAACAGTTAAAATTTCAGTTCAAGTTTCGTGTTTCATAGCATTTTTATGAATATCAATCAATACAACCATTTTTCATAGCTAAAAAACAGTCGAAATGGATTCAGAAACTTGCCATAAAAAAAAATCGCGTGGCACACACAATCATTCTGAAAATAATCGAGTCATGTTCAGTAAGTATTATAACCTACCATTAAAATCTCACATGGTGCGTGAAAATAAACATTCAGCGCAATTTAAAACAGTTAAAGTTTCAGTTAAAGTTTCATAGCATTTTTATGAATATCGTTAAAACATTTCCAGTAAAATTAAAAAAAATGTCGAAACGCGTTCAGCGAGTATTATAACCTATCCCTAAAATCTTGCGCGTATTCAAAATATGTCCGTCAAATCATGGCTGATACGCACACATCTCTTCTAAAAGGGTCAAATCCTGTTCCCAACTTGTGGTAAAATTTTTAGCATCAAAAAGCGATATGCTAGTTAGCTATGGAGTGCTAGAAATTCCCCGATACTTCATTCAATGGCTTACCACAAAAATCATTTCATTAAAATTAATAAAATTCAATAACACACACACATAACATACACCCCGTCCTTAAAATTTAAGGATCTCAATAATTCATGTCATCTTAACGTAAAAAAAATTATTATCATCCTTCATTAAAACATTTATGAGCGTGAAGCCTTACTAAAAATATTAAGTCATCGTTCGACTACCTAATTAAATTATTCATTAACACAGAACGTAATTCAGAAATTAATTCTATTAAAATTCTGTAACACAAATCCATTTCATTAAAGCGCCATTAGAGAGAGCCACCACCGCCCAAAATTTCGTAAATGTCTTCAAGCACTTTCCAAAAGTAAACCATTCCATAAAAAAAATAATTACCCTCGTTTAAATCATTAAAAAAATAATCCTCCTATTAAAATTCAATTATGACTACATTCCATTTTTTCATAATAAATTTTATTCATTAAAAATTAATTAAAATCTTAACCTAATTCATTCGCGCTCATTAAATCCCCTCGTGGAAGATCGCAAAATAATCTAAGTACCCAGCTTTCCCACTCCTTTCGCAGGGAAGATATCATTCATTCACCCTCTACCTTCAAGTCTCAGTCTGTATACTGGTTAAAGCAGTTTCCTACGGTGCGAGTGGTCCCGAGTTCGAATCCAGCTCACTCCAGAACCAATTCTTTCCTTTTAGCCATCACAGTTCTCCAACCTGTCAATAGAGGGAGCCACCAAAATTTCCAAGATGTCCTCCAAGGACATCTTGTTCTTCAGCCCCACTCTCTGTGTCAACACATGACGTCATCCGATAATCTTATCGAGTGACGTCATTCGATGAGATAACCTTGTCGGATGACGTCACGGAGGATGACGTCATCGGCCGATTACGTCATTCTCCGTGACGTCACTGCTGCTCTACTGCCCTTCAACTGTCATTTCTCCTCTACTCTTCTTGAATAGATCTCTCTTGAATGGATAACCTACATCCAAATATAACTAATAAATTCATGAGCATTTTACAATTTTTAAAAATAGTATTATCAGATTCACCTTACTGATCCTATAGCCTACAGGTATTCACTTATTAGACTTTAGGTATTATTGTTGTGTGGGAGAAGAGGTGCAAAATAAAATGGGGATTCACTCCGTTTAGGGCATATTAAGTGAAAATTAGGCTTCGTTGTAGAAATAATCAAAGTTTGATAATCATTTAAACTCAAATATATTGTAATTGCTTTGTTTCAGTATGTAGATGCACAGAATTTAAGCAAAAATAAAGCTGTTTTAGGACGGATAGAACACTGAATATGAATTAAAAAGAACTTTAAAAATCACGATTTGGAGACAAGATGGATGCCCTATTTTATTTTGAAGTGGGTCACGTGATCTCTTCATATAATGGTCACGTGATCTATTCATATAAAGGGTGTCATTATTATTTTAATTTTTATTTAAAAAACTACTGAATATATTTTTCTGAAATTTTTTTTTTATATATTTTACGTGATAATTTGAATATTTCCTAAAACTTTCGAAGCAATTTGTGAATTTTAAACTCGCTTAAAAAAATGTTTGAAAATTAGGTCCCATAGGGTTCAGTGTATTTCATTTTTTCAGCTCTGGTTCAATCCAAAACTAATTGGGTGATATTCATTTATATTCCCATAGTGTTACACAGTGTTTTACAAAAATATGTAACATTGCTAAAGAGTGGAGAGGATGGCGACCTACAAAAGATGGCCCCTGGCTTTTCACGCAATAGGTATAAGGTTCCCTCCTGGCCACCCGCAAAGGGAAGGGTCAGTGGAGCTTGGACTGCATGTGGGTGGTCCAGCACAAGATGAAGGAAGACGCATCCGGGGGGTAAGCGGTCGTTGGGGGCGCAGTTAAGCCCGGGGGTTCACGCAGGAGCGTGGGATCCCAGCCAGCAATAATTCAGGGGACTGACCAAGCCCTGCTGTCACGGACTGGCCACTGAGAGTGGAAGCCAAGTGTCCACCAGTAATATTTAGGGGGCTTAAATCCGGTCAGCAAATAATATTTGAGAGGGAGGAGACTTGATATTACAAGTTTTTGGAGAGAGGTTTTTGCAAAAAGAGGAATCGAGAGTGCCTTTTGCGAGCTGGTGAAGTGAAGTTGGGTTTTAGTTGACGGAGCGAAAATGCTCTCCGGTCCCCGTTTACAGAAGAGCACGTATGGCCGTTTGGCCCAAGAGATAAGGTGAGGCCTACTTGCTATACGTACAACACTTTTTGAAATGTTCTCTCTTCTCTCTTTTAAATTATTGCTACCTGGAGGGTATAACGTTTTTGCAACATATCAATGGTTTTTTACAAGTAGAAATATTGTTTGAGGATTGCTGATATATTAATGACTTATGAGGATTAATAGTTTTTCGATAAAGATTGATGATGTATTTGGGATATTTTTTGAGTAGAATTTATTTTAAGAGACTTTGTGGCGTTTTCATATTTTACTATGTTCGCATACTTTAAGGGAGTAACTTACAAGCTCATGTGTTTTGAGCAAAACTATTTCATGTTTTTTATTTTAAATGTTAATTTTGTAAATAAACTTATTATTTGTGTTATTTTAAATCTAATCCGTGTCCTCATTTCAATTCTTATTAAATACGTTTTTTTTCAGCTTTAACCACTTGAGATCATTTATAGGCCTTTATCTTCATGTTACATGAATATTTAAATATTTTAGCGTTCAAATCGAACGTGAGGTGAATCACCTCGTAACATTAATGGTTCCGATGACCAGGATTCGAAATAAAAATAATTAATAGAATTACTGAAAATTTTTTTTTTTTTTGGGTAGGCTAAATGTTACGTTAGGAAAATTTTAAATAAAGTATATTTTTTTTTCGGAAATGAGGATTGTAAAGGAAGAAAAAAAAAAATCATGTTCTTCAATTCTTTTCTTCAAATTGTTATGCCATGGTAAGGGGATATATATTATTTCAGGGAAACACGGGATCAAAATTCGAAAATTTGGGGAAATTAGAAATTTTTGGTATGCATATTAGGAGTGTATTTTATATTGTGAAAGAATTTTATGTACCAGAATTTTAATGTTAGGAGTGTATATATGTTGCATGAAAATTTGTATTTATTATATGTGATAGGATTTTGGTAATAGGGGATAATTGCACTTAGGATATAGAATTTTGGTTAAGAAATAGCAGAATTTTTTTTTTTTCACATTTCAGTCATGGCAGAAGAACGGAACGAAGTCCCAGTAGCTCACGTCAGCAAAATTCCGGGTATTACACATTTGTTAGGGGAATTAAATGGGGAAGACATGGAAGAAACGAAATTGTTTTTCGAACACTTCAGCGCTATATCAGAACTGGGAAATTGGAACGATGCAGAAAAACTGGTTATAATCAAATCGCGATTACGGGATAATGCTAGGAAATTTTATATGAGTTCTCGGGAGTTGAGGAGTGAAACCTCATTTGAAGCTTTCAAGCGCAGATTTTTAGATTTTTTCACAGACAAACCCCATATCACCGCCAACCAAGTAATTTTTTCATCAATTAAACAAAACCAAGGTGAAACTATAAAACAATTATCACACAGGATTAGAACACTAACGTTGGAGTACATAGGAGAGGCTCAGATAAACGATGACACTCAACACATTATTGATAAATTAAGCCTTAGTAAATTTATAGAAGCTATTAGACCCGAATTCCAAATTGAAGTTATTAAAGGGAACCCAAAAAATTTCACAGAAGCGGTACAGATAGCGCAGAACGTAGAATCGGCTAATTTAGCGGCAATGGTAGTAGCGGTTAATAACATATCTAAAAAGGATGACATACAGGAACTGCGCAAAGAACAAGAACAATTTAATGCACAATTATTGGATAATATCACTAAAGAGATTAATAACTTAAAAGTCAAGGATCACGCAGAAGTAGAAAAGAAACAAAACATTTTTTTGTGTCATTTTTGTGGCAGACCCGGACATTTTATGAGGGAATGCAGAATGTATTTACGTCAAAATAATAATGAGAGGCAAGTCAGATATGGGCAAGAGAATAGGAATTTTGCATCGTTTAACGGGAAAGCTAATTATGTGCACAACGGAAGGTCGAATCAGTGGAATCCAAACAACGACAGATATAGAAATTTCGGAGCGCGGCCCAGGAACGAATTTAACATGAGAGGACAAGGGAATTTTCGAAATTGGGACAGAAATCCTGCATCTTATGTAGACGAGAGAAATTATGCAAATACTAGAGAGGAGCGCAGATACGTTCGAGGGAGAGATAATAATAAAAACTATAGGCCTTTAAACTAGTGTGGGGGACTGAAGGAGAATTTATGCAAAATCCACAAAGACACAGGGATCGGTCTCCCTTATATACATATAAAAAAAAGCCTGTGAGGTATAATGTGAGAAGAGAAAATAACACACGGAGAGATGCACTAAACTTTGGAAGAAATTATAATAAAACGAAGGAAGGAAATGTTAGGAATAAATTTAAAGGAGAAATTTATACGCAGAGGAATAGACGAGATTTCGGGGAAAGACGCAATGAATCGAATGAACGAAATTTTAGAAATGAATTTAGGAGAGGAAATTCTACACATAGAGGTGCGTTAAATGTTGGAAGAAATTACAGTAAATCGAAGGAAAGGAATTTTAGAAATGAATTTAATAGAGAAAATAGTACACAGAGGAATGCGTTAAATTTTGGAAGAAATTGTAATGAATCTGAGAAAAGAGATTTTAGGAATGAATGTAGAGATAAAATGTATACACAGAGGAATAGACGAGATTTTAGGGAAATACACAAGAAACCGGAGGAAAGAGATTTTAGGAATAACTTTAGAGATGAAATTGGCACGCAAAGAGGTAAACAAAATTTTGGAAAAAAATACAATAGGTTGGAGGAGAGGAATTTTAGAGAAAATAATTTAGAAAGAGAAAGAAGGAATCCTAGAGAAAACAATTCGGGAAATGATCTTAGGGATAATACACGGGAGTGTGATAGGCAAATTAATACACGGAACGGTACGCGAAAACATACAGAAAACGAGGATAGGGGAAGACCTGAAACAAAAATAGCAATGGATAGAGAGAAAGTTAGAGATAAGGCTGAATTAATAGCTTCTGTCACAGAGGAGAACATGACAAAATTACCGACGGTACGGGCAAAATTCCACGAGAAGGAAACTGACATTTTATTAGATACGGGCGCTTCAATTTCGGTGTTAGCAGACGAGTTTTTTCAAAATATTAAAGAGAATGTTGCAGTTAAATATATATCAAGATCGGTGACTATTACCACGTTAACGGGACACAACATAAATTACACAAAAACGGTAGAAATAAATTTTAAAATTGACAACCAAAAATTCAAACATATTTTTTTCATAACGCGAGCACATTTCCCACAATCATACCAGGGCATCTTCGGTTATGATTTCATTAGAAGATTTAAAGGCGTAATTGACACGCAAAATAACATTTTAAAAATTGGAAACTTAGAGATACAACTTAGAAACCAAAATCAAACACCGCGAGATACACATGTACACAGTTTAATAGAAAAACCCAACGTTTCCAGAATTAACAGGAAAATCAGATTTTTGCCGAATGAATCCAAACAGATTTTGATCATACCCGAGAATGAAGTACAGGAAGGCACGGATATTTTATTTGAACCGGTACAGAAAAACTATATAAGCATGAATTATGGAATTTATAAAATGGCAGAGAAGGGAATCTGGGTAAGAGTGCAAAATAACACAGAATCGGATTTTACTCTAAATAAACATATGATTTTGGGACAGGTATCAGAAAATTTTGAAATTAAGCAAGAGAAAAATAAGCCAGAGGAGGAGGAAAACTATATTTGTAAAGAAATGATAAATTTGATTCAGGCGACACCCGAAGTGATAGAACAGAGGAAAAAGGATTTGGAACCGACAGATTTTAAACTAGAACATATGAGCGCAGAGAGGAGGGAAGATTTTGAACAATTTGTATTACAGTACGCAGACATTTTTTCAAAAAACATTTCGACCATTGGGGCTACGGACTTAATCCAACCCAAAATCGAATTAGCTCACAATCACGCAATCAAATCTAGACCATATGACATACCGTACTCGCTACAAAACACTGCGAAAGCACAATTAAAAGACTTGGAGCAGGCAGGAATTATTTCTAAAACCAACTCAAATTATGCGTGTCCAATGATTTTAGTACGCAAGAAGGACGGAGAACACAGACTTTGTTTAGATTTAAGACTGATAAATAACATCTCCACCATATTCCCATATAATATTCCGAGAATCAATGAAATTATCACCAAATTAGCAGGGTTTAAATTTTTTTCAAAATTAGATTTTAATAGTGCATTCAGCCAAGTGGTCTTAAGCCCAGAAGCACAGAATATTTTTTCGTTTGTAACACCCTTCGGCAATTTTAAATATAATAGGATGGTCTTCGGACACGTTAGCTCAGCGCCCATTTTCCAAAATATTATTGATACGATTTTAGCGGACTTACAAGACCAAAACATCTTAGCGTACATTGATGATGTGATTGTCCCAGCAGACTCTTACGAGGAAATGAAATACAAATTACAATTAGTTTTTAACAAATTTAGAGAGAATAATTTAACGTTAAGCCCGAGCAAATGCGATTTTTTCTTACCAAAAATAAATTATTTAGGATTCGAGATTACCGATAAAGGAATAAGTCCAATGGACAATAATATAAACAAAATTACATCTTTTCCGGTGCCAAAGACCTTGAGAAAACTTAAAAGATTTTTAGGAGTATGCAATTTTTATCGAAATTCAATAAAAGATTACGCGCAAATTACGGCGGTGCTTTCAGACCTAACGCAGAAGGACGCAAAATTTAAATGGACTCCAGAGTGTGAGAAGGCTTTCCAGACATTACAAAATTGTTTTTTTGAAAAACCTATTCTAATTCAGCCAAATTTTGACGAAAAATTCTACCTTAACACAGATGCATCTTTATTATCTGTGTCGGCATACCTTTTACAATTGAGAGATGGCATTCTTAAGCCAATTGCATATTTTAGCCGCAAGTTAAGTCCACAAGAGAAAAAATACCCCGCAGTAAAGATTGAGTTACTTGCAATACATCAAGGGATACAGTTTTTTAGGAATTTTTTGTACGGACGAGAATTTTTTTTGCTCTCAGACCACAAATCATTAGGTGATAATTTAAAGATTAATAATCCTCCGACATTAATGCAGCGTTGGTTGTTGGATATATCAGAATATAAATTTAAATTCATTCACATCCCGGGAAAACAAAACGTACTGGCAGATTTTTTAAGTCGCGAAGAGTTTGCGAACCACTCAGAACAAGAAGTAAACAAAACGCCCCCCCCCTCTCCATACTTTCCAAGAGCGCGCTCCAGATACGGAGCAAGACAGAAAAGAAACGAATCAGGGAGCTTCAGGGGAACCGGTTGTCGAACACTCGCAGGAAGAAGGCCACGTTCAAAATGAAAATAAACAAACGGGGGAGCTTTCAGTGAATGGTATAATTCACGCAGAGTAGGAAGACGCGAATGGGTATGTAAATGTGGATAATATTTATATTAGAAATGTAGAAGAGTTAACGGAAATACCGACGATAGAAGAAATATTGAAGGAGCAGAATAAAGACCCTAAAATTACAGAACTAAAGAAAAATTTAAAAAACGAAAAGCACAAACACAGTAAAAACAATGAGACATTTTATATAGATGAGGAGACGGGACTAGTAATGCATATCGGTAGATGGAAAGATCGACCGTGGCGGGAGAATTTTAAGAGGACAATAGTAATTCCACGCATTTTACAGAAAAACATTTTAGCCATGGCTCATGTCACTCATGCAGGGGTTGATAAGACGTTTAAATTAATAGAAGATAGATATTATTGGGGAGGTATGTATTCAGACACACATAATTATGTCCTTTCTTGTGAAAAGTGTAAAAGTCGGAAAGGAAAGCTGCTGATAACAAATATGGGTAGAGTCCCCATTCCTGAAGGCCCTTTACATAGCATTTCAATAGATTTATGTGGCCCTTTTAGAGTTAGTGTCAATAACAACAGATACGTGCTAACTATGATTTGCCAATTTACGAAATATTTAACAGTTTTCCCTATACCAGACATACGTGCAGAAACCGTGGCGGAAAAGTTATTACAGTCTTTTGTCTCCAGCGGATTACCATTTTCTATTACTTGTGACAGGGGGTCTCAATTTACTTCAAAAGTTTACAAATGTATGACGGAGAAACTACAAATAGTAGCTAAATTAACGCCTGTTCGATCACCTTGGTGCAATGGGGCCATCGAAAAATGTCATCATGCTCTTAAAAATACACTTTATACTCTCACTAATAATTCACCTTTTTGGGATACTGCAGTTCAAATACACGTCATGACATATAACGCAACCGTTCACTCATCGACAGGCGAAACACCCAATTTTCTTTATTAAATCAACGTGATCGAACGTGAGGTGAATCACCTCGTAACACATAGGTCCGTCCCACAGACCGTCTGAACAACATATTCAAATTTCATTTTGATAAAGTCATTTTTACTGTAATTATCGTGGTAACCGACAGACAGACAGACAGAGTGAAGAAAGTCATAAACACTTTTCAACTATGTTGTAAAGTGTTAAAAATTGGAAATTTTGAAAGTTTCCAAAAGCAGGAATTTTCAGTCATTGTATTTTGTATAGGATCCCAAAACGAATATTTATTTTTGCATTCGAAATTGAAATTAGCTGAAGCACTAGAAATTGAGAGAAAAAATATTTAAATTATGTGACTTTCTTATTATGTATAAAAATGAAAATTAATTTCTCAAATAAATTTCAATATTATTTATAAATATTTTAAAAGTAAAACCACTCGTGACGATGAAATTCTTATTACGAATGGATCCAGTCATTCCTATTCCTTTAATATTGAAAAGAAATGGGTGCCATTTTAATCATTCGGGGACTCCGATCATTGGGCGCATTTTCCAAAAGAAGTTTTGCAAGATTGCATTTCAGTTATGTTCGGCTTTAAACTCATACGAAGAGTATTAAATTAATAAAATAGTCAATTAGTAAAGTAACAATAGTCTTCAGAAGTAGTCAGTGTACGTAAAGGGTGATCCAGCATGAAGAATTCCATTGCGCAATGTGCTGAATGAAATCGCTTTATCTTCTTCCCGCCCGAGTTTCCAATGTTTCCAAAATTCCAAGGTGTTTTATTATTTCATCTCAACCGAACGATTCGAATTCCCAACGCAATTAAAGAGTCCGTACTGGGAAGTGGCGAATCTTGGGAGAGTGTACCCCCCGGCGATCTTTTCCGAAGAGCCCCCCCACCCCCCACCCTAAAAGCCAGTTTAGAAAAGAAAAAAGAAAAATACTTAAAAATAAAAACGTTGAATCTTGCTCTATACAAATCTTGCTATGCTTTTTTTTTCATCCAATAAACATACTTGATATATTTGCACCCAAAAGTTTGAACAGAAATTAAATTAAAATGAGAATAGTAATATTTTATGAAAATATTGAACAAGTTTTTAAATATTATACATTTTTATTTGTTAAACTATGCGGTCCATATTGATATTACAGTACTATACTAAGGAAAAAACTGAAACTGCTTTGGGTACTTTAAATTGGACGTTTTCCGGCTCTTCCTGCAGCCAAAGTCTGTAAAGTCAAATAGCATCCGTGAAATCCAACAATGTTAAGAACTGGCAGATGATTGAGCCACTTTTCAGTCATCGCGCTTCTGAAGTTATTTCGGATGAGCGTCGGAAATCATCCAACGCAGATAGATACGAAGTACTATTTCAATATTTGGAAACTCTGGAATTAAGTTTTCTCCACATAAATGCGAATATAAACACTTTAAATCCACTTTTGGGACTCATTTTCGAGTTCGTCCTTATTTCTTTTACTATTAAACATCTTTATTTACTATAAAAATTCACTATTAAAAATTTTTAAGAATTTTTTTTCCCTTAAAGATTTTTTACTTTTATTTTTCGTTCAAAATGAGGCATTCGCCGGTATGTTAATTCGCCACTGGTACTGGGGGACTCGTTTCCAAAATATTGCATCCAAAATGAAGGATTTCGAACTAAAAGACACATGACATTGGCGAAAGCGGTTCAGTTGAACAAGTTAGGCATTTTCATGGATCACAGCTAAGTATTTAATAAGATTGTTAACAAGCAGTTTCCAACCTACCCACGATACTCATTACGTAACTTACTCATCACGTTAAAAATATGTTTTTTCGTGAGTTATTGGTTTTTTGAAAGCCATTACTTAAAAAGTGTCTATTCGATATTACATCTTTCTCAAGATATTTAGATGTCTTACGCAAAGCGATCTCGAAAGCTTGTAAAAGAACGCAACTGAAATGATTCGAGTTGAGATGGGTAGGAGGGGATGTTCGAAATGCGGTTATCGTGACGCGATCCAATACAAAATATAGATCGGTCATCGTCCAAGTTGCTCTCCCAAACCCAGTATCAAAGTCTCAATACTGCTGTCTGAGAGTCCCCCCTATCTCGATGCCCGATTGATCTGGTTCGCAATCACGTCGACGCAATTCGCTGTCATTTCATTGGACAGCGATTCATTCATTGAGCGATTGATTCACTCATTAAGCGAGTCATTCCTAAAAAGAGGGAACTTTATACTTCGATAGCACCGAAGCATACTTCGCAGCGCATAGGAGCCTTTTTTTCAATAAGGTCCATCGGATAATAATCTTGTAAAATGTTTGTAAATGATAATAAAATTGTATAATGTTTATGAATTTATTAAAATGTTATTTGGAAGCAGGTTGCTTGCCCGAAGGATTGCCGAAAACTCGAGTCCATGACCTTGTATTGTAGGGAAAGGAACGTCCATTGCATTTGAACTTCTTATTCCGAACAGCGAACTCAATAACGTGCCTTTCTGTCCCTGTTCTTTGGCAAAGTATATTTTAACTCATTCGGAAAGTATGAGCTGTTCTACTTTCTCTGCAATACATGGTAATTAATGTATAGGGGAAAGATCGGGATCTGCATGTCTTGGAACATCTAGAATATGAGAAAACTCTTTTCATCTTAACGCGTCTTACTCAAAAACTAATAACGGACCCAATTTCATAAAACAAGGTATGTATGTCACTTGTGCTGATTAGATTTCGGTTCGATTCGGGATAAAAGAACCCGCTTTTTTTTTTACGAAACTTTGAAAATAGCCAATGTAAACGAAAATTGCATTAAAATTGCCAATTTATTTTCATTTCAAGTAATTGCGCGTGTTATTGAGCGCCATTAAACTCGAGTTAATGAAATTATAAAGAAATAAAGAGGACATGAATGTGAGTTTATAGGGAAAATTGTGTGTTCTCCACATCAGATTTTTAGTTACATTTTGAAAATCAGTTCTATGGATATTCAGAAATTGAATTTTGAAAACACGGCTTCTGTGCTGACCGGACATGCACTTTTAAACAAATAAATAATTTTAAATATCTGTTCAATTCATCCTCAGATATTAAATCCAATGTAATAACACTAATCATTGAAAAAAAAAAGAAAAGTTTTATAGTTTACATATCTGTATCAATTCTTGTATGAACGATAAGTAAAGACTTTAAAAAATAATAATAACTTTTAACGAAATGTAGAATTGCGCTATTCTAGCTACGCTTTTCTGTAAAATATCAAACCACATCAAACCGTATCAAACCGCATGTGCATAAAATAGAAATAAAATTACTTAAAACATGTACTTAGCACACCATTAAAAAATCCAGGGTTTAAAGGGAGAGCGGTTATACACTCTATTCATCCGGATAGTATCAGCTTTTGAACAAAAAATAATTTTCAAAATCGATACAATAGATTTAAAAAAAATCGCTTGTGTTTTTCTTATATAGATGGTAGAAACGCCCAATGTAAAGTCCTGTCCTAAAATATTTTTATTTGAGAAAATATAAAAGTGAGCTCCGAACCTTCTGTAACAAAGTCGACGTCATATCGACCCTGTCACTAAGACCCTACCGAGGACGTATAGCTCATGAATAAAATAATTCATATTATTCTATACGTTCTCATCCGGGAAGT
Source organism: Amaurobius ferox (assembly GCA_951213105.1). Classification (NCBI taxonomy): domain Eukaryota; kingdom Metazoa; phylum Arthropoda; class Arachnida; order Araneae; family Amaurobiidae; genus Amaurobius; species Amaurobius ferox. The sequence goes on from OX578136.1 coordinate 2,236,129, forward strand.
AACCCATTTCATCCTATAGAATAATTTTGCAAATCGGTACTTGGAACAGGCCTATCAAAATGGCTTCTCAAAAATCATATTTCTTTAAGCCATCCTATAATGTATATCTAAAGAAATAAAGCATTAATAACTGAATTGAGTCAGTTCGGGATTACAAGAATCTCATGCGCCAAATGACACATTTAGAATTTTCTGACAAAAATCCACTTAATTGGGTAAAGTACGACAAGCTAGTACTTGAGCTGAATAGGAACTTTTATAGAATGATGAATACCTGTCATATTGAACATTCTGTTGTCTCAACAATGGGCGAACATACTTACTAAACATAGAGGTCCCTCGAATAGAACATTTTCCATGCAATAAATATTTATGCTCTATATTTTATTTAAAAATGAGGCGTTTGAAATGCGAGTACCAACTTCCCAAATGGTTAAAAAGACTTCGTAAGTACTCGGATAGAAAAAACTGCTTTTTATTCAAGATCTGATTGTTCCTGATATTTACCGGTTGCGTGTTCACCATTGCACTGAAGCGTTAAGACGTCAGCCCAGCCAAAATAATAATAATAATAAAAAAAATGTTACTTCTTATGACACCAAGCCTTTAATTTAACTAGTCGACAGTTCTGAACATCGTCATTCATTCTCACTTCCAGATATGAGAGACATTTTCCATGTGGGTATTTGATAGCTAGCTGACGATTCTGAACGGATGTAATCTGTGTTCGGAAATGGCGATGGGTCAGCTCAATCTAATTAGACAGAAAATGTGTTCGAAACGTTTATGACGTATCTATTTGAAGTACCAAGCCCCAATACAACCGATGGACAATTCTGAACACACACAGCACTAACATGTATTTTGAGTGTCACCAGAAGGATTTGTTTACTTTCAATATGTTTATGCTTGAAAAAATCTGATGTGGGCAACACATAACTTTCCTTATATAATGCAATGAATTGACTACTTTTACAATACAAATATAGGTTTTTCTTATAGTAGATACTTATATTCTTTCCAAGATATTGAATGCTCGTCAATCAGTCGTCATTTTCATGGATTTAGCGTCATTTTTATCTATTTGGAAAGATTTTCGTTCATTTGGCAGCATTTAAAAAAGTCGTCAAGTTGGCGGCATTCCGCCAAATTCATCGCCAAAATCTCGTCAAGCGTTATAACGGAGAAATAAGTTATTTTTATAGCAGATAAATGACTATTGGTGTTCAAATACAAAAATATTACCCAAAGTATCTTTTCTCATAAATGGCACGAGCTAAATCCACGAGAATGATGTCATCAAATTTATCGCATGATATTACATATGAAAAGTGAAAAGGTTCCTCAACAGTTAATATATTTTTTTTAATTTATAGGATTTTTTGATAAATGTATTTAAAAAATGTGCAATATCTCGAGAACGGTTCATGTTAGCGTTGTAAAGTTTATCTCAATCGTTTTCAAAGGAAAAATTACATAAGAAATGTCTATTTGCGTAACTTTATTAAAGCTTTTTATTTTTTGATGATTTTTTCAAAATTTCACTCGAAAATTTAGGTGGGTTCTGAACATTCCATAACGTTTAAAAACAATAGGTTTCCAGTATTCACCGATTGTGATTTTTGTACCAAATTTCATTCGAATCGCTCCATTCGTTCGTAAGATATCGTCTCCAAAGACTCACTGACACACACACACATACTTTCACACACACACAGACATCACTTCAAAAATGTTTGATTCGTGGTCAGGGATGCTGCTCTCCCGTCGAAAACTCGAATTCGAATGTTCGACCCCGTCACAATACTTTCCTTATACATTATGTATATAAGGAAAGTAAAAAAAAGGTGTGATCTCTAATTTGTTTCTGATGAGCCGTATTTTAATGAATATGAACGTTTTCATAAGTTGTGGGTATAAAATGAAACTATCATCTCATCCTCATTTTGTGCAAGCAGGTAAGTGACAATACCATTTATTATTTCGAAACAAATGCAAATTTCTTAGATCTGAGGTATTCATAGCTCTATTTTTGTCAATGTAGCAATCTAATTATCTTGATGCTAAACTGAAGCACAAGTGACAATTTATCACAAAATTAGCTTGTTTTGTTAGAGCTTTCAAAATAGGTGTGTTGTTCTTTTCGTTTCAAACTCACTGACTCGTTATTACGAAATTTTGTCTCTCTAAATTTGCTATAAGAAGTGAAAAGTCGGCTTCACTTACAGCGTAACTTCGATTAAGTACACACATACTGAAAGTTAATTAATTGTATGCATCATTCAGGCAGTTCCTTGCCGATACAGATAAGGAATAATAATGGAGTCTGGTATTGAATGCTCGAAAACTATTCATTAAATGAAATTATGATATCGTGAAGACGTTCAGTACAAACATGCTACTTTTACAAAATCAGCCGCTCAGGGCTGAAAGGAAAACGGCATTTTATGTTATTTTTGTTTCAAGACAATATATCAATGTTTTATCCACGCGGTAAAAACATCATGTGCAGTTTTATGGATTTAATTTAACTTTATGAAATAATATAAAAAAAATATTTTAATACGTTGAATTTAAGATCTTTTTCAACATTCACAATAGTTGCTTTCCTTTAAATAATTGTTTAATTTAAAAAAAGATCAAACTATGCTGGCCATGGTATCGAAATTTCGGTTGCAATCCCTGCCGCTCTCGTGGCTCTGAGGTAAAGACGGGGGAGTCTTGCCTGGCCATGAGAGTGCGGGTTCGAATCCCGCTGGAGGCTTGGATGTTTCTCTTGTGTCTTGTGTCTTATTTCCTATCTGATTTCACTTTCTTTCTCTCTTTGATCGGTGTGCCCACGGCCGGGTGGTTGGGACTGGCTGACTGACTTGACCACTGAAATGCGGGCAGTCGGCCGTCGGAATGGAGTTTGACTCTACGAAGACGGTATAGACAGGCTACGTGTGCTGGGTTTTTCATGGTTTCCCCAGCATGTTACGTGAATACGACGTAGTTCCCTTAGAAAGTCCTCCATGAAAGGCATTCCTCCCGATTCTCAATAATCGGTCTTGCGTCAGGGCGATTGGTTCCTGGGTCGTCTATCTGCCGGAGGCCCTTTTCAGGGCCTCCGGCCCATAGGTCGTTCCTGGGAAACAACCGCCCTGACGCAATTCCGAGCAGGCATTTTGCAATTTTTATAAATAAAATTCCCCATTTAATTTCAGTAAAAATAAATTTAATATTATTAAGAGTATATTATTTTGTGTTATAACGGTTGCTATTTTGTTATGTTATAAAATTTATGTTTTGTTGTAAAATTTTAAATATTGGTTAAATTTTTTTATTGAATAGTCTCATTAAGTGGATGGTATAAAATTCACTTTTTAATACATTGATTTATAATTTCTATAAACACTCATTTCAAATACCACAATTTTCATTAGAACCACTATTAAATTAAAAACAATCGCATAAGATGTAGGTCAATTTTGAGAAGGCTAAAAGAATTTAAGATCCAAAAATGCGAACAATTTTCTTTTCTAATATCAAAATACGTCACCAAATTTTGTAAGGTCTAGAACGCTTTTACTGTCGCATTTAAAAGGTTTTTAACTAGATGTCGCCACTGCAAAATAAATAACAGAACATTTTTTCCCGCCACTCAAACTTGAATGGATCGCACCACTAAAAATGACAAGCATAATAGATTTCTTGAAGTTATATAAACTGACTTGGTTGAAAGGAATAGGATGGATGCTCTTATATTCATAGTTTTATTCTTCCTGTATAATAGTCCTAGTATTATTTTAAGTTGTATAAAACGTTTTCAGACATTCGATTCTAGTAATCAATTACTTTTCACTAGTATTGCTTTTCACTAGTTTTATTTAAAAGAATAGCTCGATGACCATACGTAGTTACCGCAATGGAATCAAAAACTATATTCTGGATAAAATAGAAAGAAACAATTAACTTGGCCGCACTTTCTAAGTTCTTTGTTTACAAATGGAATTAAAAACAGACGCTTAATTTTACCATGGCTGCAGCCGTTCTTCCTCGATGATGGACTAACAAACAGGCAAATTTTCTATTCTATTGATGTAGATTCCTTGTCATGGGCGGAATACGTTACAATCAAGATTCAATAATAAAAAAAAAAAAAACCTCAGGTATTTGGTAGTAAGTATGAATTTAGAAATATCATTTTAAATTGTGCAAAATAGTAATTTAAGTATAATGGAGTAAAGAGTTTGAAGTGTTTCGCGATCCTGGATGAGCTTAAATTCAATGAATTAACATTATATATAATCTCCTCACTGATCTTAAGATGCTTTTCTTGTGTTTTTAGCGTTGTGTGTACGCATCCTTCTTACCAACAGGGATTTTTAAACCCACGATTCGTGATTTGGGGGGTCAAGGATGAATAGTCATTTTCACAACACATTAAATAATCCGTTACATACCTTTCATTATGTTTTCGATTTTCAATTAGATAAGTCCTTATAAAATGCAATTCTTAACTGCACAGTAATAATGACCTATATATAAACTTTAAAATGAATGGATTTTTAAGCAGCTGTATGTACTGAATTGGTAATCAGCTGCTTATACTTAATTTTGAATTGAGTCATTTCAATGTCAAAATATTGGAACTTTACAACAAACAGCATGTCCGATTTTGATAAAATTTTATTTCTATTCAGTGATCAAGGATTTTTTTTTTCAAAGAAAGTTCTAAATATAACTAATTTTGCTGGATTTAGTCTATTCGGCGAAGTTTCATGTGGAATTTGGAAGGGTGAGGCATACATCGAATCCACACGGTTGTATGCATGGAGGTCGTAGGTTGTATGGTGGGAAATAATTCTATAATCCTCTTATTGCGTAAACAAATCTTCTGTGAGTTGGGGGCATAAAGAGGCAGTCAAACTAATTGCGTTTGAAACGAATTCTCCGTCGAACTGCCGAATGATGACAACTAAGAGATAACTTCTGATGTACTAAGAACATAACTTGAAATTCAGCGTGTGCTTTGCTAACACTTAAAATCCAGCGTCTGATAATTCTGTATATACGCGATATCGATGTTAAGACTGTCATCGTATGAGGAGCGTGTGTACTTGGTTTAAAGAATTTTAGCCTTCGGATTTCTGTTAGACTGTACTTCTTACTTTTTACCTGCCACATTTATTTTAGCAAAAATTCGTGACCCCGAATTCCTATTAAATGGTTTCTTACCATCAGGTCGCTTATTCCACACGTGAGGGTTCTCACTTGATTTTAAAAGATTCGGGTTTCACTGTTGAAAAGATTTGCAGCAACGGATTTGGGAGGTTCCGAGTTACCACTTAGTCCGTTTCCAATGTGCAAATCGGAGGGAATTTGCGCCTAAGTTTAAGCGAAAGAGACCATTTTAAAAGACATATATGTGCATATCAAATATCAATTTAAAATTAGAATAATTTTTGTTAGATGTGTACTTTAATGTCACTTTTTGACAAATTGGGTTGAAAAATGTGCAGTATTTCAAGAGCGGTTCGTTCTTTCCAAATATATTTAACAGTTTCTTCTTTCTAGGTGGCGTCAGTGAATTGGATATGTTTCGCTCATGGGTGTCGCTCATTGGAAGAAGCCTGCGTGGTTCGACGAATCCCGACTTTTGTTGCACGAGAGCTCGCGTGCGTCGTTTACCCAAGAAAACCTTAGCAACTAGATGCACTGTGGGTCTGGTGGCAGTTTGACGGTGCGGGGAATATTTTCTTGGGGAGCACTAGGACCCCTCATCCCTGTTGAAAGCTAGTCAATTGCACTCCTTTATGGCGACTGCGTTTTCTGTTGGAGATGGCACCTTTCAACGAGACATCGCACCATGTCATACTATTGTTGTTGAGATCCAGACCGTCCGACCTACCAGAAAGGTGTAAGGTAACTGTTTGGACGGCCGGGACCATGTCATACTGTGAAGAAGATTTAAGAATGGTTCCGAGAACATGATGAGAAATTCCCAAGGAAATCAGATGATCCCAAAATTTACGAGCTGCATCACCCCAGCCCAACCCCGTCATTTAGGAGAACTGTTGCAACTTGCAGACATGGTATGAAATGTCAAGAGCTACCTACCAAAGTATTCGGGTTCAATGGGATGCGGATCCTCCTCTTGCAGCGAGAGGAGGAGACACATTATATTAGGTAGGTGGTTTTAATGTTTTGATTCATCTGTCTTAATATCATTTACATAAACAGCAAACCTTCATCTTCTGATACAGATCGTTTTCTACTCAAAAATGGCGCAAGAAACGATTGTTTATTTAAAGTTCGAATTTTTTCAAAATTTAATTCGATTGCGTTTAAAATCTGTAGTCTCCCAGTATTAACTGATTGGAAGGCCCAGACCACACGGAAGCCAGACCTAAGGCTTACGGTAACTTACTGTGTGGCCAGAGTATTCACTGATTGTAATTTTTCTTTTGGAAAAGAAATTAATTTTGGGGGGGGGGGGGGGAAGTATTCACCGATTGTAATTTTTCTACCAAATATCTTTCAAAATACGCAAATATACGCATCATAAATGTTCGGTTCGAGTTCATGGATGCTTGAACCGTGCTCTCTCGTCGAAAACTCGATTTTCGACCTCATTCCAATACTTTTATTATATATATAGGGAAAGTAAAAAGAGGACAGACCAATTCTCTTATGTTTAAATTATGTCGCAAATTTTTAACTTTACAGTAATTCATCCATGACAGTATTACCATAGCTTTTAATCCTAATTATATGGGAAAAGTAAAAATAAATAGGGGGAAAAGTAAATGTAAAAAAAAAGCATGGTTAAAGGCAAAAATGAAATTTCGAAATGAAATAAGAAAAAGTTTAGCGAAGAAAAGCGACTTTGAATCCGAAGTTTCTCTTCAAATTCAATGTGCATTATCATGACTACATTTAAGCAAATGCATTATTATGACTACATTTAAGCAAATGCATTATCATGACTACATTGAAGCAAATGCGTTATCATGACTACATTGAAGCAAATGCATTATCATGACTACATTTAAGCATTACTTTAGCAACCCTTTGATCTATATTTACTAACAGTTAGTTACATACATATATCTTCTTCACAAACCAACGTAGGGTCGGAATCATCCAAAGCTAGGGGTTGACACATTTATTGGATTTGCCTTTCTTGACCCCTTGTGTGCATCGACTACGACACTAATATCCTATCGATGATGCATAGCTTATGAATAAAAGAAGTCGCTGAATTTTCGACTCCAAATTCCAACTTTTATCGCTAAATCCCACGAAACGGGATTTTTTTCTGCTTCATAAGCACTGTGTGATCGTGTTTTGCATATTTCAGCACTCTATTGACGGGCAGGGGGGGCGTTCAGTACGAGGGGTGGGATTTAAAATTCCCACTTTTTATATCCAAATTCCTCTTTTTGGAGAAAAGATAAGTGCAATCTCTGTCATTGAGAACAACCAATTATATGGGAAAAGGTAAGTGCAGTTGAGATAATAATCGACCGAAAGGGCACGGTGGTAGTTTCGATCTTCGTTAATATGGCATTCTCTCAGAATGGCCATTTCTTCGTTATTGTAGCTGATGTGATGTCAGCTACAATATGGATTTGACAAACAGGTTTCGTAAAACAGTGCTACAAAATATGTAGCCACAAATTTATTATCGTTCGCTTGCAAATGAATTGTATTAGGCTCAGGATACAAAATTTCGCCATCATTCTTGAAAATCCTGACATGTGTCGGCCCTGTCGTTAAGATGTAAGCCAAAGTTAAAAAAAGATGCAAGAAATGTTACTCTTATGATACCGAGCATGCAATCTAACTAATCGACGGTTCTGAACATCGCCATTCATTACACTTCAAGATATGAGAGACCAAGTACACTGGCTTCCAAAAGTTAAGCACGGACGGTAATATCAACAAAAATGGAAAAGTAAAGCTTTGGTTAACTCAAAATTGTACATGAAGGTAACAAATGTGCTTATGCATTAAAAAAACAAAAACAAGAGTTATGTACAAAGATGAAAAAGTTATAGGATGACGCCACATTTGGGTCATTAAGAAAATGATGTTTAAAGGCAAACAAAACTTACATTAATATGGTATATGACCACCCCGGACCTTCACACAAACTTCACGATTTTCCACACTTTCAATGAGGAGATCAACCATCTCCGATGCGAGCAATGGCCATTCCTCCAATAGGGCAGTCTGAGACTGGCTGGAGGAGGTAAACGTGCAGAGACAGCACGCCCGAGGACATCCCAAAGGTTTTCAATGGGATTAAGGTCGGGGGAATTCGCCGGCCACTCCATACTAGAAATTCCTTCACTTTCCAGGTATTCGTCAACGATGTTAGCACGATGGAGACAGAAGGTCCATAAGGAGGACATCAGGACCAACTGCTGCAGCGTAGAGTCCCACAATGGGATCTAGGACTTTATCCCGATACTGCGCAGCCGTCACAGAATCATCTTAAAGACGTGGGCAGCTCTGTGCGACATCTCATTGAAATTCCAGCCCACACCATGACGCTGCCGCCTCTGAATGCGCGATGTTGGATGATGTTCTTGGCCTGATTGTGTGGTTCGTTCTTTCCAGATACGCTTATCATCTGATTCCAGGGCAAATCTGGACTCGTTTGTGAACAGGACGTTGCACCAATCGGAGACAGGCCAATTGACATGTTGAAGACACCACTTTGAACTTGTCCCTCTGGCTTAGACTGTTAGTGGAACACAAAAACGTGGTACTCGGACGTACATTCCCTTCACGTGGAGTCTTCGCACAGTATTGGCAGATATTGTCTTACCAAGTACTCCTGCAACCATGGATGTAACAGTTGTGAAGGTCGCTCGCCGATTCCGCTTGGCTATTGTAGCAATATCCCGGTCATCAGAGGGGGGGGGGGGGGTAACCCTTGGACGACCGGGCAACTGTTTGATTTGTTTCTATAATCGATAAATTACCGAATGATCAACGCCATAGACAATAGCGACATCTTTGATTGACTGTCCTGCTTCAATGCGTCCGACAGCATGACAGCACTCACTATCTGTCATTTGTCTTCTTTAAGCCATAAAAACATAAATATCATCAAAAATAATCCTACAAAAGTTATAAACATTTCGTATCAGCATTTAAATGCATCTCCTCAAACCCTTCAAAATGCTGGCGTCTACAACGACTGCCTAATTAGCATATATCCAGACAGTCAATCGTGATTGGCTGTAACATACGATATGTGCATACTGCCATCTATATCAGCAGGGGTTTACAGTCACGCAAATTCAAATACACTTTCAAAAAATGAAAATTTGCATTGCGTGCTTAACTTTTGGAAGTAAGTGTATTTGATAGCTAGCTGACGATTCTGAAGAGATTAACAGATGTAATCAGTATTCGGAAATGACGATAGGTCAGCTCAATCTAATTAGACAGAAAATGTGTTCGAAACGTTTATGACTTATCTATTTGGAGTACCGAGCCCCAATACAACCGATTGACAGTTCTGAATACACACTGCCCTAACATGTATTTAGAATGGCATCAGAATCATTTGTTTACTTTCAATATGTTTATGTCTAAAAATAGAAAAAGCTTACATTTTTGAGGTAGTCAACGTGAAAATTTTACTGGTATTAGAGACTCAATAAGGATAAAAAAAAAAGTAAGATCTCCAATTTGTTTATAGTTTGGCCATATTTTAATGAAAATGAATGTTTTCATAACTGCTTGTAGGTATAAAATAAAGCTATCACCTCATCCTCAGTTTGTGTAAGCAGGTAAGTGACAGTGTCATTTATTATTTAGAAACAAATACAAATTTCTTGGATCTGAGCTTGGATTCATATTCTTTATTTTTGTCAGTGTAGCACCCCATTGCATCTAATTATCTTGATGCTAAACTGAAGCACAAGTGACCATTTATCAAAAAATTAGCTTGTTTTGTTAGAGCTTTCAAATAGGTGTGTTGTTATTTTCGCTTCAAACTCACTGACTCGTTATTACGAAATTCTGTATATCTAAGTTTGCTACAAAAAAGGGGAAAATCGGCTTCACTTACAGAGTAACTTCGATTAAGTACACACATATTGAAAGTTATTTAATTCTATGCATCATTCAGGCCTTACCTTACCGATAGAGATACGGAATAATAATGGAGTCTGGTATTAAAAGCTCGAAAACTATAGAGTGCCTCGGATAAAATTATGTTATTTTGAAAATGCTCAGTACAAACATGTTACTTCTACAAAATCAGCCGTTTAGTGCTGAAAACAAATTTTATATCATTTTAGTTTCAAGACAATGTTTTATCTACACGGTACCGACATCATGTGCAATTTTATGTATGTAATTTAACTTTATAAAATTATATAAAAAAAAGAAATATTTTAATACGTTGAATTTTAGATCTTTTTCAACGTTCACAACAGTAAACCATTGTTGCTTTCCTTTGAATAATTGCTGAATCTCTAATAAAGATCAAACTACGCTAGCTATGGTATCGAAATTTCGGTTGCAAACCCTGCCGCTCTCATGGTTCTGCGGTAAAGCGGGGGAGTCTTGCCTGGCCGTGGGTTCGAGTCCCGCTGAAGGCTTGGCTGTTGTTTCTCTCGTGTTTCCTGTCCCTATCTCTCTTTCTCTCCTTGATCGTGGTCGAGACTGGCTGACTGACTTGACCGCTGAAATGTCGACCCTCGGAATGGAGCTTGGCTTGAGCAAAATAGTCGTGTGCTGGGTTTTTCATTGTTTCCCCAGCATGTCGCGTAGATACGACGTAGTTCCCTTAGAAAGTCCTCCATGACAGGCATTCCTCCCGGTTCTCAGTAATCGGTCTTGCGTCAGGGTGATTGGTCCCTGGATCATCCTCCGGCCCATAGGTCGTTCCTGGGAAACAACCACCCCAACGCAATTCCGAGCAGGCATTTTACAATTTTTTATAAATAATATTCCTCTTTTAATTTCAGAAATTTAAAAATAGATTTAATACTATTAGGGGCAAGCGTCAGTAAATCCCTATCCGCGCTTTGTTAACTTTCGCAGATCACGTTTTTCGCCGAAATTCTGCTCAAACAGTTGCGAAATATTTTCTAAAAAATAAAATGCAATGCTTAGATTATATTAAAACTAAATTTAATACTCAATAAAATATAGAATATGTTTTTTATTTTAATCCAAAATATTTTGGTGCTGCCATCTATCAGTTGAACTTGAACTTGAAGATAGAGGTACTTAAACACAAAGTTGCAGTCCTCAGCGAAGTACATTCAGATCCCCTTATCAAATTTATAGAATGAAAAATTACCTTTCCGTGATTGTGATAGTGTTATATATGATCTATTGTTGTATTTAATACCGTATTAGAAGGAATAGATATTTAAAAATGTTCTTTAAAAAAAAGATAGAGGTACTTAAACACAAAGTTGCAGTCCTCAGCGAAGTACATTCAGATCCCCTTATCAAATTTATAGAATGAAAAATTACCTTTCCGTGATTGTGATAGTGTTATATATGATCTATTGTTGTATTTAATACCGTATTAGAAGGAATAGATATTTAAAAATGTTCTTTAAAAAAAATAGTCGGTATAAATTAAATTACAACAACAGATGGCAGCACCGGCCGTCCAACTAGTTACTCTAAGTCCTCTGGACGAGTCGGACGGTCTGGGTCTTCAACAGATGGCAGCACAAAAAATATTTTGGATTAAAATAGAAAACATATTCTATATTTTATTGAGTATTAAATTTACTTTTAATATATTCTAAGCATTGCATTTTATTTTTCAGAAAATATTTCGCAACTGTTTGAGCAGAAATTCGGCGAAAAACGTGATCTGCGAAAGTTAACAAAGCTCGGATAGACCAGAGGATTTACTGACGCTCACCCTTAAGAATATATTATTTTGTGTTTATATAACGGTTAGTATTTTGTTATAAAATTTTAAATATTGGTTAAATTTTTTTATTGAATAATCTCTAATAATCTCATAAGTTCATAGTATGAAATTGCCCGTTTTAACACTTCACAACATAGTTGGAAAGTGTTTATGACTTTGTTCATTCTGTCTGTTAGAACGATAATTGCCGTAAAAATGACTTTATCAAAATGCAATTTTAGTATGTTGTTCAGACGGTTTGTGTGACCTATGGGAATATAAATGAATAATATCACCCAATTAGTTTTCCGGCCGCCCAATCAGCTGCTCAAGTTTTCGGATGAGTCGGACCGCCTGGGTCTTCAACCCAATTAGTTTTGGACAGAACCCGAGTTGCAAAAATGAAATACATTGAACCCTATGGGACCTAATTTTTCAAGCAAATGTAAAATTCACAATTTGCTTCGAAAGTTGCTTCTCGTATCCCTATTATACGGCCTCGTTCAAACTCACTAAGCTGCTGATACTGCCTTCCTCGTCTCCTTAAAGGCATTCTTGACTCAAACCTAACTATCCGGAAGATAATAACAGTCACGAAGTTTACATCGCGTATCTAAAGCAACCGTGATTTGCATGATCATAGTGGCGCTACTAGCGCGACTCTTATTCGTCTAGTGCGAAATTTGAATAGGCGTCCTCTTTCATGTGCGAAAACGCGCCTCCCAAATTTCGTTTATCTAGCACAACACCTTTGTGTTGAAATTTCCTTTCCGCCAGTGTATATATATATATGGTTGTTGGGCAGTAATACTTACATGTAGGTTCATCATACATCGGTCCACGAATAACACGTATAAGGTTATTGGAAAGTAATACTTACATGTAGGTTCAGCATACATTCATCCTCCAAGAACATGAAGTTGGGGACAATAATTCTTATATACAGGTTCATAAGTCATTGATCCACCTAGAACACTTATTGTATATAAGGTTGGGGTATCTTGGTGGGCAGTAATACTTATATATAGGTTCATCATACATTGATCCACCAAGAGTACATATATAAGCTCTGGGGTATTCTGGTGGATAGTACGTCTTGTATATAAGTGATCTTTGTTCATAAACCTATATATAAGTTTGGGGTATCCTGTTGGACAGTAATACTTACATACAGGTACATTGGTAAACTTATCCTTCGGGACAATAATATAAGTACCTGAAACATTGTTGCACCCAGAACGCGTATATAGGTTGGGAACAATGATTCTTATATACAGGTTCATAAATCATTAATCCACCAAGAACACTTATGTATATGGTTGTCGGACAGTAATACTTATATATAGGTTCATCATACATTGGTCCACCAAGGACACTTATATATAAGGTTATTGGAAAGTAATATCTTTATATAGGTTCATCATGCACTGATCCACCAAGAACATTTATAAATTTAGGGACAATAATTCTTATGTACAGGTTCAAGGTTGAGGTATCCAGCTGGACAATAATACTTACATATAGGTATCTGAAACATTGTTGCACCCAAAAAATTGGTTGGGGACAATAATTCTTATATATATGTTCAAAAATCATTTATCCACCAAGAACACTTATATTGTGAACAATAATACTTATATACAGTACCTGGAACATTGTTGCACCCAGAAAACATATAGTATATAAGGTTTGGGACAATAATTCTATATATAGGTTCATAAATCATTGATCTACCAAGAATACTTATTGTAAGTCTGGGTATCTTGGTGGACAGTAATACTTATATATAGGTACATCATACATCGATCCACCAAGACTATATATATAAACTTGGGGTATCCTGTTGGACAGTAATACTTACATATAGGTATATTTATGTATAAGCTTGGGGACAATAATACTTATATATAGGTACTTTGTTGCACCTAGAACACTTATATACTATAAGTTGGGAACAATAATATTTATATATAGGTTTATCATCCATCGGTCCACCAAGAACACGTATAAGGTTATTGGAAAGTAATACTTTTATATAGATTCATCATACATTGATCCACCAAGAACACTTATATATAGGTTCATCAAATCTTGATCCACCAAGAACAATTATATATAGGTTCATCATCCATAGGTCCACCAAGAACACGTATAAGGTTATTGGAAAGTAATACTTTTATATAGATTCATCATACATTGATCCACCAAGAACACTTATATATAGGTTCATCAAATATTGATCCACCAAGAACAATTATATATAGGTTCATCATCCATAGGTCCACCAAGAACACGTATAAGGTTATTGGAAAGTAATACTTTTATATAGATTCATCATACATTGATCCACCAAGAACACTTATATATAGGTTCATCAAATATTGATCCACCAAGAACAATTATATATAGGTTCATCATCCATAGGTCCACCAAGAACACGTATAAGGTTATTGGAAAGTAATACTTTTATATACATTCATCATACATTGATCCACCAAGAACACGTATAAGGTTATTGGAAAGCAATACTTATATATAGGTTCATCACACATCGATCCGCCAAGAGCAAGTAATAATATAAGCTTGGGGTATCCTGCTGGACAGTAATACTTATATATAGGTACATTGGTACACTTATGTATAAGCTTGGGGACAATAATACTTATATATAGGTACTTGAAACATTGTTGCACTCATAACACTTATATACTATAAGTTGGGAACAATAATACGTATATATAGGTTCTTCATCCATCGGTCCAGCAAGAAGACGTATAAAGTTATTGGAAAGTAATAATTATATATAGGTTCATCATACATCAATCCGCCAAGAGTAAGTAATAATATAAGCTTGGGGTATCCTGTTGGACAATAATACTTATATATAGGTACCTGAAAGATTGTTGCACCCAGAACACTTATAGTATATAAGTTGGGAACAATAATACTTATATATAGGTTCTTCATCCATCGGTCCACCAAGAACACGTATAAGGTTATTGGAAGGAATACTTTTATATAGGTTCATCATACATTGATCCACCAAGAACACGTATAAGGCTATTGGAAAGTAATACATATACATAAGTGCACCAATGTACCTATATATAAGTTTGGGGACAATAATACTTAGACATAGGTACCTGAAACATTGTTGCACCCAGAACACTTATATACTATAAGTTGGGAATAATAATACTTATATATAGGTTCTTCATCCATCGGTCCAGCAAGAAGACGTATAAGGTTATTGGAAAGTAATATATATAGGTTCATCATACATCAATCCGCCAATAGTAAATAATAATATAAACTTGGGGTATCCTGTTGGACAGTAAAATTTATATATAAGTACATTGGTACACTTATGTATAAGCTTGGGGACAATAATACTTATATATAGGTACCTGAAACATTGTTGCACCCAGAACACATATACTATAAGTTGGGAACAATAATACTTATATATAGGTACCTGAAACATTGTTGCACCCAGAACACTTATAGTATAGGTTCTTATCCATCGATCCACCAAGAACACGTATAAGGTTATTGGAAAGTAATACTTTTATATAGGTTCATCATACATTGATCCACCAAGAACACGTATAAGGTTATTGGAAAGCAATACTTATATATACGTTCATCATCCATCGGTCCACTAAGAACACGTATAAGGTTATTGGAAAATAATACTTATATATAGGTTCATCACACATCGATCCGCCAAGAGCAAGTAATAATATAAGCTTGGGGTATCCTGTTGGACAGTAATACTTATATATAGGTACATTGGTACACTTATGTATAAGCTTGGGGACAATAATACTTATATATAGGTACTTGAAACATTGTTGCACTCATAACACTTATAGTATATAAGTTGGGAGCAATAATACGTATATATAGGTTCTTCATCCATCGGTCCAGCAAGAAGACGTATAAGGTTATTGGAAAGTAATACTTATATATATAGGTTCATCATACATCAATCCGCCAAGAGTAAGTAATAATATAAGCTTGGGGTATCCTGTTGGACAATAATACTTATATATAGGTACCTGAAAGATTGTTGCACCCAGAACACTTATATACTATAAGTTGGAAACAATAATACTTATATATAGGTTCTTCATCCATCGGTCCACCAAGAACACGTATAAGGTTATTGGAAGGAATACTTTTATATAGGTTCATCATACATTGATCCGCCAAGAACACGTATAAGGCTATTGGAAAGTAATACATATACATAAGTGTACCAATGTATCTATATATAAGTTTGGGGACAATAATACTTAGACATAGGTACCTGAAACATTGTTGCACCCATAACACTTATATACTATAAGTTGGGAATAATAATACTTATATATAGGTTCTTCATCCATCGGTCCAGCAAGAAGACGTATAAAGTTATTGGAAAGTAATACTAATATATAGGTTCAGCATACATCGATCCGCCAAGAATAAGTAATAATATAAGCTTAGGGTATCCTGTTGGACAGTAATATTTATATATAGGTACATTGATACACTTATGTATAGGCTTGGGGACAATAATACTTATATATAGGTACATTGGTACACTTATGTATTGGCTTAGGGACAATAATACTTATATATAGGTACCTGAAACATTGTTGCACCCAGAACACTTATATACTATAAGTTGGGAACAATAATACTTATATATAGGTTTTTCATCCATCGGTTCACCAAGAACACGTATAAGGTTATTGGAAAGTAATACTTATACGTAAGTTCATCAAGCATTGATCCACCAAGACTTATAAAGTTGGGAGCAATAATTATTATGTACGGATGCATAAATCATTGATCCACCAAAAACACTTATATATAAGGTTGGGTAATCCTGGTGGGAAATATATATATAGGTTCGTCATACATTGATCCACCAAGAACACTCTATATATAAGTTGGGGTATTCTGCTGGACAATAATACTTACAAATATGTACCTGAAACATTGTTGCACCCAGAAAACTTTAGTATAAATGGTTGGGGACAATAATTCTTTGATATAGGTTCAAAAATCATTTATCAACCAAGAACACTTGTATTAGGACAATAAAACTTATATATAGGTACGTGGAACATTGTTGCATCCAGAAAACTTAGAGTATATAAAGTTTGGGACAATAATTCTATATACAGGTTCAACTAAGAATACTTGTTATAAGGTTAGGGTGTCCTGGTGGGTAGTAATACTTATATATTGGTTCATCATACATAGATCCACCAAGAGTAGATATATAAGCTTGGGGTATCCTAGTGGATAGTAAGTCCTATATATAGGTTCATGAACCAAGATCTATATAAGTTTAAGGTATCCTGTTGGACAATAATACTTATATATAGGTATCCGGAACATTGCTGCACCCAGTATTGAAAAATCATTAGCCAAGTTACATGATTATTAGTCATAGTATATAAGGTTGGGGACGATAATTCTTATATACATGCTCATTGGTCCACCAAGACAATAATTCTTATATACAGGCTCATTGATCCACCAAGAACACTTAATATGTATACGCTTGGAGTATCCTGGTGGGCAATAATACTTATATTTAGGTACACTAATGTATAAGCTTAGGGACAGTAATACTTATATATAGGTTCAAGAAGCAGTGATACACATAGAAACTGGTGTATCCCGGTTAACAATGATGCATACATGCTCTGGGTGCATCGAAGTTTCATATATATATTAGCGTGTGGCGTCCTGATAGACAATAATACTCATGAATCATGACACTCATAGTGTCCTGGTAGTCTAAAATGCTTATAAACTTTCAAAATTCTTGGGTACACAAAATTTCACAAACACGTATATGGTGGTGGCTCTGTAAGCAACTTATAATATATTGATTCGTATAGTTGTAACTTAAAGCTTTTTTTTCTGTTTATTGCTTTAATTTTACTGTTTTTCTTCGTGTATCCCCTTCCTCCCTTTCCTACTCTCTAATTTATCGTTTTACTTCTACTGATATTCCTTTCCACAAATGTTCTCATTCTAATTCTTACTTTTATCCTTAGCTTTGGAAGTTTCTCTTCTTTATTGTTTCAATTGTTACTTATTGACCCAATCCTCTGTCATGTCGATCCAATATTACTATTCTCTCCCGGTGCTCAAATTCAATTTTATTGTTTTATCTCTCATTACTCCAATTGTATTCTTTATCTCTTTTCCATTTTCACATATTTCTCTTTTTTGTTTTTCTGTTATTACAACTTTTTTATTTTCTCTCTTATTGCTCCAATTTTATTTTGTAATTCCTGATTGCTATTCCAATTCCTATTATTTTCTTTTTTTCCTTTTTTGCAAGTTATATTCTTTCAGTTTTACTTCCTCTATTGTTCCAATTTTTCCATTTTCTATCGATTCAATTTTATTATTTTCCCTCTTCTGTTCTTTACTATTTTTTCCCCTCTCCTATTGTTCCCATCTTATTTCACTAATTTTCTTCTCTTATTGATACACCAAGAACACTATTATAAATTATATTATTAATTACACTATTATATCTTACAAATTCACCAATTTTTCTCTCATCATTATAATGTTTTATTTTCATTTTTAGTTCTTCATTATCCCTTTGTTATTGTTCTAATTTCTACTATCCTTTTCTTTTTCTGATTAAAATCGGTTTTATCATATTTTTTGCTAATATTATTTTTTAGCTTTCTAAATTTTACTACGTTCTTATTTTTCTTACTCTCTTTTCTAATATTTACTTGCTTTTATTGTTACAATTTCTATTATTTTCTCGATTTTATTGTCCAATTTTAATTACTTCTCCCATCTTTCTATTGCTGCAATTTGTCTAAATCCCTTTTTTATTTTTGCCTTCAATTCTCACATTTTTATTTCATTTTTTTGTTGTTGTTCTAATTTGATTTCATTTTTGTCATTTTACCATTTTCCTCTATTATTGTTCCAATTGTATATTTTATGTATTTTCACTGTTCTTCTTCTCAATTCTATTTTATAATTTTTATTTCACTATTATCCCTTTTTACTGTTCCAATTCTTCGTGTCACTCCTATTTCACTGTGCTTATTTCTCACTTTTGTTGTTTCCATTTAATTTATCAAAACATACTATTTTACTATTGTTCTTAGTATTTTAATTGTATATTGTTTCAGTCCTGTTTTATCTGTCTCCGAATTTTCTCTTTTACTTTTCCAATTTTATATAATCATATTTTTTTCAGTGTTACTACACTTTTATACTTCATTTTTACTATTTTCTCGTTCCAATTCCCAATATATTTATTCTCGCCTCTTGTTCAGTTTTATTATTTACCCTTTTCACTATTTCCTCTTGTTTATTTTTCAATTCCTAATATTTTTCTCTCTCATTTTGATTATTCCCTTTATTTTATTTTCCCTTTCCTATTGCTTCATCTTTATTATTCCCTCTGAATATCCTATTTTCACTTTTTTATTGTTCCAATTTTCATTGTTTTCTCTCTTCAATTGTTCTACGATTTTTATTGTTTCCCCTTTCCTTTGTTACATTTTTACTATTTTTTTCTTTTTTATTATGCTATTTTATCATATTTATTTCACAATTATTCCTTTTTTATCTTTCCAATTCTTATTATTTTCACTTTTCCAATTATCATCGTTTTCCCTCTATTGTTTTTATTGTTCTTCCCCTTTCCTTTTATTACGTTTATAGTATTCTCTCATTTTTATTATTCCATTTTTACTGATGTATTTTAAATATTTCTCTCTTACTGTTCCATTTTTAAACATCTCCTTCTCACCTTTCGTCTTCACTATTTTCGCTCTTTTATTACTATTCTCTCCGTTATTACTATTTTCTTTCTTAATCTGCTCTAGATTTACTATTTTCCCTTATCTATTGTGTCAGATAATTTTTTTATCATTTTTCTTTAACTGTTCCAATTAAAACTATTTTCATTCTTTTATTATTATTAGAATTTTACTACTGTTCCAATTTCATTACTCCCCCTATTTGTAATATTTTCTTTTATTATTTCATTTTCACTATTTTTCCATTTTAATTACCCCCCCCCCCCACACACACACACACACTTGTTTTGTTCTAGATTTGAAATATTTTCCTTCTTTTTCTCCATTTTTATGCTCCATCCTCTCTGTTTTTATTTCAGTTTTTCTAATTTCTCTTTTTAGTTATTCTATTTGTAATATTTTCCTTCTTCTATTATTTCATTTCCACTAATTTCCCTCTACTATTCTTATTATTTCCTTTCCTTTGTTCTATTTTTATTACTTCCCCTCATCCATTCCTTTTTTTGTTATTCCATTTTCACTATCTTCTCTCTTTTACAGGTTCCATTGTTTCTATTTTCCTTCCCTTATTGTTCTAATCCTATTTCAGTTTAATTATTTCTCCCTTCCCCCCTTTGTCCCAATTTCACCATTTTCATTCTTATTTTGTTCCATCTATATTATTTATCCCTCTCCTTTTGCTCTAGATTTACCATTTTCTTTTTTTTATTATTTCATAATTATTATTGTTCTTTTGCTGTTCTAATTCCTACTATTTTCTTTTATCATTCCATTTTTACTTCCACTCTTATTTTTTTGTAGCTTTGCACCACTTTCTTTCGTTATATATTTGTAATATTCCTTCTTTTGTTATTCCATTTTCATTATCTTCTCTCTTTTACTGCTCCATTGTTTCTATTTTTCTTCCCTTATTGTTCCAATCCTATTTCAGTTTAATTATTTCTCCCTTACTGTATTCCGTTTTTATTATCTCCGCCCCCTTTATCCCAATTTCACTATTTTTATACCATTTTTGCATTTTCATTCTTATTTTGTTCCATCTGTATTATTTATCCCTTTCTTTTTGCTCTGGATTTACCATTTTCGCTTTTTTATTATTTCATAATTATTATTGTTCTTTTACTGTTCTAATTCCTACTATTTTCATTCTTTTATCATTCTATTTTTATTACACCACTCTTATTTTTTGTAGTTTTGCACCATTTTCTTTCGTTATATATTTGTAATATTCCCTCCTTTGTTCTTCTATTTTTAGTAACTCCGTCCCCCCCTCTATTTTCATTCCGGTTTGTCTAACTTCCCTCCTTTGTTATTTCATTTTTACAATTTTCTTTCTTTTATTATTTCATTTTCACTGTTTTAATGTCCCATTTTTATTACTCCCCTCTCCCTTGTTTCATTTTTGTTATTACCCCCCCCCCCCTTCCATTTTTCTTCTCTTATTGTTCCAATTATTCATCATTTTTATTTGACAGCTATAACTTCTTTATTGTTCCAATGTTATTTTTTCCCATTATTATTATTATTCTTCCCCTCCCCTTTGTTGTACTATTTTTCTTCTCTTATTATTCCAATGCTGCATTATCATATTTTTTCACAATTTATTTTTCCTCCTCTCCCCCTTTGTTCTTTTTTTTTAATCTCCCCTTTTCATTAATTTCTCCCTGTCCTTTTATTCTAATAATATTTTATCATTTCCTCTCCTATTAATTAACCCTCTCTTTCTTTTTGTTCTAGTCACTCTTTTTCATTTTGATTACAATTTTACCATATTTCCCTCCTCCTTCTGTTTCGAGTTCTATTAACTTTCTTTCCTTTTATTCCAATACTGTTTTATCTCACAATTATTCCTTTATTACTCTTTCCTTTTTCAAATATTTAATTTTTTTCCTCTATCTATTATTAGTATTCACCTGATTCTGTTGTTCCATATGTATTATTTCCCCCCCTCTCCCACTGTTCTATTTTTGTTCTCTTTTCACAATTTTGCTTAGCTTGTTCCATTTTTTATTATTCCTCTCCCTAGTGTTCTATATTTATTCTCCCAATACTATTTTACAATTTTTATTTCACAACTAACTCTTCATTTATTGTTTTTCTCCTCATTTATTTTAATCCCCCCCACCATTTTCGTTGTTTTTTCTCTCCTGTTCATTTTTTATTCTATATCATAGGTCACTTTGTTCCATTTTTATTCATCACCTTCTGTTTCCGTTTTTACTATTTTAATTCTCGTTTTCGTTTTACTAATTTCCAATCTTATTATTTTTAAATTGTTTACAGGTCCTATTGTTCCATTTTTCTTTAGACTTCTTTCTTTCCTTTTCTAATAATTTCACAAAAAATGCTATTTTTCTTCTCTGATTGTTACATTTTTATTGGTCTCCCTATCCTTTGGCCCAATTTTTACTATTTCCTCTCTCTCCATTCCTATTCATTTCTTCTTTTGTTTCATAGTACTTTCATTATTTTACCTCTACTTCTTGTTCCACTTTTGTTATTCTCCCCTCTTGTGTTGTTCCCTTTTCTTATTCTCCCCATCCTCTATTGTTTCACTTTCATCCATTATCACTCTTGTCTCTGTTCTACTTCCTCTCTTTAAATTATTATTCCACCTCTTCTCAAATGTTTCAGTTTTTTCTACTTTATCTTTTGCTTATTGTTTTAATTTTACAAGTTTCACGTTCCTTTCGTCATAATTTATCTTTCCTTTCGGTACACTTTCACTATTTTCTCTCTTTTTATTATAATAGTAGTTTCTCATTTATGTTACATATCCCCCCCCCCTCCGATAATGCTTATATAATATTTAAAGCACCCAGACCTAGTACCAAACGAATAATTTTGTTAGTTTCAAAATTTCTTGATTTTTTAATATGTTCGTATTTTCCCTTATAAGAGTGTCTGTTGTCGCACTGTTTCACTGAAGTTGATTTCTCTGTTTGGGTTAAATCTTGAAATTCATTTTTGACCCGCTTCTATCGATTCGATTTTCTTTTGATTTTACAGGTTAACGCGCGGGAATTGCACTCGGTAGGCCCGGGCTCGATTCCCGCCACTGCCAACGTGTTCACCGGAGTACGATCACGTTAAACATGTGGGTCCGTAAGCCCTTCCGCAGGGGGAGGAGGGCACGGTTCCTACTGGATTTCGGTGTAAATTGGGAGGCACTTCCCGACCGTCCAAACAGATCCTTACACCTTTCTGGTAGGTCGGACGGTCTGGGCCTCAACAACACATTGCTTGCTATCATAATATAATATTTTACCAAATTCGAGTGGATCTTCTCCTAGACATCATGGCCCGTAAGTATCCTATTGTTGAAGGATGGTTCGATTTTTCCCCCTCTTTTACACATATATATATATGAAGCGGTATATCGAACTTTTAACTATTTTACAACTATGGGTTTCTATACAGCGAAGGAGATTTTTCAGATTTCGCATTAAAAAAAAAGCCGTTCCGTTCATCTTCTTGGATGAACCGGAAAATAGAATATTCACTTTCATTAAAATCTATACACGAGTTTTTTTCAAGAACAATTGTTATGTATTCTCGCTCGCATATACATTGCATGCTTGTCAATGTACTTTACTAGCAAGTGACTACGGTCACAATGAGTAGTAGTTACATTCACTTAAAGCGCGGTTTAGAAAATGAAATTTTTATATATATTGTTATTCAAGTATTCTAATTAACCGATTCCCATCGCACAGATACATTTCGATGTTGAATGGCTTTAGTTTCAATGTTTATGGGCTATCATCGTCCGTTTACCGTGACACGCTATGCTAAAAATATTGCCCTTATGTTTTTACGCAGGTTGTTTACTGACGGTGATATTCTGTGAAGTTAATTATACTCTCAATTTAAAAATAATCAAAAGTACACTATGCTTTTCGGCTGTGTCAACTAACACGTCATTTTTATGGCGTTTCATCTCCGTGCTAGCTATACACAAGGAAATGTCAGAAGAAAAAACGGTCAGGACGAATTCAGTTCAAGATTTGACTGGATATCTGACGGATTACAGAAATAAAATCATATATTTGAGTTCCACGGTTTTAGCAATATGCACTAAAAGGCAGAATATACTTTTTAGCTACTATTCCAAACGAAACCGTGGGGTACCTACGAAAATAACAGAAGCGATGACCGATTGTTAAATCAAAGAAAAATGTAAATATTAAATGAAATCATTCATGCGTCACTTTTTACGTTATCACTTTTATTGTTCAAATGCCTTTCTTTTAGGGGCGCCCGCACAGTCTGGAGTCGATAACTGAAAATTATTTTTGACTTTTGAGTGAATTTTTTTCAAAAATTTTATTGATAAAATTTTCGATTTCAAATAATACGAAAAACAGTCGACGTTTCTGAATGCGTGATATTTTATTTCCTAAGACAAAAACCGTCATTGGAAGCCATTTTTCACATCTTTTCAAAAATACAATCTATAAGGAGGTGCTTCTATAAGCAATTAAGGGCAGGATGTTCATTCAAAATAGCCTTTTCTAAATATGTAGGGTTTTGCTGGTTAGTTCAGAATAGGTAGTTACGAATTCTTTATTCGGATTATACAAAATCAGAATAAAGAATTCGTAACTAGCAAGCTAGCACATCTTCCTAATACTTCCTTCACGAAAGCAGGTAGAAGGGATAAGAGACGGTGATATTTTTTTTGTAGCAACCTTTGCAGAGAGTCTATGATATAATGATTTCATTCTTCCTCATTTATCGACTGTATTGCCTTTTCATTAACTCTGGGCTCTTTTGGTATTCAAAGTTAAGTCAACTCCGCACGCAGTGTTTCTTTCGGGACTTATATAAATATATCTAAATGTTATCACGTAAATAAACACTACATTAATGTCTCCCCCGCAGGTACACCTGAAAGAAGCACTGGGCGGACGTGACTGAGAAACTTGAATTCTGTGGAACCGGTTTTTTCGGTGATACATCTAAAGTTGGAAATAAAAATCCGCTGAATATCGCGCTTGATAGCGTTCAACTTGAATTTTTTTAGGTCTTCCTTCGCCATCACCAGTATCAAGAGATAAAAGTTTCAATTCTGTTCTGAATTAAAAAATATTCATTGAAATCGATTTTGCCACACAGTTGGGCGTGACCACCTGGGAACACCGCGTGCTGTTGGCACATTTCGGGCGCGGTAGCCTGGTGGTTTGCGTGCTGGATTTGCACGCTGCCACCGTGTTCATGCGGAGTACGATCACGTTAAACATGTGGGTTCGTAAGTCCTTCCGAGAAATTGGTGGTAGGGGAAGGAGGGTACAGTCCCTGTGGATGCCTCCCCCACTGGATTCCGGTCTAAATTGGTGGCACTTCCCGGCCGTCCAAACGGTTACCTTACACCTTTCTGGTAGGTCGGACGGTCTGGGTCTCAACAACAACACAGTTGGACGTCCGGCCGCTCACACCCTCGGGTGAGTGGGGCGGTCTGAGCCTTCTACACAGTTGGACGTTGCCTTCAGCATTTTCCCGGGTTTGGTTTTAAAATTAATAATCGAGGTTGCGAAACATGCAATATACTGCCTTTTTTTTTTTTTCATAAATGTCACGGAAACATATCTAATATACTACAATTTTTAAAAAAAATTGGAAATGGGTGCATCTATTTTTTGTACAAAATTGACGTGTATTGACCGTAGTTTATTTAAGAGTTCAAAATTACATAAAATAAAAAAAGACTCACGGAACTCTAAATCATTGAAATGTTAAAAAACAACAACATTCCCAAACAGGACGAGAGGATATTGCAAAATCGCCGAATTTCACATTAAGTTCCAATATTAAAAGCTTTCGACTGATTTAAAGGCGATTAAAACAGCGATCGACATATAACAATTATAAAGTCAACTTTAATACATTGATTTCTAGACATCTTTGCGTACGAAGCCTAGCTGCATTATTTCGAGACTTTTATATGAACGCACTCCATTAAGAATTGCACTTAAATCCAAGATTAAAATCATCTAGTGAGTGACAGAGTTCAAAATTAGTAAATTTTAAACTTTACTTACGATGAGAATAAAGGTTCCAAAAAACTCGGCCAGAAACTCCCGTATAGCGGTGTTCCGGATTTTCAAGTTCTTCAAAATTCCTGGACACGGTGGCGAACCCATCGCGTTCCTTCGCTCCCTCGAAAAAAAATGATCCGCGGGGAGGTCACGTGGGAAGCTCGAAATTGGATGATAATCGAATCCTCAATTAAAGGCGGAGGTCAAGCGGCCATCGAGCGCTGACAGAATTGGTAGATAGCCACTTATCTTCATGTCGAGCATCACACAATCGAATCTCGTCTTCTCCCCCCGCGCGACCTTTCACCTTCCTTCCAAGAACTGGCCTCCTCGACTCAATATCATTGTGAAAAAACAATGTACGATATTCTATAACTTTTACCAAATCTTAGTAGACGCTTCGTTCATTTGGGTTCCACAGCGCACGTGACACACACTTTTTAAGTTTCAATCTTTCCAGAAGTACATTCAGAGGCTTCATAAGATTTTGTAGACATGTTGGCTTCCTCGAAGAAAGCAGTCGGTTAGGTGCCTGCTTTTTTGAACAAAGTTATTACTGGCCCTGTAACACATGGTAATATATTGGAATTGTGTCGAAAATCGTTCACAGGATCTACACGTTTTAGGACCTCTTTAGAAAAATAATTTTTTTTTGGCGTGGTGTCAGTTTGTGAATATACTCTAACTTAAACGAATGAACCCAATTTCCCAAAGTTTTGGGTTACCGTAATGCTAGAATAAAAGCGCCCGCCTCGTTGTGCGAAATGGCCAGCAAACATAGTTAAAATTGAATGCTCAAATGCATCCATTGACTGTTTGTTTCATACGATGAAAAGAAACCACTCCATAACTCTAAACTTATTCCAGGTCCCAGCAGAAGCGAGAATGGAATTCAAAGTGCGAATTCAATTTCATTTCAAATAATGCAATCAAGGAAATGAAGCGAAAATGAGTCCCTGCGAGCCGCGCTTTCAACAGGTTGCGATACAGCATTTGAAAAATTCCCTTCCTTTAATTAAAAGAAAAATGAGAGGATTCATTTTGGTAGTTATAGATAACATTTCCGAAATGAAGACAAAGACTCGAGATAAGTATTTATTTTCACATTGCATAAAACACTTCAGCATATTTACAAGAACAGATCTTAACAATGAGCTGCTTAGAAAATCGATCCTCCACAACAGAGCTTCTGCGATAGAAAAACGATCCTTTATGAGAGACCGTTCCCGAATACATTGCACGCAGTGTTTCTTTCGGGGTGACATTTTATAGGACTCGGATAAATGTTAAAAAGTTTTTTTTTTCTTTTAATGCTTTGTGGAATTTTCATTTTACGGTTTTATTTTTTTCTCATGTGCATTTAAAATTGTAATTATTAGGCTATTTCACAGTGCAATTCTGTCGGTGAACACAAAATAACTGTTGTTGATTATTTGCACGTTAAACTTTATATTTTAACCTAGTTTCTATTTATGGGATGACATTTAGATCATTTTTATTTTGTGGCTGTATGTAGTCCAAATTGCAATTTATATTGTATATATGTATCGTATTATTTCAGGTATGCTGGCCACTTACTTGCTCTTTGTATCAATTTTCGGAGCAGGCAAAACTTTTTGGAGCAGCTTCGAAGCAGCCAATTTACATACTTTAGGAGCAGTCAATGTAAAACATGTCTATACTCGTATCTAATATCCGTGTAAAGGTGTTTTTAAAAAAATTAACAGGTCTGCATACATTAGCAAAATGTAAGTTAAGAAAATGACAATGTTGGCTGTACGACACTGCACATTTAATTTACAAAACAGTCAATGTGTTTGTTCAACCTACTACTCATTTTTCAAAGTAAAATTCCCATAGTTTTCCCCGGGAATAAAAACTGAATGACGCAATCGAATAATTTAAGAAAAAATTAATTTGTTTAGTAAAATAATTGTTTATTTTAAATGGCACTCTAAAAATAAAATAGTTTTATAGCTCTGATATGGAACCATTAGAAGGTGAAAATGGATATGAACCTATACTCTTGTACTCGCAGCACGCAATGCACTGGAAAATGAATTGCATGGTGCAAGTTTTCATCCATGGATTCTCACATTTTACGGACATAAACGAAAAAGTTGGCCCTAGAAAATATTCCGAAAGTATCGAGGTACTCGCAGCACGCAATGCACTGGAAAATGAATTGCATGGTGCAAGTTTTCATCCATGGATTCTCACATTTTACGGACATAAACGAAAAAGTTGGCCCTAGAAAATATTCCGAAAGTATCGAGGTACTCGCAGCACGCAATGCACTGGAAAATGAATTGCATGGTGCAAGTTTTCATCCATGGATTCTCACATTTTACGGACATAAACGAAAAAGTTGGCCCTAGAAAATATTCCGAAAGTATCGAGGTACTCGCAGCACGCAATGCACTGGAAAATGAATTGCATGGTGCAAGTTTTCATCCATGGATTCTCACATTTTACGGACATAAACGAAAAAGTTGGCCCTAGAAAATATTCCGAAAGTATCGAGGTACTCGCAGCACGCAATGTACTGGAAAATGAATTGCATGGTGCAAGTTTTCATCCATGGATTCTCACATTTTACGGACATAAACGAAAAAGTTGGCCCTAGAAAATATTCCGAAAGTATCGAGGTACTCGCAGCACGCAATGTACTGGAAAATGAATTGCATGGTGCAAGTTTTCATCCATGGATTCTCACATTTTACGGACATAAACGAAAAAGTTGGCCCTAGAAAATATTCCGAAAGTATCGAGGTACTCGCAGCACGCAATGTACTGGAAAATGAATTGCATGGTGCAAGTTTTCATCCATGGATTCTCACATTTTACGGACATAAACGAAAAAGTTGGCCCTAGAAAATATTCCGAAAGTATCGAGGTACTCGCAGCACGCAATGTACTGGAAAATGAATTGCATGGTGCAAGTTTTCATCCATGGATTCTCACATTTTACGGACATAAACGAAAAAGTTGGCCCTAGAAAATATTCCGAAAGTATCGAGGTACTCGCAGCACGCAATGTACTGGAAAATGAATTGCATGGTGCAAGTTTTCATCCATGGATTCTCACATTTTACGGACATAAACGAAAAAGTTGGCCCTAGAAAATATTCCGAAAGTATCGAGGTACTCGCAGCACGCAATGTACTGGAAAATGAATTGCATGGTGCAAGTTTTCATCCATGGATTCTCACATTTTACGGACATAAACGAAAAAGTTGGCCCTAGAAAATATTCCGAAAGTATCGAGGTACTCGCAGCACGCAATGTACTGGAAAATGAATTGCATGGTGCAAGTTTTCATCCATGGATTCTCACATTTTACGGACATAAACGAAAAAGTTGGCCCTAGAAAATATTCCGAAAGTATCGAGGTACTCGCAGCACGCAATGTACTGGAAAATGAATTGCATGGTGCAAGTTTTCATCCATGGATTCTCACATTTTACGGACATAAACGAAAAAGTTGGCCCTAGAAAATATTCCGAAAGTATCGAGGTACTCGCAGCACGCAATGTACTGGAAAATGAATTGCATGGTGCAAGTTTTCATCCATGGATTCTCACATTTTACGGACATAAACGAAAAAGTTGGCCCTAGAAAATATTCCGAAAGTATCGAGGTACTCGCAGCACGCAATGTACTGGAAAATGAATTGCATGGTGCAAGTTTTCATCCATGGATTCTCACATTTTACGGACATAAACGAAAAAGTTGGCCCTAGAAAATATTCCGAAAGTATCGAGGTACTCGCAGCACGCAATGTACTGGAAAATGAATTGCATGGTGCAAGTTTTCATCCATGGATTCTCACATTTTACGGACATAAACGAAAAAGTTGGCCCTAGAAAATATTCCGAAAGTATCGAGGTACTCGCAGCACGCAATGTACTGGAAAATGAATTGCATGGTGCAAGTTTTCATCCATGGATTCTCACATTTTACGGACATAAACGAAAAAGTTGGCCCTAGAAAATATTCCGAAAGTATCGAGGTACTCGCAGCACGCAATGTACTGGAAAATGAATTGCATGGTGCAAGTTTTCATCCATGGATTCTCACATTTTACGGACATAAACGAAAAAGTTGGCCCTAGAAAATATTCCGAAAGTATCGAGGTACTCGCAGCACGCAATGTACTGGAAAATGAATTGCATGGTGCAAGTTTTCATCCATGGATTCTCACATTTTACGGACATAAACGAAAAAGTTGGCCCTAGAAAATATTCCGAAAGTATCGAGGTACTCGCAGCACGCAATGTACTGGAAAATGAATTGCATGGTGCAAGTTTTCATCCATGGATTCTCACATTTTACGGACATAAACGAAAAAGTTGGCCCTAGAAAATATTCCGAAAGTATCGAGGTACGGAATTTTTCTTTTTTATTCAATTTTGAAATGGTGCAATACCCCTGTTATTTACAATATATATTATATAGTAATTACTTCTATATGTGTAAATGTAGTAGTTAAAAATTATATATTTGTATCAGGGTGAATAGAAAGCTCTTCCCCTTTAAAATTTCATTCACCACTTATCCAAAAAGTCCTGAAAGAAACACTGCACATTACACCATTCATGAACTGATATCTGCAATACTAGGTATATGGCATAACCTTCTATGGGAACCAACAGTCCTATTATGCAGCCAGCTTAAAAATTGAACCCAGACTATGCGAGGCTGCAATAGTCAAGTTCATAAAACTTGCCTGTAGGAAGAATTCCCCAAAATTTAGAAGACACTGCAGACATCTACTATTCGAGCGTGAAACCAGTCTATGGATCTGCAACAGGAGCAGGGTAACAATGATAGAATTTAATTTCCAGCTATCGTGTTACATTGTTCGTACAGAATCTACTTTTTGAACATTTGTTTATGCAAAATTAAAGAAAATGTGTTTTTTTCTTTGAGGTAAAAAATAACAGATAAAATAAAAGTAATTTCATACCATGAGTTTTCAAGTTTTTAGTGATTAACCACTGTTGATTTGGTTAAATTTTTAATGATTTTTTATGTAGTGATTACCAAGTGCAATCTAAAAGAAAAATTTTCTTTCATTACTTTTAACCAACTCTGCATTTTATTTCTTGTAATGATTGAATAGGGATTGTTTTCTCATTCAGTGAGGTTCTTAAAAAGATAAATCAAGACACAAAACTCTAAACACGACCAGCATAGAATCTTTTACAACTTTGACATTTCGTGTATTTAAAATTCTGTTTAACTATTGGTCTAAAATCTTGTCAAAGAGAAATTGGAATTCCGATAATACCCTCACACCATAAAAAGCTTTCATTTAACAAAATTCTGTTGTGACACTTTTTATTCAACAACAATAAGTCAGATGAAGATTTTTATGATAATAAACTTGGGACTTTCTCATACAATAGTATAGAGAAAATATCGTTTTTCTGAATTCAAGATTTTGACGAATAGGCACGCTTTAAGACTTTCTTTGATCTCTGTATGTGGATATAATACACTATTTGATGCGTAGATGCATCATGTTAAAAACTAGAACGCGATAGAATTTTGAGTCACTGTCATGATTGGAATTTTAAGATTGTATCATTTTGCATGAAAAATTTTCATAATGCCTGGAATGTTAGTATATAGATGTTAATGCTATCAAAATAATGTCTGTTTATCCCACTTAATAATTAATAATAGTGATTGCGACCCTAGTGTTAAAATAAGAAATATTTATATATATATATACAAAATATTAAGAAAAAGATACACCATTTTTGTTTTTATTCTAATAATGATTGTGAGAACTCAACGCTAAGGAATGTCAATGGACAACAAAATCAAGTGGAGACTCATTTTCTATATGTTTCTGGATTGAATGAAATATTTTTACAAACTTCATTCCATTGTCTCATTTTATTGACTGCTGATTATAATATCAATTTTGAAATTTTAGAAATAAAGTATGAGTTATGGTATTAGAAATAAAATTTGAATGAGACTCTTAATATCAATCTTTTATACGAAAATTCTTAGCTTAAAACTCATCTTTTTCTAAAAATTTAAGGTTGAGAAATGTTACTGTAACTATATAAGAATTAAATACCACTTTCATCCAAAAATTTTTAACTGTAACCTTTACCTTTAAAGGTAAAACAATCTTATTGTAACTGCTCCTAAAACTTAAAAGTAGTCTTTATCCGAAAATTCGAAGCTGTAACCCTTATCATTTTTGAACAGAAAAATCTTATTGTAACTCTCCAAAAGCTCCTCATATTGGTGCTATCCAAAAATTCGAAACTATGACCTTGCTCAGAATTTTCTATCATAATGCTGTATAAAAGTAAAACTTATCCTCTATGGCCAGAAATATCATTGTTTAATCTGAGAATATAGAAGCTGTAATGCTTACCATTTACAAATACATAAAAATCTACTGTGACTATTAAAAAAACCAGCAAAATCAATCTCATTAAAAAAGAAAAAAACTCCGAGCTCAGCCCTTTGTTGTCAAACAATTCTGCTGTCTTATCTGAAAACTCGAAGCTGTAACTATAACAGTTAATAAAATTTCCCACAAAGCTAAAAATCAGTCTTTACCTAAAAGTGCTATTTTATAGTTAAAGAAAATAAGTAACTACTCCCAAATTTAAAATTTAGGGTTTATCCAATAATTCTAAGCTATACCTCTTTTTTTTAGGACTCTTAATTTCCTTTCGTAACACCTCACAAAAATATTAATCAGTTTTGATTCAACAATTCTGATGTGTAACGCTTATTTTTTGTGGTCAAAAAGTCCTATTTTCTTATTTGAAAAACTAAAAAATCAGTCTTACGTGAAATAAATTCTGATATTAAAAACTTCCTCATATGTTCAACCACAGACAAATTTTTTAGAGAAAAGGTAATATCGGAACTCTTTGGTACATGTTTAGCTCTTTACTTATTATTCTTCGGAATATTTAGAAGTATTGTATATTCAATTAAATATTACAAGACTGCACCCCATTATGAAAGAAAAGATTATAACCTAATTTAGAAAGTGAAAATAGCACGAATTGTCAAAATTGAGAAATTGTATTTTGTATTCAGGAGGCATTTGTTCTAAAATGATTATGAATATACATATATATTGATTTTATAAAAACTTAATAATTAGATTCTCCACCATTGCTTTAAGTTTGTGGTAATAAATAAAATTTTACTTTGATACTTCTATTCTTAATTTTTATTTTCATTAACAGCCAATTAAAATTCTTATTCCTGGAATATTTTGTTGAATTCATCAGATATTAGCATAACATATATTGATTTTTTTTTTTTTCAAAAGATGACTTTTATCTTGCGAGTTCACTTAGATAGTTGTAAGTTCTAAATTTTAGAAAGCCATTTTTTTTTTCAAATCATCATATGCACATATATGATTATATGAATAGAAAACTAACATTCTAATTATTTTTTATATAAACTGTATCTTATAGAACATTTTATCTTTTTGATACTTGAGGCAAGATTCTGACTTGCATTTTGCAGGAAGAAAAAATATTTCTGATAGTAGAACTTGAGTTTGAACATTTAATAGTCAGAGAGAGATACGTTGTATTAAAGAAGAGGATCTAAATTTTTAGTCTTCTCGACCATTCAAGTGTTAATCATAATACTCATTTCATTCTAACATTCTAGTAAAATGAAATATGTGTGTTCAAACAGTCGAATCTAGTCAAGCTTTTCCGAACATTCTTTGGCCTTATTCCGAATTTATCTTAAAAAAAAAAAAAAAGAGTATTTTAATGTTACTGTATGAATGTTAACGTTTCACATAAATATGATTTTTATTAAAATTTCTAAAAATTTTAACATTTATAATACTTTATACTAATTCATAACATCTAAATAAACATTAATTTGGAGCGTAGAAGTTTTGTAGTACTGTAGTTACCTCGATACCTATTTGAGTCTGCCATGGTAAAAAAGTAAAATCTGTTCTTCAACTGTACATGCGCCTGAGGTTTATTAAATGATTAAACTTATTTGCATAAGGAAATAATTTACAAACATAAAAACCCGTCATTTGATTTATTGAAACCATTGATAAGGTTCTTTCTGAATTCAAAAAAGGACATAACAGTAAGAATTTTCTTCATGAAGCAACATTATGGTATTGTCGATATCCTGTTAGATTCAGCTTCCTAAACACTTCTTTCAAATATTAGTCTTAGTAATAGGAAATGTTTTTAATTTTCAAATACTCTAATAAGTTAAACTTTTAAAATGTATTTATTCAGCTGATTATTTAAAAGACGGAAAAAAAAAATCTTTGGTTATGTGGTTCAAGTAGTAACATGCTTTAAATATTTGACTTTTTCACAAATTCATCTGCAACAAAGTTTAGGTTGGAGTAATCCAATCTGGCAATGAAATGTAGGTAGTGTAGGAGTTTTTATACTGACAGTCAAATGCCATTTCTCAGTTTGCATACTTCACGTCTGCAACAATATCTCTGGATCTGCATTTTTATCAATACAAGAAAAGTCATTTTTTATAACAAGATCACATAAATACTTTCTTTTATGTAAGTGCAATCACAGGACGCTCCCAACACAGAAACCAACAGAAAACGAAGAGAAGCATCCTCAAGACCTTCCAATGCGTGCTAAAAAATAGAGATTCTGAAACTTTCATCTTTTGATCAGTCAGTCGGCCATTTCGTTGTTTCTACTTGGATAGATTTTCATGCCTACAAAAGTATAAAACAACAAATTACCTATCCATTTTATATATGAACAAGTTATCTATCTTACTATGCAAGTTCTTATTTCCATCTGCCGCACTTCCAGAATCTACTTGAAATTTAGTATCCTAAAAAAAGATGTTCAAATTATAAATGAATTGCTCATTAGGATGACAAATCTGTCTTTTGTTGATGAATTAAACACAGATTTACCACTAGCAGTGACTTTTAATAAATATGTATTGTGGTGTTTGGCACAACAGGTTGACAGGTCATATTGTTGCCATTAAGTCATATCTGAAATCTTAACATAACTTTGAGGACTGCAGTAGGTAATTTATCGAAGATTTACTATCAAAATGTGCGGTATTAACTTATATTAACCTCTGGACTTCTATTTGTAAGTTTATGTATGCTATATCTTTCTTAGTCAAATTATAATAGCATGCCTGAATGTCAGTGGTGGAATAAGGCAGTTCACTGGCAGTCAATGCAATATGCCCCACCATCCTTCTATTATAGAGAGGAGGAAATTTTCCTCCTCTATTTGGAAGAGCTGCTAATCATTTTTATAAAAGATGGGAGAGGGTTGAGGACCCTTTCTCTTTTAATTAATAAAATCTTAAAATTTTTATAGAGTTTAGAAATTTTTCCTCATTTTACCCAGCATGCCAGTGGTACCCTCTGGAATAAATAAAGATTTTGTGTAAAAAATCATGGTTTACAAGTGCTTTCAAATGATATACTTTCCCTGTCAAGTGCATTTCATTTGTGAATTCATTAATTCCTCTTAAAGGGCAGGAATTTCTCCCAAGTTTATTTTATAATCAGAGTCAGATAAGTTTGCTATGGAGTCTGATTTTCCAAAGAGTTAATAGGGTCATTCCATGTCAATTCAACCAAAAGAATGCGAAAATGTCACCCACACCCTTAGATATTTTTCGTAATTTTTTTAAAAGTACGTATAATAGAGTTACCATACAAAATTTTAGTTGATTTCATGCATTAGTTTTTTAGCAATACATTTTCAAAGAATTGGAGAATTCAATAGGTGCTGCTCTGCAGATGCATGAAATGAAACTTTGTGTTTGATAAAATCCTTTCTTGCTCTGCTCCTTATTGTCAGAAACATGTCATTTTTTTTTGTCGATATTCTATATTAAATCAGTCAATATTCTTGTTGTTAAACAGCATGCCTTTTGATAACATTTTAATTAAAACCTTATCAATTTTTGTCTCATAGTGGAAAAATGTAAGAAAAAAAAATTAATTTCAGGAAAAACAATGCATTTCAAGATGAGTTCCATATTAAATTTCCTGATAATGTTTTTCTTTGTTTGTTATACAGAAACCTTCTTACCATAAAAAAATTAGAGTGATGTTTTTTGGAAAATGTAACTTTTTTTTGGTAAGCTGCAAAATGGCTGTATCTTCATTAAGTCAACAATAAAAATAATTGACCTACTAAATAATTTATTAATAATTAATCACATTAGTTTATATATTAAAAACAACATTTTAAACATTTAAAAATATTCATATCAATTTTATAAGAGAAATGCAGTTATAAATACAAGAAAATATTTCTCTTTTAATTTACCATATTGATAACTAAACTACCTTATTTTGATCATATATATATATATACACTGCTGGACAACTGCTAAGGACGGATGACACTATCACCCATAGCAACCACAAAATAAAAGGAAGCAAAATGTGGAAAATTAGAATAAGTGCAGGATACAGTAAGAAGAGGTGTGCATATGCAAATTTTTCATTTCCACTCCTGTTTGTCATGTGATAGCACTGCATTAAAGCATCTATATATACTAATTGCCAAGTGTCCGTCTGTCTGTCTGTCATGCATTTTTCAGTCACTTCCCGAGTAGACAGAGACTTGCAATTTAGTACACGGCTCGATCGTTCCATAAAACCCCCTGGAAAAATCGAATTTTTCAAAAACGTTCTCCAGAGGGGGGATACTCCCCACCAAAACGTTCGAAAACTAAAATGATAGGAAAGAATGCTTTGCCATAAGATAGAGACTTCAAATTTGGTGTATGAGTAAATCGTTCGAAAGGAAGAAAGTGTGCAATTTCAGATTTCCAATATTTTCTACTTAAGAGGGTGCCGCACACCAAAATGTTCGATTTACCGAATAAATGAGAAACGGCTCCTTTAAAATTTGATAGAGGCTTGAAATTTGGTATATGGAATAATCATTTGATAAAAACACCCAAGACAATTATAATTTTTCAAAAATGTTCATTTAAGGGGGTGCTCCAGAGGAAAACGTTCGAAAGGTGAATTGATAAGAAAACATACTTCGGGATGAGATAGATATTTGAAATTTGGTGTACGAGTACCGAGTAGATAGTTTGGAAGGAAGAAAGTGTACAATTTCAGTTTTCCAAGATTTTCTACTTTAGGGGGTGTCGCACACAAAAGTGTTCGATTTTCAGAATGAAGTAGAAACACTCCTTTTAGAACATGATAGAGGCTTGATATTTAATATATGGGAGAATCATTTAATAGAAAATTGGTATATGAGCCAAACATCTGATAAGAAACTCAAGGTGAACAGAGTGTTTTAAAAATGTTCATTTATGGGTGTGCTCCACAGAAAAACGTTCAAAAGGGGAGATGATAAAATAGTAAGCTTTGGGTGAGATAGAGACTTTAATTTGGTATACTGGTAAATAGTTCCAAAGAAGACGTGCACAATTTAAAATTTATAATATATTCTTCTTTAAGGGGTTCCGCACACTAAAATATTCGATTTGCCGAATATATATATATATATATATATATATATATATATGAATTTTATAGCTTTTAAACCAATAACGGTAAAACATTTTCTGTTATTGGTTTAAATAACTATAAAATTTATATATAAGATACATGATAAAAATATGGCAGTTTAGTTATAAATGCAGTAAATTAAAATATAAATATTTCTTTGTATTCATTCCTCCTATAAAATTGATAACTAAATATTATATGTTACAGGGTAAATACTAAAATGATAAAAACATTTTATTTATCTGTAAATGTCAGAAAGAAAGACATTCCCGATTTGAAGAAATGTTTTATTGCATTTCAGGAAAAGAAAAATGTTACTTAATTTCAATATTTCTAACAAATAATTTTCAAATTGACTTAAGTTATTTTTTAAATAGCATTAGTAAACTTCTATGGTCACTGTTTCACAGGTGGTGGTTTGAGTTTTGCCTTTAATATCACAATCAAATTTAGTCGCATTAGGTAATTATCAACTGACCTAAAATTTGCTTTTGGTTAGCCAAAATTAGTATATAATTTTCTGCAAGGCCATGAAATTTGTTAATACTCATAAAAAATAAATAAATAAATCAAATTCTAAGAAATTTTCCTGGGGGAAAAAAAAATCCAAAATTGCCAGCGAGTGTTTTTTTTATTATAGTATATGGCAGTGTGGGAAAAAATGTTTAAGAATAAAAATAAAATAGAAAAATTAGCCTAAAACTAGGAAACAAGTGTTTATACAAAATAATTTCCACAATTACTGGCTAGGATTTCAAAATTGTTAGTGTTTGTTTTATGAATAAATAGAAATTGTAACTAGTTGATTGACTAGAAAAAAAAAAAGAATAAATATATATTTTTGACGAAGGATCATGAAAATTATTAATGAAAAATAAAAGAAACTGCGTACACAAAAATTATTATTTAAAATCACAAACTCTCACTAATATTTATGGATACTGTTGCTCTTTATATTAACACTGACTTTATTTTTCTGCCCTGGCGTTATTCATCAGCATTGTATAATCACTTGTAAAATTTGTTTTCCTTTCCTAGGCTTTGATAAAGATAAAATTCCCGTTTTAATAATTTACAGAACTGGCAAACTTCACAGTCAGTCACATCAATAGTTTCACTGACTTCCTTGCACATCTAAGATAATGGAGTTAAAGTTAATAATTGAATTTTTTCATGATAGCTTGCCTGGCTTACTTTCTTTCGGATTTTTCATTAAAATCTTTAAACTGCTTAGCATGAAATTAGACTGAAATTCTACATGAACAAGAACTAGTTTAGATTTTAAAATCAGAAGTGGCTGAACCCAGCACCTTGTTTCTCTTCACTTCCAGTATATAACTAGAGCTTCCTCCTTACTCTTCGGTAGTAGATTTAGAAGAATCAACAACATCGAATTCATTTATTTTTGTTTTACTTTCTTTTCCTTCTCTTTTTTTTTTGGCATGTGATATAGATTTTTTTTTACGAAAATAAACATTCTTTTACCTGTTTTGTAAGTTAAGATGCAATGTACTGGACAAGTGAAACCTATAGGGTCAAATACTCTTTGTGCAATGGATTAAATAGTCCTAGTGATAGTCTTTCAGGTTTGTTTATCGAGCTGATGTTACAAAACTTCTTGCTTGTCCCACAATTTCAGGACTGCTGATCGATTAGACTTCATGTAAGTCTCCATTATTTTGGTGTGTTCCCAGTCTCTTAACTCAAATTTTTCTTCTGCCATCACCTTTGTGAATATTTGGATAAATTCCTGCAATTTCACTCCAGAGGCTACAGAACAGACACAATTATCAACATAAAATGCCGCTTTAAGTTTCTGTCATGTTGAGTTGAAGATGAATATTTATCCAAATGATGTTGTATCACTGCTCCAAGAAGAAAAGGACTATAGTTTAATCCAAAGACTACTCTGCAATGTAGAAAAATCTTTATAGCATTCTGGCTTTCATTTTGCACCAGAGAAGTTTTAAAATATCTTGATCACTTTTATCAACAGAAATTTGCAAGAAAGTCTTCTTTATGTCACAAATTTTTCTCAAAAGTGTTGTGGGAATTAACTCCAACAGATTTGGTTCCTTTGCTAAACAGTTGTTCAAGGAATAGAATCCTTTCTGTTTACAGGAAGCACTGAAGACAGGTCTAACATTAGTTGATGAATTGCACTTAAACACTCCTTGATGAGGTAGAAAGTGACCAGTATTCACTGAACTTTCTGAGATCATTCATTCCTTCTTGTCACCACTCATGGAAAATATTGTAGCTTTCAAATTTTCCTTCTTTCATCAGTTTAGATGTTGTGGAATTCAATTTCTTCTCAGCTATTTCTCTGTCAGTCGGCAATTCTCTTTGGTTGTGAATCCAAGGGAGACTAGCATCATATCTTCCATCTTCATTAACTCGAACTTTTTTTTTCTTGAAATAATTCAAAACAGCTTTTTCTGCTTCATCTTTGCTTTAATGCTCACAACGATCAGTGATTCCAATAGGAACTTTAATTTAATAACAAATAATCAGAAACATTGTTGTTATGAATCAAAAGTGAAGTTAAAACAGAACTATAAATGTTATAATTTGAATCCTCTTGAGACTTTCCCATCACGATCCATCCGAGATGAGTTTGCACAGTGACCAGTCCACACTTTAGCTGATGAATGGGTCCTGTGTAAAGTTGACCGGCTCTAATAAGTATCTCAATAGGTGGCTGATTGCTCCCTATATCTGTGAGCTGGATTCCCTTTTGTCTCATTTCTTCCAACCATGATTCAGTCTTGGTGTTGAACAATATATAGTGTGTCGATCCAACACCTTAATTTTACCGCACAGTTAGTCGAAAGCCCAGACCATCCGACTCGTCCGTGGACTTAGAGTAGCTGTTTGGATGGCCGGACCGCACAGTTAGTAACTGAACTGTTCAAAACTACATTGTAACTACATTGTGTTTCTCCAAACACAACTTGTGTTAATTTCTCAGCATTCACAGGCTCAATTCCATGCAGTATTTTCCAGAATATAAGAATGGTGGGAACCTGTGTCAATCATTGCTCTAACTGTTCGTTCTCTTCATGAGCTTCAAGAATCACAAGCAGCGTTTGCAAAAGTACTTCTTAAGAATGGCATTGGCTGGATAAAGTAATATTCTGATCCATACCTTCTTTGAACTTTGTAACTGATATATAATATTCTGATCCATACCTTCTTTGAACTTTGTAACTGAACCTTTTTTATTATTGGCTAGTTCAGGACTCACCCAATGCCTTTTGTGACAAATTATACACCGAACATTTGATTTGCACTGTTTAGAATGATGTCCAATCTATAAACAAGTGAAACATCCCTTCTTTCTTTTCAAAATATCGTGCTTCTCTTCCATCGGAAGTTTCTAAGCTTTGAAGCATTCTTTACTTTCTTGAAATTTTCTACAAAATACACAAATGGATTTTTCACTTGGATTTATCCCTAAAAATAAATCCATAGTAGTCTGTAAATTCATACCCGTTTCCTTACAGGTTTCCTTTCGAATAATTTTCTAAAATACACAAATGGATACACTTGGATGTATCCCTAAAAATAAATCGGTAAATTCATACCCGTTTCCTTACAGGTTTCCTTTCGAATAATTTTCTCATTTTGTTTAAAATCCGCTTTAGCAAGCAAGATACACGTTCTTCACCTTCTACTTCAGTTCTTATTAACAATAGCAGGTTTTTCAGCCTATCCATGTAAGTATCACTTTCTTCACTTTTAGTCGCTACCAGATTTCTTAACCAGACAAGTAGTATTTCTTCCGGTGTACAAGATTCGACAAGGGGAAAAAGCATTGCTGTATATTTGTCAGAAGTTATACCAATTGATTCACGAGATCTTAAATGAAATTCTAACTTATCATACAACTGAGCCATATTTGCTTTGGATTTTGAAGACACTGCATTTTTAATCACCAGTCCAAGCAATTCCCTGGCACAGAACTCTATAAGTAGCTCTTCCCTTCCAAATCCATTTTTAAGGCTTTCAACAGCTATTGAATAACTTTCTGCAGTAGGAGGGAAGCTGTCTACAAATTTATCTTGCTCTAGTGCCAACGGTCATAAAGATAATATTAAATATTGAAATTTATCTTCTTCTTTCATCAATTTATCTACATGGATTCCCTTGAATTGACTCCAAAATGCTATCTAATCTTTTATTTCACCATCGAATTTCAAAAATTCAATTTTAGTTTCGTTCTTCAATTTCGTTTTATCTTGAACATGGGAAGAAACTCCACTTTGTTTGGTTGTGAGTTTATTCATACGCATTTCAACTGCAATCCTAGCTGTAATCATTTTATCGTGATATTCCTCTATTACCCCATATTCATGTTCATATTCTTCCACTTTTGAATCATCGCCAAGCAAAGTGTTACAGATTTTGTCATCTACCTCTACTAAATTCAACATTAATCTCTCCATATTTGCCAAATGTGTTTGAATAATTTTATCGTCTGGTTTCTCATCCGTTAAAGTTGTCAAAATATTCTACGACTTAGTGAAAGATGCTTGAATCGGCTCTTATATTTTTAAGAGCAGTTCCATTATGAAAATAGAATAGCGATAGGCTTAGTTAACACAACTAACGTTCTAAACGAAACTAACCCTTCTCTCTTTACTATCACATCTGCGTCACCAAATGTAAGAAACATGGTAGAAATTTACCCAATTTCATGCGTATCAATATTTACTAAAGTAATTACAAAGCTGCTTTTCTGCAACCATTTTTTATTCAAAGCTTAATGTTCTAAATGTACAGCTCATCCATCTGATCTCGTAAACAAAACCGAGACTGTTGTCATAGCATAATTACAAAAAATAGGGTGTTGTCATTATGGTAACTATAATAAACAAATTCTTAATAAATACAATTTTAAATATAGAAATGAATAACTTTTTTTTTCTTCACTTGCTTGCTAAGGGTGGTGTCTGCTGTGGTATGTTGCTTAAAGTTACATTCTGGTGTGTTTTCAAAGATTAATGATGTTTTATTCATTATGAGCATGTTTGTTCTTTTAGTTCTCCAATAAAGCTCATTGGTGATAGAAATGTGTGTTCCTTAAGCCTGAATCTTATTATGGGCTTTCACGTCTGCTGCATAAATAATTGCATGCATTTATGCATTCCTTTGTAAAGGATACCATTGACGCCTCAGGTTACAATGAGCTGAAGACTATAGACCATGGCATGCAGATTGGCACTATATCGTGTTTTCCTGTTACACTGATGGCATTAGATGGTATTGTGGTGAGTGCCATCCTCCTGAATGCGTTTTAGAGCGTCATACTGTATGAACGTTAAGTGTGATGGTGTGGGGTGCCATTGACTATCATAGACGATCCCAGCTGCTATGTACACATTGCAGGTATGCTCAACAGCAATCGTTACATCAGGGAGGTTTTAGAGGCCGAAGTTGTACCCTTCCTTCAGCACACTCCTGGCGCTATTCCAACAAGACAACATCTGGCTACATGTTGCCCAGAATGTCCAAGTCTTCTTTCACTGCATAGCAGATATCACTTCTTCCTTGGCCTGCCCATTCACCAGCCATGTCACCGATTGCACATGTATGGGATATGGTTACTAAAGACTGGACAGCAGTCTCCAGTAATATACTGTGGAGTACAGTAGTACAGCAGTCTCCACCACTGAACTGTGGACCAGGATAGAAGAAACCTGGAGGGTAATACCCCAGAAACATATCTAAACTTTCTTTGATTCGATGTTGCAATGTTTAGAAGCTCTTATGGCAGCTTCACAAAATACTGATTTTGTGCCAGCAATGAGGTGATATTGGTCTGAAATGGTAATTTATTTGTATCACTATTAGTAATATAGGGTACACATTTCATTCCAATCTGAACATTCCTTCATGGTGCTGCAATTTTCATAAGCATGAGTGTACATGCTGAGTTTCGTGGCTGTAGTTCAATTTCTTATGGGTTCTCTTTTTAGCAACATATCATTAAATACATACATAATAATGCCTTTATTACTTTTACAGCAGCATCTTGAAAATAACACTTATCTGACTGAACTAGAACAAAAATATTTTCGAACACAGTCAGTGAAGACAAGAAGTTGAGCTAAGAAGACTTACCCCCAAACAGATTTCACCTCTGCGAATATCGATGGGATTTTCTTTGACCACCGGAGTGACCGCAATCTGAAAAAAGTCATTGAAAGCTAATATCTCATCCTCATCATTCTATACCTAATAAGAGAGATTCTATATCTAATATAAGATATTTCCTATCATGCACTTTAAAAGCAGTAAAAAGGATAGCTTTACACATAGAATGATAACACAAATAAACACAATCATACAAATTTAAATTTTGAAGCATTACAACAGGAGGTATGGGGACATTGGTAGTGTTTTAAAATGCATCAAAATTGAAAAATTAAAACAAATCAAAACCAACTAACTTGTATTTAAAATCAATAAGTAATTGAAAATGTACATAATAAGTGTGAAACCAGTCCGGGAATGCTCATATGAGCAATGGGAGAGTCTTTTATAAATAACAGTTTTTTATGTGAAGTGAATTTGAATTCACACATGATACACAAATTATAGCAATGGTACTTCTAACTCAATACAAATTATAAAATTGTTCTACTTTTTGAATAATCTTATTCATGACAGTAGGATTTTGTTTATACATTCTGTTCTGACATTTTATTGAATATGCATGGATATATTTCCGACAATAAAAATGAAACTGCTTCTCTTTAGAATGTGAGTACTTGCATGGTTATTAGTTGGATATAATTATTTTTCATACGGCTAACAAATTTATCTAACTATTTTCTAATGCTTCCATTAAATAAATTGCCAAAAGTGTCCCTAAGTGGCCTACATGTATATTGTAGCAGTGATAACAACAGCAGTGGTGGAATTTGAAATCCATCCTCTCTGTGATATTCTGGTCTGGGCCCTAAATACTTAACATTTCTTAAATACTTTCTTCTATTTATGTGGTCTGCCCCCATACTGGCATTGCTAGATTTAGCGGTATAATTGCTCCACTGAAAATTTAGCAAAAAAGCACTTAAGATCTGAATGGTACAGCAAACAATGAATTTTTAATTCCTCATTATATAAGGTGTTGCTTTTCAGAATATTTTAGAGTTCTTGATTTTGACGGAAAACTCCATTTTAAGAAATCTTGAACAGATTTTGGAGAGACATATATTTCTGAGTATATTAACACAAATTATTCGAAATGCAATATGTTCATAGCAAATAATATTTATGAAATGAAAAATTTTAAATCTATCATGCA
Source organism: Amaurobius ferox (assembly GCA_951213105.1). Classification (NCBI taxonomy): domain Eukaryota; kingdom Metazoa; phylum Arthropoda; class Arachnida; order Araneae; family Amaurobiidae; genus Amaurobius; species Amaurobius ferox. The sequence goes on from OX578136.1 coordinate 2,280,710, forward strand.
TGTAAAAGATAGTAAAATAGCATGTATTCATCATGTAAATCAGTGCAATGTCTCAAATGCTTAACTGTTGCCAATTTATACATTTTAAAAGGATTAGAATATATAAGAACCATTTTCAAATAAAAACTCATAAAATTATGGAATATGAATATATGAAAAAATGGAATTTCATCATTCCTATAAACAAGTTGATCATGTTTGAAGTCAAATTTCATACATAAATAGCTTTTATTTCGCTACTCTATTTTAAATAAATTATTGTAATTTGAAATTATTGTAATTAAATGACAGGTTAATAGATTTATGCAAATGATCAAAGTCTCAGCACCAATGATGTTGTAGGGCTCGTGCATAAGAACGATGCATCATGCAGCATTTAAAATGACCAATGTTGTCACTCACGGGCAATTGGAACTGGATTCTCTACTTTGATATTGCAAATTGTGTACAAAGATGCCTTTGAAATGTAGCCGAAGGCACTACAAACAATTATCGGGTTTAGATAGAGGTCACATCATAGTCTTAAGGGAAGCTGGTGGGTCCAACAGACGTATCAGTTACTATCTTGGTCGGAGCAATGTGGTAGTTGCTCAGTGTTGGTAACAGAGCAGGTACATGTTGTAGAGGCTCAGGATGCCTCATACAGCCAACTGCTCAAGAGGATAACGTAACCATGTCAACACCAATGGCGTCACTATCAGACATTCGAAGATGACTGGTAGAAGGTGGGATTAGGTGTCAATATCCATTAAGGTACCTACCACTTACTCCTCAAGATAGATAGAGCTGTCTGGATTGGTGCCAAACTCAATCAGCCTTAACAGTGTCCGATTCAAAGCATGTTGTTTTTAGAGACGATTCCTGCTTCTTTCAGGGCTGTCACATTGCTATCCCCCTCTTCATGTATTCCTATATCTTTTTCCATTTTTTGCAACTCTAAAATTCATTTCTGCCATTAACTTTGATTTCAAGTTTGATGATTTGGTAAAATTATTTTTCTTTTTTCCCATCTGCATTCAGAGTGATGGAGGAGAACTTAATATTTTATTTGCATTACTTCCATTTTCATGATAATTGCACTTTTTACATCTCCTTTTATTTCTCTATTTAATTATAACATGACAGCCACTTTCTGGGGGGACTGTCTGATGAACTTCTGGAACTTTCTGAGGCAACATAAACTTCGGTGGCATGATTGGTAATTAACCAATTTTGACCATTGCCAAATATGGTCGTGATGTGATTTGAAGTCTTCCCTGGATCCTGGCTTCTGATCAAAAGCTCATTGTTTTGCTCCAAAATATTTGACTAGAGCATAGATATACTTTAGCTTTTGATAAGGTGAGGTCCAACAAATAATTTTTGTTATGGCTATATCTATTTGATTTCCACAAATGTTTAAATTTTGTTAAAATTTACAAAAAATGTACTTTGATTTTTCGGTTAACTAAGAATGTTGTTTCAAAGGGTCCTGTTTTGGCCTACAAGGAGCTAGTCTTCAAGTTTAAGTGTTTGTATGCTAAAAGATGTTTTCAAAGGAAGACGTTTGTAATTCATAAAATTCTCATAGGAGCAAGCAGTCTGAATTAGCTAGTCTTCAAGTTTAAGTGTTTGTATGCTAAAAGATGTTTTCAAAGGAAGACGTTTGTAATTCATAAAATTCTCATAGGAGCAAGCTGTCTGAATTGCTCATTGGAATTATCATAATGCATTTCTGGAGAATCAATGAAATGATGTAAAGAGCGTCCTATTGATCAAGAATTTCCTCACCTCCTTTGTAATGTTTTTCTTGATGTATGTAATTATACTCCTGGATAAACAGGTTGTGTCATTGTTGCTATATGTGAATGTCTACATTTGTGTGTGTGTGTTTAGAGGCAAAGTGATGCAAGCAATGTTTCTGCTGCACCTAAGGCATTTCAACAGTTAAAACTTCACTCTTCAGTGAGTTTAAAACTTTAACTTTTACTCACCATTTGTAATTTTTGGAACTCTTTTATGCCGATATTTGTTAAATAAGTTAAACAGTATGCAAGTCTAAAAATGTTATGCTTCGGTGTTGCTGTCAGATTTTCCACATAGCGGTAGACATTAAAAATTAATAGCACTAGAAAGTCGAATGAAATGGCGAGTCTATCGCTCTGGATCTATGTCTTGTGTGGTTGAAAATGTGAGATTCTATCAAATAATATTTACCTTGCAGCATTTCGTCCTTGAGCTTTGTGTCTGGAGACTCCTTCCAGAAGACACTGCTCGAAGAGGCACCCAATTCATCCAGCTCCTTGCCAGCTGGAATAACATTCGATGCATCAAGAGACATGGCGGAAATAATAAAGCAGAGTAAATCAATAAACCAATGATGATAACAAACATTCAAAATTTCATGAAAAGATATATGGAGGGAAAACGCACGAGTGACAATATAGTGTAGGTCTGCCGAATCACCTTACATAAGTTTTGGGACAGGCATTGGGTGGGTAATATAGAGAGGAAATATTGAACTTTTTATATATTATTAATTGATAATACATTGGCATCATTTTCCCATTGCAAATAGAATCAAGTATTTTTAATTTAGAACCATTATGAACAGAAACGTATCTCAATATTGTTTTATTTGAAAGTTATATGAAATTCAAAGTATTTATTATCAAAGTAGTTAATTATTTATCTATTTATTTTTACGGACAAAATTGAAAATTCACTAGACAAATAGATACAAACTCAATGAGTGTTTGTGTCTTGATAGGTTGTTGGTCCAATAGATTATCATTAGGCAGAAAATTCCTATTTGAAAGCACTTGAATTATTGCATCTAAAATTCAGGCATATTGTATGTAAGAGATAAAAAATTATTTTTACCAAGTATTTAGAAAAATATATGTGACTGTATATATAAAGATTTGGGTCAAAAATGTTTCCAGAAATGAAAATTTTTTCCAGAAATGAAAAATTTTTAGTTGTTTTTCTACTTTTTCTAATTTTTTTTAGAATGAATGTAATGCTCTTTTCAAACTGTCATTTGAAAAGTAGGTAGGTTTATAAAAAGTCTTAGATCCTTGAGTTTTCTAAATTTGAAAAGGAGAAAGGAAGGGGAATGCATATGCTTTCCCCCTCCTTTCTATCCTATCAAAGATAAAGAATGAATGAGAACCAGAAGCGTACACATGACATTTTACTTATTCTCAGAAAAAAAAAAGCATGTACAGTTTTAAGAAGCCTATTCTTTCAGTGTTGACTTTCTCTTAAATCTATAAAAACATTAAAAAACAGAATGTTTTCACAATTTCTGCTGATGGGAAATGCTTCAATAACACTACATATATATTCTTAACATATCTTGCAAATTGTCTCTTTCTCATGATTCATTCCTAAATTAAATTATAAAATAATTTACTTTTAAAAGTCTTTAATTACAATCATTTTTTCACATTTATTTTGTTAAATAATACTTTCATATATTTACTACTTTAATTTTATACATATAATAAAATGAGTAATTTATTTATTATTATTTTTATTTTTTAAGAAAGTGCTAGAGAGGTTTCCCTTTGAATTATTAGTAATTAACTAAAATGTGTAATATAATATTTAATAAAATAATGTACTTTTCAATTATAATCAGTTTTTAATTTATTTCTTATAATAAAATACAATTTAATAATTTATTTTTTATATCTATAATAAATAATAAAATAATTTATGATTATGATTAGGTTTAACAATTTTAATTTATTTTTCATGCTATTTCTTTTATGCTATACTACTATAGAAATTTGTTTATAACTTTTCAAAAGCATGTGTATACTGTTTAAAGGAAATATTAAATTGCAGATGCTAATTGCAGTATATAAGCATAAGAAATTTTCAAGCATAGAGTTTTTTTATTTCTAAATTTAAATATTTTTTTAGCCATGTTATGTAATGTTATATGTTTGACTGTAGCTATAATATAAGAATAAACACTCTTAAAAGTTACTAAACATATTATTTCAACTAAAATGTAATATCGAGAATGATTTCAAAATTCTCCGCTGCAGAAAACTTTTTGGGAATTCCACATCTTGAAACCCATGGTAATTCCACATCTTGAAACCCATGGTACAATTGGGATTACAGGTGGATTATATTGCAGAAGTGAATAAATAGGGATTACAGGCGGATTATATTGCAGAAGTGAATAAATAGGGATTACAGGCAGATTATATTGCAGAAGTGAGTGAGAGGCAGGACAAGGAGTTCATTGCAAACAGTGTATTGATAGATTTAGCTTCCATTTTAAATTCCATTGTAAATTGGTTAACATTTTCCCATTAGGTTTAATTTATAAACTTTTATTTGCTTGAGTTAAAACATTTATTGGCTGTTTCCAAAGTTACATATTTTCAATGAATCCTTAATATCTCTATTCTTTTCTAATGCAAATTTGGATAAAAAAATATGTTTTATACTTTTCATTATGACATTATTTGGAAAAGATGAGTAGGTCAGAATATTTCTAAAAATTTATTTTTCTAAATTAGATTGCACAAACACTGTAATAACAATGTACAAACATATTAAAAAAAGAATAAAGTGAAAATTTCATTTATTCTTACAGTTAACTGAGATGAAAAAGCACCGAGAACAGAATGGCACTAGCAAAATATTCAATAGAATGTCAGAAATCTTAAATTTTGTAAAATAATTGAGATGGAATTGAATTTGGCATGAATGTTGAGATAAAAGAAATATATATAACTACTTCATCATATGATTGTTGACTTATTTGTGTATTATAAATAGTTTCTGTGTTTGTGTTCTTGCTGATTGACATGAATGTCCTCCTGTTGGCTCAACAGACGTCATGATATTGTCATAAACAGGGTTTCTTACATAATTTTAAAAAAAATATATTGGCTGTGAAAAGGATGTTCTGACTAAATGTTTTCTTACTCTATAATTTAGAGATATGGAACGATCAGAATTCTTTCTTGCTCATATGAATCTTTGGAACAATGAAAATATTCCATTAAAAAAAAAAAACCTCAACATTTTGTCAGTTAAATGGCATTTACAAAAAATCTCACACAGAAAATATCCAACCTATTTCAGATTAAATTGGACAAAATGTTTATACTTACTTTGTAGAAAAAATTCGGACATCTCACCTGCAAGAAAAAAAAAAATCAGACATTTGCTGTAATTACACAATATGCCATCCATATACTCAATGGATTCTCACTTTGAAATACTCACATTTTTCTCACACTGAAATTTTCATACTTTTTTCACGTGGATTCTTAAATTTTTTTTTTATATAATTGACTTTTCATAAAAATGTTGTAATTTTTTCTGTTATTAACGAAGTTCACTCACTAATGTGCATAATAAATAGATCTAATGTTTAAAGAGCTTGTACATATATGAAAATAATTTTTTACCAAGTAAAAGTATAAAATGAATGTTAAAATGCAGATCCTAGGAAAGTTTAAGATCCTTCCCAGAACATGTGTCATTTATCACTTCACACACACAACCATGACCTTTAGACCTCGATAGGAGATTCACTGATGACTGGTCACAGGCATGGATTTATTTAGACTTCCAAGAAATTTTACATTGACAAACATATACAATACATAAAACATATACAATGTATAATGATAATGAATTTCATTATACAGTGGACTCTCATTACGACGGCACCTGTTTAAGATGGATTTTTTTGTTATTATGTACAAATACGAATTCCCGGGTTAAGGTCTGTGGACGTTGCATGTTATAAACATCGTTTAATACGTTCAATAATTCGTTAAGATAGACGAAATTTATTTAATTTTTGAATCAGTAGAAGATGTTCCAAACATACTTTTGAGCAATTGACTAAAATTGAGAATGACATCTACATTTTGTTTATGCTTTGAATGTTGATATCTTTTCATATTTACTTCATTATACATATTAAAAATCTTTCTGTCTTTTTTGTTTTAAGGTTGTATTTTTCAATGTACCTATAAAATTGAGGATAACAAACTTTTATTACCATTTTATAATTTTATGTCAGATTTATGGACTCTCACTAATACGAGTATGAACAATAAATGTTGGCCCTTGACTGCCCGTCATAACGAGAGATCACTGTATAACTAAATTATACAGAAATAATAATAATGAGAAATCATAATATAATTTATGGCATAAATGTCCTATATTTATAGTTCTTTAGAACAATATTACTATATATTCAAATACGTAACAATATAAGAAACAAAATGAAAACTTAAAATAATATTTATTAAAATGACTAGCAATTTTCAATAAGATTTATATGTTAATAAATAAAATTACTATTAAAACTTGTGTTGTGGAGCAAAATTTACTTTCATGTTCATTGTTTATATGATATGTTTTAATTCATTTATTCACATCATTAGTGGATGGCTCATTGAAGTGACATTTTTTGGTTATAGGGCAATCCAAAATGTAATGAGTTGAATTCCTCAGCATTCCACATATGCAACTATCTGAGAAGTTTCTGCTTACTTTGAAGATAAAATTTGAAAAAGGACCATGGTGTTTGATAGGAACCATCAGAAATACTTTGAAGGTGTGCACAAAGTTTAGTCTGCTTTTTTTATTAATTTAAATGTGCGTCTTTTGCATTATTCCAGTTGTTTTGCCATTTTGCTTTCAAATATTCTATGACTAATTTTTATTCAAGATTTTGGTAATTCAATATTTATTGTATATCTTGTGGTATTTATAATTGCTAATTTTGTTAGATTATCTGAGTTTTTATTTTCTGTCTGCCCTATATGAGCTTCAATCTATTTTACTTTAATATTATTGTATGATATTGATTGTAGTATGTTTCAAGTTGTAAATTGCTTATAGTTGTATTGTTTCGGAGTGCTAGAATGTTTGATATATAATTGAGGTGAAATTAGATGTAAAAAAAATCTGATGTGAGCAGCACATGACTTTCTTATAAAATGCAATAAATTTACTTCTTTCACAGTGGAAAAATGATGTATAAGATCCACGACACAGGGTTTCATAGTTGAATTTGGCACTTTTCAAGATAACACCTATTTTGTAACAAATTAACTTATATTTCACGCAACTCTAAATTAACAATTATCAATATTGATAGACTCTTCAATAAACAATATGGTCCATATATTAAAATATTTTAATAATAAATTCATCAATTAGGCATCATTTTCATTACCGTTGCATAATTTTTGCAATTTTGATGTCTTCGTCAATCTGGGTCTAAATATTGCCAAGTTGGCGATATTTCACTAGACTATTTGCGAAGATGGTGATATTTCAGTAGATTATTCACCAAATGTATCATTACATGTTACAAACCAATGGAGAGAAGAGCATTTCTTATATACTAGAAGGTATGCCCGCCATAAGACGGGCATACCTAGTTAAAGCTATTGACAGCCGAGAAAATCGGTACAAGGACAGCTGAATTCTCCAGACATAGGAAATAGTTTTTATAAAAATTAAAAAAAACTTTAAAGTTATGAATGTTTGAAGTTTCAATTAAGATTTTAAATTTTAACATTTGAAAATCACATTTATTGAGTACATGATAGTTTCCGAGTCAATTATTGACAGTTGAAGGAATTTGTTGTTGCATTCTAAAATCCAAATTCTTGAATTTTAGAAATATTGTTTTAATTTTTAAAACATGCTATTTTTTATGATTATAATATCGCAAGTGAAAATAGAAAACAGTGGATGAAAACATGCTGAGATACTATTTTATTCTTTAATTTTACATATCTTGTCAATAAGAAAACTTTTTCTTTTTTTCTATTTTGAATATTTTATTTATTATTAAGAATCTAGTGTTTATTTTAAGCAAGTTCAGAATCCCTCATTTAAATGCACTGCGGTTGCTTATTTATGATGCATTAAAGACGCTATTTAGGGTGTATTATACCTGAGTTGTATAATTTGCATGATTGCTTATGGAAAAAAACTGAGTGTGCGAATGATTTTTGTTCATAACAGGTAATTTGGAAGTGGAGTGTGGTGTGTGTTATCATATTACTTATGTAATGGCTACTCCAGCAATGCTGGGCAATTTGTTCTAGTATGCACAACATTTTGTTCATCAATAGTTATTATTGATTCATCTTGTGACGTTTCTCGTCACTAGTTTTGTACCAGTTGTCTGGTGATTCCCGTACTGACAGAATATTTAACGAATTTCTGTAATTAAAGGAGTTTATGCATGTTGTATTGAAGGTGTTCTCGCATACCGTATTGGAGTAATTTCAAATAACATACCAGGATCTGGAAGGTGGCATCATTAGGGCAACAGAATGAGTAACAGAAACTCAGTTAGTAGTGACAGCTTTGGAAGTTAGTTTGGTAAGAGCTTAGGTGAGAGTGAGTTGAAGAATGGTTTCGATAGTTTCAGGTGTAGTGCTGGTATGGATAAAGCCTCGCCAGTATATTAAACTTCACCCTGAGTTTGGTTGGTGGCAGAAACAAATGGAGTAAAACTATTTTTGGCTTTCGGAATCAACTGTTTAGTAGTTCGAGATAAACAGCACAAATATGTTGAAAGCTGTGTCCACAGCCTGGATGCACATATCCATGTGGAGAGCTGCTCCTATTGATCTATTGAACTTTCTCATATGCCAGACTTGCCAACCAGCCGCTCCTGCCTGCAATAACTGAAAGGCTTTCTGTTTCCTATTTTGTGTGTATCATTATATGGTACTTGCTGGATCTGTTATGCAATTTTAAGTGCTACGTGAATGTGTGTTTGATCCAATTGTAAGTTTTATAAATTTTTATTCTAAAGATGTTTACCCCCGAAGTTGGTGGAATATGTCGTGCCATGTTCTATTTTGTAGCTAATCAGTTTATTCTTTCAAATTTTTACTTTTTTCTCCAAAATTTCTAAGTTGCTGTTTTTATTAATTTTTCCCTTTTATTTGCAAAATTCCTAATTGTTTTCGATTTTTTGTTATTGAAGCCTCATTTTCCCATCATTTGGCATTTAAATCATGTGTTTTAACTCTTTTAGGCCAGTGGCCATCAAAATTCATCCCTTTTTGGCAAACTTAATTTTCAAACAACGCTTGAAAGACCGCCATTACTGTGGCGTCTTTCCTTTGTTCTACGGCCACCATCTTGTTTTTTTAAAGTAATTTTCGCTACCTCACAGAGTCGTTATTTTATGTACGTGGGTAGCATGCGCAGGGAAACAGTTTCCTAGCATTCCGGTTTAGCGCTGTGGTTGGTGTGTTGGTAATGTTTTCACCCTCATTACGGCAGTGGGTGTGGCGTGTTTTTACACACCTTGGTGCGAAAATGCTCATGTTTCGGTGACTCCCGGAAAAGGGTTGCTGACAGAGTTTTTGGAGCAGCGACACTGTCGAGGAAGTGGTGAAAAGAGAAGGTTGATGTAGGCGAGCAGTTTCCCAACTTTTGGGGCCGCTATGCGGAACCAGAGAACCCGGCCATAAATATCGTTCGGGAAAACAACCGTTTTGTCCAAAGGCATGGCGACCTGCGGTTTTGCCTAGTTGAATTTTGCTGGGCCAAATTGTCGCCATTTTTGGAATCAGGGCCCGCAAGCCGAAGTCCTTGCTGACACCCTCTGGTAACTTGGATCGGAGTGAGTCCAGCCTGCAAAGCATGGTAGCACCAGAGATGAGGAGGACAAAGCGGCCAGGGAGGAATCTGTCAAGCTAAAAACAACCATTTTTGCCAAGGAATGTCTGAGACCAAAGTCTTCACCCAGCTGGATTTTGCCGACCCGAGATGACGCCTTTTCCCCATTATGTTGGAGGGACCCAGTGTCCCTCCTGGATCTAGGTGACCCCGTTTCTTCTTTTTTTTTGAGCTCTTAAATTTTTCCTGGGTCGATGGGCCCTTAGACACTATTTTGCTTAAGAACTTTCTTTTCTTTCCTTTTATGTTGAATCAACAGAGTCAGAATGATGCTTCATATCAGGGAATCCAATTTGGATCTCCCTGCAATTGTGGAGCAAATTGTAAAGGGGCGGGTAATTTTTACTTAAATAAAATTGTTTTCTTTAAAATTAACGTCTGCCTCTGTGACCATTTCATGTCCAGTTCTCTAACGTCCACATTTTCCTACCTGGGGGGAGGGGGGGTTGTATAAATTGTTTTTAATTTATGTTTTCGTGTATCCACAACACAAATTGTTAAAATAAAATCATAAGTTAAACCTAGCCACTATACTGATATTAATTCTAAAATAAAATTAAGTTAAAGTTAAGAGTAATTGGTCAAAGATGTAATGTTTAAAAATGTTTAAAGTGTTTTTAAGGTTTTATTGTAGTCAGTTTAAGTATGTAAAATTAGATGTAAAGATTTAAAAGTAAGAGATAATGTAGTTTCTTTGTGAGCCGAAAATGGCGTCACTTAGTTATTAATGTAAAGTTTTCCTTTCTTGGATGAAAAGGGTACAACACAGGCTCCGTAGTGACATAAAGGAGATGATCAAAAATCATAATAGGCTACGAAGAGAGTGGCAGGTCAGTAGAGATCTTTCTATCAAAAGTAAATTGCATATTGCTAGAGCCCAAGTCAGTTTGCGCATAAACAAGCATTCTCAAGATCGATGGAACACTTATGTTCCGTAATGACTAAAAACAACACAATTTCCAGCACAACCTCCTATATGCATAGGCAGAAAACTTACATTACGAACCTGGAAAGTCCAAATTCCAGGGCTGTTACTGACCTACAAAAGACTGAACTGCTTGCAGACAGTCTTAGAGGTTAGTTTGAGCCACACCACTCTGTGTTAAACCCCCAGTTTACCGGAGTAGTGAAAGCTGCAGTTGAACAGTTTATTGCTACACCTTCACAAAATACTCCTGGTGATAACATGCATTATATTTGTAAACTCTGCAAGAATAAATCTCCTGGTATAGATAAAATTTCTACTAACATGTTTAAAAACCTTCCTTTGAACTTTATTCTTTACATTACTTATCTTTTTAATCATCTCCGCTCTCTTAATTATTTTCCCTAGACTTGGAAGATGGCAATTGTTTTACTCCTCCCAAAGCCCGGACCAGACCATTCCCAAGCCTCTAATTTTAGACTTATCTCTCTTCTTTCCACTCTTTCTAAAATCTCCAAGTTTGTGTTTGTGAAGCATCTGGAAGAGTTCTGCGATTAGCAGAAAATCCCCATCCCTGATCAATTCGGGTTCAGAAGAAAGCATTCCATGCAACGCCAGCTGCTGCGGATTGCAGAACTAATCCATGACGTCTACTCGCCCAATCAGCAGACTGGAATTGTGTTTCTGGACGTCCAGAAAGCTGCAGCCAAAGTTTATTTGTCAGGCCTCTTTTTTTAGCTTATGGTTTACTCCCTCCCCCCTCAACTAATTAAAATCTTACACTTCTATCTCTCAAACCACGAATTCTCAGTTTGGCTTTGAATTCTTTATCTAGTCCAAGAGACATTCTTAGTAGAGTTCCTCAGGGTCCCAATAATCAACCTTTGTCCTGGTAAACTAATTATAAGTACCTTGGAGTATACATAGATTCCAAATTAACTTGGAGCCCTCATAACTTCAAAACTTGTCGAAAAGCTAAGGCTGCAATTGTCAACATTAAACCCTTTTTGACTAGAAATAGACGTCTGTCAATGTCAAATAAATTACTGTTATACAAAGCTTATGTTATGCCCATTATGACACAGTTCTTAAATCTGGGGCCACAGCTGCCAAAACTCATATTCAGAAATTTAAAATTATTCAGAGTCGAGCTCTTCGTAATATCTTTCAAGTTCCTCGTTATGTCAAACTCAAGACTGTTCATAATGATCTCAACTTTAGGCTCTTTTTTAAAATCATTCAAATATTTCCACATAAATTTTTGAGAGATCAAATGCTAAAATCGATAGTCTGACAGTCTTTGACTCGAGGCTCCTTATATACTCTAAGTGGCCAAGTGTGCTACTAAGGAGACCCGAGGATCCGTACTTACATGCTAAACATGGGCGCATTATCCAAGACCTGTAGCATCTTTGTACTATCCCATTCTGAGTAGTTAATTACTTTTTTGAACTAGTCTTCACTCTTGAGTTGAACCGTACCCTTAGCATTTGGAGCTCGCCTACCCTAACTCATCACCAATCAAAGAACCCTTAATCCTCTCCCCTCTTCTCTTCGCCTTAATTATTTTAATTACACGGCATTATTCAAAATTTTTAATTAGACTCTAATAGGTATAGCATTAGAATTTCTATAATGTGGCGATGAAGAGCACACATTTTTAATAATTTTTCTACTTTTAAAAATCTCTTTTATCCCCACTTAATTTTCGCAGGAGGTATAAAGCCGAGGTGTTTTCAGCCCAAAGATTCTAATAAACTGAATTCCTTGATCCTTTACAACTGTATGACACTAGATTTACTTTAAATTAAAAATAAATGATATAGTTATACAGGGTGCGGCAAAAAGAGCGTACCGATTTGGAATGTCAATAAAAAAAATACATGCAAAAGCATAAAAAGCAAAATAGAGAAAGAAATCTTTTATACTTGAGAAGTACACAGTATGCCATTGTTATCCATTAAGTTTTGAAGAGTACATCAGTTAAATGGCGACCGTTAATGTCGATGCAGTTTTGAAATCTGTTTCGGAAATTTTGCAGTGATCTGCGGACCATGTCCTGCGGAATCGCCGTGATTTCTTGCGTAACTGCTGCCTTGAGTGCTTGCAAATTTGTTGGTCGGTGTTGGTACACTTTTGATTTGAGATAGCCCCATAGAAAAAAATCACATGGGGTCAAATCCGGCGAATGCGGTGGGCAACCGATATCACCCCGTAAAGAGACAAGGTGGCCCGGAAACATGTTTCTGAGAATTCCAAGTGACCTTCTAGAGGTATGCGACGTGGCTCCATCTTGCTGTTTGCATGCAGATCGCTTGGGAGACTGCTGTATGGAATCTCTAGCAACTGCCACATCTTCCGGTCTTGTTACGCTTCTAGGTGGCCAGGACTCTTTCTTTTTAAAGCCAAACTTGTTCATCTAAAATTTGAAACCCAATGACGAATTGTTTGTGCAGCTGGAACCGGATTATGACGTCCGAGCTGAAAGCGTATTTGGAAGGCCTGTTGCGTCATTATCACAGATTCACCATTCGTAACAAACTCTTCAACAACAAAAGCACGATGCTCTCTGCTCCAAGCCATGACGGTAACTAAAAATGGCATGGCAAACAAGTCAAAAGAGACCATGCTCACTGTTGAACCTCTACTATGAACGAAGCAATGCTTCTGCCAAATCAGAAAGTATTTCTGCCACACCCTGTACATTTATATAATATAATTATACATTTCGTTATATACTTATACAGAAAGAAAACTGAGAATAAATATATTTTTCTTTTCAACATAACATATGTTAATCACAAAGTTTAGAAAAAATTTAAGTTTAATAAAACTTTAAAATCGCAATATAAATAAAAATTCCAAATTATTAAAAAAATTATTGCTCCTGCTTACTTTAAATTATATTTTTAAAAAGGCAATCTTTGTGTGAAATAGACATATACTTCGGGCGCATCTAAATGTTTTCATTTTATAGCTACATGTGAAGAAGTACCTTCTTACAGATGGAATAACAATATGAATAATAATATGTCTTCTATTTGGTAGTTGAGGACAATATACTTACAATTAACTGAGATTTTTCACCGTAACGTCTTGGTCACCCCCCCCCCCCCCCCACTAGGCAGGTATTTTGTTCTGATAAGTTGAACTTTTAAATTGCAGTCATCAGAGAGAGAAATGCAAAACACTAGATCTATCCAAGTCCATTCTATTCACCAGGCCAAGTTTGTACAAGGCCTACAAACATTTTAGGGTCTTATAAACACCTTTAGAGGGCATTCTCAAAACTCAGAAGACGCAGATATCAGCATCCATGGACTCGTTTCACACTTATTATGTCAGCATGGAATAATCGATAACTGTAATAGCAGCATAAAACTTGCTAGGAGACACAATTTTTGTGGGAAATGATGGATTGAATTGTCAGTTTTCACTGAAGTTTGAAAAATTTGCAGTCTATAGCAAGTTTCTTGCTGCAATAGTAGGTATCATGTAAGCGCAAATGATTATGGCGCTCAATCTGAAGGGAGTAAAAAAGGTCACAAAAAAGGGATATCATTTAAAAATTAAAATGCGAATACTCTATTTACTCGAAAGTCAGGAGTTTCTAGGATGCATAGTGCTACAGAGGCAATGTAAACACTTTGATAGACCGACAGATTGCGCTTAATGCAATAAGGGTTGATCGAGTGATGTTGATGTCAATGAACAAAATATTTGTCTGTAATAGTACAACTTTGTCCAAAGCACACTAAAGGTTTCTGAACAAGTACCGGCATATTCTGTAATTTTTCCCAACAGAAGACGTTCAACTCAATAAGGATTTATTTGATGCTAGTTAAAGGGAGAATGTATGTAAATATTTCTACCAAAGACACTCGCTCTTTTGAATGAGAAAAAGCGTCAACAAATGTACCAATCAACAGACCCAGATAAAAAAATGGATATTGTGAATTACAGAAGGCAAGCCTAAAAAGTGAATACTCACCGGGGTAATGATAGACGTGAAAGTCAGACCTTGGAGGTCTAGGTGTTCGCTTCACAGTGGCATAGAGCGGTTCCTCCAGGGCCTGAAAGAAATAACCTTTAAATGCTCTTTTAAGACAATTTTCATCATGTACAAGCATTCAGGATGATGGATTGAAAAGATTTAAATAGATCATAAAATCCCAAAATAAAACAATTAAGTTATAAAATGCTTCTCATTTTCCATCCATCTTATTTGGAGTAGCACAGTCGCTTTTTTTAAATGGATCTGAATTTGCATAGCTTTCTTGCAGCAACAGACATTCCTAGACACCTATAGGATAGCTTAATAGGTTTTCAGAAAATGTATCTAACATAATAAAGGAAGATATTTATGTGTGTATCTGTGCAGTCTGTAGACCAAAATCTAAGCATTGTACTATGAAATTTAGTACACAGGTGCACCTTGGCAATATATTTTAAATTAGTTATTTAGTTATTCTATGTTTTAGGGCGATATTTACACTAATCGATTCTTTAGCAACCTAAAATATTATTACAGAGTTTCCATCATGAAATAATCGAAAAGATCGAGAAATTCTCTTTCAAAAAAACTCTAAACAAAGTCCATATGATGAACAAATAAATTTTAATGAATTAAAAAAATATATGCTTTTTCAGCCTTTTCTGATTTTCCTATTACGATATTAAAATGGATGCACCATCCAGCGTTCGTGTTTTTTCAACAGCTGCTTAAAATATCACTGACCACTCCAGAAAAAAAATTATAAACCCATCCGTTGATTGATTAAAATTTTTTAAATCCAATGATGTCTTCATATTTTATAGTTTTCATAGCGGATCTCCATGCATTTAAGAATCCTTTCAGTTTTCCCTACTAACGGCATCTATTGGCATTATAGTGCATTTTCCCAAGGTTTTCTAATTTTGTGAATTTGAAAGATGTTGACCTAATATTTTTTATTATCATTATGAGCATTGTGCTAAAATTTGATGAAAATTCACTGAGATAGCAACAAATTTCAGTTTTAAAGGAACTTTTTTTAAATTTCAGGTATTTTCATTTATTTGTGTAACGAGAATGATTTTAATGTCTCCGCAAGTGACAGGATCTCCATGCATTTAAGAATCCTTTCAGTTTTCCCTACTAACGGCATCTATTGGCATTATAGTGCATTTTCCCAAGGTTTTCTAATTTTGTGAATTTGAAAGATGTTGACCTAATATTTTTTATTATCATTATGAGCATTGTGCTAAAATTTGATGAAAATTCACTGAGATAGCAACAAATTTCAGTTTTAAAGGAACTTTTTTTAAATTTCAGGTATTTTCATTTATTTGTGTAACGAGAATGATTTTAATGTCTCCGCAAGTGACAGGTTTCAGATTTGTGATTATGTCATTTCACACCTGTTGTGCCAATGTAGACAGATTTTTATTTTGTTATTTTATATAACTACACTGCTTTAACTCCCGGGTACATTTTCTAGTTACATCTATAGAAAGCAAATTCTTTTAGACAAGATTTAAAGTGGACCTCTATCACAAGGATTCTCAATACGAATTACAAAGGAAGGCGATACTTCCCAGAAAATGGATAAATTAGAAGTAGAAAAAAATTCAATTTCAATTGAAAAAAATTTGAAGTAGATTGAATTTACCGCAAAACCTGTAAGAGAGAAAGGGATCTTTGATATTTTTGCATTTTCTGGTTCATTTTTCTATTTTAAAACTAAAAGAGATCAAAATTGAATTAAAGTTTTGATGTATGTAGTATTTGTAGGTGAATGATGTATGTAGTATTTTGAAAATTTCCCATTTTCTGCTAAATAAATATATATATATATATATATATATATAAAACAATCTACCTACAATTTTTTCTAAAGCTCTAAAAGTGTAGAAAATAAATTTTTTCCACCAGAAATTTTCTGTCTTGTCCAAAGTCAAAATTTAATAATAAACAAAAAGGACTTTTTCACTTTTTTTGATGAAATTCCACATATTTGCACACTGGCTGGAGGAGAAGATATGCCCTACATACCCATGGTTGGCACAGAACTCTTACTTATATAGCCTCAATATGTGTATGAAATATCTGTGTATGAAATATCAGTGTATGAAATATCTGTTGGTCACAGTATGTGGTAAGACGTAAAGTTCACTAGATGAATATGAACAGAAAAAAGTGGAAAATGTAGATCACTAAATTCTTGGAAAACATGTCTATTGAAATATGACATGCTTCTTCAGGCCTTAAAAATGCATTTTTTTGAGATAATATTAGTTTAACTGTTTACAAAGTAGTCTTTTCTTAAATTACAAATTTATAGAGTACACGTGCTGTTAAATTAAACATTCTGAATAGCAAATTTTGATTGACGCATTTTAAAATGCGAGAACAAAAGATTTAAGAGTTCATAAAATCGTATATTTGAATGGACTAATATGTAACTTCTAGTAAACGATAACTTTAAACTCCAGGTCTCTGTTATATTACTTTCCATATGCATCAGAGCTCTTAAATAGCTAACCCTTGTATACCATGAATACAAGTTAGTCCAAATGCATATAGCTGAATGGACTGTATAACTTCATCTTTAGATTCTAAAATATGTAACTTCTAATAAGGAGTAACTTTAAACTGTAGGTTTCAGTATCATGTGACTCCTTACTTATAACTTTCACTTCATAGATTACTATTCATGTTCAGGTCTCGGATGTGTCGTTTATGCGTTAGTTTTCAACGTAATAAAGGCACACTTTATTACGTTGTGTCAGGAATGAGTGAATTTTGAATACATTTTGATAGCTTTTTGTAGCAGTTGTGTCTGGAAATGCAAATGCTTCTCAGGCTACCACTCGACTCAAAAATTTCTAGTGATGATATGACTGTCAAATGTAAACTATGAAAATAGACTTTACTGCTAAACAACTGTCTAATAAACCCCTGAAAGCACAAGGGGCTACATTTATGCACATTATGTGATGGAGCTGGGAATTCAAAAACAAAGCCATTAAGACTGTCATCGCTGGCTGAATAAGCTTGGGGAGTCAAAAATAAAGGCATTAAGTTGTCACCAAAGGAGAAAGAGAGCTAAGATTTCTAAGAATTAAGTTTGCAAGGTAAACAGAGTACCACCACGAGGGGTCTGGGAGTCATAAATTCCCAGACCAAATTCGAGAAGTAGGTTAGAGTGGTCTGATTATCAGGGACATAAAAATATGAAAGAGAAAACAGAGAAGGATGAGACATGAGAAACAAGTCACATGGTGGGGAACTCACTAAGTTAGGATGTTGAAGAGACCTGCAGATGACACTGAGTAGTACATGTCTCTTCAACTCAGAGATACTGAAGCTGTTGAGACCCAGACCATCCGACCTACCAGAAAGGTGTAAGGTAACTGTTTGGACAGCCGGGAAGTGCCACCCAATTTAGACCGGAACCCAGTGGGGGAGGCATCCACAGGGACCGTACCCTCCTTCCCCTACCACCAACCTCTAGGAAAGATTTACAGACCCACATGTTTAACGTGATCGTACTCAACATGAACAAGGAGGCAGTTGTGGCAGCGTGCAAATCCAGCGTGCAAACCACCGGGCTACCGCACCCGAAATGTGCCAACAGCACGCGGTGTTTCCAGGTGGTCACCCACCCAAGTACTATCCGTGCCCGATGTTGCTTGACTTCGGTGATCTAATGAGAACCAGTGTTTTCAGCACGGTAGGGCCGTTGGCTACAGAGATACTGAAGCTGTATGGAAGCTGTTGGTGAAGAATAAAACATTAGTAAGATTTAAACATGTAAATTTCGGAGTTGCATTCCGATATTTATTTTAGCACATCCATAGATTCAAATACTTTTCTGAAGAATGAATTTAATTAGGAGCCAATAAGCTTTGATTCACGGGTGACTACCCCAACTTCAGGACATCCAAATAACTGTTTGGAGTCGTCACAATACTGCAATCCGACACATATTTATCACACATTGTATGTATATCACCCACCTGCCTGGCGGCCGCCTCCTTCTGCTGCTCCTCCGCGCTGATGCGTGTGGTGGCATAAGGGGTTGGATAGTACCCTCCAGAGCGTGGGTCAGAGAGGGCTTTCTTCAGGGAGCTCTTCTCTGATAGGGGAAGCACGCACTCCGAACCACATTTCCTCGTGGCGCTGCCATAAGGGTCGCCACCTCCACCTACTTTCAAAGAGACACACAACATCAACTATGGATTCCCGATTACATATTCTTTGGCACAAAATAATATCCATAACCAAAAATCGCAAACAATTGTATTAATGAATACAGAGTGTTCCTATTTTCCCATCCGTTGGCTCTGAAATGTACTGCAAATGTGTGATCTCGAAGTGTATCATTTTCACTTTATATAACCCGAAACTTAAACCCTGAAGTGGCATTCATAAATTGCATCGTTCATTTAACTAGCATAGCAACATAATTGCTATTGTTTTCATTTAACAACTTCTCTAGTAAAGCACTTATATCATCATGGAAGTGCTTTTTCTGTAGGTTAGAATAACATAAAATACACTTAATATGTTTCCAGAAGGGCAAGAACACGATCAAGATAATCGTACAAACTGATCAAGACAATCCTACATTTTAAGAGCATAAATTACAATTTGACATATTTGCATCCAAAGTTGCATCTTTAAATTCAATTAAAAATTAACCCCCTTCTGATCGTAATGTTATTAAAAGTATTTAAAAAACAACATTTTGAATAAAATTAGCATGGTGAGGTGAAAATAGGATAATTCAAATTGAGCTGTGTCCTAAAATTATGCGATTTATAAAATAATTGCATATATTTTCCTCTTTTCATTCTCAGGCATTCTATGCTTTCTATTTTCATCCCTATAAAGGGTTTTTTATTTTATTTAAAAAATAAAGTGGATCATTTTCAAATCAAGGCTGATGATACTAATACTAAATGTCAATTTATGCTTTCTATTTTCATCCCTATAAAAGGGATTTTATTTCATTTAAAAAATAAAGTGGATCATTTTCAAATCAAGGCTGAAGTATTAAATAAATGCCAATTTTATGCTTTCTATTTTCATCCCTATAAAGGGGATTTTATTTCATTTAAAAAATAAAGTGGATCATTTTCAAATCAAGACTTGAAATACAATTTTGCATGCCTTTTGTATTGTAATATAAAGATATCCTAATTTTCACTAATAAAAATATACGATTTTTAAATCCTCCCCCCAAGTTTTTGAAAATCCTCCCTAAATTTTAAACCCTATTTCAAAGTCTGGTGTAGAGTTACCCGACTGTCAAGGCCTGAGAGCCAAGGTGTATCAGAAAAAGTATATCATAATATATGTGCCACACACAGACTGATAGAAGAGACTGGCAGAAATGTTGGCCCCCGATGTTGAGGGCTAACCCTGTGTTCACACAGAGCCAAACTAACACTAAGAACTTTGGTCACATGGAGTAGCCACACTCCATATATAGAGTAACATTCAAAATATGTTTCAAAGCGAATATATTTCCAAGGTTTTCAACCCTAAAAGAAGGTGCATAAAGAAATCTATAGTGGATCGGCCAATCGGGTACTTTCTTTTTAATTTCTAATCACTTCCTATAAATTAAAAGCATCAAAATTATAGATTTTATAAATTATCATATTTAAATTCAATACAATACTCAATTCAATATCATTATAAATACGAGAAAATGTAAGAAAAAATAATATCTCATTTCTCAAAATAATAATATATCAATAAAATAACATCTCATTATCTTATATCATGCCCTGGATATTAAATAGAGCAAATCATTGGTAATTAGTTTTAATGAAAATCTAACTACAAGGGCAATCAACCAAAAAGTGTTTTTGTTCGTTAATGTGTTGCTGCCAATACATTGGTACGTCATAAAAGTCCTACGATCCCAATGAGAAAACTCTGGACTGATAGAGAGTGTGCTCACCTGTATGGTGTCGGGGCCTTTTGTGCATGATGATGCAAACCAGGGTGATAAGAGCGACGACTACAGCAAAGGAGACAGCGGCCGGAACCAGGATGTTCACGTCCAGGTACAAGGGAAGGATGTCGTCCACGGACGGAATAGATGGAGGTGATTCCTCTAAAAATACAAACATATCTTGTATGCATACAAACATATCTTCTACTCGTATGTGCAGTCAATATGGAAATGTTGATAATTATGTTTTTTCTTCTCATTTAAAAATAATTTCATTTAACCAAGCCTACTACTGTAAATCAACCACAATGGTTTTCTAACATCCGCAAAAATAAAAATTATATTGATAGGATTAAAAATTGTATTCTTAATGCAAAAGTTATCTCAGATGGGGTTTTTTAATTTGTTTACGAGTAGTTTCTGAGTAGCTTATTAATAGCATATAATTAATTGTTCTGACCAATGAATAATGGTTCCACTATACTGCTCCATTCTATTTATATTTTATGTCAACATGTGTTTTCTTTTATGTTTTTGTTCAACTTTTTTTTCTCCCTTTTCTTGGTTTAGGCCTTCTCTTTTTATTTATGTATGTCTCATTTATGTGTATTGTCTTGTTTATGTGTTTTCCTGTATTGTTATTATGCGTTTTTCACAGAAACCTTTTCTTTAACCCTTGTAACAGCTGTTGGAAAGGTTTTCCTTCCCAACTATTTAAAATTCATAGTTAATAAAGTAAATGATTTAAGTTCTGAAAAGTAAATTTTAGAGCTTTGATTTTCTTTAATACTTGACTGCAAAGTACTGTTATCTGATAATGTTAGTATATTATTGTATAAATCTCCACATTAATATTAAAAAAAATAAACATTGAGTTTAGATAAATAAATATTGAAAAATAATTATTGAATTGCTGATCATTTTCTGCTGCTTCATTTTTATGTTCTGAATTTTGAGTGTAACTGGAAGTTATATAGCAGCTCTTCTTTCTTTGAATGCATGATTTTTAAATGTGTTTGACATAAATCATTATTTGTTGTTGGCCGGAGAGTAAGTTATTCTACGGTTAAAGAACTCTTTATATTTTGTGGGACAATTAAAAAATGCCCTGTAAATGAATGTGTAAATTAATTGGATGCGTCCTGTATGGAACCGTGTCTGTTATTGAGTTGTCTAATTTTCAGAAGTGTATGTTAGAAAGGTTTTATGTGTCTCACATTAAAGAAAAATAGGCAACCCCAAGCCACATATTTTCTAAAACTCTACACCCATGGATGTATTCAAAGAATTGGCAAGTGAAATTGTTCACCTAAAACACATCTACAAAGCAAACTTCAAACAAGATCTTTCTCCATTCGATTTATTAAATACCATTTCCTCTGAAAATCTTGATACCTTTTTTTCAAATATTTGTGTAGTGTTACAAATATTTTGCCTTTTACCTATTAGCTTTGCTAGTGCTGAGCGTTCTTTCAGTGTGTTGGCAAAAATAAAAAAAACATTGCTCCTGTTCTACACAAGTACGAGTATCAGGACTTGCAAATCTTTACTTAGAATCAGCATTAGCGAGACAGTTGGATTTTGGGGTACTAATAGACTCTTTTGCCTCAGCCAAAGCACAGAAAGTTAATTTAAAATAAGTAGTTAAAAAATAAAATATTCTTATTTTTAATGAATATATGAATAAAATTATTATTGGTAAAGAAATTTTTTTAAGCTAAAGTTCTTTGTCATACATTACTTCCGTTGCCATAATTGTTATTTTATAATTCATTTGTATGAATTTCTAATGTTTTGTTTATTGAAGAAAAATTAATAGTTATAAATTGAAAAATATTTATATTTATTATTTTCTGGTTTCTTTTACTTTATTTCTTATCCCCCGGGGACCAGTGAAAATGTTTCTGAAGTCGATCCTTGGCGTGGTCGGGGGGCTCCCCTCAGAAATCATATCTGAGGGGCAAATTCGAATTCCTTTGCATCCATCAGAGCTCATGTTTCTTTGTTTTAATAAGGGACTTTGTAATTATTATGGCTACTGGAGATATTAATCCCAGTATTTGTCTAGAAATAGACGAAACTATAGTTGACTATAACTCTTATTTAGAGAAGGCACTAGAGGTGCAGGAAAATATTATTATAATTTCAGCTAAGGTGAATGTTGGGCCTCAGACTAAAATTAGAGAAGAGGTCAGTAGGATGCTTAAAATTGTAGTAGATTAACAAAAGATCATAACAGAGTTGAAGTGTAGAGAGGAAGTAAGTGGTAGGAAAAAGGCAACATATGCCCAAAATGCAGGAACAGGAATTAGGGAGAAAAGTGAAACTAGAATTAGATCGAGGAGTAGGCCTAAGGTCTATTTGGCTAGTATTTATCTTAGATCCAAAAACTTCTGATAAGACCAAGAAGGAGATTCAGGCTATTATCGATCCTAAGAAGTTAGAGATCGCAGTGAAAGGAGTTAGGAAAATAAGTTGTGGAGGAATTTTAGTGGAAACAACCAAAGAGGAAGATATCGATAAGCTAATTGCTAGCTTTACTGACAGTGATGAACTAATGAAAGAATTTTTGATACAAAGACCAATTAAGAGGAAACCCTATATTATAGTCTACGATGTTGAATCTGGATATAATAAAGAAGGGAAGACTCGGAAATCGAAGTTAAACAAAATTTTAATGGAAGAAGAGGAGGTAACTGGATCTTGGCTCTAGACCCAGAATCTTTTAATAGTGTAATGAAGAACAAAAAATTGTATATAGGATGGAGTCGGGTAGACCTCAGGGAGTATCTGAGGCCTACAATCTGTTATAATTGTTATAAATATGGGCATATTGCCAAGAACTGTAAGGGTGATAGATGCTGTAGACAATGTGGCGAATGTGACCACAAGGGGCAAGAATGTAAAAATGATATGAACTGTAAGAATTGCTCGACTTTCAATTCAAAATTTGGAACCAAATTTGATTGTAAACATAGTTGTGTGGATAAAAACTGTAATGTTTATCTGAAGGAAGTTGCCTTTGTAAGACATAAGTTGGAATATGGAATATATTCTCCTACTCTGGTTGTGTAATTTTCTCTTGGTTTTTATTGATATGGATTGTAATGCTACTTTTAAATGTATATATTTGATTTGTCAGATTGGTGTGAGTCCTTGATGTGAAGGATTGATACAGTAAATGTTTTAGAAAATTTACTCTTTGTATGTATATATTTTATGCAGGATTGTATGTATATTTGATAATTGTTGGCTATCTTTAAAGAAGGGATTCTTGGATACCTTTTCTTGAATTATACTTGTGTTGTTTCTGTTTGACACTCTGTTCTTTTTCCTGTGATTGAGAAATAAAATCTTATTTTCTGTGGAATTTTATTTGGTTGGCAAATGAGTTTGTTCTCTTTATTTATGTACAAGTTGTACCTTCTATTATATGTATTTATGTTACTGGCCAAGGGGGCCTGGCTTTGTGATTCCAGTTAGAGAATGAGTTCTCATTTTGTTGTGGGCTCGTGTGTCTTGTGTTTTGCTTTTCGCCTTGGGCCTCCCTACGACCTGCTCAGCACCTCAGTGTCAGTGCAGATGGGGAGGTTCTGGTTTGGAGGTGGCGGCTGTGTTCCGGTGGTGCTTCCACCGGTGGTTGCTGGACTGGGGGGCTTGTGCTAAGGGCGGCAGGATTACGGTCGCGATGATGGTTCATCTTTTTCCGTGTACCTTCAGGTGGGTCGGGTGTACTTATGGTTACTTTATTTCTTATAACCTAAACATCTTACACCTTAAATTTTCTCTAAAATATACAAACTACTTTAAAACTAAGGTCTCTGAAGGAAAATTGAAAATAATGCCTAAGCAAAATAGGGGTCTGTGATTATCTCTCCAAGACCCCTGAGCAGCCAGCAATTTATATTTAGTGAAGGAGTGATCTTCTTGATTTACAAGTGTCAATTCCATAATCGGGTCATTAAATCCTGGGGGAAGTCACACTCTTAGGGTGGCTATTGATATTAGTACCATCCTCTCTATGGGCCATATGCATCACACTTCACAGTTTCTCTTTGTCTCAACTATTTTGGAGTGCCTTCCAGAAGCATTGTTAATAACAATGTCATTGAAGTATTGTTTAAAACTTGTTAACTGGTACTTGTAACCATTTTCCTGTATCTCTTTGTATTTTATCTTCACCCATTGAGTTGGTAGAGTCTAGACAGCACCCATTATTTTTTACTGTATCACATTAAGACCCGCAGTTCAATAAAACTGTGGTTTTTTTGTGTGCTTCTTAGGAACCTTTTCCTTATTGTTTGTACACACTTGTACCAGTTGTTCCTCTATTGCTTCCACATAGGTTTCAATGCTGACTTAGTTCCTGTGACTTTGTCCTAAAGTTTGGACTAGATTAGGGATGTCCTCTTTGACATTCAGCCAATTAATAATATTCCTTTTGGCACTTTTGTTGCGAATCGGGTTATAGCATCCAATTGAAAAGAACATATAATTGCGATAACTTACAGTAACGTTGCCATTAATATTCCAGTCCAGTGTATGATTAGTGTCGATGTTCTTGGCGATGCAGTATGAAATAGGCTTTGTATGAAATAGGTAGGATGAGAATTCAGATTATTAATCAGGCCCATATCACGTTGACATCGATGACAGTTCCATAAGCCAGACTTTGCATTGAGATCACCCCAATGATGAAATGATATGATTCATGGCATTCTATTTACTAATAATGGGTTGTATATACTAATATGTAGATTGTTTTCCAGATGCATATTGAGATGAAGGCTGATCGACATTGATGACTACAATGTCTCTGTTGACAAAAAGAACAGTACTTGAAACTATGAATCCAGATCACTTTTGGAGATTACTTTAAAATGGACTATTTTCCTTTCAAAGAAATACTGCTCATTATAAGAGCAATTTTAATATTATTTAGCAGTCAGCTGAAAGTTTCCATACACTTAATCGTATGGCCATATTCAATTTCCACTCTAACCAAAGTTAATTCCTTTATGTAGACACTACAAGTTCTATTGTTAACTTTGTATCCCAGATACTGTGTCACAGCATACAAGCTGTGTTCTTCGGACAGCCCCCCAAACTTTCATTTTATTTTTAGATTAGCTTTATTTCTTTCACAGTGAAATAATGGGTGTACACCATTTGGAGAACAGTGATTTTGGCTTTGAATCATAATGTAATTCATATGAATTGCATCAAATTGGCCAATTCTTAGGGCATCAAAATTCAAAATTAGTATTACAAAAAGTATTTTTTCACATAAATGGAAAGATAAGATTTAGAGAATGATATTGCATAATATTGCAAATGAAAAATGAACCTATTAGAATTTTTAATAGGTAGTTTCAACTTTTTTAATATTGAGGGATAACAAAAACTTCAATTTCAGAACCCCTGTGATGGCGGCTAAGATGGTCGCCTCGACACTTAACCCCTCGTCATGGCTCTATAACCACTAGAGCTGCCACTATAAAAAGGATACAAAAAAACTGATGAAATTAATCTCAGATATGAAATAGTGGATGAAGAATCTTATAAAATTGATCAAAATAATGGAAAAATAATACATAATTTTTACTTTCCTTACAATACATTGCAATGTGTAGGGGAAGTATATATATATATGGTCAATTTTTTTATTATATAGATTCAACTTTTTTTTTTATATATATAGTTTCAACTTTTTTTTATTTTATATAATCATTTTTATAAATTTATTTTAAAAACATGCAATATTTTAAGAATGGTTCATTCCAGCAATCAAAAGTTTAATTTAAAACAATGTATGAAACGATTATTTATATACCAATAAACAAAGTCCTGATTTTGTAATGAGTTTTTAAAAATGGATACAAAAATCAAACGGTGGTTGGTCTCAAGTTTATGTCATCCATTTTCTAATGAAAAATTATGTTTAAAACAATTATTTTTTTTAATAATTGTTAAAAATGTTAAATGTGAATGATTTTTTAAAAAATTCATTCAAAAATTGGGGATGGGGGGGGGGGGGGGTCTTTTGAATATTTAATTGCAGTTAGAACCAATAGGATTCCAGTAATTACTGACTGTAATAAATGAACCCAATTATATTGAAAATGCTCCATTCGTTTATGCGATATCATGTCCACGAAACGCACACTGACATATACATAGACACATTTTGGAAATTTTCCTTATATATGCACCACAGAATTTTGATTGAGGATTTAGTTAATTAATAACCATTTGTATTGACAGTATAAGAAGAGAATTTGAAAGGGTCAAATTCTCAACGATGGGTTGGTTGCTGGCAGAAAATTCACAGGCTTTATTGTTGATTCTTATAAACAGAGCGTTGCACAACTATTGTTGTCATCAACAATTAAAATGAAATTAGTGCAGTTAATTATATGTCTCACTGTCGATTCCTACAAACAAACATTTAAGCAATGTCATAAAGAACACTTATTTTACATGATCATGATTGTTACAACTTTCAGCATCTATTTAATTGAAATCTTTAATTAGTTCCATGATCAGTTAAATTTCGAAGCAAATATTTGCCTGGTTCAGATTTGGTACCTTACATTACTATAAAATTACTACTAATCAATTATAATCTTATAGCACTAGGAATGAAAATCCAAATGCTCTAGGGGAGGATGTGTGTGTCCCTGAGATGGAGAACAGGAGGGTAAAAGAGCTCGCAAGATGAGCTACGGGAGTTATCGAACATCAGCAAACAGGAAACAGAGCACCTAGTTCTCTGAAATAATCAATTTGGTTTAAAAACTATGTCATTGTAGAACATTTTTCACATACTTTCAATGGTTTTTTTGCATTCCTAGGTTGGAAAACACCTGTGTACATATTGAAACCATTATGACAGATTTTATAATAAAAAAGTTCATTCCGTAAACTTACCGTGCATATAGTGCAGTGCACTTGTAACGAAGGTGTACTCGGCATCTGTAGACCCAGCCTCATTGTGAGCTGTGACCTGCAGTCGGTACCAGGTGGCTGGGATGAGGTCTTCTAGGGTGACTAAGTGCCCGATCACAGCAGCAGACACCCACTGTTGGTGCCTCTGCTGCCGGTACCGGACTGAAAACACAGTAATGGGGCAGCCTCCATCCATCCACACACCCAGGTTAACGGAGGCACACGTCTGATTGGCGGACACCAATGACTGCTTGTCTGGAGCCACTGGGGCTGAAAACAGTTGATTCAACTCTAAAATGATCACTAGTTTACAACCATAATATTAAATGATTTACTTAAAACTTTCTGTTTAAAAAGCTGTACAGCATAGCAATTTTGAAATTCAATGCATAATAGTATCCTGTTGCAGATGCCACTCATTCATGTCACACAATAATAATTCTGAATCTATATTTTCTTAAAATTTTATTACTCTCTGAATTCATGTAAACAAAAATTATTATGATTTCTATCTTTATTTGAACTAAAGATGAAACAAATGTTAATCTTTAATTAAAAGTTTAAAGCTATGCAAATGTAAATGACAATGCATCAAATTCTAATTTATT
This sequence comes from Amaurobius ferox, assembly GCA_951213105.1. Taxonomy (NCBI): domain Eukaryota; kingdom Metazoa; phylum Arthropoda; class Arachnida; order Araneae; family Amaurobiidae; genus Amaurobius; species Amaurobius ferox. Next base: position 2,308,831 of record OX578136.1, read on the forward strand.
CTTTTGAAATGGTTGAATTTTAATACCCAAATTAATATTTTAATACTGTTATTCAGAAAACAGTTGTTCATTTCACTAATAACACGTTTGAAAAATAGTTTTCTTGTATATAACACAATGTAAATGTGTTTCACCCATATTAATTAGTTAATTATTGGTCATATCTCACTCTCTTGTGATGTTGCAGGTAGTGTTTCTTTCAAGCATACATCAAAGCAAGTCCCCCCACCCTCACGGAGACATTCTATGTTAACCTAGTTTTTATTTATGTGACGGCATTTAGATATATTTATATAGGGCAAATAGAAAACTTGTCCCCTCCCCATAAAGTTTCATTTCGCCCCCAGCCAAAAAGTCCCGAAAGAAACACAGGTTGTGGGAATAATCACTGTTTACAAATGCTGATTATGCGATCGCAAGGAAACAGATAGCCTTCCATTTCATTAATACATTTGAAAAATAGTTTTTCTGTATAAAATACGAAATAATTACAAAATATTTTAGATGATGCAAACATATTGCATAAAGAGGGAAAAATAGATTGACAATAAAATGAAATATAAGGAGTATTGTGCACAAATACCATTTATAGTGGTACTGGTCCAATATTGCTCTTCATTTCATTAATACATCTGAAAAATAGTTTTCTTGTATATAACACGAAATAAATATAAAAATTTTAGTCAATGCAAATGTGTTTCTCTATCATTTCTCCATTGATCGTCTCTCTCATAACGTTGAGGCAATAATTGCCATTTGCTAGCACCGATTGTGAGGAAATGGATTTTCAAATGAGAAAATGGAAAAACTTCTATCTTAAAATCTGTGACTTTGTTTTTAATTTCTTGACATTTTTAGGACAAACCTACTTCCACTTTTATGACTTTCGTGGCCCTGTAGTTACTTTTATGTAGATGAAAAAATGTAGATGTGCATAAAAGAAAAATTACAAATGTTATGGAGATGAAAAATAGGACACCCAAAATTAGATTTCTGGAACAAGACTGAAAAATCGGAACAAATACAGAAAAATCGGAATACTTGGAAGCTATACCATGGGCAGAGTAGGGGGGGGGGGGGGGGTAACGACTACTTCATTTGATAAAAAATTTAGCTATTTCACTTGAGAGATTTCGACAGAGTTTCCCTTGCTTTGCTCTTGGGCCTCTCGGACCTCCATTTTTTTCAATATCTTTCCTGCCGATCACGGAGAGGGTATTTGTGTTATAACCAGCCAGTCAGATTTCATAACATTCCCATAGTTTTTGAGGAAGAAGGCAGATAAACTTTCCGTTTTAAATCTTTAACATAGTAGTGTTAAATATTTTTAATATATGGAATTTTATAATAGGCGGCTTAATATTCAAGAGTAATTATAACAATAAGCTCTGTTTCTTTATATTTATTATTCTTTATATCTATTTATTTTTTATTTTTTCAGTACTCGGGGGGACTGCGAATGAAAAAAAATGATCTTCAACCATTAATGATCAATTACACGAAACTAGTATTTATTTATTCCATGACATGCCGAATAAAAGCATTCTTGTTTGCTTACACGAAAAGTTCAATCCAAATAAAAGTAAGAAATAACATAAAAGCACTTGGGAAAGCAGACAATTCTGAAGTCAAAAAAAGGAAGTTTCATGGGTTGTTTCTTAATAATGAATTTATAGATTACTGTGATACGTGGAGTGGCGAGTAGCTTCTAGTATGTACTCTTCTTTCCATCAGTGTTCTGTTTCAGTGAGGTCTGCTAGGGCATATTTATTGCAGTGGGGAGGGAATACGTGGGCAATGAGTCACAACTGACTGGTTCGAAAGATTTAACCTGAATGGCGGAAGTCTAGGCCGAGAACGTGGACGTTCTCGTGTGACAAACTTCATTTATTCTTTTACTCTCAGCATGTAGTGTACAAAAAATGAACAGGAGACAACGTTCGTGTGTCTTAGGCCCCCCTTTATGGAGTACCACAGACCTTTTAGAGTGTATGGAGAGGGAGGGGTGATTGCACCAACATGTGCAGGATAAAGAAAATAACATTGGGGAAGAATAACTATCTCAGCAAAATCAGCTGAAGGGCTGATATTTAAATATTGTAGTTATTTTGCGATGGACACTAATTTTTCTCTCGCATTTTGGAGTAACTCATTGCATTTTGTGAAAAAAAAACGACTTAGTAACCTAATACTTGATGGTGCATCAGATTCAGTTTAACAGGCACAAAAGGGACACATTTCAAACAACATAATTACCTCTAGCCAAGAGGACATAACAAGAAGTTTCACTTAAAATGAACAATATACAATTAAAGGGTGGCTTACAATGAATCCATCAGCTGGTTGGTACAATATTCAAGTAGGGGAGTTTCTGCCCTAGGAAACAGCAGATTGGACACCGTGGACATCAACTTCAATCAAGTACAATTGTTGCAGCATAACTACATTCATTATCACGAACTACAAGAAACTCAGGAGTGGAATTCATATATATCTCATGCAGAGATAATATGAACTAAGCTGATTTCTTTCCAAAAACCCACTACTAAATATCCTCCGTTACCGTTGCCCAAACCTGAAAGTAACTCTGTCAAAAAATCTGCAATTAGCCAGCTTTATGGCATGTAACAAAGCGGCAGGCGGAAACAATTAACTGAAGCAGACCTCGCAAGAGTAAGAACAGAACTAGAGTAAAAATTATTTTGTTAAGCTATCAGTCTAGCATAGTTTTTTTACATAGAGCATGGATAGTTTTATGTAAAAAAAAAACTATATCTGCAAAATCTAACACGAACATTAATGTGTGTTAGAAAAAAGACCAAGATACGTGCCATATTTGCAAAATGCACACATTCTTTGACATCAATGTATGAACAGCTCCATTTGATGGGTTCTAATTCGATGGACCCTTAAAAAGTTCTAAATGTGGTTTCAAGTATGTGATAGAATTTGAACCTTTTGTACCCTGCTCATCTGTTGGCGCCATCTTGTGAAGGAATAATTCTCTTCTTTTGAATTTTTTGTCATGGAATGATATGATTCCATGCCATTAAAGTAAGTTAATTTGACACATTACTTTATTTTTTAATTTGTGGCTGCTTTTTAAACCTTTATATTAAAAATTTGCTTTTTATAATTTTTTTTCAAAATAAATTGCGATCTTTGAAAAAATTTCTTGTTAGTAACTATTTTTAAAACATGTAATCACATTTTCACTTGGAAAAATTCCTCCTTAAAATACTACACCACCATCAGTTAGAAATGTAGAAATAATAGCAAAAAGTTAAAGTCGCTATCCATGACAAAGTTTTTCAAAGTGTGAAAGCACTTAAAGTCTCCAATTGCTCATGGTTCTTGTAAAACTACTAGGTGCAGGTATCTTCTAAAAAAACCACAAGTTTTGTCACATCTAAGTAGCTCAGTCTTTCCTAGATTAAAAAATTTGATGTGGGGGGCATATGATTTTCCCTGCAGACTCGTATTCATATTCTCTTTATCTCTTCAATAATTCTTTACATTGAGTTTAATGGCACAAAATAACACCCATAATTATTTTAAAAAATTTGATGTGGGCAACACATCACTTTCCTTATATAATGCAATGAATTTACTACTTTTACAGTTAAAAAAAATGTTATTCTGTCGTGCCCTTCTTGGCACGCACAGATTTTTAAGCTTAATTTTTCGATCTAAATTTGAAAGACACGATCGAATAGTATTTCTATTAAATGCTAATAATGGAGAACTTATAAAATTAAAAATTTAAATTAAACGTTTAAGTTACCTGGTCCAGCCATCTGAGATCCAATCTAAAGAAATTACTAAAAGAAAAAGGTTGGAATAAAGGGGGACTAAATAAACACAACCGTATTAGGGGGAAACAAAACCACAAATTTTATTGAATACTTTAAGACGGTTACATACAGGCAATTCAAGCTTAAATAAAAATCCTTGCCTCATGGTAAAAAAAAAAAAATTAGAATTAACATTAGATGTCATTGTGATCAAAGCTTACCCAGGGAATTTACAAAAATGGCTAAAATAAAAAAAAATCGATTAAAAGGATCCTCTGAGCTCTACCTCTAATAAAAGTCCCTCTTAAAAGGCATGATAAAATGATGACTGGGGAATTCCCTAAAGGACAGACAAATCTCTGATACTATGACAGCCAGACATGTTGGGAGACAGCAAAAGTCCATGAAAGAGTTTCTTTAAGTGAAAACTCACCCATCTTCGGCCACAAAAGGGGTCTCACCTCCTCACTTTATGCACCGGAGGAGTCGGGGCTCCGCATCTCAGAGAGGCGACATCGGCCCAGTCGTGGGCATAGGCGGCGACATGGGCAACATCAGGATTGTCAGCTTTAAAGGGGTGTCCAGGAAGATGGTGTCCAGCCCGGGTGCACCTAGTGCATTTGGTTGACAGAGGCCACAGGTGAGAGCCGGCCGAGGGTGATACTCCGCAGAGGAATCTCGTCCGATTTCGCCATCCACAGCTCTTTTCGTCGAAAGAGCGCCACAATAGGCTGGAGGCCTCAGGTCAGCGACACCAGCAGGGTGGTCCCGGTGAAGTGCATTATGCCGTGTGTGCAAGAGAAGTGTCGACAAGATGTCCCAAAAATGTCCATCAGATGTCGAGCAAGGAAAAAGAGTCTCTGGCTTCGATGCGGGGGTGGAATATATTAACAAAATTGGCGTGCATTACGCTCGCCACTACATAATATTTTTGTGCATGAGACCCTAGCAGGAGGGTTGCCGTAAAGACAATGTCTTCCAAGATTCCAGTATCCCTGGACGCCAATCTCGCAAATCACATCCCCCAGTTCGAAGAAAGCATAACTGTCTTACAGGATTAGAGGGGATTAGCGGTCCTGGCATCATGACGCTTAGATAACACCCAGAAAATCGCAAAATCGACACCATTTTGGCCTGGCATGATATTTTGCATTCAAAGAGGGCTTTAATTCACAAATAGAGATTCTAAATTAAATTATTTTTCAAGTACGTGAAAAAAACATTATACCATCAAAAACATTTAAATTTAAACAATTAATATTCCCAGGGCAACAGTGGTCACTTACAAAGGCTAGTTTCAACACTTTAATACATCAGTTGACAAATTACCAAATTATGATTTACAAAAATAAATTCTTGTTAATAAAATAATTATTTCTTTATACAACAGTACGGCAATTACGCACGTATTCAGTTAGTTTGCACCATCCAGGGTTCCTTACTTACACTGTAAAAATTATTCTCTTAATTATTAAATCCTTGCCTAATCTTTCTCATTTATCATTCTTACCATCTCTTTTACTAAATAATAAAAGTTTAGTTTTAACATAAGTGAGTTATTTTCCTATAACTAAGCTTAATTAGTCTTTATGAGATTATCTGTATTCTAAATAAGTTACTACTTTTCTCTAGTTACTCAACTTAAAAACCAATTAAAGCTTCTGAAAATGTAGAAATTAATTAAAGCTTCTGAAATTATATTTTAACGCTAAATGCTTATGATTTAAAACTTGAAAATACAGTTTAATCTTGTTTTAATAAAGTTTAAGATAAGTTAAGTTAAACTCTTGTAGTTCCCAGTATAGTATTTTTAACATTAAGTGTTTATGCTGTTTCTTTGCATTACAACTTTACTTTTAAATAGTTATAACTCTTTAATTAAGCAAATAAAGTTATTTTTAAAACTTTAAACATTGAAATTATACCCCTACAAATAAAATAAAAGCATTAAAAAGGGAAATTCTAAATTATTAGAATTCCGACACCACAATTCTTATAGCAGATACTTATATTTTTTCCAAGATATTGAATTTTCTTTAATTAGTTGTCATTTTCATCGATTTAGCGTCATTTTTATCCATTTGGTGAGATTTTCGTTAATTTGGCAACATTTAAAAATGTCGCCAAGTTGGTGACATTCCACTAAAATCGTCGCCAAAATCTCGGCAAGTGTTATGGATGGAGAAATAAGTTATTCTTACAGCAGATAACTGACTATTGGCGTTCAAATACAAAAGCATTACTCAAAGTATCTTTTCTCTTGAATGGAACGAGTTAGATCCACTAGAATGATGTCACCCAATTTATCGCATGATATTACATATAAAAAGTAAACATGTTTCTCAACAGTTAATATTTTTTTTCAATTTATGGGATTTTTTGATACATTTATTTGAAAAATGTGCACCATCTCGAGAATGGTTCATGCTAGAGTTCTAAAGTTTATGTCAATTGTTTTCTAAGACAAAATTACATAAGAAATGCCAATTTGCATAACTTTATTAAAGCTTTTGATTTTTTGATGATTTTTTCAAAATTTCACTCGAAAATTTAGGGGGTTCTGAGCATTCGATTATGTTTTAAAACAATAGACTTCCAGTATTCATAGATTGTGATTTTTGTACCAAATTTCATTTAAATCGCTCCATTTGTTCGTGAGATATCGTCTCCACAGACTCACTGACACACACACACACCTACTTTCACACACACACACACACACACAGACATCACCTCAAAAATGTTCGATTCGTGATCAGAGATGCTTGAAACGTGCTCTCCCGTCAAAAACTCGTAACGAATGTAACTTGTAACGAATTTTCGACCCAGTCACAATACTTTCCTTATACATTATGTACCTGTCAAATTTTATGAAATTCGGTCCATTCGTTTTTGAGTTAGAGTGGATACATACATCGCACAGACAGAGAGATCCACAGACGTCATGCTAAAGCTAGTTTTTTTGTATTCCCAAAACATGTAGGTCCGTTGAAACTTTGAGCTGCGACATGATTCCAATACCTTCTCTATACATTATCATGTATTGCAGGAAAAGTAAAAATATGGCTAGTTAGTGCATAAAAGAAAGAAAGTTCTAAAATTATTTTATACTTTATGAAATCAAAATACCAGAATCACAACACGTGTGTGAATAGTTTCCTTTTGGAGGGTTCTGAAAGTGTGAGTCTTTTCTGCAGTTGAAAGCTTTTAGTGGAAATGTGTTAGTTGGGTTGGTCTGCTTTTTCAACATTAAAAACCAAAAAACAAATCTAGTTACAAAGCAAAAGGAAGAAAGTGTTACACAGATAGTTCATCACCACTCATGGACCATTGTTTCATGTAAAAATTATTTAATGGTTTAATAGCAATTTGAATAAAATTCAATAGTTTTTTGCCTGTTGTTTGTCTTTTCTAGATAAAAAAAAAGAGTCTAGTTACAACTTAAATAAAGAAAGTGTGAACAATTTTTTATATCAAAAGACCAGATTTGTAACATGTGAGTGAATCTTTCCTCTTTGGAGGGGTTCTGAAAGTTTATGGGAATTACTATCTACTAATATAAACTATTTATATGCAGCTTTTAGGACAATACACTCTGAATAAAGGGAAAGATCTCTGCCAGTTCACATGAAATAACCGATAACAACAAGAAAACTCGAACCCCTCTATAGGAAATGGCATATTTTGTCCTACAACTAACTTACTTTAAAACTTAGCTGAGGCTATATGATGTTGCTATGTTCATAATCACAAAACCAGGTTGTGACAGTCTGTGTCTATGAAGGGAGAAATATTTTACCAAGATTACATCTGAAAGAACCCAGAATGGATCTAAACAAAAATGTGAAATGCTCCAAATAACATTGGATTGAATATTAGGAATTAACACAAAGGTTTAATAAAAATGTGGAATATTTAGCGAACAGATGGAAAAATAAAAATTACACTAAGAACATCTAAGTGCATGACACACCTATGGGAAATTTATTCATGTAATTCCAACAACAAACATTTTATTACAAAATGATTAGATATTGGGGTACATGTTAAAAAGCTATACACACCCCGTCCATCAGTTTTTGAGCGGACCACGTCGCTGGGTATGCCCCTGCCCACAGTGTTGAATGCCGAAACATACAATTGGTACCGTGACCCGCACTTGAGGTCATGAAGGGCATACTGTGTGTCGGTGGCGGGAAGTTCCACTTCTTGCCACTCTCCGAGCTCCCATTTGTGATGCACCACGAAACCTGTAGGAGATACAACAGTCAATCCTTTAAGTGCAAACATTTGACCCAAATGAATGAAGACGCTTTGGAATAGAAATAATAATCAAGCTAAAAACAGGTGTCATTATTTAGCAAAAATTGAATGCAAATGTTACAGACACTCATTTGTCAAAGTTCCGAATGTATCTCAAATCTTGTTCATGCTGCATGGACTAGAAAGATGTCAACAGACTTTAAATCATGCTCACCTTGCACAATGTTCTCTGTATCCATCTGTTCCCATGCAAGTTCAATAGAGGTATAGTTGGAGAAGATAACTCTCACCGTCGGGCTGCCAGGGGGATCTGGAACATATGCACAAAAACTTTTGAGAGAGATGAAAACAATGTGTGATGAGCTCACTCAAAATTAAGTGGCAGGGTGGTCACAAGAAATTCATTTCGAAATTTCATGATATTTTCCTGGTAATTCCCCGATACATTCCCCCTCGAAAGATCGAGGTTACATCGCCTGTTAATCAAAGCTCTCCCAGCAACTTGTTCAGAAGTATATTTAAAGGAGATGAGTGATTGGTCTTGTAATGCAAAATGAAAAATGTGGCGTCATGGAATGAACAAGCATTGTTCATTCAGCTAAAAGAAAACTAAAAGTCGGAAAATGAAAAAAAATTTAGCAGAAATTCATGGTTTTCCCCGCTTTCAATGAAATTCCCTGATTTTTTCCCTGATATTTCCAGAAGCATAAAATTTCCTGATAATTCCAGGGTTTTTTTTTAATTCCAGGTCTGTGGTCACCCATTTTAATATACACTTTTTTTATTTCATAAATTATTACTTCAAATTGGATACTGTACAATATTATTTTACAATATGAGCGAAAAGCAGACGAATCGAATAGGAATGACCCTATATAGGATTCGATTTTGGTTTCAGGAGGGGGGGGGGGGGGGTGTTAATTATTTTTAAAAATTACAATTTCAATTCTGTCCACCATGAAAGCAACAGATTCGATTTAAACTAGAATACTTATTTATGGGCTACGAGGATAAACGGGCTTTGTAAGAGACAAGGTCAAGAAACTGGTACCTTAATTGCTATAAAATATCCACATTTCTTTATAAAGCATCTAAAATGTGTGATGATTATAAGGTGGGAAAAATGGTTAAGGATACTGGAATTCAATTTTCAAAATGCATTGGATACTTCAGTACTTCAAATCGTAAGTACCTTCTTTCAACTCAATGTTTAGAATATTCAATCAAAGGATTATTGATGATCAACATACACATTTATAAACAGTTTAAAATGTTGGGATGAAACAGTTTATTTAATTTAAATACAGCAATTGTCCTACATGGTTGATCTGTTTCTGAACGTATGTGAATGAATATATGCTTTCGAAACAAGATGACGTCATGTGCAACTGTTATACTACTTTTGGATCTTTTAATTTAAGTTTTAAATTCTGTCTATTTTTCCAAATTTTCCTGTTTTTGTTCAAAATTTCTAAGTTATTTTTCTTAATTTTTTCCAGCAACCTGCGGGACCAGTTGCACCAAGTACTCCCACCTTTAGGTCTGAGGATGATGCCAGCAAGAGGCCTTCCGTTCAGTGCATCGAGAACCGACGTCGTCTTCATCTACCTTTTTTCTACATTTGTACCAGCCCCAGACATCAAGTTTACTATATCATTTTTTTTTACTTAGAGCTAGCTCTCTTCTTATTTTACTGTGTTGATGAGCCCCTAGAACACTCATTTAAATAGGAAAACAATTTCATTTCTACAGTTTTTACATTTATGATGATTCAAACTTCAGGGAATTCAGTTTGGATCTCCCTGCAGCTGTGGGGAAAATTGTAATGCAGGTGGGTTTTTGTTTTAAATAAATCTTTTTCTTTTAAAATTTTAATTTGCTCTCTGTGATTCATTTGCTACAATCTCCAATGACCACATTTCTCTTACCTGGAGTTCAATTAATTATTTTCTTTCTGTAAAAATCAAAGCAATAATCTAACCACTATCAAGGCTAAGTGTAATAATGTATGCAAAGTAAAGTTTTTAAAAGTAAAATTGAGTAAAGTAAAAGTAAAATTAAAGTTAAGTAAAGTTAATTATTCTCTAGAGTAAATAAAGAAAAATGTTTATTAATGTTTAATAATGTTAAAAATTGTTTTAAGAATATTAATGAGTAAAAATGATTAAAGATGCAAATGTAAAGATTAAAGTTAAATTACATTATAATTTGATTGTCTGCTAATTTCGGCATCACATAACCTTCAGCAGTGACATTGAATGATGACACTTCCCAGAAAAGATCAAGAAATTTCCGCTGATATCGTTGAATTTGTTGAAATTTACAAAAACAGAGAGTGCTGGCCTCAGCAGCTTTTTAGATAAGTTTTCGGTGTTTCAGGGGGTTTCAGACCCATTTTGCTTTCCTTAAATACATAATATAAAGAAAGTATTGTGATGAAGTAGAAAATTTGAATTTGAGTTTTCAAAGGGAGCATGTTTCAAGCATCCCTGAACAGTATAAAGAAAGTATTGTGATGGGGTAGAAAATTTGAATTTGAGTTTTCAAAGGGAAAGCATGTTTCAAGCATCCCTGAACACAAATCAAATGTTTTTGAGGTGATGTCTGTGTGTGTTTGTGCGGAGACGATATTTCCCGAACAAATGGAGTAGTTCAAATGAAATTTGATACAAAAATTTCAATCAATGAATACTGGAAGCCTGTTGTTTTAAACACAATTAAATGTTCAGAAGACCTCCAAATTTTTGAATGAAATTTTGAAAAAATCATCAAAAAACTAAAAATTTTCAATAAAGTTACATAAATAATCATTTCTTATGTAATATTTTATTAGAAAACGATTGACACAAACTTTAGAACGCTAGTGTGTCCTGTTCTCGAGAAATTGTACATTTTAAAAAAATATATAAATTTATCAATAAATCACATAAAATAAAAACATTATTAACTTTTGTGAAATATGTTCACTTTCATATGTCATATCTTAAATAATAAAAGGCAATGTCTGTCTGTGTGTCTGTCTTATACACTATAGGCTTAGCGACCGTGGTGAAAACTGATTTTTAAAATTTGAATTATTTTTTTAGTTATTTAATGTTTTATGCAATTTCGACCATTTTTTTCCCTTTTTTCTCCACCATCCAGACGTCGTACAAAAAAAAAACAAATCACACGACTGGAAAGAGCAGACGATTGTGAGTAAAAATATATCAATTTCAAATCTCAGGGACAAATTCTAATATTTTTTAAAGATTTTAAAACAAAAGTCACTTTCGGCTAAAAAAAAACGAACATTGGTTTTTAAATCCTTGTATCAGAAAAAGTACCTACAATTTAGACTAATAATTTACATTTTTAGAAAGCTCAAATATCAGGCATTCTTACAAAACCATTCTGGTCAAGAAATAATTAAAAATGGCCTCAGGATCGGGATTTTAAAGAAGTAATGATTTTAAATTTCGCGGTGAAGTTCCAATTTTTCTCCCACATGCACGCGCAGCCGCACGGGAGGTGGAGGGGACATCACAGTGTTTCCATGGAGATTGTGCATCGGGTTAGAAAATTACGTGATATTTTAAATGAAGGAATTAAGAGCTTAGCATATGGTCATTATAAAATTTAAATGATTGAATTGGATATTTTAATTTTATGGATATTTTAAGTGATGAAACGATGGAATGAGGATATTTTAAATGATATTATGTTATATTTTAAATGATGGAATTAAGACCTTAGCATATGGTCATTATAAAATTTAAATGATTGAATTATGGTTTGATGGTTTTTGGCCTAGACACAATTAAAAACTGAATTAGTGTTTGCTTTTTATAAGGTTTTGGCTTATTATGCTGGATTGAATTGTGGTGATGTATTGTTTACATCGGGTGGTGGTTGGGACCACAATGAAAAAACTTAAACACTGAAGAAATAAAAAAATAAATAAAAAGAAAGTTATGAAGATTGTTGCGGTGCCTTATAATTTCATTATTAGTTTTAACGTCATTAAACTAAACCAAACTTTGTTAACTCCACAGGGTTGAGGGTGCAGTAGACCAGTGGTTAGCGCGCGGGAATTGCACTCTGTAGGCCCAAGTTCAATTCCCGCCACTGCCAAAACTGCCGCCATGTTCACGCGGCGTACAATCACGTTAAACATGTGGGTCCGTAAGTCCTTCCGAGAGGTTGGTGGTAGGGGAAGGAGGGTACGATCCCTGTGGATGCTTCCTCCTGGGTTCCGGTCTATATTGGGTGACACTTCCTGGCTGTCCAAATAGTTACATTACACCTTTCTGGTAGGTCTTTCTGGACCTTACACCAACGTGTGATGACGCTTTTTTTTTACCTCTCATGTTTTGTGCTCTGGACGCATGATTACTTTGTCATGTTGTTTTTGTTTGCTCACTTAACGTTGTTCTTTGCCTGAGCTTCACGTAGCTATCTTCGGTTTTGTGCTGCTCCCCATAGTTGGTGAGATATTATTGGTTCCATTTTATAAATATTCCATCATTACCTGCTTCTTCTACTTAGCCATTGTATTGGGATTTCTTCCAGATTGTGTCCAAATTGGACCAATCTGTCATCTGTTTATATAACTTTTTATTATTATTTTACTATATTAAATTGTATATTCATGTGATTCAATATATTAACTGTATATTATATGCGTTTATTTTTATCCTTGATCCTGTTTTAAATGTGTAATCTGTATTTTATAACTTCTTGTTTTGAACATTTTACTTTCGGTTCTATGCTCTCCCCCCTTGCTTACAGTGTACCTCTTCCTGGTAGCAGTAAATTCTGCGGTCCTCCCCTTTTTCTCTAAGTGGCTTCCTCCTGTGTCAGCTCCAGCTCCGGTTTTAACCTCTTCTTCCCTTTTACCCGCCCTTTGTTTTTTCAGATTTATTATTCCTGCTCAAATTCTGGCATTATTATTTTTCCCATTGTAAAATTTTCATTTATTTTTAATTAATTCTTTAAACCTATATAATAACTATCCCTTCGGCAACAAGAGTTCGATTGCCACCTTATACCCTCTGAAAAATTTGAAACTTCTGGCTCTACAGCTTCAAATAATCTTTTGTGGCAATGACAGAATTATTATGACTTCATCTTTAACTCCGCCCTGCGCCATTCTGACATCCTTTTCATCTTTTGTTTGTATCGTAGGCATTTCGGCAGTTATCAACTCAGTTTTTGGACTGTTTTGTTTGAATTTTTTTTCTGAATTTTATTAGCTCCTTTGGTGCTCGATATCGCTCACTATGCATTTTAATTTTCTTTTCGGCACTGTTTATATCGTTTAATTCAATTTCTTTTAATTGAAATGTTTAATTACTTTGATAATCTCTGTAAAATTGTATGAATAACCTATATATGATTAAAGTTATATTTAAACTGTTATGCTTGGCGACACCTCCAGTTTCTTTGCTTTTTATTGATATCCTGTTTTATAGTGTATTGTTTTGTATTGTATATAATATTTAATATGAATCCTGAAATGTATTCATCATCTACTGAAGATTTTCCCCCCTTGCTGCCCTCAACAGTACTTACTCCTACTTCACTAGTCTCTGAAATAACTGTAACCTCTGATTCCATCTCCATTGCTGATACTCCTACTGTGACCTGCTTCATTGAGAATACCCCCACTTCCGGCAACCCTGGTATACGTTTTGCAAATTTCAAAAGTGTGCCACACACATCTCAAATTTATGATTCAGCTCTTTTTGCACACACAATCCTTCCTCCTCGCTTACCGCGCCTTTCCTCATCTTCTCCCTCTTCAACATCAAAATCTACCTTTTCATCTTCAACTTCAGCATCCAAACTCTTACAAACCTCATCCAAACCAATGTCAACTACACCATTAAAACCAGCTTGGTCATCCTTTACTAAACAAGCACCGTCTTCCTCCAAGCCAGCTTTTTCAAACATTTCTCCTGCTGTTACAAGATCTTCCTCTTTGGCTAACGCATCCAAACCTTCTCTGGCCTCCTTGCCAGCATTGCCTCCTACTGCCTTGGATCCCTCTTTATCTTCTCTTGCTGCTGCTGCCGTTCCTGAATCTACTCCTGTTCCTCTTGCTGCCGCTCCTGAACCTTCTTCCGCTCCTCTGGATCGTCTTCAAACTCCTTCTTCTGTTCCGGCCGTCCCTATAGTTCCTCCTTCTTCTCCGGCGTCTGGTTCAACCTCTAAATCCAATGATCCACTTTCAACTCCAGCTCCTTCTACTACTTCCAGTTCAGGCTCTACCTTCACAGACTTTGAGATTCCTCATATCAATATAAACAACGAACATGTGGCTAAAATACTTCAAAATATATTGAGACTGGAAAAATACTATGCAAAAAACATCAAACTCAACGCAACTCATAAAGCATACACCGAGGACAAGTTCAAGGACATAAAAATTTCTTGTCACATCCTGGAAAGCAATGTGGGACTAATTCCTTCACCTCGCCCTCCTCCTGTGAATGCTGAAACCTTTGCCACTCTCTCAAAAAATCTCAATGATAACCTGTCAACCTTTCAAAACAAAATCAACGAAGAATTCAAAGCCTTGTCCTCATCTATCCTCAAGGAAATACTGTTACAAATTAAAAATTCAGTTCAACAATCTATCAAGTAAAGTACTCCACCCTTGGCAGCTTCAAACTCTTCCACGTCTAATCCTCCCACCGATCCTACTAATAGACTATACTCCAGCATCCTCTTACAGGGAATTGATAGAACAAAGGATAATGCGCAACTTAGAAAGGACCTCATCTTTCTTCCTTGTCCCATAGGAGTCAATATCAAGAACATCTCCGCCCTCCCCAACGGGACACTTAAAGTAACATGTAAGGAAAACAACCCAGAAAACCTTTTGCCAATATTTCAAAACTCCATCATCAAGGACAAATTCACCGTAAAGATCCAGGAGGACAGAAAGAAGGTCCTCATCCTATTCAACATTCCCACCAACTTTAATGAAGAAAACGTGAAAGCTTTTTTGTGCATCAACCACCCAACAATAAAACCAAGTGATATCCGTATCTTAAAAAGCTTTCAAACCAGGACCGGAAGTGTAAACTGGGTGATTCTCACAAACATTGGATCTGCCAACCTCATTTTAGAATCTAAAAAATTATTTCACCATTTCAAATCATATCAAGTCAAGAAATATATTGCATTAAAAATGTGCCACAAGTGCCAGGGATACGGCCATGTGGCAAACTTTTGTCATTACCCAGTCGGTAACTGTAGCCACTGCACACGCAGTGGCCATACCTTTCGCGAGTGCACTGCAGTAACTCCAACTTGTGTCAATTGCACCACCTCCAACAATGCAAACCCCAACCTCAACTACAGAACCAAACATACCACGCATGATCGTAAAAACTGCCAGACGTACCTAGCTGAAATGGCTAGAATTCGTTTGCTTCAGAAAGAGGCATGATGACTGTTTTCCTTTGCCTCTTTCCTTTTTGCTTGTTGTATATTTTAATTGTTATATTGTATCTCGTATAAGTTAATGTATTATATATATACTGCACTTTTTGTATTTTTATGTTACCTTGCTTTTTTATCTTGGGTTTTTTCCTCCTTCCGAGCTCTGTTCCCTTCTAATGCCAATTTCTGGACTCCAAATCAACATTAACCATTGTCTAGCTGTTCATTCAAATCTATTTAAATTCGCTTTAGACGATTCCATTGACTTTGTATGTCTCCAGGAGCCTTATGTTAATCAAGATAAAATTCTTTCCGCCACTCCCGGCATTCGTCAGTTTACTTCCTCCTCCCTTAAAGCTGTTATCCCTATTTTTAATCCTCTTCTCCTTGTAAATTTTAAATTTAAATCTCTTTCTTCAATTTTTATTGAACTCCTTCTCCCCTCTCACCTTCCCCTAAATGTGGCTAGTATCTATTTCCCTCCCCATGATCATCTACCTACTTTACTTAGTGAAATTGAAAATTTTAATTTCTTTAACTCTAACTTCCTCCTCCTCGGAGATTTTAACGCCAAAGCTCGGTTGTGGGTATATGGTTTCACTGACCAGAGGGGATTGGACATGATAGATTTTTGCTTAAATAACAATTTAATCATCTGTAACGATGTTAACTGCGGTCCAACATTCATTTCTCATTTAGGTAATGGTTTTCCCGACTTATCCTTTATTAACTTTTCTCTTTTCGACTCTATTCAGTGCTGGGAGGTCCTCTTGAGTGACACCCTCAGCGACCACAAATATATTAAAATTACCCTTACCTTGATCCCCCTTCAGACAATACATTTTTCTTAAAAACTCAATATGGCATTGGCAAATTTATTTTTAACTTCAGAAAAAATCTAAATTCCCTCTCCTCCCATTTAGGAAACATCCAGGATACGCCTCCCTAGACTCTTTTTTTAAAACCTTTATAGATACTATTCAAAATTGTGCAATCAAATTTATCAGAAAGAAAAAATCCAAAACCATAAATATTTTTTCCTGCTGGAACACTGACCTATCCAAAC
Organism: Amaurobius ferox; assembly: GCA_951213105.1. Lineage (NCBI taxonomy): Eukaryota > Metazoa > Arthropoda > Arachnida > Araneae > Amaurobiidae > Amaurobius > Amaurobius ferox. The sequence goes on from OX578136.1 coordinate 2,325,385, forward strand.
AGAGAAACTATGTCACTGCTCTCTACAAAAAAATTAAGTCACTTGAGAGAAACTCTGCCTCCCCAGCCGAAATCTCTTCAGTCAAAATTCTATATAAACAAAATAGAGCAAAGTATAAAATACTAATCAAAAAAACAAGACAAGATTCCTGGAGATCTTATTGTACAAAATGCAATGAAACCATTGGCTCCCATTTTAAATTCACTTTTAAAAAACACAAAAAATTTAATGACATTAATCTTCACTTCCCTGATTCCCCCTCTCTTAATCACGCTGACAGATTGAAACGTTTGTTGGACCATCACTTCAAAGAAAATAGTAACTTTTCTGCTTTCCCATCTTTTACTTTGCCTTCTGAGGGAATGGGGGTGATAACTGATAAAGAGCTTCATGTAGTATTTAAAAATTTAAAAAATGGCAAGGCCCCTGGCCTAGACAACATTGACTTTACCATTTGGAAACATCTATTTAAATTTTTCCCCTCTTTCCTTTCCAAAATCATAAACCTTTGCTTCAAATTTTGTCATTTTCCCTCATGTTTAAAAAATGCAAATATCCTTTTTTTCAACAAACCTGGAAAAGATCCTTCTCTCTGTTCCTCTTACCGGCCAATCTGTCTTTTACCCACTTTTGGAAAAATTCTGGAAAAAATCTTTATAAACAAGCTCAATTTTTGGTTATCCTCTACCGGAGCTCTTCATCCCCTTCAGTTCGGCTTCAAAGAACTGATGAGCTGTGAGGATGCTGCTCTCAGGCTGATTGAGAACATCTCTAGTCATAAATCCAAACATTTTGTGTCCCTGACCACAGTGGACATCTGCGGGGCATTTGACAGCCTCAATTGGACAGTACTACCTTCCTCATTCTCCAATATTAACCTTCCAGAAATCTACCAAAATTTTATTTTTTCGTACTTGAACAACAGACAAATCACACTTTCAAACGGTTCTTTTCAAATTACAAAAAACATTTCTTCGGGCGCTCCCCAGGGTTCGGTTTTATCACCCTCCCTGTGGAGCATTTACTTTAATAACATTCTTAAACTAAATAATGATATTTACTATCTTCAGGCCTTCGCAGATGATCTTGCGGTGGTCACCTTCGCTTCCAACCTAAAATCGCTCCGTCTAAACACAAACAGTCTTCTTAATCTGATCTCTTCCTCCCTCTCGGACCTTAAACTCTCTATTGCCCCCGAAAAATGTAAATCAATCGTATTTAATAAAAACCGCACCAAAATCAGACAACGTCCCTCCTTCAAAATTTTAAATTTTAGAATTCAAACTACAAGACAACTTATATATTTAGGCATTACGATTGATGACAATCTTAAATGGAGCTCCCATATTTTCAACCTTAGAGAGAAATGCTTCAAGTGTGCCACCACCTTTGGGAGGATGACTGGTAATAACTGGGGTGTTGATAAATCCTTTCTTAAAATTTGGTATCTTTTGGTAATCGAAAAGATCATCACTTTTGGTGCGGGAGTTTGGGGAAAAGCATTGACTGGGGCCCAGGTCAAAAAACTTTTATCTCTTCAAAGGATTTTTCTTCTAAAAATTTCTTGTGGTTTTCGGACTACTTCTAACATTTCTCTCTACTCCTTAACTGGTATCCCCCCTATTCACCTTGTAATAAATTCTCTTTACAAGAAATTCACTTTTTGGAAACTCCGCCTTAACCTTTTTGCTAATCCAGCTCTCCCCCCCCCCCCCCCGAAAAATTTGATCATAACTGTCCCCTTTCCAATATCCCTCCCTCCCAACGTATGGTTAATCTTGTCCCCCGTGATCCCCTTAATTTTTCAAATATTAACATTTACACTGATGGCTCTGCCATGGATGATAACACAGGCTACGCCATCTGTATCTTCAAAAATGATTCTTTAGACAATACTTTCACCTTTAAACTCGAGCATGGGAACACAGTTTTCACAGTTGCAGAAATTGCTGCAATCCACTATGCTATAAACTGGGCTTCTTCAAATAACTCAAAAATTAATATATTTACTGACAGTCAATCCTCTATTTCGGCACTTCAATCTATCAAAAACAAATCTAATTACTTATCTAAAATTAAAATTAACGCAAATTATAATAAACACCTAATAAACCTTTGTTGGGTCAAAGCACACTCCGACACCTCGGGTAACGAGATCGCCGATAAACATGCCAAACTTGCTACCTCCTCCGGTACCCCCCAGGGCCGTCTTAACAACAGTGTGGACCCTGGGCGAATAAATTAACTGAGGCCCCCTGCCCATCCATACAAATAAAAATTTAAACAGTAATAAAAATGTGTCTTTTTTTTTAGGGGGGGGGGGGGGGGGGGGTCGGGGATGAAACTTAAAATTTAAGCTACAACTTTTAATATTCATTTTGTTAAAGAGAATGTATAAAAAACATTACACTCTTAAACGTGAAAAAAGCAATGATTGATCAACATGAACTTTTGAGCAATATCACATAAGCTTTAAAAAAATATGAAAAAACTTTTTTTTTTCAAAATATAAATGATAACTGGTACGTCGCATAGACGGAGATGGCACCATGTGAATTATTTACGACTAATCCTCAACACAAACGTTTGCGAAATCTCAACACAAGCGTTTGCGAAATTTCTTTTAAATGAATTGATTTATAATTGAGATGAAGTCAATGGTTTTTAGGATATCATTTTCCATGCACATGAGAGAAAGCCAGCTTAAACGCTGCTGCCCCACTGCGTTGCGAAGCTGATTCTTTATAAGTTTTAATCTTGAGAAAGAACGTTCTCCCGTGCAGTTAGTTACCATCATACACATGAACAATCAGAGGGCAATTTCGACATTTGGAAACATAGATTTCAAGTTGTCGGAAATTATTTTTCTGTATAAGACAGGGAGAGTTTCACACTTTTTATCAAGAACTATGTAGTGTTTGAGATGTACGTACACATTTAGAAGATCTCGATAATCAAGGTCCTGGTGAAACACATTAGCTAGATATTCACACAATTTGCTTAATTCATTGGAAGTAATTGTTTTCAATTGACTGTAAAAGGAAAACAGGTTTCCAATCGAAGAATAAGCTTCTGCACATTTTGTTAATTCAGAGCTCAGAGAATCCAAAACGGGAAGGAATGTTTCCATTTTAAACTTTTCACTGTGTAGATATATCTCTTCTTTTGGTCCATCATATATAGTAAGACGCACACTTCGCTTTCTTTCTCGCTTTTTCACATCGCTATAATCCGATTCTGGACACCTATTCTTGGCCTTCAATTCATATTCACTAAACTTGCCTCTAATATCTTGAAGATACGTTTTCAAAGACTCAAGAAAATTTATGGCCACAAGTATGTTCACATCTTTTGACTGCAAGACTTTACTTGCTTTGTTCACTCTTTCCAGAATGTCATTCAATAAAATTGTCAGTAATATCGTTTCCAGTTTCTCCAATTTCTTGCTTAATAATTCTACCTCCTGCCTTGTGTTCGCTCCCTGGTCAGTATCAGCTGATGGAGAATCCAGTGCATTTTTTATTTTCTTGAAACCTCCATATAGAGCATGAACAGCATCAAAATGTGATGACCATCTCGTATCGGACAGACATTTGATCACAACATGATCTTTTCCTAACGAGGATGTTAGAATATTCCACCGATGTGTAGAACTCGAGAAAAAGGAATATAGACGCTGAGCAAAGTCAAAGAATTTTACAGTCTGTAGACAACACTCTACCCCTGTTATTCCCACCAAATTCAGGCTGTGTCCAGCACAGGGAACATAAATGGCGAACTCGTTCAGCTCACAGATTCGTGCCTGCAATCCTGTATAGCGTCCAGACATATTGGAAGCATTGTCATATGACTGACCATGCAGGTTTGATATTGGAATTTTGTTCTCGTTCAGAAAATGCACAACAGTGTCTGCTAGATTCTTTGCTCCATGAGAAAAGATGGGAATAAACAGAATGAAACGCTCCACAGACTCATATCCTCGAATGTACCGGATAGTAAATACCAGCTGATCAAGATGTGAGATGTCTGGAGTAGAATCTACACTTATTAAATAATACTTTGACGCTTTTATTTATTCTAGAATAGTAGAAAGACCACGTTGCCCCATTAATTAACTAAATTCCTCGCATATATTTGCTGATAGATATGATGGGTTCCCCTTTCCAGCATTTTCGTACAGTTTGAGGTGCTCTTCCAAAAAAGGGTCAAATTCACTCAACAGCTCTAGAATACTTAAAAAGTTTCCGTTTTTGCCGATCCAATAGTTTGATTATCCCCACGAAATGCCAAACCTCTGGAGGCAAGAAAGCGAATGACAGAAATTACATGTGTCAACACTTTAGGCCAGTACTCCTGCTCTGAGCAATGATGTTTAATCTACACATCCAGGATTAATGATAGAATCCAGGTTCTTTATGCCGAATAAAATATACCGCCATGCACTTTATGTTCTGCTCTATTTTCATGTTCTACAATAAGATTGCTATGTTTCCAGTCATTGAATCCTGATGAAACAAAGAGACATTCTTTATTGGACAATAGGCGACATGCAAAACAGTACAAACAACCTTGCGATGGTGAATACAGTAACCATTCGCGTTTAACACACTCGCCATTCCGCAGTTCACGTTTGAACACATTCTTTGATAAATACCTTGTCTCTTTTCTAGCTCCATCATACACTCTACCTGAGTTTGAAAGGTTGCAGTCATGATTCTGACATAACGTCGGCCCACTACGAATCCAGCATTCCACTGTATTAGTATCCTTAATGTTCCATAGCCCGGGATCTGTGACGTTAGTTTCATGACCCTTTATAGTTCCATATTTTTGTATTTCTTCTTGCAGAATGTCCCCAGCAACAGGTAGTGATATGTCTGGAACTAAGTGTTCTGACGCAGAAGATGTAGACGGCAATTCTGCGTTTGGAGGAGTAATATTAGTAGCTGCTGCTGCTAACGTTGCACCTGGATTCAGCCACGATGCTAACTTCGGAAGCTTTATAGTTTTCTCCTTTTCCACTACAGCCCTTTTCCTTTTCTGTGCTCCACTCATGAAAGTACGCTTCATTTCTGTTCAAAAACTTAGCCATCTGGGAAAATTAGAAATATTCACTTCATCAAGCTCAAATAACTATATATGCATTCTAATTTCAAACTAACCACCGTTTCAAACTAACCACCAAATCATCTTCTATATAATAAAAGGCAATGTCTGTGTGTATGTCTTATACACTAAAGGCTCAGCGACCGCGCGTCGCAGACCTACGAAATGCGGCAATCGGAGACCCGAAAGGGGGGGAAGGTGACACGTCAAAACCGATTTTTAAAATTTGAATTATTTTTTTTTGTTGTTATTTAATGTTTTATGCGCTTTCGACCGTTCCCTCCACCCTTTTTTTCCACCATCCAGACGTCGTAGAAAAAACAAATCACACGACCGGAAAGAGCAGACAATTGCAAGTAAAAATATACCAATTTCAAATCTCAGGAACAAATTGCTATATTTTTTAAAGATTTTAAAACAAAAGTTACTTTCGGCACAAAAAAACTAACTTTTGTTTTTAAATCCTCGCATCGGAAAAAGTACCCGCAATTTCGACTAATAATTTACATTTTTAGAAAACTCAAGCTTCAGGCTTTCTTACAAGCCCAATCTGATCAAGAAATAATGAAAAGTAGCCGCAGGATCCGGATTTTAAGAATTTCCGAATTTCAATTTCTCGGCGACCCGCTATTGAAGTTTTTTACACACAACGCACTGCGCGCGCAGACGCACGGTGTTTCCATGGATAAAAAAATAAACAAGAAAGATCAATCATGCATAAAGCATTGATTATGAAACACTTTCCAACTTCAATGCAATTTTATTTAAACATGTCAAAAATGCAATATATTCCTCGGTAATATTTTAAAACTTATCACAATATTACATTAATTTATTGTATTTGAAAACTTAAACTTTCATCGAAAAAAATGAACTTCATTCAAATGACGGCATTGAAATATAAATTGCCTAGTTTAAACATTTCTAAAATGCGACACAGTCCTTGGTAATAATTTTAGAATTATCATAATACTACGATAATTTATTATATTTTAAAACTTCATCGAAAACAACTGAAATTCATTCAAATGACGTCATAGAAAAAATAACACGTCTGGCTCTCTCCATAAAAGCAGCATTTCATTCATAACTTTCTCCCATTCATCACAATACTATAATAATTTATTTTATTTAAAAATTAAGACCATGGAGCTACAAGTAATTAAACTCTATGCGTAAAACTTAATGAATTTGTGTTAAAGTAAAATGAGTTTGTGTTAAAGAAATACAGCAATTCTAATACATCTCATTCTACATATTTTGCTGTTTACATTTTACATAGGTGAAAAATCGGCTTCGTTGTAGAAATAATTAAATTTGGATGAGCATTTAAACACAAATATATTGTAATTGCGTTGTTTCAGTATGTAGATGCACAGAATTTAAGCAAAAATAAAGTGGTTTTAGGACGGATACAACACTCAATATGAATTAAAAAGAAGTTTAAAAATCACGATTTTGAGACAAGATGGATGCCATATATCATTTTGAAGTGGGTCACGTGATTTTTCATATCATGGTCACGTGATCGCTTCATATAAGAGGCGTTATTATTATTTTAATTTTTATTTAAAAAACTACTGAATATATTTCGCTGATTTTTTTTTTTAATATTTTATGAAACAATTTGAATATTACCTAACATTTTCGAAGCAATTTGTGAATTTTAAATCTGCTTAAAAAATGTCTGAAAAATTAGGTCCCATAAGGCTCAATGTATTTCATTTTTTCAACCCGGGTTCAATCCAAAACTAATTGGGTGATATTATTCATTTATATTCCCATAGGTCCTACAGACCGTCTGAACAACATACTAAAATTTCATTTTGATTAAGTCATTTTTACTGCAGTTATCGTGCTAATAGACAGACAGAATGAATAAACAAAGTTATAAACATATTTCAACTTTGTTGTAAAGTCTTAACAAGTAAGATCAATCATGCATAAGCATTGATTATGAAACACTTTCCAACTGAAATGCAATTTCATTTAAAAATTTCTAAAATGTGATACATTCAGTGGTGATATCTTTTACATTATCACAGTACTACAGTAATTTATTATACTTAAATATTTAAAACTGTATCGAAATACAAATCATCTGATTCTCTATGCAAAATCAATGAATATTTCATTTATATAACTTGTATTCCAGACTCCAGAGCTAAATAATTTTGTGTGAAAAAAATTCAGCAATTCTTATATAACTCACCTTAAAATCGTTTGAGATATTTGCATTCTGCATAACTTAAAATTAGACTTCGTTGAAGAAATAATAAAAGTTTAGGGATCATTTAAAATCACAACTATTGTAATTCCGTAGGCACGGAATTTAGATACACAGATAATACACAGATAATATATATGTGTGTGTATTCAAAGTATTGGAATCGTGCCGAAGATCGGAACTCGAATTTTCGAAGGATCAACACGTTTTGGGACTTCTAGAATACGAAAAAACTATTTTTAGGAAGACGTCTGTGTGCGTAAGGGTGTATCTGTATGTGTTTCTGTGTGTCTGTGTGGATATTGCATCCACTCTAACTGAAAATCTGATGGACCGAATTTCATAAAATTTGGTAGGTATGTTTTTTGTGGGAAACCCTGATGTTCATTAGATTATAGTACGATTCGCAATAAAAGAATCTGCCTTTTTTGCGAAATGGCCGGCAGAAATTGACTTTATCCACTCAAGCTAAAAACTAATGGACCAAATTTAACAGAATTTGGTGTATAATATTTCAATAACCTACAAGTGATTTATATACCAAATTTAACAAAATTTGGTATATAAATCATTTGTAGGTTATTCTAGTACGATTCGGGAGAAAGGAACGGGCTATTTTTGCGAAAACGCCCGCAAAAATCGTTAAATATAAAAATAAAAGACTACGTAGGCTTAATTATATCAATTAAATTCCTATTTTATACGTGATTTTTGACAACAAAAAGAATGAGCCTAACCTCATTACTCTAGGACTAACCGTTCTTGAGATATTCTAGTTTTTTCGAGTTTTCGCTACGTCACCTTTGACAATAAGTTCAGCTATCAAATGAGAACCAAATTCAAGTTTAACGTTCAAATTCAATGTCATTTAAAATACTTATGGCTGTTATTTTGTGCAGATAAACTCAAATTATTATTGAAGAAATAAAGAGAGCGTGAATATGAGTCTGCAGGTAAAGACATGCGCTGCCCACATCAGAATTTTTAACAATGTTACAACAATGATTTATGGAAGTGAACGGGAATTATTTGCAGGCCATTTAAAAAAAATGTAGGATCTATATTCAAAGATTCACCAAATTTTTGTAGAATAAAATGTTCAACAAATTTAAGCTGTGTACCAAATTTTAACTCTCTAGGACGTAGGGTGCATTAAAAATGCCATCAAATAAGTATACCATGAAGAATTATATAAAAATTTTAAAAAATTGAAAAATTGTTATCTACCCAAATTTATTTTAACTTGTGAAGCCCCTCTCAAATACAAAATTATTAAATACTTGGAAATATATTTATTATATAATATATGTCTTTTTTCTTTCTGGTAGATATCCCATAAGTCAGAATTTAATTGAATTTGTTTTTCTCCCTATATTAAATAATTTTTAATTAAAAAACTACCTAACGTATTTTACTGAAAATTTTTTTATTCATTTTATGAAATAATGTAAATACTTCCTAAAAATTTCGAAGCAATTTGTTAATTTTAAATTTGCTTAAAAAATGTTTGAAAAATTAGGTCCCATAGGGTTCAATGTATTTCATTTTTTCAACCCGGGTTCAATAAAAAACTAATTGGGTGATATTATTTGTTTATATTCCCATAAGTCCCACAGACCGTCTGAAAAACATACTAAAATTTCATTTTGATAAAGTCATTTTTACGGCAGTTATCGTGCTAACGGACAGACAGACAGACAGACAGACAGACAAAATGAACTAAGTCATAAACACTTTTCAACTATGTTGTAAAGTGTTAATAAAAAGAAAGTGATGGAGATTGTGCATCGGGTTAGAAAATTACGTTATATTTTAGCATATGATCATTATAAAATTTAAATGATTGAATTATGGTGGATTGAATTACGGTGATGTATTGTATACATCGGGTGGTGGTAACAGTATACAGAATGAAATTTTTATATTTATATGAAATTATTATATTTATTAGAAAATTACGTTATATTTTATGATCTTTAAAAAATGATCATTAAAAATATATGATCATTAAAATGCATATGATCATTAAAAATTTAAATGATTGAATTATGGTTTTAACGTCATTAAACTGAAACAAACTTTGTTAACTGCACGGGATTGAGGGCGCGGTAGCCCAGTGGTATTTTCGAAAACAAGATTTTTATTTTAATCTACTGGCCTCTAGAAATCCGATGGGGCCACCCGAAATGAAAACAAAAAATTGATTTTAAGACAAAAAAAAATGATATTCGACTTTTTTATGGCCCCTAACCTTTTTTAATTTGGAGGCCCCTAAATCGTGAGGGCCCCTGGCGACTGCCCAGAGTGCCCATGCGTTAAGACGGCCCTGGTACCCCCACCTCCCTACCTTTTCCATACTCTCTCTTAAAAAAACATTATAAAAATGATATTTTAAATTTATGGCAAATCTACCTTAATAATTATATTTCGCCCCGCACCCATAACCCGGCTAGAATCTCAACTTTTCTCCCAAAGGTAAACTTTAATACCCAAATTACTAATAAATACCTTATATACTTTATTAAGGGCCACGGTCCCTTCCCCGACTATTTATACTCCTTTAAATGTAAAACTTCTTCCAGATGTACCTGTGGTTCCTTCAGCGATGCCTATCATTATGTATTTTCCTGTCCTCTTACTAAACCTTATCATCTCTCAAAACCTTCCCCCCAAAACTCTGCGACCTGGTTCTCAAGTGTTTGCTCCAACAAATCTTCCATTAATAAAATCAAGAACTGTGTTCTCATAGCGAGAGAAATCTCAAACAAAATCTCTAAATCAGCCTGGGGACTTTCTGCTTTCAATTTTGTCTCTGGTCGGTGTCTCCCCCTTTTACTTTAACTGTTTTACCTGTTTTTTGCTCGGTGGTGTCATCCTTTTTTTTTTGTTTTTTTGCCTCGTCTGTCCCATTTTTGTTGGCCTTGTTTGTCCTGTTTTGGCCGTTGGTTGCTTATGCAATGTTTTTCTTCGTATTTAAGTTTTTTGTATTATATTCTTGTAATTTTCCCCTGTCTTCATCAAATTATATATCACTTTTTCAACAAATCATTGTCAACATATCACTAAATATCATATATTATATAATTACACTCCTATATTTTAATACTGTCATCAAACATCATGTTTTATATCATGTCGTCTTGCTAAATATCATGTCATCTATATTTAATCATGTCATCTAATCATCAAAATGTTAACTCATCATCACCTCTTTGTACAACTCCTTGTAACCTCAATGTATATTTTTTGAAACTTAAATAAACTTTGGCCCAGACCGTCGGACATTGGCCGCTCTGGGAGTTGGCTTCCGCTAACTCTTTTCCCGGCCGTCCAATTAGATACTCAAGTCCTCAGGATGAGTCGGATGGTCTGGGTCTTCTACACCTTTCTGGTAGGTCATGCCAGCGAGTTTGCCATGGTCAGATTTTTCAAAAGTAGCGATCAGGCTGGTCACCGAAGGCGGATAGTTATGCAATAAATGTGTCACATTTTTGTGGACCTAGCTTGTTCCATTCACAAGAGAAAATCCTTTCGGTAATAGTTTTGTATTTGGATGCGAATAGTCATTTATCTACTAAAGAATAGCCCATTTCTCCTTTTATAACACTTGGCGAAATTTTAGACAAATTTGACGGAACATTGCCAAATTTTATTTTTGATTTTTTTAAATGTTGCCGAATTGATGAAAATGTCACCAGGTTGATAAGACTGTGCCCAAATTTAGAAAAATGATGACTAATTGATGAAACTTCAATATCTTGGAGGGAACATAAGAATAACTCATTTCTTTGTCCGTCTGTAACAATTAGCAAAAAATTTGGTGGATTATTGCCAACTTTAAGACTTTTTAAAATGAGAGGTAATGTTTTCAAATTTTGAATTCTGTTCTATGAGGGGCTGGGCATACCTTCTAGTATGTAAGAAATACTCTTCTCTCCATTTGTGACACTTTGCAAATAATCGAGTGAAATATCATTTTTTATTTTCTTCATTTCACCTCAGATTGAAAAAATTTTTTATCATCAAAATTACAAAAATGATACCTAATTGATGAATAAATTATTAAAATATTTTAATATATGGACTCTATTGTTTATTGAGGATGAAAAGAATATTGATCATTGTCAGAGTTATAAGTTAATCGGATACTTCTCCACTAACTGATGCCTGCGCCTTGACGGGGTGGTGGAGCTTGTGTGTTCCGATGATCCTAAGAGCTATGCCGGCGGTAGCTTCGGCTACTGGTAGGGTCTCCCTTGCCGGACAGGTCGAAGGTGAGGTTCCGGACTAAATGAGGTATCCTGGTCCTCCAGGTTGGGGGTTGGAAGTGAGGCATCTAGTCTCACTCTGTAAAATCCTCAGGGATCCATTTCTTTTGTGGATACGGGTGTTGCTATCCCGAGGTACCCTAGCAAACTTTTTCTTCTAGCTGCAGACTGCATCAATGCCAAGCCCCTAGTAAACTTCACTTCTGCCTTATGGGCCTTAGTACCACTCTTCGGCCTCTGCTGTAAGGTATACCGTTTGGGCTCGGGAACGGGACCAGGTGGTTGTGTGGCGAAAAGGGCAAAGCGGCGTGCATCTGTAGTATTGCTTTCAAGAAACGTTTGTAGTAAACGGTTCCAGAGGTCAAGTCCCTTGGTTGCGTTGGTTGGATGGTGGGGAGCGTTTCATATCGAGAAATCCCACTTGGATCCTTGTTGATCCCTGGGCCTTGTGTACCTGGTGCACGTTATGGCCCGCTCTTTATCATCTAGCTTTGCGAATGACTCCGGCGGTTACACTTTTCGCGTCAGAAAAGTGTGGGGAGACGAGGCCTAGCGGGGGCTTCGATCGAACTGGAAGTAATCCGTGGCTTTTTCTCTCTCTTATGGTTACAGCATGGAGAAATTAGATTGGACTCTTTCGAGTTTTCCTGGTTCTCCGTGCTGCAGCAGCGTAAATGAAGAGGTGATGAAAGGATTGGGTTCATCTTCGGATGTCTCCCAATCAGCCATTGAAACAACCCCTCTGGGGTTGGATCTTGGCAAAAAGGAGGAAGCCTGCAGTCCGGCTGTGGAAGGAAGTGGAGTCGCGAACCTCGGTGACCGACACACTGAAACCATGGCTGTGACGCAGGGTATACTCACCAAAGCACAGAGGCGCAGGAGGAGGCGCATGCCTAGGCAGTTGGACCAGAGGCTTGCAAAAGCTGGCACTGTCACAGAGCAAGTTGGAGGCACCAAACGACTTAGGTCGGTAGGAGCCACACCTTCTCCAAGAGATCTAGTCGTCAAGAAAAGATCGAGGACGGACATCCAACCCGGAACATATGCTCAAGCGGTCCAGGTTATTAAGATGGCTATTGTCAAGAAGTCCTTCCCTTCTAGTAAGCTGAGCAAGGAAGAGGTTGATATCATCCAGTTGGTGACTCTCGATAAAATAGATGGGATCCCCACTGGTGAGCAACTTCCGAAAATCCATTTCTTCAGCTCAAACGCTGGAGCTTTGGTTCTTCACTGCAATGATGCAAATATTGTGGAATGGGTCAAGAGAACCTTCCATAATGACAGTCAGGTTTTGGGAGAGGCACTTATGGTCTTGAGTGCTAATGACCTTCCCAAACCTGTCAAGGTGGCATTCAAAACCAGAGACGTGTACACCAAGGAGCCGAGTGTTTTGCTGAAACGGCTGAACCGTTTCAACCCGGAGCTGAAGTCTGAGGAGTGGCGTGTTCTGCAAAATTTTGTGGAACCCCACTCTGTAAGATGGATCTTCGAGGTGGATTCGGAGGCTGCGGATGCGATTCGCAAAGCTGACCTTGGTGCATTCACCGGTTTGGACCGTGGAGTCTTTAAGATTCTTCGTGATCCAAACAAAAAGCCTAAAGGGAAGACGGAGATGGAGGAACAGCCAGCAGACCGAGCGACCTCCTCTCAGGTAAGTATTGGTAGTCTTGAGACTATGATACCTAAACTTAATGATCTAGAAATTGCTTCTGGTTCCGATGTTACACTTCATGCTAACCCTCCGATTTCGGATGATGAGTTGGAAAAACGCATGAAGGATTTTGACAATGATATCATGCTTGATGCTGATCATTGTCATGATACTAGGTGAATTTCTTTCTCCTAGGTTTTCTGTGCCCTTTTCTTGTTTTTGCTTATGGGCTGTCTTGAGGTTGTGCAAATTAATCTGCATCATAGTCGATCTGCCTCTGCTATTCTCAGCGAAAGGCTTTTCAACGGTAGAGCTGATATTGCTCTTATCCAAGAACCCTGGACCTGTAATGGAAAGATTTTGGGTCTAGGGATCAAAGGATTCAATGTCTTTTATGACACATCCTGTACCAGACCCAGAGCCTGTATTGCTGTCAGCAACAAGCTCAATGCTGTTCATCTGGTTAAATTCCTTGATGGTGACAATGTTGCCATCAGTGTGAAACTTAAAACTGATGAACATATGATGGAATACATCTTTGTTTCAGCCTATCTTCCTTATGAAGATAAGGAAAATTTTTCTAAGGTCATTATTAATCTTACTGAATACTGTAATAGTAAAAAAATGATCATTGGTTGCGATGCAAATGCCCATAACACTGTTTGGGGCAGTAGTAATTGTAACCATAGGGGTGATGATCTTTTAGACCAGATCCTTCTCCATAAGCTTTATTTACTTAATAAGGGTAATACTCCTACCTTCGTGACTGTAAAAGGTCGCGAGGTTATTGATATTAGCCTGTGTAATAATTCTGCTTTTGAGTCGGTAATTAATTGGAAGGTTTCAGATGATATATCCTTGTCTGACCATCAATTAATTTCTTTTTCTGTTAAAGGTCCTGTAAAATCTTTAAAGGACAAGGGTAGGAACCCTAGGAAGACTAATTGGGGTTCCTACAAAGAAGATCTCAGGGCCAATCTGGCTAATCACATTGGTGAGTATTCCTCTATTGAAAACTTGGATCTGGCTGTTGACTCTGTGCAACAGGCCATCATCCGTACGTTTCATAGTAACTGCAGAACCACCATTGCTGACTCCCCAAGGATTGTTCCTTGGTGGTCTAGTGAGCTCAGCCGGTTGCGTGGGAAATGCAGGAAGCTCTTTAATAGAGCCAAGAAGAATGGTGATTGGCAGACTTATAAATCTGCCCTCACCTCCTATAATAAAGCAGTTAGGGATGCCAAGAGAAATTCTTGGAGAACATACTGCGAAGGTATTAATGATGCCCCTGCCGTTGCAAAACTTGTTAAGTTGATGGCTAGAGACAGAAATTGTAAACTTAACACTGTCAAGAAGTCCAATGGTGACTTTAATGTTACTGGTGAAGAGACCCTGACTGAGCTGTTCAGAGTTCACTTTCCGGTTTCTCATCCTGTTGTTCAGTGTGACAGTGGTATTGCTTGCTCCACGTCCTTGTCTGATGACAATAGCTGGAGTATTGCTAGGAGCATTGTTACTCTTGATAGGGTTAAATGGGCAATAATTTCCCATAAACCCTATAAAACTCCGGGAACTGATGGCATCATTCCAATTCTTCTCCAGGAGGGAATAGTGATGCTTGCTCCCATTCTCTGCAATATCTACAGAGCCTGTATTGCCCTTGGTCATATACCAAATGCGTGGAGGCATACTAAGGTAATCTTCATTCCGAAAATTGGAAAGGACAATTATTATGAGGCCAAATCTTTTAGGCCTATCAGCCTTACGTCTTTTCTTTTAAAGACTATTGAAAAGCTTATTGATAGGTATTTAAGGGAAGTGATTCTGGCCTCTAAGCCCTTGTCTAGTTCTCAACATGCCTATCAACCGGGCAAATCTACGGACACTGCTCTTTACAGTCTCTCCTTTATTTTAGAGAGAAATCTCAATGCCAAGGAAATTGCTCTTGCTACCTTTCTTGACATTGAAGGTGCCTTTGATAAAGTACCCATCGACACCATTCTTGTTGCTCTAAACAGAAGAGGTGTTGATACCACGATATCTTATTGGATCAAGAACTTGTTATCTAACAGGTATATCTGTGCATCTTTACTTTGTGAAAGTATGACTGTGCATGCACTTTCGGGCTGTCCACAAGGAGGTGTGCTCTCACCAATTCTCTGGTGTTTTGTTGTGGACTCTCTTTTGGAAAGCAATATCTCCAGTGTCTCTTGCATTGGATATGCTGACGATGTTGTCGTCATTGCCAGGGGCAAATTTGGCAACACTGTCTCTGACATGATGTCTACTGCTCTTAGGAGGGTTGAGACATGGTGTAAAAATGCAGGCCTTACGGTTAATCCGCAGAAGACTGCTTTAGTTGCGTTTACAAGGAAACGCATACTTAATCTTGGGAATATTTGCTTCTTTGGACAGAAGCTTATTTGCTCCAAGGAGGTTAAATTCTTGGAAATTTATTTTGACAAGGAACTTAATTGGAAGAGACACTTGGACTACTGCACAACTAAAGCCAGAAGAATCTTCTGGTCTTGTAGGAATGCTATTGGGAAAACCTGGGGCCTTAATCCCAGAGCTATCCATTGGATTTACTGGATGATAGTCTGTCCTATCATTTCTTATGGATCCATTGTTTGGTGGTCCAGAATTAGAAGTGAAACTGCTAAACTTGATTTAGTTAAGCTTCAAAGGATGGTGTGCATTGCAATCTCCGGATGCATGAAAACCACTCCTACTGCAACTCTTGAACTTTTACTTGGCTTGCATCCGCTCTATATGTGTATTGAAGCAGAAGCACTTATCTGCTTGAACAGACTCAAATATCTGAAACACTGGAAAGATTACTCAAGGTATCTATCTTGGGGCGAACTTAACAGTAATGTTGCTAGGCATCCTTATTTCTGTATGCCACCTGATGGCATACATATCAAATTTACGTTTGATAAGCCTTATGAAATTCTTGTCCCCTCGCGGGATGATTGGAAGAGGACTCCAACCTACAATAAACATAAATGTTTTGTATGGTACACAGATGGCTCGAAGATTGGCACAAGTACTGGTGCTGGTGTCTGTTGCCCTGATGATGGCACTGAGCTATCTTATCCGCTTGGCAATTTTGCTACTGTCTTTCAGGCTGAAGTATTTGCCATTCTTATGTGTTGTAGAATTTGCTATGACAGAAAGTATGAGAATAGCCAGATTTTCATTTGTTCTGATAGCCAGGCTGCTCTTATGGCTCTGGGGAAGTTCACTATGACGTCTTCCCTTGTCTGGGAATGCTATAATGCTCTCTGTAAAATTGCTAGTAACAATAGTGTCATTCTGTACTGGGTGCCTGGTCATTCGGGCATTCCTGGCAATGAATTGGCAGACAAACTTGCTAGGAAAGGCTCTAGGGATCTTCATTTTCTTTTTGGGGTAGTACAATAGACCTCTGGTCGATGTGCTGGGCTCTTTTGAAGCCACCCACCTTCATTTCATTCATTCATAATCGGATACTTTAAATAGTTTTACACGCTGACATTCGGAAAAGCACCCAATGTGCAATTCAACATTACAAACACTGTTCCTTGGATCTTATACATCACTCTTTCACTGCGAAAGAAGCAAATTAATTGCACTATATAGGGAAAGTTATGTGTTGCTCACATCAGATTTTTTTAATTGGGATATTTGTACAAATATCCCAATTTGTGTTTATTAAAGAAGAGTACACCCCTAGAGGCTTTTCAGGAATCTAGGAATGCATTTTGGGTGTTCCAGGGGGTTTGAGATTGGAATAACAGTTTGGGTGTTTGACAAAATTATGTGTTTTCTATAGAAATGAGTGCCTCCTACGGAATGAGGATACTTCTCAATGTTCCTGTAGGAGGGGGGGGGGGGGGGGGTTGACTATGACTATGAAATAAAGGAGGGTAGCTGAAGAAGAGCCTAGCACATTGACCAGAGGTCTATTGTACTACCCCAAAAAGAGAGAAGATCACTAAGAAAAGAGACCAGTAGCCGCTGCAAAGATGAGCAGGCATTTGACAGGAATGTCATTCAACTCCCAGGGTTCAATCACATGTCGGCTTAAGTGTTCGAATCTGTGAGCAGAGTAAACCTCACATTCACAGAGAATGTGAGCAGCAGTTTCTTCACAATAGTTGCAGCCCCTGCAGAGCGAATTTTTAGTGACACCTATAATATTAAGGTGTCTTTTAAGGGTGCAGTGCCCAGTAAGGAGCCCGACAGCCCTTCTAATGCCAGTTCTACTGAGCTTAAATAACAACTCCTGACGTGTACTAGGGTATTTGCAGTTCAGTATTTTCGCCTGCCTTTGACTCTTAATATTGCGCCAGTTCTCACATTGAAGCTTTCTGAAGATGTCGCAAATAGTTCTTCTGGAAAGTTCATTGGGAATACCCAATGTCGGCTCAGGACCAATAAAAGGAGTACAGGAACCTTTCCTAGCCAATTCATCAGCCAACTCATTTCCTGGAATGCCCGAATGACCAGGCACCCAGTAAAGGATGACACTGTTATTGCTAGCAATTTCGCAGAGTGCATTATAGCACTCCCAGACAAAGGAAGATGTCAAAGTGTCCCAAGGGCCATAAGAGCAGCCTGACTATCAGAACAGATAAGTATTTGGTTGCTCCTGTATTTTCTGTCATAGCAAATTCTACAACACATAAGAATGGCAAACACCTCAGCCTGAAAGACAGTAGCGTAACTGCCAAGTAGATAAGACAGCTTTGTGCTATTGTCCAGACAACACACTCCAACACCAGTACTGGTGCCTATCTTCAAGCCATCTGTAAACCAAACAATACAATTCTGTTTATTGTAGGTAGGAGTCCTCTTCCAATCATCCAGTGAAGGGACCTGAATTTCGCAAGGCTTGTCAAAAGTATATTTGACATGAATGCCATCAGATGGCATATGGAAGTAAGGGTGACTAATAACTTTGCTGTTTAGATCACCCCAGGATAAATACCTAGAGTAGTATTTCCAGTGCTTCAGATATTTAAGCCTGTTCATGCAAATAAGAGCCTCAGCTTCAATGTGCATGTGAAGTGGGTACAACCCAAGTAAAAGTTCAAGAGTTGCAGTAGGAGTGGTTTTCATGCAACCAGAGATTGCAATACTCACCATACATTGAAGCTTATTAAGTTCTAATTTAGCAGTTTCACATCTAATTCCAGACCACCAAATAATAGAGCCATAGGAAATGATAGGACAGATTATCATCGAATAAATCCAATGGATAGCCTTGGAATTCAAACCCCAGGTTTTCCCAAAAGCATTCCTACAAGACCAGAAGATTCTTCTAGCTTTAGTTGTGCAGTAATCCAAGTGTCTTTTCTAGTTGATTCCCTTGTCAAAATAGATTCCTAAGAATTTAACCTCCTTAGAGCAGATAAGCTTCTGTCCAAAGAAGCGAATGTCTCTAAGATTAAGAGTGTGTTTTCTAGTAAATGCAACCATAGCAGTCTTCTGCAGGTTAACAGAAAGACCTGCATTATTACAGCATGTCTCAACCCTCCTAAGAGCTGTGGACATCATGTCAGAGACAGTATTGCCATACTTGCCCCTGGTAATGAAAACAACATCATCTGCGTATCCAACACACGATACACCAGAAACATTGATGCTCTCTAGAAGAGAGTCAACAACAAGACACCACAGAATTGGTGAAAGCACACCTCCTTGCGGACAGCCTGCCACACAAAGCATGCACCGTCATACTATCGCCAAGTAGAGATGCACAGATATACCTGTTAGATAACAGGTTCTTGATCCAACAGGAGATTGTACTATCAACACCTTTCCTATCAAGAGCTTGAAGGCGGTGTCAATGGGCACCTTATCGAAGGCACCTTCAATGTCAAGAAAAGTGGCAAGAGCAATTTCCTTAGCATTAAGGTTTCTCTCCAGAATAAAGGAGAGACTATAGAGGGCAGTATCCGTGGATTTACCCGGTTGATAGGCATGTTGAGAACTTGACAGAGGCATAGCAGCCAGAATCACTTCTCCTTATATACCTGTCGATGAGCTTTTCAATAGTCTTTAGAAGAAAAGACATAAGGCTGATAGGCCTGAAAGATTTGGCATCATAGTAGTTATCCTTGCCAATCTTTGGAATAAAGATTACCTTAGTATGCCTCCAGGCAGATGGTACATGCCCAAAGACTATACAGGCTCTGTAAATACTGCAGAGAATGGAGCCTCAATTCCCTCCTGGAGAAGAATTGGAATGATGCCATCAGTCCCCGGAGTTTTATAGGGTTTAAGAGAGTTAATAGCCCATTTAACCCTATCCAGAGTAACCACATTCCTAGCAATGCTCCAACTCCTGCTATCCCAGGTAGCAGTGGAGCCAGCAACAGGCATGTCACTATTGCCATTTGAATCAGAAACCGGGAAATGAACCCTGAACAATTCAGCCAGGGTCTCTTCCCCAGTACCAGAGAAATCACCATTAGGCTTCTTGACAGTATTCAGATTACACTTCCTATCCCTCGCCATTAGCTTAACAAGTTTCGCAGTGGCAGAAACATCATTTATGCTTTCGTAGTAAGTTCTCCAAGAGATTCTCTTTGAGTCTCTGACCGCTTTGTGGTAGGAGGTAAGAGCAGATTTATAAATCTGCCATTCTCCACTCTTTTTGGCTCTATTAAAGAGCTTCCTACACTTGCCATGCAAATGGCTGAGCTCATTCATCCACCAAGGGACAATCCTTGGGGAACCAGCATTTGTGAGGGAGTGTTTTTTAAGATCCTTTTACTTTCCCTGTTATACATGGTAATATATAGGGGAAAGTATTGGAATAATGCCAAAAATCACGACTCGAATTTTCAATGGATCGACACATTTTGGGATCTTTAGAACATGAAAAAAACTATTTTTAGTGTGATGTCTGTATGTGTGTCTGTGCAGTGTATATATCCACCCAAACTCAAAGACGAATGGACCGAATTTCATAACATTGGGTAGATAAGTCACTTGTGTGTGACCCTGGTGCTGATTAGTTTTGGGTACGATATCAGGGTTGCAAAAAAGCCAGCTAAAATTAATAAAAGCCACGCCGGTGGCTTTTATAGGTTTCAACCGGCTTTTTTTCACCAAAATTGGCTTTAAAAAAAAAAAAAAAAAAGCGTGAAGGATTTTAATTAAAGTTACATATTTTTAAGTGTTCTTTAACTAATTTTAAAGGCATTTTATTTTATTGGGTTAGAATTTAATAAATAACTTTATTTCTCAATAGTGAAAACATTAATATACCTGCTAGTGATTTGTTGGTTGCAAAAAAGCCAGCTAAATTTTAAAAAGGTATACTAACTGCTTTACTTGGTTTACATTGGCCTTTAACACATTTTTTTAAAAATGTTATTGCTTTAAATAATGAAATATTTTATTTTAGGACAATAGTTGCTTAGTGATATATTTTACTAGTTAACTAATTTTAAGGACTTTATTGATATGTAAGAGTCTTATTTTTACTCATAAATATTTAAAATCATGCATAAAGTCATTTAATAAAAAACACTATCACTATTGAAAACAGTATTAGGAATAACATATGCATGAACAACTCTTTTGAATAGAATCAAGCTTTTCAAAAATTTATTTTAACAAGTTTTAATTTGAAAACCTTTTTTGATTGCTCACTCTTTTGTTCTGAACTTAGATGCACCAAAATTTCTTCAAATATTATCTTCTAAATTCCTTTTTCAACATTGAACATTCTATGATTTAATCCCAATCCCAAATCTTTACAGCCAATTAAAACTAAAGCAAAACATCACACTGAAATGAAAAAAGAAGCACTCTTACTTATAAACTGATGTGAAATAAAGTTAAGAACAGGTGTTTAGTTTTGGTTTAGATCAAAGTGATGTAGTGCTTGAGCTAGCTAGCTAGATGGTTAATTATAAAGAAGTTTTTTATACAGAAGGATTTGTCTGTTTAATTAATTATAGTCTTTAAAATGTGTAGTATATGTAGAGCTATGCATTATGTAACAGAGGCTTTCAAAACACCATCTTAGTGTCTAATTTAAATCATTCTCCTCACTGTATATATATTTTTTCTTTTAGACATATTACCTTCATAGTATTTTTCTAGTGGTCATAAAATCTTGTGCACTTGGTAATATGTAATAGAAGTTTATAAACATTTTAGTAAAAAACATTTAAGAGTGCATCAAAGATAAAGTAATGCAAATTTAATGTGAATTGGCTGTAAACCACCTTTTTTTTTAAAAAAGCCAGCTTTTTCAATAAAAGCCGGCCAGCTGTTTTTGGACTGGCTAAAATCCGGCAACTCTTGTATGATTCAGTATAAAAGAAACCACCTTTTCTGCGAAATGGCCCACAAAACTTGCCAGTATCCACTCTAGCTAAAGGCTAATAAATCAAATTTTATAAAAGCTGATGGATAAGTCACTTGTGGGTGACTCTGGTGTTGATTTTGGTATGATTCAGAAAAAAAATAACCTGCCTGCTTTTGTGAATTGGTCCACAAAAATTGTCAAAATCTAAAATAAAAAACTATGCTAAAATATATCAATTAAATGCTTGTTTTATACATAATGTTTAACGATAAAAAGAATAAGACCAACCCCATTACACTAGGACTGGCCGTTCTCAAGATATTTTAGTTTTTTACATTTTTGCTATGCCACATTTAAAAATAAGTTCAGTTACCAAATGAGAATGAAAATTGAATTAAAATTGCAAATTAAGTATAATTTTAAATAATTATAGGTATTATTTTGTGCAATTAAACTCAATATAATAAATTATTGAAGAAATAAAGTGAACATGAATATGAGTCTGTAGGGAAAATCATATGCTGCCCATATAAGATTTTTGGATATACTACTTATATTATTTCTTATTTAGTGTAACATGCTGTATTTTCTTATCGAATTCTTCTTTGAAATTAAAAAGTCTCATTGTTCCTTATTTTAGCAGAGGTACCCAAATAGCAAAGAAAAAAGTTGATTTTATTATCTCAACATAAATGATCAATCAACAGCAAAATTTAGGTGTTCATTTTGACAGAGTAAAACTTTATAAACTAGTTTTCAATATTTTACTTACTTTTGACATTCATTTTAACTGAGTTAAACTAAATTAATGTTCATTATCATTTATATTTTATATTAAACATATTTATAAGATATTTAAAACTCCGCAAATTTAAAAATCAGGTTATAAAATATATGTATAACATGTTTACTGAAGTCATAACATAACATAACATGCATATTGTCATGCCGTGTTTTATTTTGCAGCTAAATCTGCGTATTCTTCCAAATTTTACGTTTTTTCTTCAAAATTTCTAAGTTGTCTTCATTAATTTTTTTTTTTTTTTTCAAAATTCTTAATTGTTATTTAAGCTTCATTTTCCCTTCATTTGGCATTTAAATCATGTGTTTTAGGCGGGTGGCCGTCAAAATTCATCCCTTTTTGGCAAACTTAATTTTCAAACATCGCTTGAAAGACTACCATTGCAACGGGCGTCTCTCCTTTGTTCTGTGGCCGCCATCTTGATTTTTTAAAATAATTTTCGCTAACTCACGAAGTCGTTATTTTATGTACGTGGGTAGCTGCGCGTCCAGGGAAACAGTTTCCTAGCGTTCCGGTTTAGCGCTGTGGTTGGCATGATGGTAATGTTTCCGCCCTAGTTAGAGCAGTGCGCGTGGCGTGTTTTTACACATCTTGGCACAAAAATGTCCATGTTTCGGCGACTCCCGGAAAAGGATTGCGGATGGAGTTTCTGGAGCAGCGGGACTTGGGAAGAAGCTAAGAAGGAGGAAAGCTGGACAAGTGAGCGGCCTCCTGTTTGGGGGCCGCGTCGCCATTTGTACTGTCCATTCATCGAAGTACTTGAAATGTTTTTGCTACCATTTTCGGAAGCGGTAAAAAGACCATCCAGTCATCTAGAGTTGTAAAGGAGCAGGTTCCTGAGCCATACCGTCACCGATTTTGAAGTGGACTGAGTTACCGAAAAGGAGCAGGTTCCTGAGCTATACTATCACCGATTTTGAAGTGGACCGAGCTACCCAAAAGGAGCAGGTTCCTGAGCTGTACTGTCACTGATTTTGAAGTGGACTGAGCTACTGAAAAGGAGCAGGTTCATGAGCCATACCATCACCAATTTTGAAGTGGACTGAGCTACCGAAAAGGAGCAGGTTCATGAGCTGTACCGTCACCGACTTTGAAGTGGACTCAGCTACCTAAAAGGAGCAGGTTCCTGAGACGTACAGTCATCAATTTTGGAGTGGTCTGGGCTACAGAAAGGGAGCATCTCTCTGAGCTGTTCTTCCAAGCATTGATACGGTTGAAGGTTAACAATACCCCTGGTATCAGGTCCGAAAGCCCTGACCATCTGACTCGTCCGAGGACTTAGAGCAGCTGGGTGGATGGCCGGCCTGGTATCAGGTCGTAAATTTTTATTCTTTAAGCTCAATTTTTTTTAAACTTGTTGCGTCGACGGGCCCTGAAGACTTTTCTTTCAATTAACTTTCATTCTTTTTCTTCATTTATTGTTAAATTTACACAGCATATGATTATGTTTTGATTCAGAGAATCCAATTCTCCTTGCACCTGTGGGGCCTTTTATAGGGATGGGCAATTTCTACTTAAATAAATTGTTTTTTTTCTTTAAACTTAAGCTTGCCTCTGTGAATTTCTAAGTACAGTTCTCCAACTTCCACATTTTTCTTACCTGGGGCGGATTGTTAAATTCATGCATGTTTCTTATAAGTTAAAGATAAACCACAATGCAAATTGTTATATTAAAGTTAAATTGAGTGAAAGTTAACCACTATACAAATATTAATTCTAAAATAAAGTAAAGTTTAAAGTTAAGAATGATTGATCTCAAAGATGTAATGTTTCAAAGTTCTTTTAAGGGTTTTGTAGTTAGTGCAAGTATGTAAAATTAACTGCAAAGATTTAAAAGCAAGTGATACTGTAAAATTCCTTGTGAGCCAGTCACTTAATAGTCATTGATGCGAAGCTCCCTTGCTGTGCGAAAAGGGCACAACAATATTATCGACAAGAAGATCATTTGCGTTTGGATTAGTTTTGGATAGTTTCTCTTTTAAATTTCAGTGACTGCCATACAAACCTAACATGACAATACTCGCCCAAGCAGGACCCGATTAAGATAAAGAGAGGCCTAGTAGTATTTTGGGGCCCCTATAGACTCAGAGTATACAAAAAACCATCATATGCGGATTTTGGAGGCATGGGACCACAGCGGCAAAAGCCTTTTTGTACAGGTAGACTTCCATACTTTTTACTGTAAAGCAATATATTAAAAATTAAAATGTATAATATTTAAAAATCTTGACATATTTGTAGGGAAGCAAAATGCCTGCATTCTAAAGTTTTAGAAAAAGAATATTTTTCAATGAATTATTTTCATAATTTTAGTTTTATATTTTAATTTAAGAAGATTTACTTCCTGAATAATATTTTTTCTTAAAAAGTAAAATGTATGTCTGCTTAAAATTTCTCACATACAAAATTTGGGGGCCCCTAAAATTGTGAGGTCCAGGGCTGCGGCCCTGGAGTCCCAAGCGCTGATAGTAGCTGTAAATACAAATTTGTAATAAATATTTAACATTCATTTTAAACAGTGATATTGAAATGTTACCATTTTGGAAAGTCTTCACAATCACTTGGTCAGAGGGTGGGCTGGCCCCTTTTGCATTGTATGCCTGTACCATAATCGCATACTCCGTCAGTCTTTTGAGTCCAGAGAGCTGGGTCTCCTCCACACTGTCGTCTTCCCCCTTAGCCCGTAACGTTTTGTAAATGAAGGCCTCCTTCAACCCAGATTCCCTGTAGCCCACGTAGTAACCCTCGACAGTGCCATACTGAACGTCATTGCGGGGAGGCTGAAACAAAATGGATTACTTGCAGTAGCATTAAAATCAAATACATGTGCTTTCTTATTTTATTTACTGGAAAGAAGATCTGGTAAGTGACAGATGAAGGTAAATGGTTTATTTCATAATGTTACCCACCCTATTATTTTTCTATAAATTATCCTAAATTTCATATTTTTGTATGCTATAGTTTTTACGGTGCAAGACAGAGAAAATTGATGGACATAGTGATTCAAAACAACATTTTTCACTGCAAAAGTGCATAAAAAGCAAAGTATCTCATAAACTACATTGAAACTGAAAAGAAGGGCTCCGTTTTGCAAAAATTCAACTATGTACGTACTTGCCTGCAAAAGTTCATGGACTTGCTATTGTTAGTCTATCCAGGATGCGAACTCGTGGCTTAAATATTTTGTCTTTAATTTTGACATTAAATATTTCTTAAACTACAATATATATCAAAAAATAGTTTATTTCAGTTAGTTTCCCAAAGCGTTCTCTATAATTGTACCAAATGTAATATTTTTGTATAATATAGTTTTTGTGGTATGAAGCAGAGAAACTCACGGAATGAGAAACCCACTTTACAGTAATGCTCATTCTTGATTTGTACAGATTTGTCAAATTTGGGTTCTTTGATTTATTACTATATGTAATATAACTTGCGTTTAATTCCTTCAATGGCAAATTTGGATTATCATACAAGGCAACAGGTTTCAATGGACTGTAAAAAATGCAGGCCAGACCGGGCTACTTTGGGGTTGGCTCTGACTGCTTTTGGAACAGATAACACTTGGGTGAACTATTTAAATAATTTTTGGGCTTTGTCCGAATCAAATCTTAATATTTTCGGGCTGGATAAAATTTTTAAATTAGATCCGTGCAGACCTGTAGTCCGTAAGTAACTGGCTTTTGATGTTCTCTTCTTCCCTTTCTTCTGCCAGCTTCAGGAACAAGGATTTTTTCAAATTTGGAGACTTCAGGTTTTACTGCAGTAGGAGAATTTTCCACGCTATTGCAGTAATGCAATATTGGAGCACTTCTTTTTGAATTCTCAGTTTCCCAAAACTCCTTATTTATTATTTTTTTTATTTATTGGAGGTAAAAATGAGCTGTTTTTCTAGTTCAAGGACTTCAGAATGAGAAACTAAATGGGGATTGAGTAGACATTTTTGTATCACATGTGTGGTTAGGAAGCATTTTGAAACTTTTCAATTTCGGGGGGTGGGGGGTGAACCTCCTAAACAAGGTAGTAATCACGGATGTTTTTCACGAACTTTGTAATTAAAAAATTGTAATCTTTCTTTCAAGTATTATAACTCATTCTCATTTCAGTTCTGGATTCATTTGCGAGTCCTTTCCAATTGATTTTCCCCATGAAGACGGCTGATTTCTTTTTCAAGTACTTTACTTTAAATTAATTTCAAACAATCCATTTCAACTATGGAAATTTCTTATGCAGTCATCAAACTCAGTTAATTTTTCTGCATTATTATTAATTTTTCTGCATTGTCATTGACGCATCTTAGTATCCAAGCAGTGACTCGATATAGTTGAGAAAGTTTGCTATACTGTTCTACATCAGGGTGATTACAAGAAATTCATTTTGAAATTCCCTGATACTTTCCTTGATAATTCCCTGAATCGGTCCCCACTCAAAAGATGTTTATTGAGGTCACATCGCCTGTTGATAAAAACTCTCCCTCTAGCCTCTTGTTCAAAAGTATATTTACAGGAGACGAGTGATGGGTCTCGAGACGCGAGATGAAAAATGTGACATCATGGAATGAACAAGCATTATTCATTCAGCTAAAAGAAAACTATAAGGTTGGAAAATGAAAAAAAAAATCACAGAAATTCACAATTTTCTCTGACTTTCAACAGAATTTCCTGATTTTTCTCTGATATTCCCAGAAGCATAAAATTTCCTGATTTTCCCCTGATATTTCCAGAAGCATAAAATTCCCTAATTTTCCCCTGATATTTCCAGAAGCATAAAATTCCCTAATTTTCCCCTGATATTTCCAGAAGCATAAAATTCCCTAATTTTCCCCTTATATTTCCAGAAGCATAAAATTCCCTAATTTTCCCCTGATATTTCCAGAAGCATAAAATTCCTTGATAATTTCAGATTTTCCAGGTCTGTGGTCACCCTTTACATCAAAATAAGTATTGGATGTGTTGAAATAATAACACACGAGAGCACTTTGCATTTAACTGTCTTATCTCGGCTACAGCCTATTCCTCAATATGCATAGGATGTTTTTTGATTCAGTGTTCATTCAGCCATTAGGGTCCATACTTCCAAAGAGATTTGTTAATCAGTGCTTTTCACTTCTGGTAAACAGATCTCCAGGGTTATCTTTCCCATCGAAATGGCTCCAATTTTGAGAATCAGTAAGCTTCTCGATTTCTCTATTGAAATGGAATGGATATTTTGAAGCTCCCTATTAGCTATAAATGGTACCCATTCTTTTTCTTTATTTTTTATGTAGTGAAAGGCAATGGTAGCAGCAGTTAGGGCCTGATTAACGCACAGGACTCGGGGCCTCAAATTTTAGGGGCCCCTAAATTTTGCGTGTGTTAAAACATTTTAATCAGAAGTAATTACTTATTTAATTATTTGAATAATATAAACTGATAATGTTGGTTTTTATTTTAAATTTTGAAAATATGTTAATAGTTTTAAATATTATACATCTTTTAAAGTTTTACTTTTAAATAAGAAGCCCTACATGTACAAAAGTGCCTCCTTCGGAACGGTGGTCCTAAACTTTTAAATTTGCTTAGTGATGTTTTGCATGTATTTGGTATGCTGAGGGTGTATGGGGGCCCTCAATTAACACTGGGCCCCACATTGGCTTCATCAGGCCCTGGAAACAATCCACAAAAATACACTTTTATCAAAAAGGTTACATACACCTTTCAAGTAGTTGCTATTCATGCTCCAACTACAGTTCCATGAACTTGGGTTGAAGTAAAGTTAACTTCTTTAAAGAGAAACTCTAGGTTTTGATAAAATTAAACTAAGAAAAACTAAGCAATGTATATAAGCACAAATAACACAATAAGAACCAACAAACCTGGAGTCCAAATGAGAAATGGGAACAAATCGAAGAAACAGAGGAGATTGTGTACCCAAGACCTGGATTCAGAGCTCACTTGAGAGAGCCAATCAGGAAGCAGATTAAGGAACAGTTCAGCCAATCTGAAACGATAAGTAGCACACAAGATTGGCGTGCACCAAAACACAACAGGAATATCCCGACAAGGTGAGTACCTAAACAAGAATAGATGAGGCCCAACAAGATGGAAACAAGTTAAAATGATGGCAATCTCGTGTGCTCGGATCAGAGGCTGCTTTCTGGTGGATTCTCCCTTAAGACAGGTCTTGGGTATATAATCTCCCCTGTTTCTCTCATTTTCACCCATTCCTCTTTGGGCTTCGGCTTTGCTGTTCCCTTGCACTCACGAAAGAAATGCAGGGTATCTTTGAAGCAGGTGTATGCTGCATTATTGTGTTATTTGTGCTTCTGTACATTGCTCAAATTTTCCTTGTCCTTCGCACAAAGTGTATTTTACCTATTGACAGGGTGAGTACACTTTCCTTAAAAACATTTCAAGCACCTTTCAAGGATTTTCAAGTACCATGCAATTATTTCTCAAGGACATCATTTTTTCCATATTATGAAGTTGTACGCATATTTGGGAGGAAAAATCATATAAAACTAACATTATTGTTTTATGTTGAAGCCATTAAGGAAATTTTTGGTACAAAACAATGTTGTTTAGGAAAACTTCAGGGACAGCGTAAATGCTAGAGCCATTTCCAGAGAAAGCAGAACTTCTCAGAAAAAACACAATGCCATGAATCTGCAGAACACTTACAGCCCTGTCTTTTTCAAGCACTTTCACGGACTTAATCAAGAAAAATCAGAATTTTCAAGTACTTTTGAAGCCTTGAAAATGTTAATCTAAAATGTCAGTACTTTCCCAATTTTCATGCACCAGTATGTGCCCTGTATTGAAAACAGAACTAGTTTGAAAGCAACTTTTTCATCAGTATACCTAAAATATGCTGTGGCCCCATATGCAGTGAATATATGAATATATGAATCTGGACATCCAATACTAACTGATTCACATTTCCATAAAAATATCTTCTGCAAATTGAGAAGCTCTCAAAGTTTTCCCTGTTTCTGTTTCAGATCTTCTGGAAGCTCTTTATCCTATTCCCACATTTCTTGGAACATACATTTTATTTTTATTATGTAGAGTAATATGAATCCAGCTGGAAGATTTTAGCGGAACATTCCATTTCTTATTTTAGGGATTTTGAGATTTCATTTCTAACTTGAAAATATCTTTGTTCGAATACCAAATTATCCTAAAACTTTTAGAATGTTCATTTTTAGTTTGTCATTATCAGTTATATTTTGCTCAGACGAGAATGAACTTAATTGTTTCGAATTAGTTTGAAATTTCCATTCCTGCATCCATTTCGATTTTAATTTCTCCAGTGGACAATTTATATGCTTCTTTAACAGAATTAGCTCCCTGAAAAAAAACATCAACATACAGGAATGTATGTAACATGTTGCAAGTGTCCTTTTGATCTACCTCATGCTTCTTAACGTGATGTTTTATAGTTGAAGCTTCAAACTCAATTCAACTCAAATGAAGAGTGAACAAGTTACCCCAGAGGGAAGTCAAATTATTATCATTGTATTTGCTGTGTTATCTTCCAGTTGTGATTCACTATTAAACCAAAGGAATCTTCAAAATCCCTTTTACATTCATAAATTAGAACTTGTAAGTATGCTTTTCTGATGTCTGCAGAAAAAGCAATTTTATGTAGATAAAACTTTAAAAAATCATCTAGCACATGAGGATTTAAGTTTGAATCCTCTAGCAAACATTTGGTCAATCGGTTAGTGTAAGTGTGCTTGGCAAGCAAAGACTCCAAATGTATTTGAACAATGACTACTACACCACTGAGCACAGCCTGTCCAGAACAGTTCAAAACATGCTTTTCCAGATAACTCATCAACTCACCACTGACATGAACCAGATGGATGAGCCAAGACTCGCCAGTCTTGAAAAAGGAACTGAATACCTGTTAAGAGAATCTGAAGAATAATTAGCCAGCTATATGGAGCATCTACTAATATATTATTGCTTACAAGATGCTGTAGAAGGTTCCGCAGATGAATGAATGGATTGAGTCGGTACTCACTTTCCAGTTGACTTTGATAGTGTGGGCTCCAGTTGCACGGGCCTTCACCTTCTGAGGAGGGCCGCCAGGAGCTAGAAAAAATGCAGACATCATTGCATCTTAAATCATAGACACACGTGCGACTTGGATCATTTTCTTTCATGCAGCCATTCTTCTAACTAAAAGAAGATTTTAATCATTTTCGAATAGGTTCATTACAAAATAATGCATGTTCTGCACATCGACACTCACAAAATTTATAAACACTTCCATCTGAAGAATAAAGTAGATAAATGTATAAAAAGGATATAAAGGGAACAATATATATATATAAAAGGGAACAATATTTATTCCATTTCAAAAGCAAAGCATAAAGGGAATTTGGCTACTTAAAACCCTTTAACAGGGGCATCATTTAAGGGGGAGGCATTGCCCCCCCCCCCCTCTCCAAGCTCTGAAAAACTTTTTTGATTTGTGGCTGCAGAAAATAAATCTCTAACATTTGTTGGGATTAATTAAATTGTATTCAATTCCTTCTAAAAAAAAAAATTACATCACCTCAGTACTGTGTTCATTTAGTGCCCCTTTGCAATGAAAATAAATAACTTTATAAATAACCAACTAGAAATAATAAATAAATAGAGAATAAATAACTTTAACCTTATTAACCAAAAAGGCTTTAAGTTAGCTACTTTAGAATATCATAGTAGGGCCAACTTCAAGTGCGCATTTCTGAAGACGAGCATAAAGTAATCATTTTGTCAAGAATGAAAATAGTTGCATGAGTGAAAGAAAAGTGACAAAAGTTCCTTTTGTAGATTTCTAGGGTCACAACTTTAATCCCCTCACTCTAGGGGTAATAAAGGAAGAGCCATATTTTCTGGGTTAAAATTGTAGAGAAGGTTGACAGATGAGTAATCCTAAAAACAGAAATATCCAAGGAGAAAACATATTATCGTATATACTTGCGTATAAGTCAATCCCCCTACTTTCAGAGGAAACAATCGGAAAACATTTAAAACGCAAGTATAAGTCGATTCCAAAAAGAGAAAATTTTTTTTCCCCCATAAATTATTCAAAAACACTTGAAACTGTAATTTATATATATATATAATAATAAAATTTAATTTCCCTAATAAAAAACTTCACACGCTCGTTCTCGTGTGACAAACTCCAGGCATTCTTTTACTCCCAGCATGCAGCATCCTCAAAATGGATGGGAGACCGCGCATTCCTGTCTCTTAACTTTCCTTGATCCACTGCACAATCAAAACAATATCTGGCTTCCGCCCGTTATTTGAGCTGATTTTTTTTTGTTAACCCCGAATCGCACAACCATTCACCCCCAACACAGTTGTTATTAGATAAACAGAACAAAAAAACACTTTCAACTGAAAATCTTGCATTATAGTTTTAAACAATCCGTGTTACACAATTATTTCTGAAAGGAGCCATTTTTTGTCAAAAACGATCGGCCATAATTCGAGAAGTGAATGATAAACATCGAACGAAAATGTATGCATATTTTTTTATGATGCGATACACTGGTAGTCGGGAGCATCGGGCGATTCACAAGAAAGTTTTGAAGTGCAGAGATATTCGGAGTGCATAATTGTTTAATTACTACCGCATCATTTTAGGATGGATTGTTTTGCGGCAAAAAAGGAATTTTAGACTTAAGAATTTTTTTTTTAAGTCTCCCCCACTTTGAAGTATTTTTTTTGTCACAAATTTCTCGATTTATACACATGTATATATAGTAATAGTAAATAATACAGGATCTGTCTACCTTATGTGTGGACTGCATTCTAGTATCCGAATCAGAACTATTTCTACACGCTTGGTCCCCTACACGCTTTGTGCTACAGCCATCAGATGGCATGCTGAGGAAAGATGTGCTCAAAAAGAAGAGGGTCAAATTTTCTGTGAAAAGTGCTTACGCAATTTCTGAACAACACCTTGCACATTAGAATCTACATTTTGAAATTAGGAGCCAGTAAATTATTCTTATCAGAGGCAATACACCCACTGGTGATCAACCATTTTTTGCTATTTTTCTGTTTCCCACCCATTACATGTAATTTAACTATGGACAAATATACCTGCCCAGACAATCAAGATTTCTCGAATAAAACTTTCTAACATGTAAGTATGGTGGTGGGGGTAAAAACCTTAATTTTTGTTTTTTGTATGTTTTGCAAAAAATAAACAAAAATATCTGAAACAATTTTTCCAGATATATCAACCCAACCCAAATATTGAAAAAATAACACTGATATACCAAATTGATTAGAAAAATAGAGAGTAATTAAGATGTAATTATCTTGTAATTATCATGTGGGGTTAAAAATTAATCTATCACCAAGTTGAATATCAGCTGGCAGGAAAAGTACCAAGTACCACAATTTTAGGTTTCACGTTCATGGGAGGCTTGCTTAAATACTATCATGCTTCTTTTTTTGTTTAAAAAAGACAATGGATAGAAAACCCTGAAACATTTTCCCAGAGATACATCAACTCAATTTAATATTTAGATATTTATTAACCGAAAATAAGCAGGTGTTTTAGACCTCTTAGTATTCATGCATTCATTAAATTTAAATTAGAAAGAAAATTAAAATCAAACATAAGCTTGAGTGTGAGTCATTTACTCACGTTATTATCATTTACTGAATGGCACAAGCATATGCCGCATGTTTGGCCATTTGGTTTGTTTACATTATTTGCTCTTAATAAAATAAGAAATTACATTATTTTAAAATACCTTTTTGCAATTATAACACTTTATACACAATAGTTTTGTCTGTGGATGCCTCCTCCCACTGGGTTCCGGTCTACATTGGGTGGCTCTTCCCGGCAGTCCAAGCAGTTACCTTACACCTTTCTGGTAGGTCAGACGGTCTGGGTCTCAACAACAACAATAGTTTTGTCTTATTTTATAACTTTCAGCTGATTAGTTAAATCTTAACGACCTTTATTTTCTGGTCATTTGAGGAAGGGGATGTCAAAATCGATTTAATGAGATCGTTTTGAGTCGCTTTACTAAGGCAAATAATACTATAAAATGTATACTAAAATATTCTTTTTTAAGATATCTTTGACACAAAAAACTTAACTTTATTAACCTAACAAATTTAAAGATCTTCCACATTTAATAACGTTCAGTGGATAAAAAGATGTCCCGTAATTTTTCATGGGTACTCACTAGTTATTTAAATAATTATAATTTTATTTATATATCAGAAAAATCTGCACGCTACGCCTATCCAAATACACTATGGCCATGCATGGGAAATAGGAACCAGTGGATATCAACTCGCGCCAACCCTCCAATCCGCTCCTAATATCCACAGACTCATACAAGCCATACACCCCTCCCATTTAATATTACTATTTCTTATACCTATCAAAACATAATACTATACCAACCCCTAACAAGCTCAGTAGAACTGGCATCAGAAAGGCTGTTGGGCTCCTTACTGGACACTCACTCTTAAAAGACACCTAAATATTATGGGTGTCATTAAGGTTTCGCTATGTAGAGGCTGCAATTATAGTGAAGAAACTGCCGCACACATACTCTGTGAATGTGAGGTGTTCTCCGCTCATAGGTTTGAACACTTGGGTCGACTGGTGATTGAGCCCTGGGAGTTGCATGACACTCCTGTCAAGTGCCTGCTGATTTTTGCTTCAGCTACTGGACTCTTTCTGTAGGGACTTTTCATCTCAGGGGATAGTACAATAGACCTCTGGTCGATGTGCTGGGCTCTCTTGGAGCCACCCACCTTCATGTCATTCAACCCCTAACATAACTCAATTAATTTACGCTCCCCACTAGACCTTCCAATAAACCCATTTATCAAGCTTAATGCCTTCAACATTTTATCTCATGTTTTCAATTTCTAGTCATACCATGGAAGAAAAAGGACTCCCTATAACTTTATGGGTCATAGGGTCTAGCTCCAACCAATTTATCTATAAATGTGAATTTGAAGTTAAAGCAGGAAATAAGTCTCTCTAACGTCATGGCTTAAATATTCATATTATATATTAACTTTCCTATTCAGCTGAATTGTGGAGCTGAATTATTCTCATCTCTCACTCCATGAGCAAAATAGATTTCCTTTGCATCATGTTGCTGTAATGCATTCCGCCTGAGATTGTAAACACAAAAATAGCAAAACACAACTAAACTTTAATAAACTATTTTTCCCAGGGTTAATTTGAAACACTGATTTCAGATTTGTATGCAGCATGGACAAATTAGTATACAAGAGCTTTTTCAGCCCTCGGAGTTGCATTGGGTGCTCTGACTGCGCTTTTAGAGAAGTGAAATTTCATCCTTTGCGTAAATCCTGAATTCATAAGTAGTTTAAAAAACAAACATGAATCTAATATTTATTATTTATGTTTTTTAATTTAAGTCATTTTTATATACACTTCAATAATTAGACAAGAAACTGTATATTTATTTACTTATTTTTACTTTAACATAGACTTTATATTATATATTTAATATAATATAAATATATATATTAAATATATAATATATATACTTTATATATATACTTTATATTTAATATAACTTTAAGGAACATATAGTACATAGTTTAACACAACACATAAAACGGGTGTGCCAATGTGAAAAATGATTCATTATATCATTGAAATAATTGAGTAGTTCAAAGTAATTCAAAATAATTGAGTAGTTATAAGGTTACAAGTGTTAAAAATAGTCATATCTACAAGTCACAACAAAAACTTATGATTGGATTTTGCCCCTGGTATCTCAGGGGGAATACCAGCCCACATCGACATCAAACAAAGAATAATTGAACAACATTTTTGTAAAGAAAAAAGAACTTGATATTTATAGGGCAGAATGGGAAGTGCATCATTCATGATCTTTCCATCTC
Organism: Amaurobius ferox; assembly: GCA_951213105.1. Taxonomy (NCBI): domain Eukaryota; kingdom Metazoa; phylum Arthropoda; class Arachnida; order Araneae; family Amaurobiidae; genus Amaurobius; species Amaurobius ferox. The sequence goes on from OX578136.1 coordinate 2,360,655, forward strand.
TATTTCTACTTTATTTATTTATATTAGTACTTTATTTATTTATATTATCTTATTATTATTATTATTTATTTTTTTTTTCCAAGATGGGTTATAGGAGATATTTCTTAGACTCTTCTACATTTGATTCAGCTAATGCAAAGCAGACTTTATGGGGGAAAATGCAAGTAAAATAAGTAAAGAAAATCGTAGGACAGCAAAGCTGAATATTGGACTCTATTTTAACTTAACAATGGTTAATCATATCTGTTACAATAGTGAGATTTAATCAAATACGAACACCTCCCCCAACCCTCCTATAGATTCATTTCTGAGTTTTGGTCAGTACACCACTTGAATCACCCGTGTATCAAATTGTCCCTTTCAGAAGTGGGTAAACATTTCCAGGCATACATGAAAAATTGTGGGAAATCTAAGCGTCATACAGCCATGAAATTTGGTACCCATATTCTATAGGACCTGGGAAGGTGAACTCAGCATTATTTTATTTTACTACCCTTCTTATGGGGGAGAGTTGGGGGCTATCTATATCCCTTTTATATATAAAGAAAAAGTCCACTACAAAGTTGCAGAACATTGGCAAATTAGCATAAAAATGTATTTGTCTGATAGAAAAAGCTGTAAATAATGGTCCAAAGTACATTGGTAAACACATGCGATTCTTTAAACTGCAAATTCGTCTGACAACAGTTGTATAACAATCTATTTAATAAATTGAGTTTGAATGCTAACTGTTTTATTGAACAGACGATATGTTGGTAAACATCATCATAAATGAAACCAGAAAAATGAGTAAACTAATCTGAGGTTGAAAAGACATTCCATCTGATTTAAGGAAGTACATAGCATCCTCATGCTATGTATTGGTCACTTTGTCCCATTTTGATTTTCAATTTTATGAGCCATCTTGACTATGTTCACTAATGAAGAATATTGTGAAATGTTCCTTATTTTTATAAAATGTAACCAGAATGCCAGTGAAGCCGAATGAGATTTCTCAATACAAGGCCTCTCAATTGTGTGAGTATGCTAATCTTTTGTATAGGGGATTTAGAGACTAATCCCTAGTTTTCAGAGTTATTTTCAGTCTTTCTGTTGGACATATACATTTTTATACTAATTTGACAATGCTCCACAACTTTGTAATTTTTTTTTTAATCTCTAAAAGGGGTGAGATAGCTCCCGCCCCCATAAGAAGGGGGCGGGCAGACCTCCTAAAATTGTCTTATTCTGTAGTACCATAGGGAGTTTCCTATGCAGCTGAATAAAAACAATAAAAATAACTATCTTTGTTTTGGAGAAATTTCCTCTGATACGGACTGTCCCAAACACTTAAACAAGAAAGTGGTTACCAAATCAAAACTTGAACGCCCTTGGAAGTATGATGTCATATTGTAGTTTTTGCCACTTGTCAACGGGATGAATGGACTTACAAGCCCAAAAATATTTTAGCAGGAAAAGAAATGTATTTTACAGAAAATGATTTTTGAAATTTTCACCAGTACGTTTGTTTGGAACAGCACTGTGGGGCGAATGTTCAAATATCTAATGTACTCACCTTCTTGTTCGGTCCGTAAATGTATGACATTGCTGGATTCACTCCTGCCAAGGGCATTTTCAGCATATAGACGAAACTGGTAAAAAGTCATTGGGAGCAGGGTCCTCACAACAATGTTGGATTCCGAACCTGCGACAGTGATATTTCGTGCCTCCTGCTGCCATTTATCTTTATGGAAAAGAAACATGTAAGTTTGCAGTCGGAATAAAAACATTTTAGTCATTCTTATATTCTGGGTAATAGTTTAATGATCAAACCAGGAAAAATGAAATAATTTTGAGGGTTAGAGTGATTAGTCATAAAAATACAACAATAAAGTACTTAAAAATTTTGATTCGAGGAATTATTTTCAAGAAGTTCCATTTATTATTACAATTCTTTTATTTCATCCTTGCAAGTAGTACAAGTAGTCCTGGATACTTTACGACAAATTTCAGCAATGACCAACGAAGTCAACATGATGGCATTTCTGAATTGAACTTGGCAATGGTAGCCTAAGCTCCTTCTTTTTACATGCTTTTATTTAGTGTCTTCTGTTATATTCAAATCTTGTGATTGATTTCCTGATGCTTAATAGTCTTGAAACTTTGCATACTTATGCATTCCTAATGACAGTACAATATTCAATCGACCCCCACCCTCATTTCCCCTAGCATTTCTGCTTCTTTCAACACCAGTTTGTGATCGTCTGTGCCTCAAAAATAAAAATATATTAAAAGAACTTAAAAAAAAAAAAAAAAACGCTTTTATTTCAAATTGCACTGAAATAAAAGCGTTATTGCACTGATTTGTATAATTGCACTGAAAATAAAGCGTTGTTCAGTACCCAAAACATTTTCATACACAAGGCAAAAAATAAAAGCATTCTCTTAACTACTAAAATCTTATTTATCTTATAGATAATCATTGGCTTCCAATAATCTTAGAAGTTCTGAAATTTACTATAAATGAATTCTTTATCACAGTAAGTTTTCAGAAAAAAAAAAAACCTACAGCTGTACTTGATACATACGAAATATTCAAAACAATGCATAAATATTACATGTTTTTTGGCAAAGCGGGTTGTTGCTACACAAATTATGGCATTTTATTCTCACTCATCACATTCTCTTTTATACAACATTACAGCCATTTATTTTCCTTTTATAAAAACGTTTACGGAATTTTTTTTCAATAACATAGTATATTTATCAATAATAACTTTAGATTACAATCTTATTTTTAGTCATGTGTGTATGAATATTTCTGAGGTACTACAGAAAAATTTATTTTCAAATGTTTAGTGAATTTTGAAATAAACATGTGTTTTTTAAGATGTATTTTAAATCCAAAGCCGGTTGTGTGGTGGTGACAGATTTCCAGTACATCACTATAGAGATTTGCAAAATTGCGGAACACATATTTCCTTACAGCCTGTTATTGGCTATTTCATGCGGATGGTGTCCAATGAGTGAAGGGATGTTTCTACACTGAGAGCCTGATTCAAATCAGCATCCATCAGAAGGTTCTGGGAGTACCAACACAATACACCACACGAAGAACTGCAGGGAGTTGATATGCTCTGAGGGAATGGGCCAGAAATGTGTCTCATCCAAAGAACCTAAAAGGAAGCACAGGCCTCTCAAGCGAGTGTTATCTCCTAAGGCTTCAATTATGATTAACCTTTACATTACGGCTCCAAGAATCCATTTTTTCAACTCCAGAATGGCAAAATAACTGGAAATTCCACCCCGCTAAATAAACACCTTCAATGACTTTGTCTTTTGTTCGTAACTCGTTCCCCCTTCAGTCAGGAGAAACTTGAAGGGCTGCAGGCATTCTTCAAGTTTTTAGAAGAAGATTGAGAGTTTCAAGAGAATTTCAGTGGTACAACTGTTGTACCAGCCATAAGGAAAAGGTTAAGGGAGCAACCATATGATGCTCCTACAAAACAACCTCTTGCCTAGAATATAGGAAGAATCTCTCAATCAATTTTTTCTTTAGAAATTTCTTATACTTTAGATAAAGTAATCCTTCATTTCAGGCGAGTCATCTGCAATCAGAGAGCAAACTATACTAACGTTTAGGTCCTTTGGGTAGCTGAACATAAAAAGATAGATGTCAATAATACTTCATTGGTTACAACCTGAAAATTTTAGACTGCTGCAATGTGATCAGCCACATACCTGCTTCTTCCTTGAAGTGTAGGATGTACTGCTGGATGGGACTGTTGCCACTATAAGGGGCTGTCCACCCAATATGCGCGGTTCGGCTGCCAAACTCCAATACTTTAGCATCTTGGGGGGAATCCGGAGGCTCTGAAAAACATTAAACACCCATTTCACAGAATAAATTATTCTGCAGAATATCAATTTTTAACTCAGAACTACAATGTAAAACATTTACTTCTTGTAGGAGCAAAATGTGATTTAAAACTAATTTAGGTCTATTCTTTCTAAATAATAATAATTTAGTATATATTAAATAACTAAAAACTAATAAGTGTTCATAAAATGGATCAAGTCAAGCATATGTTCAATTCTTTAATGTTAAACTCAGTTTCGATCCACTCACAGAACTTTTTCATCAGTCGGAAAATTTTTTAACTCCAAAATGGCTGAGAAAATTTTTAGAATATCCATTTAGACCTAATTTATAATCACTAAAAAAATCAAAAGTAAGAAGAAATCAATGAATTATTTCAAGAAAAGTGAAAGTTGGTATGCAAATTTAATCAATTTTTACTTCTCAGCCAGGTACGCAAATGATTCAAGTTTGGCTGAAAATAAATATAAAGGTCCCAGAACACATGTAACGTATGCACCCTATGGTTCATGTAAGAGCTAGCAAACATTTTCTGTGAAAATTCTAGTTTCTGCAGACGTAGCATTGACTTCAGTCGTTATCAATTATGCTTCTACGATGCATTCGAAGACCCTGCGCTCAACTGTGTGAGGTTGAAAGTGTTCGATTGAATTTTCAGTCAAGGTATAACATTTTTACGACATCTAGCAAAGTGTTGCAGTGGGTATGACATAAAGTGATTCAATGCAAGCAACAGAGAGTAAAATAAAATAAAACTTTTATTACTCACAAAATCATATAATAATTGAAAGAATAAGAGCATACATCATTAACTTTGATGCAGCTCACAAAAGGTTACATCAGAAGAAAACAACACTAAATACCGAGCATAGTTGTAACACTTTGGGCATTTGCAGGACATAACACCAGCTATAAGTTTAGAAATTATCAAGAGCTTCTACAACAAGCTCATACAAGGTCTGACAGTCTTGGTCTCAACAACAAGCTCATACAAAGCTAACTCAGAGCAACAAGCTCTATAAGCACAATGCTTCTCACACAGCATATAACGAGCCAGCACTTCTATTTTTGCTCAAGCTAAAGTGTTATTACAGGCATTGGGCATTTATACCCATAACCTGTTATGATGCTTCCGGAGTATGCTAATTTCCAGTGATACAGGAAATTAGAATATTCCGGTCAGCTAAGATACAATCTGCAGGAACTCAAACATAATTCAACCCAGACACTAAACAAACGATCCGAAATCCGAACAGTTAACCAGAAATATTCAATACTATTGGACTGTTTTTTGCTTGTTTACTTTTATGGTATCTAATAGAAAGGGACTAGCATCGTTGGACTGCAGGAAACAGCTTGGGGTGTGTAGCAGACAAATAGCCTGCCATCTGAGCCATACTGATGCTACTGTAGAACCGCTACTAACTGTGGTGGTTGCATGAAAATATGCACACACTCTGTAATCATTAAATACTCTGTTTGGCACAAGAGGGCAACTGGTTGAGAGGATTGTGTCATAATACTCAAGCATTCCAACATGTTTTTCTCACTTCAAAATCTTATTTTAAATTGATTTATTTTTAACTCTAATTTTACTTTACCTTTCAATATCTATCCCATGTTTAAATTATAATGTAATTTAATTATAATTATTATTGTAAGTATTTGTGCTCATGTAGCAGTAATATCTGTTAAGATCTATTCGTAATGCCTTAGTTCTTCTATGCAAAATATTTAACACGCCAGTTCAAAATTGAACATTTTAAAGAAAATTTCTCCAAAAAATTTTGAAATTATTCTCAAACATTACATAATTTAGAATAATATATCCAATGACTTCTAAAAAAACACTAAAATTACTTTTTATAATTCACAACTAGCACCTTTTTGTTTTTGAGATATAAGCATTACAAACTTAAACAGATAATTTTCAATCATCTTGAACTTGACAAGACGATGCTTTGAAAACTATAAGAGTTTTGCAAGAACAAATTATTAATCTAGAAACTAGATTTCTTACTGAACATCTTTATTGCTTACTATTTATATCTATTGTTTTATATTTTAGAAGTTATTTTGAGTGAAAATAAACAAAATGAGGCAAAAACTTGCTAGAATAAAAAAATTTTAAAAAATTTTAATTTCTTTTATTATGTTCAAAATATTAAAATATTGAAAGTTTTATATATTCATAACTAATACCATAATCAAGTCATGACTGGGAAGTGCATAATTGAATCGTGAAGCTGATGTCACTCGTCTGATGAAGGGAAAAAGAAGAGTAGGTTTTTGTGGTGCTGCAATATAGTAAGTGACGAGACAATCATCGTGGTGGAGGTTGCATATTTTAAGTCCATCGTCACCACCTGTGGGGACAGCTGCAGTGGCAAAACCCACAGCCTATGGAATGACAGCCCAATGCTACACAATCTGACCAAAATATATCTTCAGGTTCGAGCTTTTAATTCAAGTTATGCTCTGTCTATTGTAGTTAGAATGGCAACCCCATATGGACTGTATGTTCAAATACATGTGAAAGCATTTACAGCGAAAGGAGTGAAGTCAGGTAACATTGTCTACCTGAAATAGCATTTTTTCTTATATTTTTCTTCATGAGAATACATTTTTGTAAAAGTGATAGCTATTTTTGCAGTTATTGTTTAGCATTGACTAGAATTGTGTTCAGTCTTTGTATTTTAACATTTAAGTTGTGACAGTCAGGCCAAAATAGATGTCCCATTTAGTGAGCTCTCTCTAATTGCCTCACCTTGCATGATGAGCTGGATGTTGGTGTCATCTCGCCCAAAAGCGTTAGCCGCAATGCACGTATAGAGGGCAGAGTCCCGGCGATCAGCACGGCGAATCGTCAAGCTGGATGTCGTCCCGCTCCCTAGTACTGTTTCTGTCATGTCATATCTGCAGGAGAATATGAAGAGTCAGACTTTTCCCCAGAGTGGAACATAGAAAAATGCAAATAATTGAATCTACCAGATACTGAAACTACTATTCCAGGCATTCTTGACCATTAGGAAAATGTCTTCTCAGAAGAGAGTGAAGGAGATAGGGAGATAGGGAGCTCGAAAGGGCCCATTAGTAAATGATCGCATTGGTTTTTAAATGAATTTGGGGGAAGAAGGTAAACTCATACACATGATGCCCATTGACATGGAATTGGCATTCGGGGTACATGGGAGTGGGTTATTATTTAATTTCAGGAGATATAATCTATACAAAAAAACATTTATTCTTTAAATGTAACTCATCCAACAGAAAAAAGTGCATTGTTAGTACAAAAGTCATAGACTTGCATTCTTACCTGACATCAGTTTGTGGTTCAAAAGCTTGCTTGTCCTTCAGCCAAGTAATGTGCATGGGCCTATCTCCGACTGCCTCGCAGACGAGACGAGCATCATCCCCCTTGCGGACACTTTCGGCACGGAATTTGTTCTCAAAGTGAGCAGCCACTGTAAAGATCAGAACAAAAGAGTAATAACAGAAAATATTAAATTCTGAAAGATAGTGTCATGCTAATTACTTTATAACAGACAAATTAACAAGTTAACAATATAGGTGGAGTAACAAGAAATGTGTGACCCAAGTTCTGATACTGAATTCTGTAAATGGATTGAAAGTTTATCCAGTCATTTAATTTATGTCATTCACCAAAAGCAGTGCAGCAACACATGCTGGTCTTCAATCTGAATCAAATATCCCTAAACTTAACAAGCAGTTAGGCAACTTGCGTGTAACAATCATCAGAGAGTTTTTCCTCTCTATTGACAATGACTAGTAATCGTCTAATCGGTGATGAGTAATAAAGATACAGATAGTGTACATAGATTATATTAAATTACTATACACTGTCATAGAATGAGTCTTGTTATTTACAAGTTTCCTTATTCTGATACATATTACAGATAAAAAAGACATATTTTCTAAATTTATGAAATTTTAAAAAATTAAAAAAATTCTCTTTGTAATGCTATGTTTTTAAAATGCTAAAACTTAAATGAATGAGGAATTTTTGTACATTATTATATCTTGGGAGATGAAAGTATGCATTTCTGTTTTTAATAGTGTTCTCTAAAATTATGTACAATCAATTTATATTTATCACATAAAAATGGTGTCAAAAAATACATATTTTTCAGATATATTCATATTTTCAAAATTATAATGTTACATTTAAAAACACATGCATTTAATAGTACAAGTTCTGAACATGATAAATATACTAAAATATGTATGTGTGTTGTCCATTGAAAAAAAATTCAGCAGTTACCATAAAATAACACATGTGAAATGGGTATTCTGAGAAAAGGGCAAATACAGTTTTCATTTTACAGAAGGTCGTTCGCACTTTGTGGAAACAATTTTGTATTTATATTTCTCGTTAGCATTTTCAGATAAAGATTTGGCATTTTCAATATAATTATCTGCTACTATTTTGTTTTGATTGCAATGTAGAATAAAAGATTTATTTTGAAAATGGCTCCTGAAATGGATAGATGGCTCGAAGGTTAAATGCGCTTTCCGAAGAAAAATATTCGTATCAACAAATTGTAAAGCAGTGTAAAAATCAAGGTTATTGCATTTCAAAAAAAGGTATTTTTAATATATTAAATTTGAAAGAGAAAAAGCATCTAGCTGAAAGTAAAAATGAAAAATGACCGCAAAATTACATCCTACGACTGTTCAAACGTGGGTAAATATCAAGAAAGTGAAGCCTCTGATCCTAAAAGAAATTACACCGACTCAAAAATCCATTGCATCGAAACTGGGAATGTCTTCTAGCACTGTAAGTAAAATCATTCATAAAGATGCCAAAGCATATTACAGATAGAAAAACAAATTGTAGAAAATTATATGAAAAACATCTAGCTGCTGATAAATGGAAATTTGTGCTAACACTCGTTGAGCCATGGGTGTATTTAAGTGACTGTAATAAAATAAGAGCAATTTTCTATTGCTCAACTGACGAAAATGGCTATACGAAATGACTTCATCAGTGTAAAAGTTCCCAAAGAGATTCATGATAGTTGCAGGATTTTGTTACAATGGTAAATTAAAACTAAAAAAAGTCTGAAGTAAAGCTAAAATTAATTCACTCCATTATCAGCAGAATATTTTAGAACCCATTTTTGAAGAAGACATTCCAGCCATATATGGAAAGGACATCCATAAATTTGAGCGTCATATGGACAAAGCCTCTAGTTACACGTCTTAAGTCAACTGCCACATATTTAGCAAAGAAAGAATCAGAAACAGGGATAAAATGTATCCCATTTAATGAAATACCTGCAAAATCGCCTGACGCTTCTCCTATGGATTTTTGCGCTTTCGGTTTGTTAAAACAAGCTTTAGGAAAACAGCATTCAAGAACACTGAATGGACTTTGGAAAATGATCCAAGAGGAGTGGGATGAAATTGACATAATGGTGCTAAAAAAAAGTTTACTTTCATAGAAAATTGGAGCCAGAACTGTATCAAGAATCTCAAGAACTGTGTCAAGAATCAAGGCCATCAGATAGAAGCAAATCGCCGCAAGAAATACGCCCTTTATGCATAAAAATTAATTATCGAAATCATTTCCAAAAAGTGCAAACGTCCTTTTTTTATTTACACCAGTACTGTTAACTCTCTGAAACATCCACCAGTGGGGTTTTAAAAGTGTACATTTTTCCAATTACATGCCCTTTTTTACATAACCAAGCATTAGATTTATGCAGCAGCAGTATCGGTAAGTCACAGTCAACTTTCTGGATGCTGCTTTCTCAGCTTTCAGTTCTTCGATTAAGTAATACACTAAGACAGATCACACAGTCCAAGAATCATCAATGATTCTAATTACCCCATCGAGTACAAAAGGTTTGATCATTGCATGTGGCAGGACTTAGCATCCGTAAGTCTGGCAGTCCCTTCAGGTGGTCTGGGCCAGGGCTGTCCCAAAAGGGTATGCGCCGTGGACTCTCAAGGTCTCAAGAAAGCTGTATTTGCTGGTTTTGAGGCAACTTTTAGTCATTTACAAACTTGAATGGAAAAAAATGAGGGAAAAACCCTGAACCCCACAAGCCTCAAAATCCTGCTTAAAACCAAGAGAGGAATGAAAAACTGATGAAAGTGGCAACTGCCACCTTGGGCTTGGATAAACAATAGACGACCAGTCTTAGATTTATGTATGTAGGTGATATTAAAGTAAGTGAGTAAGTGTGTGAAAAGTTACAAGAAAACAAAAGTAAGTGCAGGAAAAAAAAATAGAAAGAATTCCAAGTTACAAAATGATCTATATCTGTATATATATGTGTGTGTCCTGTTAAGCATTAAGCTATTAATATTGTGAAAAAAGTGATTAATGGGCTTAAACATGGCAATTATACGGCCTAAATAATTCAAAAATTTTCAAGGAGGGCAGAGCCCCCCTTTCACGCCCCTACAAGAAAACAAAAGTAAGTCATTAGAAGTCATTACTCATTTCGTAAGTTATTGAAAGAGTATTGAACCCCGCAATTTCAATACTCTTGAAATGAGACAGCACCGTATATTCTCAATAATTTTCTTCAGAACAGTCCTGGTCTGGGCGTATTTTTGAAATACTCTAAAATTGACATCTACTTATCCCATTGAGTACATGGATGTCATGGCTGTCAAATGATAGGTTTTTATGTCCCATTAACAGTAGATTTTAATAATAGGTTTTTATGTCTTATACTTCAAAAATTCATGTTTAGAATTCAACAAAGTTTTATAGAGATTTAAAAATATGTAGATAAAAATTATGTAAAAAATGGGTATGTTACAATTCACATTTTTTTCCCCAAAATTTTATATTTTCTTAAATTAAAAAAATTAAATGGCGAAACTGTTCATTGTGATAATTCTGGGTTATCTTATTATATATTTTAATATCAATAAACACATATTTTTGAGAAAGATACACACTAATATTACAATCAAAGATACACACTAATATTACAATTAAAGAAAGATACACACTAATATTACAATTGAAGGAAATTAATGGAAGGTGTCGAAATTCAGACTTTCAAATGATGGCCCAGTTTTCGCCTTCTTGCAAAAGAATAGTTTATATATGTACACTACAAGAACATGTTTCATTTTATTCTTACCATGCACAGAGATCCGTACGACTTTGCTGAGATCTTGTCCTACTCCGTTGTTCGCCTGACAAAGGTAGTGCCCTGCATCATCTGCCTGCACGCTGTGCACAACCAGGGAGCCATTCTCGAAGACGTGTAGACGAGAACTGCTGCTGATGGGACGGAACTCTCCAGGATCTTCACCTAAGGGGAAATGAATAACTGGAGTATTTTTTATATATATTCTGTACATACAAGTTTGTAAGTACTGAAGTTGCATGCTGGGAAACTCTTCTAAGCCCAACAATAATTCCCATTCATAAAACTAATCATAGGCTAAGCCATACCTTAATGCAGCTTGCTATCTTTAGCTGTAAATTTAAAGATTCATTTCAGCTTTTAAAGTGAAATTATACAGTAATTTATCATAAAATTTTTTAACAAGAATATTGAAATTATCTTATCAATATTCTCTCCTAAAGTTTAAAGAAAAGAATAATACACTACATCAAACTCAATCACTTTTATTGACATACACATTACTTATAAGTGCAGTCGCTTCATAGCTGTCTCGGTAGACGAGTTCAGCCTGCATACGTTACTGACATCATTTCGGTGACATTATACTATAAAAATTGCATATGCAGGTGTAAATAGATTATAATATTACAATGGTTACATTCGCTGCATTTTAGAAATGGTCTTTGAAAGAGTTATTCCATAATATTTTTTTTTAAATCAAGAACACTTCAATTACATTGTCAAAAATATAGTGATAGGAATGATTAAGAAGTGGTATTTTGAGAACAAATCCTATTCAAAATTTCATTCTAGCAATTCAGTTCGAACTGATTGGATGGAACCAAAAATATGAGAGAAATTAAAATTCAACGGTGAAGTGCAATTGTCAAAAACTCGAGGTAGCAAACACATGGCTTTTCTTATTTATTTATTTTTTATTATATATATATTATTTTGAGTTTCATCCCACCCCATACTTATTTCAAAATAGCATCAAATTGGGTGGATGCAAGCTCTTTTGTTGGACAACTTTGCGCTCATATTTTGAAAGGGCACTCAGTCACCAAGATTTCAAGAAATGAAATAGCTCGACAACAGCATACAGGGTGGCTACAATACCTCAAATAAAAAATTCCCCGATTTCCAGATAGTATCTTCAAAAATTCTCTGATGTGTATCACTATCTACTTTTACTGAATATCAGTTTACCAAGCATAAAAAAGTTAATTAATAAAATTGAAAGTGATAATTAAGAATACATAATTAAAATAATACTATCAGCATTGACAAGTATAATAGTCAAAATATATTATTTATGTAAGATATGAGCAAAACAATAAATATATTGTAGTAGATTTTTTTCTTTTCATTTTTTGTCTATTTAAAAAATTATATTTTCCCAATTTTACCCAAATCTAGTGAACAGGTCAGATTATGGCAAAAATGGCTTAGCAACCACTAATTTTTGAATTTCTTTTTATACTTTCAGAGTTAGAGTTGCAGACGTCAAAAGAGTTAATGGTTGTTCTAGAGCAGGGGTAGGCGAACTGCGGCTGTTTGGTTCCATACATGTAAAATTGGAAATGAAAACTATCATAGTTTCATTCATAAAATTTTATCGAAGATATATTTATAAATGAAATTTTAGAAATCAGTAAAATTATGGAATTAATAATTAAGATTACCAATTTTATTACAGCAAGAGACTTAACCATTGACAATTTAAGGGGTATTTCACTCAAGGACGCCCAAGTCAATATAATTTTATAAAAACAAGTATTAATAAACAGCAAACTTTATATACCTAAAAGAACCTTCATACTTTTACCGATTAAAAATTGTTTCTGAAGTCTGAAATTAAAAATGTTTCGATAGTTACAGCATAAATAGTTGATTAAATATATCAATCGTTTCAGAAGCAGAAAACTTCCTCCTTCTTCAGGCAAGGAGTTCTTTACTGGTGTGGTTGCTCTTTTTTATTTTGACAAAGGAAGCCTCAGAAACTGGTTGATATATTCAACCAAATGTTCATGCTGTAACTAATAACAAAGTATTTTTAATTTCAGATCCTGTATCAAGGGTGACGACAGGCAGTGACAATCCGACATGCAAATTGAAATTTTCCGACCTCCTTTTGCTAAAAATTAGTATTAAACTAATTATTTTTAACCAATACATAAAAAATAAGAAAAATTCATTATATCCTCAAATTTGTTATAAGAAAGGACAAGAGCAGATAGGCACGGTATTTGTCCCCCTTCCAAATTTTGGCTCATTCGTTTCTGGCAGCGGCTGCCAACAGATTTTTTAAAAGGAGGAGCCTAACATTCAACTTTGTTCCCCATAGAGCTAATGTTATTTTTCAATATAAAAGGAAGGCACCATGGGCCACCACCCTAAATCCCCGCATGATTTCTGGTTACAATTTTATGCTGAACAGAGAAAAATTCCCCCTAAAATAGATGTACAGTTTCGTCACTATAATTCATCAAAATGCCAAATTTCAAATGCTTTTTTCTCAAAAACGACAAGAAATGAGTAACAGTTGATGCAGTTAATTAGAAGATTTGACCTCATGTATAAAATCCAGTACCAAATGCCCCACAAGACTCCAAGGGGGGGGGGGGGGGGTGTCAAATCCTTCTAGGATGGATTCTTAAGTACATGATCGGGGAATTGGGGGTTCTAAATGAGTTAATGTTGTAGCCATATCATAACCCTTAATAAGCTTTATTATCGTACTAAGTTTGGAGAAAATCGATTGGCCTTAAGTAGAGAAATCAGCATCTGTATATCTTGCATTATTATATAGTACTAGCTACTAGTTTAACATTTGGAAGGCTCCCTCTAAAACGTTACAAATGCTAAATGTTCCAAATTTACCTTATTTCACGCAAATTCTTCGACGTTTCAATGTTGCCCACCTCTTTACAACAGAATTGAGTTCAATGCTGTCAACAAAATCTTTTTCACTATTCAGTAACAGCATAGCGTCTAATCTGCTATCAGACATTTTGGAACGCAAATACATTTTTATTAGTTTTAGTTTATTGAAAAGTCTTTCACTTGAGGCAAGGATGTATCCAGAAATTTTATTTCAGGGGAGGGGGGTGGGGTGTGGGAGTGTGGAATCCAAAGTATAGTGAACTTTCAATCCAAAAAAAAAAAGTTTGAAAAAACTAGCTAAACTTGACTAAATTGATACTGGATAACAATTGAATGAAAAAACACGAGAGCACAGGCAAGGACATATCCAGACATTTCATTTGAAGGGGGGGGGGTCTGAACCCCTTCTATGAATATGTGTTTGACTTGAGGCCACCGTTGCTGGAGCCGTAAGTGAAAATCTGCAAAAAATATTTGGTAAAGGAAGTATGTGTTTGAATCCTTCGGCCTTATCCATTATTGAAATTAAGAAATCTGTATCTTTGCAATCTGCAAGAATTTCCAACTCAGTTTGTAGGGCTTGTAAATCCATGATGCCGTCGGTCTCTGCAACCTGGAGGAAATATTTGAGATGCCTCTTCAATTTTATGCAATGCTGCATGTTTCTCTTGACATTGGTAGACCAAATAAATTATATAATGGGCTTATTACAGTTCAAATTTTCCTTCGCTAATGCTGTTAATGTTTTTAAAACAGTTGAAAATTCTCACCGATAAAAGGCATGCAGCGTAAATTCTGTATCTGTGTCTCTATAAGTGTCTAACATTTTAGGCTTGATTCCTTTATGGTGATGTTTGCTAAAGAACTAACTGCTTTGCATTGACATCTAACTTTTTTTGCAAATGAAACTGAACAGTCAATCATGTCAGTCATTGAAATTTTATCCTTATTTATATCTTCCATAGATGCAATGAAACTTTTGATTAAAATTCTAGCATCAATTAAATTTAAATTTTCTGTTTCTAAACTTTCGGTTAAATTCTTTTGCTTGTACAAAGAAAAAAAAAATGATATAGATCATTATAAATTAATTTACCGCAGCTGGAGGGAGAGGTTTTATTTTACATGCAGCTTCAAATGGATTTGATGATGCTCCAACATGCTTCATTGAAATTTTATTTCCTGTCTCTCCATGCACGGCAATTTCATGTCTTAGTATGTAGTCATCACAGAAACAACTTCCACATTTAACACATTGTAGCTTTTGCTTTTTTCTTTTCATACTAGTTTTTTTAACGTTCATGATTCTAATCAGCTAAAACTAACTTATTCGAAGATGTAACATAACATATAAAATATTGTAAACCAGTTCGAAATCAGGTAGTATGAGAATGAGACGAATGAGACTATGGGAACAGGAACATAGATGGGCCAATAAGAATGTTTACTCAAAAACAATGGGGAGGGGTGGAGTATGACTTCGATCGCTACGTGTTCCGTATTTTACAGAACCGTTCGTTGTTCAGTGTTTTTTGTCCAATAAAAAGTACGATTAATTAGAAATCCATGTGTTTCATGTAAAAAACTAATAAAAAAATTACAAAGAAAGTTGTGATCAGTAATTCATTACTGTTAATTACTATGTGTTTTCATTTAAAAGTGTCCTCTCCCCACTCACTTGTTGCTTAGAAAGATTTCATGTTCGGTATTTTTAAAATTGGATCTGGAAACCCTAGATCCGATGCATGCGTTTCACTCTGATGAGGGTTCGCACTTTATTTTGTCTGTCTTCAAATCTCCTCTAATAAATGCGAATTTTAGTATACACTCTTCATGTCCAATTTTACCTGGGTCCAAAGTTTTCACACAGCAACCATTTATCACTTTGTAATTCCTAATTACAAAGGTTGAATAGAATAGTGTTTGCACGTTCCTGAAGTGCTGTTCCTGTTTCAATCTGTCATGATTGTAGTTTGGTATTTGCATAGTTTTAGAATAATTGTTAGCTTTCTTTTTCTTTGCTAAGTGAATTGAAATGAGGAAAAAACATTGTGGTTTTTATGTACGTAAAATTGTTCAGCCAATCAAGCAAAAGATCACATATTGTTTTCAATGTGATGATTTGCCGACTTAGAAATTAGTGTGTGTGTGTGTGTGGGGGGGGGGGGGGGAGGACGCATCCCCTATACCCCCTATAGGATTGTCCCTGATGATAGCAGAAGGTGGGATTAGGTGTCGACGTGCATTAAGGTGCCTACCGCTGACCCCTCAACGTAGGGTGTTGAACTCTAGATGGGTGCTGAACTCCGTCAGCCTGGACAGTGTCCGAATGGAGGTATGATGTTTTAGTGACGAATCCTGCTTCTCTCTCAGTGCTGATGATTATCACAAACGTGTGTGGAAGAGAACTGACCAACGTTTAGATCCCGCATTTGGTGTCGAGCAGCATATAGGTAGCTATCACATATGGTGTGACAGTCTGGAGAGTCATCTCATGAGACAACCGATCTCTTCTAGTTGCGCTGCAAGTCAATTTGATGATTTGCTTGTACACTGACGATATTCTGCAATCGATTTTCTGTCTATATTGTCAAGCAATTCAGGTTAATAAGTTGAAACCCAGACCGTCTGACCTACCAGAAAGGTGTAAGGTAACTGTTATGGTTAATAAGTTAAAAT
This sequence comes from Amaurobius ferox, assembly GCA_951213105.1. Taxonomy (NCBI): domain Eukaryota; kingdom Metazoa; phylum Arthropoda; class Arachnida; order Araneae; family Amaurobiidae; genus Amaurobius; species Amaurobius ferox. Next base: position 2,377,197 of record OX578136.1, read on the forward strand.
ACTTTCACATTTTGACTTTAATCTATTTTTTAGAAAAAGGTTCTGAGCAAGTCTCTTGAAATTTTGGAGTATTATTCAATGCAATTCAATAATAAATATATTTATTAAATAATTAAAATCCATTCCAATTGGCTGTTATTTATAAACTGTCGTTCCATTCCAATTTATAGGTTGCTGAATGCAAACCAAATCTATGGGGATTTAATTCTGCATCCTGACATAAAATAGTTCTGGAAGAATGTAAACAAAAATTGAATCACCATTCCCCTGAACGATGTTCATAAACTCAATTTTATTTTTGAACCACTTACTTCGTTCTCGGGAGTGACTCACGGCATTCTTTCAGCAGAAGTCTTCATTCAAATTGAATACCCAATGTGTAGAAGACCCAGACCGTCCGATTCATCTTGAGGACTTGAGTATCTAATTGGACGGCCGGGAATACCAATGTGTACACAAACTCATTTGCATATTTTGGGTTGGACCCCGGACAACGCAGTATTTCGGTAGGTACCCATCCCAATGTATATAAGAGGTTCACTGCTGAAATATCATAAATCTTAGATCTAATCTGATCTGAAGGTCTTCTGATATAATGTCTTGGTATTAGACAATTATGGTGATGAAGGTTAGAACGTTCTTGTTCAGATGAGTTAGTCTGTGAGTGATGGTTTTTGTCACTAGTAGAGATTTTTATACACCTGTGATTTTTAATGCTTTTAATCTTAAGCAAAGACGACCGATTCTAGTTAAATGATTCAACTGTAATGTGAGAGAAAAAGTTTTGTGTTCCGGGTATGTAACCTGCACGAGGCATAGGCATACCTGCCAACCTGGTAAAATTGGAATGTGTAAAATTTTGAGTGAATGACATTTATAATGGTTTTTTTTAAACTACACGCGCAAACGACATTTCTAATGAATTTAACTATGTACAAGTACCTGCATTAAATACCAGGCATAGTACTGGTGGAATATGAAAATTCGGGACACCAATTTTATAAAATTTCAGGACAATAAATTATAAAACAAAAAATATATAAAGGTTTTATCTGGTGAGAATTACTTTATAATGAAAACAAATATTAATGTTTGGAAAAACACAGGTTTTCACTAAAGAGAGTAACAAATATTTATCTTTAATAAAAAATAACTAAATATATATATATATATATATATATAGCACTGAATTATATTCCTGCCAAAATGGTTTCCTTTTTATTTGCCTAAATCATTGCTTTAATACCACTTTTTGGAAAATATCCCTTCACAGAGGTCATACCCATTTTTTAAATAGAAAAATTTATATTATGCAAATATAATTAAAAAATTAACATTAATAATTAGCCATAATATGAGAATAAGCTAGTTTAGTCTATCTAATATGCAACATTTAAATGATGGCGATGGATGGAAAAAGATACTAACGTACTCTCGGCAATTCACGCGAAGTAACTGAATTGCGCAATCGCACTGTTTATGCGAAAATAATTAAGAAATTAACCATAGTAATTAATCAGAATATGAAAATAAGCTAGTTTAGTCGATCTAATATGCAACATTTAAATGATGGAGATGGATGGAAAAAGATAGTAACGTACACTCGGCAATTCACACGATGTAACTGAATTGCGTAATCGCACTGTTTATGCGAAAATAATTAAGAAATTAACTGTAATAATTAATTAGAATATGAAAATAAGCTAGTTTAGTCAATCAAAAATGCAATATTTAGAAGATTGAGATGGATGGAAAAATATACTATTGTACTCTCGGCGATTCATAAAAACAAAGTGAATTACGCAATCGCAGTGTTTATGCGAAATTAATGAACAAAATAACATTTTAGCGATTTATGCTGAATTAGACAACCTTTAAAGATGTATATTTATTACTTTCATTAAATAAGCGATCGAGATCTTAATTTACATTACACGCAGCCGTAAATCTCCGTTAATTTGATTGGCATTACCCTGCATTTTATTATAGATTTACTACTATCCTGGGAATGGTAGATATCAGTGCTACAAAAGCAGAAAATCGGTGTTTCCGAGGAATTATACCATGTCTAGTTAATTGGTAAATTTCAAACAAAATATGCCGGAGAATTTCGCCGGAGATTGATTTCCTAGTAATGTTAAAAAATTCAAATAAATGCGAAAATGCGTAAAATATAGCAATATATGCGTAAAAGCGTAAAGAGCAGTTCAAATGCGTAAATTTTACGCATAATGCGTAAAAGTTGGCAGGTATGCATAAGTGCTGATTGCGGGGGTGCTCGGGTGCTCCAGCACCCTCCAAAATTTTATTATTAACCAATTTTGTTATGTGCAATAACAGATGCTCTAGCTCACTTTAGTTTGGATATCAAAAATTGCTGTGGCCAATGCTACGATGGAGCTGCTAATGTCAGCGGCCATCTTTCAGGACTGCAATAAAGGATTTTGTCGATTGAGCCAAGGGCTATTTATATTCATTGTTTTGCACATACTTTAAACTTGGTAGTACAGGACAGACAGTATGTGCAAATTACATATAATTCGTGATTACTTAACTTTGGTGTGCTAGTTAATATCGTTTATAAGAAGATCTCCAAAGAGATTAAAAATTTTCTAAACATTTCACTTGGGTTCAGACTATACAGTTTCCTTGCGACCAATCTGCCCAACTAGATGGTGTTTGAGAGTTAGCTCCAATTCATCACTGGAAAAAAATTACGAAACACGCATTAAGTTCCTCGAAGGTATGTGCAAGGAAGTTAGAAAAGCAGGAGCTAAAGCTAAAGGCTTTCTTAAAAAAAAATCAAAAATTCGAATTTTTCTTTATGACAAAAATTGTTATTTTTGTCTGTTAAAGAGTGGAGACATTAAATATTGCTCTCCAAAAAACACATCCTTGAACTTTCAAGTTGCAAATAATTACATCAAAAGTGTAGTAGAGTCTATTCAGACTCAGAGAGAAGAAAATAATTTTGAGGATTTATGGGAAGAAGTAATAAAAAAAAGGTGTAGAATTGGATTTTGAAGATCCTGTCCTTCCACAGATTAGAAAAATTGAAGGAAGATTTGACGAGGGAAGTGATCCTCATCAATTTCAGTCACTAAAGAAAGATATCATCAAATTTACTTTCAATTAGTGGACAGAAAGTTCCCTAAAAACAAGAATTGAGAAAAAGATGATGTAGCATCTTTCCATGATTAAAAACTTTGTCCTCAATAAAATTAAAAGTGAAGAACAAATAGTATTTTTTTATGGTTCAGATTTTGATGGCAAAAGGTTGTCGCTTCACCTGGATATGTTTTGGGACACAGTTAAGGCGAATTCTGCAGAAATTAAAAATATATCCGATATAGTTGAATTTTTTAATATAGAAAAGGAAATATTCTCTCTGCTCACTCATACCACAGTTCTGTAAATTAATAAACCGAATATTAACAGTTCCGGTTACATCCTGTACAGCTGAAAGACCCTTTTCTACTCTCCGATGACTCAAGACTTCGACTGAGATCTGCAATGAAGCAGCAGAGACTAAATAGCGTGGCTATTTTGCATGTTCATAAGGAGATTGCAGCCAAATCGAACATGAATTTAATCGCAGACGAGTTCATAAAGAGAGCCCATGTCCAATTAAATACATTTTGTATAAGTAATAACAGAACTTATTAGCAAATGAGAGTGCAAATACTTTTCTCATTTATGTTATTACGTTTTTTTAGGTCATTTTGTCAGAAACGCCCTAGAAATTTACCCAACTTCACACGTTTCAATATGTACGAAAATAATTACAACTGCTTTTCAGGAACCAGAAACTTTACTTCAAAACTTAACATACGTACAGCCCACGTCAACTCGTAAACAAAACCGCTCGTTCATCTGACCACGTCTACAGAAACACAAGAGTGTTGCCAAAGCATTATTACAAAACTAAAATAAACAAATTCACAAGACCTGCAAATTTAAATATAAAACTTGAATTAACGAAATCAATGTGTGTTACTTAACATTCTCCCACCTTTTGATTTAAACATTATAATCAAAACTTACAATAAATTAAAGATAAATTAACATTTAAATGGAAATTAAACTTTTCTACATTTATCTAAACCTAGATGGGAGTCTAATTGTTCTGCCACTTCTAGTAACAACAGTCTTTCGTTGAACAGAGGGTGAAGTGTCCACAACTCTTTTATCACTAGCTACAGTATCAGTTTCTGGTTCTCGGGATGGACATTCAATTTCAAGAGGGAAAATTCTCTGAACTGGTCGAATTAGTTCCCCCGTTGCTGTCTTTAATTTCACAACTCTGTTGCTGCCATCTTTTCCGGGATAAACTTCAGTTATTTTTGCCATTGGCCAGAAAGTTCTTTTCTTATTCTCGCATTCAATGAGAACTATATCTCCAATTTTGACATTCAGCATTTTCATTTTTCACTAATTGGCCAAGATACTCTACTCTAAATCTTTTCCTTAGCTGATCCTTTAATGTCTGCTGATATCTCAGTCTTTTTGTGAGATCCACTTTGTCCAAAAGGTCCAAGTCTGGCACTCCCACCGTCTGCATGTCCTGCAAAAACATAGCCGGAGTCAAAGGAGTTAGGTTTTCAGGATCTTCGGAAATGTAAGTCAGTGGTCTGGCATTAATTATTGCTTCGCAATCGCAGAGAATGCTCATCATTTCTTCATAGTCTAAAGAAGCTGTTCCCAAGACCCGTCTCAACAGTCTCTTAACCATCTGCACAAGACGTTCCCAAAACCCTCCCCACCAAGCAGCGGAGGGTGGATTGAACTTCCAAGTAATTCTTTTGACTGCTGTTTCTATTTCAATGGTTTTCCAATCAATTTTTTGTAGAAGATTATCAGCTCCGACAAAATTACTTCCATTATCACTATAGATGGTATTAGGTCTTCCACGACGTGCTATGAACCGTCTGAAACTGAGCAGAAAAGCTTTAGTAGATAATGATGTTATGAGCTCCAAATGAATAGCCCTATAAACAGCACACGTGTAGAGAACAACCCAACTTTTCACACCTCCTCTCAATATGAGGGGTCCAGCCAGATCTACTCCAGTAATTTCAAAAACTGACGTTTGTCGCACTCTGTCTTCTGGAAGAGGAACTGGAGTTGTTTGTATACATTTTGCATTGTGTCTCTTGCATCTAATGCATTTCGAAATTACACGGCGTACTGTTCTCCTTCCATTAAGTATCCAGAATTTTTCACGCAAATCTGACAATAAAGAATGTAATCCGACATGAAGTTTGGTTGCATGGTGTTCTTGGATGATAAGTTCTACCAATTTATGTTCGCTTGGCAGTAGTATTGGGTACTTGAAATTGTCTTCATCTTTACGTTCTGTCAACTTTGTTTCCACTCGAATTAAACCATCACGGTCTTTCAACAGACACAAGGATTTCAAACTATTTAACCGTTCCTTGGTAAAGGTGTCTCTTTGAACAGTTTTGATAATTGCCTTTTCAGCTTTATTCAACTCATCAGCAGATAATTCTCCAGTGTTTCGATCATGAATGTTCTTTCGAGCATTCTGAAGAAATCTCAAAATCCATCCTACCATTCTTATAATTTTTGTATACTTTGAAAAATATGATAGAAACCATGTCTCTTTAAACGTTTTACTCAACAGAACCGCAGAGATATTTTTTCTGTCTTGCAGCACGTCTATTTCATTAACCGTGCATTCAGAGCGGGGCCAATCCTTTTCATTCTCTTTCAGCCATGGAGGTCCCTCCCACCATCGGGATTCAATTAATTTCTTCACTGAGCATCCTCTGGATTGTTTTGGCTATTAACATGTCTCCAATTTTCAATATTAGATAATTTCTGGATTTCATTTACTCTGTTTTTGACAAATACTCCCCACTGCTCATTTCTTTTAATCCAGTGTAGGGCAGTAGAAGAATCCGTCCAGAAATATTCCCTAACAGAATCAAATTTCAAACTTCTCTTCACAAAGTCTGCTAGACGTGCACCAATACAACAAGCTAAAAGTTCTAGTCTTGGAATAGAAATGGGTTTTAATGGTGCAACTCTTGATTTTGCCATGAGTAGCTGCACGGAAATATTAGTATAGGTTTCACATCGCACATATACAACAGCTGCATATGAAATCCCAGATGCATCACAAAACACATGTAGACTCAATGTTGAGTTATCATTGATAAAAGCATGTCTAGGAATCCTCACGACATTAAGCATTTGTAGTTCAGCGATCCATTTCAAAAAGTTATGTGAAACATCTTTCGGTACTTCAGCATCCCAACTCAATTTAGATTTCCAACTATTTTGTAATAACAACTTAGGATACAATGTAACTGGACAAGTGAAACCTATGGGGTCAAATAGTCTTTGTGCAATAGATAAAATAGTTCTTCTACTGATGGTCCCTTCAGGTTTGCTTATCGCTGCGATGTCACAGAATAATACATCTTCTTGTTTGTCCCATAACAATCCCAAGACTGTTGACGGATTAGATTTGACACAAGTATCCGTTATTTCGGTATGTTCCCAGTCTCTTAATTCAAATTTTCCTTCCGCCATCACCTCTGTGGATATTTGAACAAATTCTTGCAATTCCACTTCAGAGTCTACAGAACACACACAATTATCAACATAAAATGCTGATTTAAGTTTCTGTGTTACCTTATGTTGAGCTGAAGATGAATATTTGTCCAAATGGTGTTGTATCACTGCTCCAAGAAGAAAAGGACTACAGTTTAATCCAAAGACTACTCTGCAATGTTGAAAAATCTTTATAGCATTCTGGCTTTCACCTTGCCACCAAAGAAATTTTAAAAATTCTTGATCACTTTTAACAACAGATATTTGCAAGAAAGCCTTCTTTATGTCCGAAATAACGCCGATTTTTTTCTCTCGAAACTTCAAAAGTATTGTGGGAATCAATTCCAATAGATTTGGTCCCTTTGCCAAACATTCATTTAAGGAATAAGATCCTTTCTGTTTACAGGATGCATCAAAGACAGGTCTAACATTAGTCGATGAATTGCACTTAAATACTCCTCGATGAGGTAAAAAATGACCACTATTCTCTGAACTTTCTGTGATTATTCCTTCTTGACACCACTCATGGAAAACAGCATTGTAGCTTTCAAACTTTCCTTCTTTCATGAGTTTAGATGTTGTGGAATTCAATCTCTTCTCAGCTATTTCTCTATTCGTTGGTAATTCTCCTTGAGTATGCATCCAAGGAAGACTAACTTGATATCTTCCGTCTTCATTAATTCTAACTGTTTTCTTGAAATGATCCGAAACAGCTGTTTCTACTTCGTCTTTGCTTTGATGTTCACATGGTTCAGTGATTCCAATAGCTTCTAACTTCCATAAATCAGGAACATTGTTAATATGAATCGAAAGTGAAGTTAAAACCGAACCACAATTGTTATACTTTGAATCCTCTTGAGACTTTCCCATTACAACCCATCCTAGATGAGTTTGCACAGCGACCAGTCCGCACTTTAGCTGATGAACGCGTCCTGTGTAAAGTTGACCAACGAAATCGGCTCCAATAAGTATTTCAATAGGTGGCAGATTGCTTCCTATATCCGTGAGCTGGATTCCCTTTTGTCTCATTTCTTCCAACCATAATCCAGTCTTGAGTCTTGGTATTGAACCACATATAACAGGTTGGTCTAACACTTTAATTTTACAGCAATAGTTATTAACTGAACTATTCAAAATTACATTGTAGCACTTGTGCTCTCTCCTAGAGGTGATTCCTCCAAACACGACTTGTGTTAATATATCAGTATTCACAGGGTTAAATCCCATCTGCCTTGCAGTACTTTCTAGAATATAAGAACGCTGAGAACCTGTATCAATCAGTGCCCTAACTTTTCGGTCTTTTCCGTGAGCTTTAAGAACCACAAGCAGTGTTTGCAATAGTACTTCAGAGTGGCCTTGGCTGGATAAAGTAATATTCTGATCCCCACCTTCTTTGAACTCTGTAACTAAAGCCCTTTTATTATTAGTTAGTTCAGGACACATAACTACCCAGTGCCTTTTGGAACAAATTATACACCGAACATGTGATTTGCACTGTTTAGAACGATGTCCAATCCGTAAACAAGTGAAGCACCCCTTCTTTCTTTTTAAAATATCGTGCTTCTCTTCTAACGAAAGTTTCTGAGCTTTGAAGCATTCTTTACTTTCATGAAATTTTCCGCAAAATACACAAATGGACTTTTCACATGAATTTATCCCTAAAAATAAATCAGTAGCAGTCGGTAAATTCATACCCGTTTCCTTACAAATTTCCTTTTGACTACTTTTCTCATTTTGCTTAAAACCAGCTTTAGCAAGTGAGATACGCTCTTCACCTTCTACTTCAGTTCTTAGGAACAATAACAGGTTTTTCAACTTATCAATGTAAGTATCACTTTCTTCACCTTTAGCCGCCACCGGATTTCTTAACCAGACTCGTAGTATTTCTTCCGGTATGCAAGATTCAACAAGGGGAAAAAGCATTGCTGCGTATTTGTCAGAAGTCATACCAATTGATTCAAGAGACCTTAAATGCGATTCTAACTTATCATACAATTGAGCTGTATTTGCTTTGGATTTTGAAGACGCTGCATTTTTAATCACCAGTCCAAGCAATTCCCTGACATAGAACTCTATGAGTAGCTCTTCCCTTCCAAATCTATTTTTAAGGCTTTCAACAGCTTTTGAATAATTTTCTGCAGTAGGAGGGAAGCTGTCTACTATTTCTTTTGCTCTTGTGCCAACGATCATAGACTGAATTAAATATTGAAATTTATCTTCTTCTTCCATCAATTTATCTTCATGGATTCTGTTGAATTGACTCCAAAATGCTAGCCAATCTTTTATTTCACCCCCAAACTTCACAAATTCAATTTTAGGAAGCTTCAGTTTCGTTTTTTCTTGAACATGGGAAAAACTCGCACTTCGTTTGGTTGCGGTTTTATTTAAATGCATTTCGACGCCAACCCTAGCAGTAACCATTTTTCCGCGATATTCTTCTATTACCCCATATTCAGTTTCATATTCTTCCACTTTTGACTCATCGGCAAGCAAAGCGTTACAGATTTCGTCGTCGATCTCTGCTAAATTCAACATTAATCTGTCCATATTTGCCAAATGTGTTTGAATAATTTTATCGTCTGGTTCCTCATCAATTAAAGCCGTTGTCAAAATGTTATACGACTTTGTAAAAGACGCTCGAATCGGCTTTCGCTTTCTTATGAGCAGTTCCATTATGAAATGTGACAGCGACAGGCTTAGTTAAAACAAAATTCCAATCGAAACTAACCTTTCTATCTTCACGGTCACGTCCGGGTCACCAAATGTCAGAATCGCCCTAGAAATTTACCCAACTTCACACGTTTCAATATGTACGAAAATAATTACAACTGCTTTTCAGGAACCAGAAACTTTACTTCAAAACTTAACATACGTACAGCCCACGTCAACTCGTAAACAAAACCGCTCGTTCATCTGACCACGTCTACAGAAACACAAGAGTGTTGCCAAAGCATTATTACAAAACTAAAATAAACAAATTCACAAGACATGCAAATTTAAATATAAAACTTGAATTAACGAAATCAATGTGTGTTACTTAACACATTTGCCTCCCATCCAGGATTTCAGTCTGGAGATACCCTTGATGGGGATATAAGTTCTGCATGGGTTCATGTTTCATCTTGATCAATTTTGCAAACCTTGTAGGATTTCATTAAATTCAGGATAAATTATCATTTTACCGAACGATTAAAAAATTTTAAAGATATTTTAATTTTGGGGATCCTCTGAAAATTTTTGAAAGTTGGCGCCTGTGGCACGAGGTGAAAATCAATCAAAGGTAACTAAAGTTTACTGTTAGTGATGTTTCTAGAACGAACCTCTTGTGCAATTTACCTATGTACATCAACTTGTATATATGTTCATGCTGCATAAGTTTATGGCAACAAGCCATTATAACTTGGCAAGTTTCTGCAATTTAAATAAACAAAAATTGAAAATTCAGCATTTTCAATTGAAAACAACTGCACAACACTGCTTACAACTTTATGAAAAGCTTATTTTTTATCAGCAATGGCAACACTAGTGTGCATTGGGTGTTAGCTTAAATCAACTGCTGAAAGCTCAAACAAGATCTTTTTGAATTGGCTGTGATTTTCTGAATAGAATACTCTATCTGAACAGGGTCTGAGAGCAAGTTTTCTTCTTGCAAATCGCAGGTTAAAAGTACGGGCGTTGCTACTCCTGACTGATTATCTAAACGAAGCTATAAGAAGAACATTCACACAGTGAAAAAAATAATGAAAATGAATATAGGAAAATGCATTTAGGACATTTTGATAATTAAAACTTTCTATTTGGAAATACAGACTTGAAATTCAGAATAGGTGACTAAGAGAAATATAATTTTGAATTCTATTTACCTGAAAATTTGTACGTTGAAAAAAATTACTTTGAGGAAAATATATATACAAATAATTGTTTATAGAATAAAAAAAATTCTACAGATATACTTAGCAAGAGTGTACAAAATGCATGTGCTGACTGCACATAATTTTTTTATAGTTCCTTTGAAGCTAACTTCTCTACAGACCACTAGTCCTGCGTAAAATGACTTGAAATACAACCTATAGTCTGTATTGGTTCATGCAGCCAATGGCTGACCAGCAGAGTATTCCCCATTTATATTTTGTTGATAGAAATGGGTCAGAGTAGGTTGAAAAAATGATTTAATCACCTTATTATGGCCACACATTAATCACTGGTTCGACACTGGGTGCAAAGTTTTTTAATAAAAGATAGGGTACTCAGTCAGGCAACTTTTCAAAAAGCTACCAGCTTGACATTATGCATTATGGGGATTAAGTTTCATCATTCAGGATGTCATGGTCCAGGGTAAACTTTTCAGAAGAGTTGCCAAAATACAAAAAGTTTTAACATTATTACAGTTAAAAATTGTTTGTTAATATTAAAGAGACTATATTCAAGCGTAAACAGCAATTTGCGATTCTAAATTGTAGAATCCAAAGAAGTTTAGTGATAACAGTGGGGTAAGATGGCAGTCACATTTAACAAGTTTGGTCTTTCTTAATCCCCACTATGAGGAGAGCCAGGTAAAAATAACTAAGTCAGGCATGCTCGGGACGAATACCCTCTGAGTGGGTGTATGATTCTTGCCACTTAGAAACAGGAAGTAATATTTAAATTCTTTATTATTACAATACATGGTAATGTATAGGGAAAGCATTGGAATCACGTTGAAAATAACAACTAAAGTTTTCGATGGATCTATACATTTTGGGACCTCTAAAACATGGAAAATCTACTTTTAGCATGATGTCTGCATGTGTCTCTGCCTGTGCAATGTATGTATCCACTCTAACTCAAAAACTAATTGACAAAATTTTATAAAATTTCATAGGTAAGTCATTTGTGGCTTACCCTGGTGCTAATTAGATTTTGGTACGATTCGAGATAAAAGAACATGCCTTTTTTTAATGAAATGGCCTGCAAAAATTGTATGTATGCACTGTAGTTAAAATACTAATTGATCCAATTTCTCAAAATTTGGTTACACTTGTGGGTTACGTGCTGATTAGATGTTGGTATGATTCGCTAAAATATAACTTTATGACCTTTTATGTGAAATGGCCCACATAAATTGTCAAAATCTAAAATAAAAGACTGCATATGCTTAAATATATTATATGTTTCTTTAATACGCAATTTTTGAAGATGAAAAGAATAAGATCAATTTCATTACTTTAGAACTAGCCATTCTCGAGATATTTTAGTTTTTACACATTTTTGCTATGCTACCATGTAAAATAGGTCCAATTACCGAATGAAAACAAAAATTGAATTAAAAGTGCCAATTTAGTGTCATTTTAAATAATTATGCATGTCATTTTGCACAATTAAACTCAACTTAATGAATTATTGGAGAAATAAAGCGGAAGGAAATTGAGTGTATAGGGAAAATCATGTGCTGCTCAAATTTTTATGCTTACCTTCCGACTTTGTCCAACGTATCCTAGGTGCGGGGAAGCCATCCGCTTGGCAGTCGATAACAGCAGCTCTACCATGAGTGGCGCTGCTATCGCTTGGCTCGATCCGCCAACGGGGAGGAACTGAAATACATAAAAATTAATTTGAACTATTTTTAGGCAATAAACCGTTGAGTGCATTTTGAAAATAAAGATGAACCTAAGCCATCATTTTAAGTGGAGTCAAGCAATATCATTCATTGGGCTGCAACAAATATTTTTACTTACTATGTTAAGGATCTGGTGTAAGGCTATAAGGTTTATCAAATAAGGCTTTGAAGTTTTAAATGCATTAAAGTGAATCAAATATAGTTTGTGGGTGAACTTGAAATAGGTGTTTGAATCAGTCTAAATAACTGTATGAAAGATTCTTCTTCTGGTAAAGATAGCTATATAAACATTGAGAAGGATATATAATAATTATAAGTTAACAAAATAATCATTTCAAAAGCATTTGGATGGGTCAGAACTTAAAGCCATTTGTCAGACCTTGATTAATCACTGTAAGTCATGTAAAGTAAAATTAAAGAACATAATGAAGTTTCTAGTCATGTGATTTTCGGTAATAAGAGGATTGTATAATCAAAAGGTGGTAAAGGTGGTCTTTTAAGGGTGTAGTGTCCAGTAAGGAGTGCATGAGCCCTTCTAATGTCAGTTCTATTGAGCTTGAGTAGCTCCCCATGACGCACACTAGGGCACTCATAGTTCAGTTCTTTTGCCTGCCTATGGCCCTTGATGTTGTGCCAGTTCTTGCACTGCAGCCTCCTGAAGATGCAGTAAACAGTTCTTTTGATCAACTCTTCAGAGTTGCTTAAAGCTGGTTTTAGACCAACAAAGGATGTACTTGAACAATCTCTAGCCAACTCATCAGCCATTTCATTACCGGGAATGCTTGAATGTCCAGGCACCCAATAAAGGGTGATTATATTGTTGCTGACAAGATTACAAAGTGCAGTACAGCATTCCCAGACAAGGGAAGAGATCATAGCAGACTTCCCCAAAGCCATTAAAGCAGCCTGGCTGTCAGTGCAGATATAGATGTAGTTACTCCTGTAGTTTCTATCAGAGCAAATTCTGCAACACATTTGAATAGCGAAGACCTCAGCCTGAAAGACAGTAGTGTAGCTGCCAAGTAGATAAAACAGTTTTGTACCATTATCTGGGCAATATACACCAGCACCAGTGCTAAGACTTAGCTTGGAGCCATCAGAACACTTCTTGTTGTTGTAGGTAAGAGTCTTCCTCCAGTCATCCCGTGAAGGGACCACAATTCCATAAAGTTTGTCAAAGGCATACCCGACAAGCATGCCATCAGAGGGCATACAAAAATATGGGTGATTAATAATATTAATATTTAGATTACTCCAAGACAAATACTTTGAGTAATCTTTCTAGTGGCCCAAATATTTAAGTCTTTTCAGACTTATGAGAGTCTTAGCCTCAATAAGCATGTAAAGAGGATGCATTCAGAGCAAGAGTTCAAGAGTTACAGTGGGAGTAGTTTTCATGCACCCAGAAATTGCAATACAAGTCATCCTTTGAAGTCTAATTAGATCTAACTTGGCAATATCACACCTTACCCTAGACCACCAGACAATAAATAGAGCCATAGGTAATAATGGTACAGATGACCATGGAATAAATCCAGTGGATAGCCTTGGGTCTCAATCCCCAGGTTCTCTCAATAGCACTTCTGCAGGACCAGAAAATTCTTCTGGTTTAGCCACATAGTAATCAAAGTGCCTCTTCCTATTTAGGCCTATATCAAAATGAATTCCTAAGAATTTTACCTCTTCAGAACAGATAAGTTTCTGATCAAAGAAATAAAAGCTTCTAAGGTTGAGAGTTCGTTTTCTGTTAAATGCAACCATGGTTGTCTTCTGCAGATTAATAGAAAGACTCGCATTGTTGCACCAGACATAAATTAAGAGACAATACTACCAAATTTGCCTCTAGCAATGATGACAACATCATCAGCATATCCGATACAGGATAAGCCAGAACTAGTAATGTTCTCCAGAGAGTCCACAACAAGATACCATAAGATAGGCAAAAGACTCCCCCCTCCCCTGCAGACAACCTGCAAGAGCGTGAACCGTCATGTTATCACCAAGTAGAGAGGCACAGATGTACCTAGTAGATAACAAATTCCTGATCCAGTGAGAGATGGTTATGTTGACACTTTTCCTGTCTAGGGCATGAAGGTTGGTTGCCATTTTAACCTTTCTAATGTCTTCTTCGTTCATCCCATGTGGTTGCTGTTCCCGTGTGTACCGGAATGCTTTCGGTATTGCTGCACTTGGTGCATTTGTTAGTTTTTTACCCTGTAGTTTGGCAGTGCACGTGGCAATTTTTCTACACTTGTTACCGAGAATGCACATGATCTTGGTGAATTTCAGAAAGCAGTTACTCGGCAACTTTTTGGAGTGTCACAGCAATTCTAGAGAAGCACTGAAAAGTAACAGTTGTGAGTAGTTTCCCATGCTCAGGGGCCAGTTCACATGAAACACCACTGAAAGACACTGGCCTTACAGAGAGGAGATAGGGTACAAAGTCCTCTCTTACTCAGAGATTTCTAGTTTTTTTAAACTGAATTTCTGGCAAGAACGGGGCTCGTTAAGCATGTACGCCATCCCTTCAACTTAAAAGATTGTCCATCGACCTTTCAGTCTGAGAACTGTTTGGAGGAGCCTGCAAGGTCTCTGCCACAAGGATAAAGAGAGATAGGTGTTGGAGTCCTCTCTTACCGGGGTATTTCTGTTTTGCTAGTTTGAATTCCCATCAAGAGTGGGGCACAATTAGCCAACTACCTGAAAGACTCCACCACCAATCTCAGACCACGTTTCTGCAGAGTTGGCCTACACATAATTCCAGTTCCACCCCATCGTTGACAACCTGCCACCAAAGTTTGTCTACCAGTGATGTTTCAATTTTTTTTTCTATTCAATATCACTGGTCAAGTGACATTTTTAATTTTTTATAGAGCTCATAGTTTTATTGGGTGGATGAACACCTAGGGCCTTTTCAATTTTAACACACCATCTCCCTTTTTTGTCTACATTATGAATGTCATGGATTTCAGGGAATCCAATGTGGATTTCCCTACAGCTGTAGGGATTTGTAGGGGTGGGATTTTTTTGCTTATAAATAAATGTCTTTTCTTTAAAATTTTAACTTGCTCTGTGTTCATTTTATCCATGTTCTCCAACGACCACTTTTCCTGGGTTAATTCATTGTCTTCATTTAGTAAATTACAACGCTTTTCTTTCTTCATTTTTATTCTCTAATTTTAAAGGTTGATTTTAAAGTTGCAAGTAATTTAAATTTAGCTGTTGATATTAAGTAACTTATATTTTAATTTCAAATTTAAGGTGTAATAGATAATACTAAGATTAAAGTAAAGATAAAGTTAAATTTAATTTGTATTGTCAGCTGTAAATGGCACAACAATATATATATATATATATATATATATATATATATATATATAATAATAATAGTTTGAAAGTCTAATGAAAGAAAAGTGAGAAGCTGCAACTCGATAAACCTAACTTTCTAAAACACCCACAAAATAAAAGCATAAACCAGCAAATCATCAATCAAATGAAAAAAAATAGAAATTATGAGTCATCAAGTTAAAGAAAATCAACAAATTTCAATGATATGGAAACAATAATAGAAAAACATAAAAAATCAAGCATTATTGCTATTCACATGGACAAGGGCTATGCTTTAAAAAATGGACTTGTTCACTATGCAAAACTCCTCTTCTAGTCCATGCATTTTGACGAAGCAAACACAAAAAATGTATGTTTCTGAAGAAATAGATAGATTATATCTATAAACTATTTCTACTTGGACAACATACATAAAGAAGGAAAAATAAAAGAAAACATGAATACCTGGAAAAAGCACAGCATATGCCCGAACCAGTCGAACCCTGGATGAAGAGACCAGTGTTGCCATTCGCGAAGAAAAAAGAAAAGATCTACTGTTGTCATTCGAAGAAATGATCTACTGTTGCCATTTAAGAAATGAAAAACAGTAATGTGAAAAGGTAAGAAAAAGTAATAATATGCAAAAAGAGCTACAAAAAATTGGGCCTAATAATAGTAGTGTGAAATGAGTAGGTTTATATCTTGTAAGATATTATTTATATTCATACAAAATGACAGTTAGTAATAAAATATTCCCTTTAGGCTCCATTTGTTGTTTTATCAGTTTGATTCTTTTCATCTCTTACACTATTCATACACCATGTATGTTAATGCAGGGAACAAGGGACCTTTAGTACCTGTATTACACATATGATTTATAAAACATTTAAATTTTAATTTCATATTTGGGTGTAGTTACAGACTTATTATAATATTACCAGGCTGTCGCTACATGAAACCCAGTTTTCAATTGCTTGCTTTATATACAGAACAGGGAACCTATTTAATACCTATTTAGTACCTGTTTTATTTATAAAGGATTTTTTTTCAAGCCTAACATTGGGTCCATTTTTATTTTTATTATTATTTTTATTTTTACATGTGCTCTTCAGACCACTTTCAATAAGGGATAAGTCACTGGTATTAAAGTCAAGTAAATAAAATTCTTGCAATACATAGCAAATTATATAGGAGTTGTTGTCAGAAAATTATATTAGTGCAGGGATTATAGCATGTGCAATAGTATTTTTCACAGGCCGAGTTCGTTACTGAGCGTGGTTGAATAACTATTCAACCACGCTCAATAACGAACTCGGTCTGTTAAAAATTTATTTACACAACATATCCAAATTTCTTATATTTAGGTTTTGGTACAAGATGTGGAAGAGATTATGGGAGTCATTGTCGAAAAATATATGTCAGTCAAAAGGGTGGGATGCAGCATAAACAATTTTTATCCAACTATGTTCAGCAACAAACTCAATCTGTAAAACATGTATTGACATTCAGATTGTTGTTGTTGTTGAGAACCAGACCGTCCGACCTACCAGAAAGGTGTAAGGTAACCGTTTGGACAGCTGGGAAGTGCCACTCAATTTAGACCAGAACCCAGTGGGGGAGGCATCCACAGGGACCGTACCCTCTTTCCCTACCACCAACCTCTCAGAATGACTTACGGACCCACATGTTTAACGTGATCGACATTCAGATTGTAAAAAAATCAGTTATTTCGGAGAAGTTATTGTTGAATAAAGCATGCAGACAGACAATAGCAAATCCAATCAACTTAAAAATAAGAAGCTTTGTCCCCTTGCTACCTCGTGTCAACTACAACATGTGTGAATTGGTTTCAAATCTGATATAATTCACTTGGATCAGGATAAAAACTCTTCGTGCAAATGAGATATTAGATCAGTCAGATGGGATCATGTTGGCTTTAACACAAAGGACTTTCTTTTTAAAACCTCAGTGTAATATTTCTTTTACATGCTGGAAAACTGTGTAGTCTGTTAATACTGTGTAAGCAAAGAATCAAACATAGTATTAACAAACCCGTGAATTAATTCCTGTGATTTATTTGTTAGTTTCGTCATCACTCAGTCATGGAATGGCATAAATTTCTCCTCAAAATTCTTTATTCATTTTCTGCAATAAAAGGTCGTCTTAACCCCTTTTGCACTTTAATTAACTGATTGTACACAGAGAGTTGGGAATAAAATTTTGATCACCGAAAATATGCACAGAAAGAAATCTTTTAAGTGGTTTTCTGATGAGAAAGCCGTACCGTGAATTACCATTGAGGCGGTGTGGCTGACTTTTCCGGCCTTGTTCTCTGCAACACATGTGTAGTTGCCTCGCTGCTCTGGAGACAGGGACTCGAACACTAAGGTTGAGGAGAAGGGTGTGACCGCAAGAGCCCTGACCTGAGGGTCATCCGGCGACAGACTAGAGGATCCATCTTTGAGCCAGTGGATGCGGATGGGAGGATCACCCTGAGTGACAGTGCAGAGGACGTTGTAGCGCTGGCCTTGTTCCAGAGACTTAGGAAAGGTAAAAGGATCGATGACGGGACGAACTGGATATAGAAAATGGAAAAGTTAACACATTTTTTAATCAATAGAAAGTATTTCATATTTTAGGTTATAAAATATGAAATACTTTCATGTCATGTTCTTTTAATGTATCACTGTCCGGTTGAAAAAGACAGTACAATATCCTAAAACATTCTAAACATTTTTAAATGCATAAAACATTCCAAGTTCCTATAATTTGTAAAGGTCATCTAAAATATATCTGAAAATGCGCTAGAAAATGTGCCAGTTGACCAGTTATTCCTAATTGCATAAAAATATGCTAAGCTGTAAAATATTAAAATGGCACTTTTCTAAAAATAAAAACACATTAAAATAAAAGAAAGAACACAGAGTTTTAAGTTTTCAAAAATCTAACGTTTATTAAAATTTAAACTTCACTTTTAAAGAATTTTTAAAACATTTTACAACTTTTTTTAAAACATCTCATTACCTAAACAAATTAAATTAAACATCATAAATAAATTTAAATAGAGGCCGGTCGCATAGTGATAGTACAAACGTTAAAATATTAAATTTAAAGTCAACAATGTTAAAATTATACAATTATTTGCCAAACTAGAATTTAAAATAAAAAGAACATAAGTTAGTCAAACAGGAAATTTCAATTAAAAGTTAAAGAAAATTTCAGGTTCAGGTGACCCAAAATATATAGGTAAAGGGGTCATATTCAAGCCAATTCAAATTAAACTTTAAAATAGTCTAAAACTGACAGAAACAATTAAAATTAGAATTTAAAAATATCACCCGTCTGTAGAGCCGTCATGGAACATGCTGGATGCATCAGATCCCAGCTGATGAAAACAAAGATGGAAAAGGAAAAGTCCAATCGCATAGAACAGGAGGAAAGCCATCCACTTCAGTTCATCAAGAAAGATCGCTCACATGTCAGCACGCTCCTCAACATCATAAAATTTGATCAGCACAAACATTAATTAATGATTTCTTCATCGTAAAAAGTGGACAATTCTTCACTCATCTGTACTAAGCGCCGAGCATATAGTCCATTAATCACATATGGAAATGCCTCTTCGATGCGTCATTTAAAAAATGCACACTGATAATGATAAACAACCGTTCAATTGGTTTCATCGCACTTCTCAAATATACAGGGTAGGCGAGCAATTCATAGACTAAACACCTTCCTTCACAGATCGCCCGTTAGAAATATTCAAAGACAAAACATTGTCCAGTCATGCTATTAATCAATTTAAATGATGAAGACTTCTCGTGACGTGAATAAACAACATCATTTAGAACATTGTTGAAAGTAAAGTAATACAGATATTCACACGTTTATCAGACGTTAGAGCTGAGGCAATAGGATATTTCATTCCAATGCGATGGAATGCATAAGAGTGTCGAAGCACAAAACAACAACTTCATAGATCACATCTTGAGTTTTAATTAAAAGGGAAGAGAAGAGAAAAGAGAGCACGATTTTACTTATATATTGCGAAACATCACTGCCACAGATTGCAAACAAAATTATCGATGAACGGTAAAATAATTAATGACAGACGATTTTAATATTACGGTCAACAAATCAAAAACTCAAAATTTTAAAGAAGAGAACAGGAATTTTAAAGCAGACAAAAATTAAAAAGAAATAAAGTGAAATGATTTGGAATATACAAATTTGGTAATAATTTAAAAATAGATGATTCTGAAATATTTAAAATGCTGAAAATAGAATAAAACTGAAAAATCACGATAAATTAACAAATTTTTAACCGAGAACAACAAATTTGGAATCAAATCAAAGGGAATAAAAAGGGTAATAAATAGAATTACAAATTAGTCAATTTAAATAAATTTAAATTGCTGTAACCTAAAAAAAAATGAACTTTCACCAGTTTTAACACAAAAACTATGGAATAGAACCTATTTGGAACAGAATAACAAAACTTAAACAATTGGAAAATGGATAACTAAAAGAGAATGACTATGTAAATAAGACCCCTGAACACGTGAACACGTTTAAAACAAAAACAAACTTCCTAAAATTATTAAATAGCCAAAAATAACCCAACATCACTGAACATCACCAACTATTACAGTAAATTAAAAAGATCGAGGACAGATATCAATTGAAAATTCAGGGTCAAGTTTCAAAGAAAAAATTTTTTTTATGAAATAATAATAATAAAAAAAAGAGACATTTGAATTTATGTAAAGCTTTATATATATATATATAATAATAGTTTGAAAGTCCAATGAAAGAAAAGTGAGAAGCTGTAACTCGAAAACCTAACTTTCTAACAAGCTATATATATATATATATATATATATATATATATATATATATATATATAATAATAGAAGTTTGAAAATCCAATGAACGAAAAGTAAGAAGATGTAACACGATAAACCTAACTTTTTAAAAACACCCACAGAATAAAATATAATACAGCAAATCATCAATCAAATGGATTAAAATATATATATATATATATATATATATATATATAAAAAACAAATTTCGAATCATCAAGTTAAAGAAATCATCAAAAAGCAATGGCATAGAAACGATAAAAGAAAAACAAATGAAATCCAAGCATTAATGCTATACACGTGGACAAGTGCTAAGCCTAAATCATGAATTTGTTACTTTTGTTACCATTGCTTTTTAATGATTTCTTTAACTTGATGATTCGAAATTTGTTTTTTTATATATTTTTTTCCATTTGATTGTAGACTTGCAGATTTATACTTTTATTTTGTTACTTGTTAGAAAGTTAGGTTTTTCGAGTTACAGCTTCTCACTTTTCTTTCATTGGACTTTCAAACTATTATATTATTGAAATCATTTTATTTATTAGCTGCATTTGTGAAATAAATTAAATGTATTTTGTATTGTCATTCCTATTTACTCATTTTTTACATTTGCATTTTTGCAAAGTATTCTTATTTTTCTAGTATGCTACGGTAATTAAAAACAATTTTTTTTTATGTATATATAAATATTAAAAATGAAAATCCAATGATAGAATAGAAGTAGTACTTCATAATACACTAACTAACTTAAAACTTGCCTACAAAATACAAAGAAGTAAAAACAACCATAATGAAGAAATTTAAATGCATGTTAATGGTCATCAAGCTAAAGATAATCAACAAATATCAATGGTGTGGCATCGAAAATAGGAATACAAAAATACCAAGCATTAAAGATTGCACGTGGAAGAGCTCTAGGCTTAAGCATTGTCAATTTCGAAAAAATTATTTTTCAAGTCCAAATATTTAATCGAAATAAACACAAAAATACTTGTTTCAGAAACACAAGATAGATTTTATCTATAAACTCATGTTATTTGGACGACAAGCATAAAGATTGAAAAAACAGATAGGAAACATAAATACCTCAAAATACACCTCAAATGAACAGCTGCGGAAAAAAAAAACATGATATATTTTATAATTTATATCTGTTTTATAATTCACCAATTTGTACGGCTGACAATTTTCAAGATATGCAAATTTCACTTAACGACAATGGATTGTATTTAAGCATGTTGGCATTTGTTTTAAATTATATTGTGACCTTTGGATCTGGTTTTTGTCATTTGTTTAGTTGATTTAGTGATTTGAAATTTTGACGTGTCGCCATTCCTGATATGGAATCTTTGTTTTAATAATGTAATTTAGACACATTCCTTTATTTTATTAATGATGTGCTTGAAAAATGATTTCTTATAAAAATTAGGAAAGTGCAGGCAGGAATTTTCTGGTAATTCTGCCATTGTCTGTGATTTTTGCCAAAGTATAGAATTTCATAAGAAATATCCTCCTAAACCTTAAATTTGGGAGATTTTCATATTTGCTCCGAGATTGGCAAAAAGGAAAGTGCAGTGAGTAAACAACCCATTTTCAATAACTTAAAAAAATGAAACTAAATAAAATATTTTTTTTCCCAATTGGCAAGTATAGAATACTGCTGTAAATCATATACGCCGCTTTGTAATAAAAATTTTAAAGCATGCTCTAAAATGTTAAACCAAATTAAAAATACAAAACACATAATGTTAAATATAAAATTTTGAAGAGCATCAATAAAACAAGAAAGAAATGAACTAAAACAACAAAAATCTAGGTAAAATTTTTTTATAGAATGTTATATTTGATAAATAAATTTTACACTGGGATGAAAAAAAAAAAATTATTAGTATACTTGAGTGATTTGACACCTTCAATCCTATCAGTGCCTCAAAAGCGGAGATCGTTAATGGCAGACAGGACTCTTTTGCAACATAGGCACGTGTGGTGAAATGATGAAAACTTTCAGGGAAATGTCGCGAGGGAATCCGAGTCCAAACAACTACATTTGTAAACATTAATTTTAGAGCAAAAATTGTTTAAGAGTTCAAAATTTTTAAACATTGTACCCCAAATTAACACCAAATAAAGAATAATTTGGACAAAATTTTAATTTTGTAAAGAAAAAGGAACTTGGTTAGGGCACTATCAAGAATCTCCCGGTCTCTTTCTACTTTATTTCTTTCTGGAGGAGAGATTAAAGAAGATCTTTTACTTTTTCTTTCTACTTTCAATTCAGCTAATGAAATGGCTGGCGTTTGTAGATAAAGAAAATTCCGTGATAATATTTTAATTAGGTTTCTCACAATCACGATTGGTCTTTTTCAGTTTATAATATGCATTAAAAAAATAATAGCAAAAGCACTAATCCTGCTAATTCTTAAAATCAGTAATTTAATAGTTTTTGTATTCCATAGTCAGAATCCACAATCTTCAGAAACTACAGATATTCTGCATAAATAACAGGTATATAAAAGCATAGATGCATTTTTCCATGATGAAAATATTTTATATTCATAGTTTTAATCATGAAAAGATGCATTTTTACAAAAGATCGATCACAAAGAATGAAAGTTAAAACTTACATTTGTCCTGAACTTTCCTTCAAAGGCACAAAATATAAATATTAACATTACTGTCAATTTTTCTTTTCATTTTATTGAACTCCTTAGTATGTATACAAGTGACAAATTAAGATAAGGCTTTATTAGATTTATCTAACTAAGATGTGCAAGCATAAGTAAAGGTACAATGTAATAATCTTACAACGTCCCAGCTGAGTCTTAATCTGATCCCTCTATGCCTCTAGGTAGGACAAAGTGCGGGAATCATGTCCAACCAAGGAGGTTCCTTGACTATATCACTCCACGTGAAATACCGGTCCTGTTTACCAACTGTTGAATTTGGGTTTGGCTTAGAGGGATTAGGCTAATACGTACCGGGTGTTCTTAACTTTCATAAGAGATTAAACATTTGACGTTCTGGTACAGAAACAAGCAAATTTTGCAGGTCGCCATTTTGGATGATAGACATAACATTTTATGGTTACCAAGAATAATTCCACAATTGCCACTGGCGATGTGGCGACCGCTAATCTTGACCTTTATCATATATTCTACATTTTATTTATGTTTTCTCATTTACTTCTGAAGTTCAGATTTCTGCGGTTTTATGTTTTCTCTTGTTTCGCTTTCCCTTTGTGGCACTACTAGATTAGGTTTTGGCCATTATGTATTGAAACATCCAAGTCTGGTCCAGGCTTGTTGCACTGGAGAAGGAAATCCAAGAATTTATGGAGCGTGTGTATGCTTACTTATCACTGCATTTTACGTTGTGATCCAGTTTATTATTAATTATACTACTGTCAGTACCCCCAACATGTATGGTTATAGAGGACCATCTATCTCATCCATTTTATGAGGTAAGAAGGAATTTAGCATATGGGGATCAGCCTGATCAGACTCCATGGGTTGTGCATTGTTGTTACATAGTTAGCACTGTTTACCTCCAGTACATTACCAGGTATGGGAATGATTCAGCTGGAGTGAGTACGAATACATCTTACATTGGCGTTGATGGTGGATACTTGGAGTCTACTTTAACACAAAGCAAAACTGCTAAATTATAGTAAATATCAGTAGCGGCTCATCAGTTTGGATTACGGTAGTGCTGCTAATGAATTTTAAATAAAAGTTAAAAAAAAATATGATCTAAACCAATGTAGTGTGAAAGGCCCAGACCACACAGCCAACCCAGGGGTTTACGGCAGTTAAATGTGTGGCCGGGAAAAACCAATGTAGTGTAAACTAGCTAACTTTGTTTTAAATTAAACTAGATTTTTAGCATGACAATATAAACCAAGATCTAAACCATGCTTTAAACTAAAAGAAAAAGGTTCTAACAAAAAAAATAGTTTAAATGAAAAAAGCATAGTTAAGAAAATAATTTAAACTAGCCAACCTTGTTTTAAACTAAACTAGATTTTTAACACAACAATAAAAATATTACATAACTGTAAATGCTCCATTTATTTGTACACAAATTACATTCTTTTCTCTTAAAAAGTAATTTATTTCAAAATCCGAAAAAAAAAAAAAAAAAACAAGCAGTAAAAGCTTTTTTTTTTTTTTTTTTTTACCACTTTGCTCCAGGACTTTGATTTTCGGTAAAAGATATTCCAACCTTTCATTAAAAATATTCCGATATCTTCGAAGAAATAATAGTTGCTTTGGCTGTGCCCTTCAAACACGGTGTACTGCATAGGATTCATGCTGTTGCACATAATTAATAAACATTTGTTGGAAAAGATGAAAAAGAGCATCATCAGAGCATTTGCGAAATGAAAATTCAGTCCACTAAAATTTTGTTACCAAATATAGAAAAGTACGAAAATAATGCAAGTTAATTTTTGCCGAAATGCGAAGAAAAATATTATGGCAGCAAAAAACATCACTTAAGGCCTTCTAACCTCTTTAAATATTTAACCTAAATAATAAACTTGTCATTTTCTTGGGAAAATCTAATTTTTTTATCTCCGGAAAAATATACAAATCTTCAATTTTTTAACTTTAATGGAATTTCAGCATCAAAAATATATTTCAATCAAATCTTATTACTTGGATAAAAATGGATATTTTGGACCAAAAATTAACATTAGTAAAAAATTCCTTTGCAGAATACATTTATTAGTGTTTCATTTATTAGTTTGTAATTTTCTTAGACATATTTCCAATTGCCACAAAAGAAGAGTTTCTTAATGATCTTTAACCGAGTGGTTCGAGATCTAAAAACACTTGGAAAATGATTCAATATTGAACAATTATTAGAAAAAACTGAAACCATGTAAGATAGATGTCCAAATTTAAGTTCTCTTATTGGACAGATAGTAGCTGTCATACCAGTTTCCACAGCTTCATGCAAGAGAGGATTTTTTCACATAAACCTGATAAAAAATAAATTAAGAAACAGAATGGAAGTACAAAATTTATTGATGATAAATTTAAATGGTCCAATCTAAAGAACTTTAACCCTAATAAAGCTGTTGACCATTGGTATTTTAAAACAAAAGCTGTGAGGCATCTCAATGGACATAAACACAGTGTATAAAGTGTGTATAAATTTTATATTTACCCACTTCATATGATCTTGCTAGTACTCATTTCTTTTATAAAATGCATTGTGCTGTTTTTTATGGCTCCTAACAGAGCCTGATCAAGCCAAAGTGAGGTAAGTCCAACACATGCTGTAAATTCAGGGATCCCCATATGCATCAAACACATGCAAACATCACCATATAACAAATTTGGGGGCTCAGGATCACAGCACCAAAGGCCCTTTTGGACATGTAAAAAACTTTCAAACTTTTTGCTTCAAAGTAATATATATAAGACTTTAAAGGATGCATAATATTTAAAAGTATTAACATACTTTATAATTTAAAATAAAAACTAATATTACCAGTTAAAACTTTATTAAAAAAAATTTTTGCTTAAATTTTTAATCACATACAAAATTTAATCGGCCCCTGAAAATTTGGGTGTCCAGGGTCACAACCCTGTGCATTAATCGGGCTCTGCTCCTAAGTTTTCAAGCCTGACTCCTAAAATTTTAAGAGATTTTTCAATTCCTGGTCTACACCATTTGGCAAGTTCCAGAGTAACAACACTGGACCTAATGTCTGCTGTCCGAAAACCACCCACACCACCCGAGATGTCCTCAGGACCCATTTGGATTTGGAGAGTTCCCACCAGCATCCCAGCCATAGCAACACCAAAATTCTGCATCGCTTGTGGCCTAACTGGAGAGACAAAAGTTCGTTTTTAGTGGCCGGATAGCTGGCAAAGAAATTAAAGGGAGCAAGAAAATATCTTATCTTATGGTTGGCTTTCCTGGTTGAGCACAATCATTTTGTTTTAGTGCCAATATAAGTATTAACTAATTACATTTTGAAGTCTTAAATTTACATATGGAAACTTTATATTTACACTTAATTATTGCCTTAAGCCCTTTAATGTTGTTTTTACACACACACATACATTTTTCATTTCCAAGCCTGTTCGTTACGTGATAGCACGCTGATAAGAGATTTAAAGGATTTGATGCATGTGGATAGGTGTTGTTCCAAGTGAAAGTTTTACGGGAAAGATTTAATTGACGAACTTGAAATTTTTGATATCACTTAGATGATTTTATGCATGGCCGTATTATTGGAAAGATTAAAGAAGGGAGAAAAATAATAGATGTTGCCAGGGAGTTCGACATCGTCCACAGCATTGTTTCATGGCTGTGGCATGCATTTAAAACAACTGGAATGTGTAGCAAACGTCACGGGAGAGGTCGTGTTAGAAGCATGACGCCTGCAGGAGACAGGTACATTGTCCTATCGGCAAAAAGGGACCGCCACACCACAACTCAGCAGGTGGCAAATCAGTTTCTTGCTACCACAAGACAGCGGATCTCCTAAAAAGCTGTAATCAGATGTTTGGGAGAAGGAGGACTATACGCCCGCAGATCTGTTGTGTGTTGTTGTTGAGACCCAGACCGTCCGACCTACCAGAAAGGTGTAAGGTAACTGTTTGGACGGCTGGGATGTGCCACCCAATTTAGATCGGAACCCAGTGTGGGAGGCATCCACAGGGACCATACCCTCCTTCCCCCACCACCAACCTCTCGGAAGGACTTACGGACCCACATGTTTAAATTGATCGTACTCCGCGTGAACACAGCGGCTTGAGAGTGGCGGGTATCGAACCTGGGCCTACCGAGTGAAATTCCCGCACGTTACCCACTGGGCTACCATGCCCAGCGACCTGTTGTGTGTGTCCCATTGTCCAGACTGCACAGCACTGCTCATTTGCAATAGCTTGCGTACTATTCTTACATGAGAGTAGGTTCAGCCTGTCATAGGATTGTAGATGCCAACTGATCTGGCATGAGAGTGGTACTGCTTATATTCCAGAAAATATCCAGGAAAGGATCCAATATCCGACATGCAGTATCATGGTGTAGGGCAGCATCATGATCAATGGCCGCATGCCCCTATATGTGGTTGCAACTGGAACTATAACCAGCCAATGATACATTGATGAAGTTCTACTACTGCCTCATGTTCACCTTTTGCATGGTGCTGTCGGTAATAAATTTGTTTTCATGGACGACAATGCACCATGTCATCGAACACTCGCTGTTCAGGAATGTTTAATCAGCAAGGGTTTCAATGCCTTGTATGGCCATCCCGTTCTCCAGATCCAAACCCCATTGAAATGTTTGGGATGCTTTGTGGAGGCGACTTGCTGGTCGAAAATATCCTCCAACAAACAAGAACACCCTCATCTATGCACCGACAGAGGAGTGGGATAACTTGCCTCAACAGCTGCTGGATGTTGTGCTTAGATTCAGACATTTTTATTTTCTAAGATTTTTAATGTTCAAAATTCATAATTTTCCCCCTTCTCTTCAAAATTCTAAATTAATTTATGTTTATTGAATATTTCGGAAATTTAGCTCGTATTAACGTTTATTTATCATCCCTTTCATACATTTTTATATTCTAAATTACGCACACAATGTATCTACAAACGCTAAATGTATATATAGAATCCTTTACTAATTCGCCTGTGTCCCTGTAATTTTCCTTCTCTGCCCTGCACCTTCACTTTCGAGCAGCAATTATATTCCTCTGAAAGCGAAAAATACGCTCCTTTTTGGCCATTTCATGGCTTATCAGTAGAAATGATGTTTATTCCAGATGTGTTTGGGGTGCCGAGGAGCATTCCGTAGGGTTGGCGTAACGGAGCAATGAACTTTGGCGGGAAAATGTAGTAGCTAGCTTGGCGGTATTTTCGTGCCACGTGGTTCATTGCGAAGTGTCCTTTTTTATAATTCCCCGGGGTATAGGTGCTCTGTGTGCGGCGCAAGTTTTTTCACTCGCCAAGATTGGCAGCTCCTGGGAAGCAGAAATTTAGTTAGCAAGTTTTTAATTCGAATCTGAGCATCAGAGCAGAGAGTTTGAAAGAATTTTACGGCCCACGCCCGGGGCTCATGCTGAGCACCCGGGGCGGTCGTCGGAAAGATGTTTTGGAGTGGTGCATAGATATTTTATTATATTGCCGCCCGGGGTCGCCAGAAAGGTGTTTTGGAGTCCATGGCAAATTCTCACGTAAGCTTAGTTTCTTTGAATTTACGAAGTATTGGTTTACAGAAATCTTTCGATGGGAATGAATCTTGACTAAGATCTTGAAATGTGTTTCTAATGATGATGTTGTGACTATCAAAGCCCTAGTCGATGCAGATCCAGCTACCTTAAACTTTGAATATCTACATTTTTCATCAGTGTATCCTTGTTCAAGGCAAGCCTTTTTCCACCTAACCGGGATCTTCGTTAAACTGGCGATTCTGTTTAAATTGCTGGTACTAAAGATGGTGTTCAATTTTCTGCAAGTGCTGTTTGCTCTAAAGTGAAATTCCACCCTACTGTCGGCATTGAACAAAAGTGAAATTTGACAGCTGTTAATGTGCCTGACTACAATTCATCATAGTGTTTATGTACAGCTTTCAGGTTTCTGGAGTGATTGGAACCTAGGTGTTTCATTGCCTTCTTTATAAGTGCTTTTTCCATGCAGCCAGTCTTCTTTGGTTTTAAATGTGTGTTGTGCAAGTGCAACTTGTTTGCACGCTTTTATCGGTTATGGTGCTGATATCTACAAGCTTCAGAGTAAAACTTCTCAGTCAAAATGATAATTATTTTTACAATGAGATATGTGAAGCCTTGGGCTTAATGTAATGTGGGATTTTCGACCCTTTTAATTTGTTTTGTTTCCTTTTCGAGTTTTTGAATATGTATGTTGGAAATTTTATCATTTACAATTTCTGTTTGTTTTTATTATTTTGAGTTATTCATTTAACATTTTTAATGGTGGACAGCTCTGGTAGACCAAACTCTGGTCTTCAGACCAGAGTAGAATCTGAACCTGGGATTAAAATTGATAACTGGGTCTTGAATTTAAATTTAATTGATCTAATTTTAAATGCAATGTACTAATCTAGCCACTATATAATCTTATTTTAGTATTAACAATTTGGAAGATGTTCTTTACTCGTAAATTAAAGTCTTGTTAATAAAGAAAGTTTCATTTAACATAAAATTTGTTGTGATTCTCGAGTTGTTGGCTGTGCTCCATTTAATTTTTTTAGGTACAAAGGTAAGTGAAGTTTTAAAGAATGTGTTGATTGTTGATTAGAATTATAAAAGATAAACAACAAAGAAATGTGCACAGGCCAAAC
This sequence comes from Amaurobius ferox, assembly GCA_951213105.1. Taxonomy (NCBI): domain Eukaryota; kingdom Metazoa; phylum Arthropoda; class Arachnida; order Araneae; family Amaurobiidae; genus Amaurobius; species Amaurobius ferox. Next base: position 2,406,888 of record OX578136.1, read on the forward strand.
CTAGGAAAAGCAATTAGTAAAATAAACATTATTAAAATAAATTAGGAACTTTATTAACTTATATTTACATCAAAAATATAAAATAAATCTTAGAAGAAAATAGGAAAAAATAAATAATAAGTTTTTTTTTAATTCACAACATGGATAATGTTGTGCAGAACATGACATGACGTATGGAATGTTTCATCGCACTCCACGGTAGACATATCCTGCATAGCCTGGTTCAACAACATTAAGGAGGTTAATAATTAAAGAAGATTTGAAATAAGATATCTAACAAAAGGAAAACAAATGATATCATACAATTCAAAGTGATCTTAATTTTAAACTATAAGGTAATATAATTAATAATACATGTGAATTAATTAACATTCAAGCATGATACATACAAACTAAGTATCAAAGGAATGTGAAAAGCTGGAGGCTCAAAATATTAAAATGACAAAAAATAAATTGTAAGGATAAGACACAAATTGAATATATGAAATTGGATCGAACCTCTGTAGACTCAGCTTTTCAAGGATCTTTACACACACACATATATATATATATATATATATATATATAAATCCTGATAGAGCTCTCCGCTTATTCTTAATTGAAAACCCTGTGTGTGGAAGAATATTTTTTATGATTTGTTAAGTTTTAATTTGTTTAAAATAAACTTCTTTTGTTTTAAATACGGTTTTCAATACTTAACAACATAGTTGAAAAGTGTTTATGACATTGTTCATTCTGTCTGTCTGTCCGTTAGCATGATAACTGCCATAAAAATGACTTTATCAAAATTAAATTTTAGCATGTTGTTCAGACGGTCTGTGGGACCTATGGGAATATAAATGAATAATATTACCCAATTAGTTTTGGATTGAACCCGGATTCAAAAAATGAAATACATTGAACCCTATGGGACCTAATTTTTCAAACATTTTTTAAGCGAATTTAAAATTCACAAATTGCTTCGAAAGTTTTAGGAAATATACAAATTATCCCATAAAAAATATGAAAAAAATTTAAGTAAAATATATTCAGTAGTTTTTAAAATAAAAATTAAAATAATAATTACATCCATATTATATGAAGAGATCACATGACCCACTTCAAAATAAAATATGGCATCCATCTTATGTTAAAATCATGATTTTTAAAGTTCTTTTTAATTTATATTTAGTGTTGTATCCATCCTAAAACCGCTTTATTTTTACTTAAATTCTGTGCATGTATATTCTGAAACAGTGTAATTACAATATATTTGAGTTTAAATGATTGATGCCATTCATCTTGTGCCAAAATCGTGATAAAGTTATTTTTAATTTATATTGAGTGTTGCATCCATCTTAAAACTGCTTTATTTTTGATTTTTTTTCTGTGTATGTATATACTGCAACAACGCCATTAAGATTTATGAATTTAAAGAATCATCAAACTTTGATTATTTCTACAACGAAGCCTGATTTTCACATACGTAAACAGATCAAGATACGTAAACAGATCAAACATACGAGGACGTAAACAGATCAAGATATAAGATGAGTTGTATAAGAATTGCTGAATTTCTTTAACGCAAAATTATCTAGCACTGGAGTCTGCGATATAGCTGATATGAATGAAACATTCATTCATTTTACATAGAGAAGCAGACGATTCTATTTCCTTTTTCGATGAAGATTTAAGCATGGAGTTATACATATACAGTACTTTTACCTCCATAATTTTAAGTTTTTAAGTAAAATAAATTATTGTAGTATTGTGATAATTTTAAAAATATCGCGCCTGAATGAAAGGAATGGAAAAAGGTTTATGAATGAAATTTTCATTGCTTTTATATAGAGAGCCAGGTGATTTATATTTTGATGATGTTATTTGAATAAAGCTCATTTATTTTTGATGAAGTTTTCAAATATAATAAATTGTAGTATTGTGATAATTTTTAAAATATCACCATTGAATGTATTGCATTTTACAGATGTTTAAATAAAATTGCATTGCAGTTGGAAAGTGTTTCATAATCAATGCTTTATGCATGATTGATCTTGTTATTTAGATCACCATGTCGGCCGTTCCTGTCTCTGGGTCATTTACTCTTTTATTGTGTTTTACAAAACAATTCAATATCATAGATTTAAAACATTTTCTGGATTTTGGCCAAAGTACATTTTTCTTTTATTTTATTTTATGCTAATGTCAAAAAAAAAAAAAAAAAAAGAAGCACATCATATTAACTTGCTTCCAAAAAGGTTATTGAGGCATAGAACACAGAGTGAAAACCTCTGTTTTAGGGGGGTCTGAACAATTTTGAGGTTTCAACAACTAGTTTTCCTTTCGCCAGAATAGTTATATACTTTATTGAGAACCATTCAGAAATAATGCTTTCAAATGTTAACCACAATCATTTTACAACTTCTAATGACTTGAAATGTTCATAATAAACTAATTAAGCCTAGAAGAAATTACTATCTGCCAATATAGAAATGCATGTTCAAACCCTGGAAATGATTCTTTGTCTCAAATCCATTATGTTCTTTGAACATTACTCGTGAGTTTAGGATAACGTACAGGTTTCAAATAAAAAATACTTACCTAGCACTGCTACGTACAAGGAGTTCTCGGCTGTGATGCCGTCTGCATTGCCAGCAATGCACGTATAGCGTCCAGCATCTGAAATTTTTTCTACACTTCGTACCTGAAGTGTTCCGTTGGGAAAAACTTTCTGCCGGTGATTCAGGGGGAGGCGGACACTATCTGAAAAAAATAAACAACTTAACATAATACTGAACATCAATGACGTTGGCAGGACGTTTGGATTATATACTCTCCTCATTAGTGGGAAAATTACATTAATTCTCCATAAGAAGAAATTAAGTTCAGCACTGCAAATTCCCCAAACATTTCTAGCTTCTAACTGAGCTCGAGTTGTATACACAAAATAGGTAGATTACACAAAAGTAATTGAACATTGTAAAAAGTTATTGAACATTGTCAAAAGTCATTGAACATTACCAAAAAGAAATGAATGCAAGTTCAGGACAATCATTGAATTATTTAAGTTCTGATCATCGTCGTCACATAGAAAACTTGTTGCAATCTGGAACTTTACAAGTTCGATTTTTGTATGATAGAAAGTTACCCGCCTGACGTCAGAAGACAAGCAAAAACATTGACTTCATATTAGGAAGGAAATTGTAGTCATCTAAGCTTCAAGCTAACTGGACACTGAGATATGTCTAGAAAATGACAAGGTAGCTTGAGATCTGGCTGCAGAAATGAATTTACGTACACTAATACTAAACAGTTGCTTAAAGGACATATAAAATTGTCCTTTCAACAGGAAGCAAAATGCATATTTAAGAGGAACCACAATAATGTTGTGGCCTATGTTTGAGGCGATTTTGCTTTTCAGTTGACTTTATTTTTCATTTCTAATATTTTGATTAAACCCCTTTATATCCAAATTTATTTTTACCTATCCAAATTCCGATTCTTTTTAAGCATCTCAAAAATTTCAATTTATAATTTCGATTTACTATACAATGATGTTACATTTTATTTCTGATTTATTTCTCCATCTTTATTTTCTTTAACACATGCAAGCAAAACAAAGTAATCAAAAGTTGTATATCTGTCAATCCAAAATTTTGCTTAATTTGAATTTGGGGATTGTTGAACAACACACCTTTACAATGTTTATCTGCATCACCTGTTAAAAATAGAGTGTTTGTCTGCATCAACTGAAAATGTACAAACAGTATAGAAGGAGCCAAATTTTAAAAAAATGGCCCAGTTGCGTAGGTTTGAGAGTAGTCCACATAGTACAAGTGGAACAGAATTATTTTTGGATTTTAGGATCTTTTGCTAACAGCAAAAATATTTTACTTTTCATTTAACTTTCTTTCTATATTAAAAGAAAGTGGCTGTAACCATTTGACATATTTCGCATCACTCTGTCACATACTGCAAAAATATGAAATTTGATACATTTGTAAAGAAATATTAGGAGGAAATAAATACTGAAATATTAGGAAAATTTTACACGAGTGCCAGAGCGATTTTAGACATCATAATGTCAATGATAAGTGACAATGTTAAAGAAAATGACAGATGTGAGCTTTTATACACAGCCCAAAATCGTGAATACAAAATTTGCATATGGATAAAGAGAGGTTAAACCGGTACTAAAATATTATCGTAAATCACAAATAAGTAAATAAATAATTCAAGTTAACATTAATTTAAATTTACAAAATAAATACATCAGGCCAACCAATTAAGCGTTTCATCAGAAGCAAAGAACTAGATTTCCCGAAAATCATATAAGGGTTTAATATGCATAGAGTCGAGAATGAGATGCCAGGCGAAACTAAGGGTTTGAATAGGAACAAAGTTACAAATAGAGCCGCATTAAACATAAATAAAAGAGATTCAAAGAGTAAAATGTTATGGGAGTTATCACAATTAATTAACAGAAAAGTTTTATCAAAAATAGTGGTCTTATAGGGTTCTTGATATCTTTAATAACAAATTGTAAAAGAGAAGTAGGCAGTTTATTATTTTTCATATCATGAGCATGTTTAGATAAACAAATGCCAACAGTATGCTTTGCACTACCATTATAAAACTTATAATTACTGTCAGGAAATATTAATTGCATTGTATTATTAAAATTCATATATTATTTTCGGAGGGGTAGTGCAAATCGTACTAATGGCAATAGTTTATCTGTTTATGAGTGTCCTGGTTTACTGCACATCATAATGCTCAACAGAACTGGCATTAAAAGGGCTGTTGGGCTTCTTACTGGGCACTGCACCCTTAAAAGGCACTTAAGCATTATGGGTGTAATTAAGGATCTGGTTTGTAGAGGTTGCCTATATAGGGAGGAAACTGCCTCACACATTTACTTTGTGCTTGCGAGGCTTTCTCTGCCTATAGGTTCGAGCACTTGGGTCGACATGTGATTGAGTCCTGGGAGTTGCAGGATACTCCTGTCAAGTGCCTGCTGATCTTTGCCTTAGTTATGGGTCTCTTTTCTTAGGAACCTTCTGCTTTTTTAATTCTCTTCTGGATAATTTTCTTTTGGAAATAGTACAATAGACCTTTAGTTGCTGTGCTACGCTCTTTTTGAGACACCCACCCTTAAATCAAAAAGATGTTATCATCACATTAAATAAGTCTAGATACTTGTCAATTTCTACCAAAATCCTTGTCATAGTTATCTTGAGTCTTAGTTACAGCTATTGTTTAATGGAATTAAAAATTTTTGAAAATTCATTAACAAAATTCAAATTGGGTTTTACAAAATTGTTATAATTTTGTGTATTAGGTTTTGCCTCCTGCTGAAAATCTCTAAATGTCAGTTCTGACATGCATGCCACATATTTGACACAGCTGATCTTCAGCATTCTTACGCTCACACCTCTGTCAGTGATATGTTCAATCTATGTGCAAGACATATACACAGAAAATATCTACATGTTCCCATTACATTTTCTAGGACTCAACCAGTCTTTCGTGAAGCAAACTTCTTCAAAGTTCTCCTCTGTCAATTTTTACTTCTGCTGGCCTCTCTGCTTCTTACCAATTATCCCTGCCACAATCATACCTGAAAATGAGCTATCATATTATAAGGAACAAGGAGATATCATGGAGATCCCGAATTAATTGAGCCAACATGGCCGACCAGAGACTATTGTGCACATCATCTCTTCTTGCTATAAATATTTAATTAAGTAACTCAGGATGTACCAATGTCTCATTTTTAAGCATTAGTTTCAGCGTTGCAAAAAAGCCGGTTAAAATTAATAAAAGCCACGCCGGTGGCTTTTATTGGTTTTAACCGGCTTTTTTGGGTCAAAATTGGCTTTTTTTGGCCAAAATTGGCATTTTATTTTGTAAAAAAGCGTGAAGGATTTTAATTTTAAATTACACATTTTTAAGTGTTCTTTAATTAATTTTAAAGGCATTTTATTGGGTTAGAATTTAATAAATCACTTTATTTCTCAATAATGAAAACATTAATATTGGAATACCTGCTAGTGATTTGTTGGTTGCAAAAAAGCCATCTAAATTTTAAAAAGGTATACCAACTGCTTTACTTGGTTTAAATTTTAAGGACTTTATTGATATGTAAGAGTCTTATTTTTACTCATAAATATTTAAAATCATGCACATAGTCATTTAATAAAAAACACTATCACTACTTTTTGAAGTAAAATTGATTTTTTTTCCTTTTTGATGTGTGGTGATTTGTCTGTTTAATTAATTATAGTCTTTAAAATGTGTAGTATATGTAATATAGAGTTATGCATTATATAACAGAGGCTTTCAAAACACCATCTTAGTGTCTAATTTAATGCATTCTCCTTACTGCATTACTGTTTTAATGCATTCTCCTTACTCCTATATTTTTTCTTTTAGACATATTACCTTCATAGTATTTTTCTAGTGGTCATAAAATCTTGTGTACTTGGTAATATTTAATAGAAGTTTATAAATATTTTAGTAAAAAACATTTAGGAATGCATCAAAGATAAAGTAATGCAAATTTAATGTGAATTGGCTGTAAAACCACCTGTTTTTAATAAAAGCCGGCTTTTTTTAAGCGGTTAAAACCAAAAAAAGCCAGCCGGCTTTTTTTGGTCTGGTTAAAATCCGGCACCCTGATTAGTTTAGGCAGCAATGATCTATAATCCACACATCGCATATTATTATTTTCGGATTCAGTTACATTCAAAAAGACTTCAAAATGGTCACATAAGTGTTTTCTTAAAAAAAAAAAAATTTTAAGCCATTGCCAATGGTGAGAAAAAAATCGACATAGCTAAACACTTTCAAATTCCTTCGTCTACACTGACATCGATTTTACAAAAAAAGGACTTCATTGTGACAGCCTCTTTAAGCAGTAAGGTCAAACAACAAGAAACCAGTGAGTTTTCTGAACTTGAAAAATCTAGTGTCATGAAAAATGTGTGTGAAGAATGTCAAATGTTCCAGTAGAAGGTGTAATAATAAGGGAAAATGCTAAAGTCTATGCAGAGAAATTGGGAATAAAAGATTTTAGAGCAAGTGATGGATGGTTTGACTGTTTTAAGAAAAGACACAGCATTACTTTTCGAAAAATACGCGGAGAAAGTGCAAATGTAAATGAAGTATGTATAGATTCGAAAGAAAAATTAAGTGAAATGATTAAAGACTATGAATTGAAGGACATCTATAACACAGATGAAATGGGTTTGTTTTTCAAGTGCCTTCCCAATTGTTCAATGTGTTTCAAACATGGTAAGTGTCATGGCGGCAAAAATAGTAAGGATAGAGTCACCCTCTTGCTTGCATCGAATATGGATGGATCTGATAAATTAAAACCATTAATGATTGGCAAATCAGCAAAACCCAGATGTTTGAAATACTTAATCATTTCCGATGGTTTATCGTTCCAATAAAAAGGCATGGATGACTTGTGATTTATTTCATCAATGGCTGAAGTTGTTAAATGGCGACATGGAGAGACAACAGCGTAAAATTCTGCTATTCATTGATAATTGCATGGTCCACAATGGCGCTCTGATTCTTAGTCATGTAAAAGTTGAGTTTTGTCTGCTAACATGACCTCTATACTTCAGTCCCTTGATCAGGACATAATAAAAAATTTTAAAAGCATGTACTGTAAAGAAGTCATTATGCAACTGTTAGATAGCATTAAGGACAGAAAGAAGAACAAATCACAATCTATTCGACTATGAACATTGCCAACAAAGCATGGAAAAATCAGTCAATCTATCATTCAAAACTGTTTCTGTGCTTGTGGTCTTGTAAAACTGGATACGACATCTATTAACGAACTGGATTCATCAAATATCCTGTGTAGACCTTGTAGACTGGAATCATGCACCTCAAAGTGAAGAAAATCACATCACATTTGAAAATTTCATTCACTTTGATGATAGCGTGGCTGTTGCGGAAAATCTGATGGATGAGGATATTTTGGCCCCAATGGATAAAGATAGCGATTGCGATGATGACGAGGACTTCATCACGATTTCTATAAAGGAGGCGAAAGGTTACATCAATCACTTGCGGCATTTTCTGACTAAATCAGAAGTCAGCGACGATGTGTTTTCAACTATTGTGACACTGTACCATTGATCAAGTGCATGAACATTCCCTTCATCAGACAAAAATAACCGAATTTTTTACTACTTTACTCTTTTCTACATACGTACTTTATTTGGTTATGTTCCTTTATTTCAAGTCTAAGTTGGGGTTTTAGGGTACATATAGGTACATATACCTACGTACTTTACATAATTCGTATTATGTCCAAGAATTAATAAACCCCCATTAATTCGAAATTTTACTTTTTTTTATCCTTGATAAATCGTAATCCTACATATTCGAAAATCTCGATAATTTGTAATGAGGCCTTGGTCCCTTGGCATTACGAATTATTGGGATTTTACTGTATATATATTTTCCCTGCAAATGGTCAGATACTTCTTAACTCCTAAAAATATAAATATTTTTTACTCAAATGCAGACCGACTTTGTTTACTTCAAGAGAGAGGTGAAAGGGGATGTTTTGTTTCTTCCTTATTTACTTTTAATTCCACTAATGAAATACTGATTTGGAAGCAATAGAAAAGAAGAATAAAAGTATTTTGAGAGTTCACTTTTTTTCCTTTAAGGAGGAGATAAATTCCATAGATCAGATAAATCGTCAGAAAAATAGGAAAAAATAAGAAAACACAGGGAAAAAAGTAAGATTTATAGTAAAATAGGAAAAATAAGAGCTCTGCGGTCCCTGTATACCACAAAAGACAATGCCATGCTAAACTTGGAATTTTTAGCTACTTAGGTTCTCGATTTATTCATCAAAAATGAGTGCATTCCTAAAGCAGACCCAAGACGGGCTAGCCCGATAAGGTTAATTCAAAAAATTAGAATATACCCCATGATACACTAAATTCAGATTTTCTAGCTGCTAAGATTGAGTTATTCTTAAAAAACGAGTGTCAATATTTATGGCAGGCCCAAGATGGGCTAGTCTGAAGGTTCAAAATCCAAAGAAATACAATATACCCCAAAGGATATACAACATTTAGACAATTCTTCAGTTATTTCCAAAGCATTAAATTCGGATTAGCTTTAATGTTAATGCTTTGGCTTTCGATTTCTTTTTTGGGGGAAATAGATCCCAGCATTGGTAGATATAGGCAGTTAGCACACTATTACTTCTAGGCACTGTAGAACAAGCGATGAACCCATTTTGACCCAGAAAATAATCCTTATATAATACCTTATTCAGGCATAAAATAGTTGTCAAATATTGCTGATTTGCCCTGGTAATTGTATGTAGTGAAGTGTGGCTGTTAGTATAAATTCCACAAACATTGCCACAATAACAGTTGATATCAATGATACTATGTGTGACATCATACCCAATGGTTTCTTCATATGAGACGTCACGAATAATTCTGCAGACAAAATTGTAACTCATCATTCCAGAGCATATCCTGGTCCAGTTTGTAAAGTGATGTACAGAAATATGGTAATTTTAGTAAATATACAACAAAATGAAGATACTGAAACGATAGCAATAGCTATTCTAGTACCATTTTTTAAAACATTGCAACAGTCATTAAATTAAAACACATTAAAAAATATATGAATTTAAATAATCTTTCTACAAAATATTACTGTAATCTTTTATTCCATGGTCATAACTGATATAATAATATAAAAAATATAACATCATTTGTTTATTAAATTTTATTCCTCTAAAAAAAAGACTAAGATTTGCTTTACAAAATTATCTTCAGAGTAAGATACATTCTGTTTTTACCTTGTTTCAACAAGTGGTTAAAAACAATAGAAAATATAAGAAAATCTTTAAAAATTAAAAAAAAGGCGACTGAAAGTATTCATTGAAAATATAAAAAAATTACCATAATCTTACTTCCTAATGTCGTAACTGATAGAAATTGAATCCCAATTGAAAATATGATACCATTCATTTATGTAATTCATTTTTATATCCATTTAATTATTAATGTAATCGTATACATAAAATAAAAACCGTCTGATGAATAAACACATTCGATTTAATTCTGCCGCTATGCAACATGATATAATTTTCTTCAAATAAAGTTTCGGAAAATAATTGTCTGGATAATGCTATTTCAATAGAAAATTTAATTTTGTATTTATGATAATATCTCAACCTCTCATCCTAGAAACTTAAAACATAGATGGGTGAAGTAGAAAATAACTATACCAAATTTGAAAGAAAAATGAATAAAAAATTGTAGCTTTGTATATGGAACAAACAGACATTTTATATAGATAAAAAAAAAAATAAACAGACCACTCACCAAGCTTTACTTTTTCACTTATAAAAAGTTTCATTTATGATTGACATAGAAAAATTTTAAACTTCTCAAAAATGTCCTATAATTGATCCAATCTCTAAACAAATTGGCTATTAGTTTCCAAAATAACTTTCAAGAGACTAAGATGACCAATTTTTTTACAATGAAAAGAAGGACGAAAAAATTTAAGAAAAACGTACAACGTAAATAAATGAAACATTTTATTTATTCAAACAAAAATATACTAATTATGCTTACATCCCTTTTAATTATTTACTTAAACGAGTATTTTTCCATTGAATGAATATTTTTTGTCAATATATCATTTTCTAACAGTAACAATATATTGGAAATTTCGGAGCAAGAAATATCCTTCATATTGAATTGTACCGTAAGTGCTGCAACTAGAGTATCAACATTCAATCTTGATTTCTCACTTGTCCAAAAATCGTTACCAATTGAAAAAGAATTGAAATAATTTCGTATTTCCGTTAGAAGTAAACACGAAGTATAATATAAAGTAAACAAAGTGAAGTGCGCAATGGTGCGAGACAAATGCGAGACACGTGAAATTCTCCTATGCACTGCGCATGCGTTTCATAATCGCGTCTTTCCGAACTGTACCGTCATATTGTTGGAAACTTGGTTCTGTTTTCGTCGCGATTCTCGTTATCGCGAGAACGTGTTTACATTTTTAGAATGGTTCTACCGTTCTCGTGAACGACTCGTGACGGGAACAGAACATGCCATTCATGCAAATCGCCATCTCGCCGCGCGCGCATTCTGATTTGCATATAGTGAGGGCGCTGCCGTCAACGGTTGTGTTCCGGAGCGTACCCATCACAGTGTATATATGATAGGACACATTCTCAGTTATTTAGAGACTTTACAGACCTTGACTGACCATGTAGTAGACGTGGGAGACTTTTCAGAGTTTAAGATCTTGTAGTTATGCAGACTTAAGACTCGACGTATAGTCAGATCGATCAGACGGTGATCGACGGTGAAAGACCTTGTATGGAAGGCAGACCTTGATCGGTAGAGAGTAGTCTAACTTCTAAAGCCATGACGTGTGACCTGATGATGGTGGCTTCATTAACGTGCACGACATGAGTGGTACAGTAGCTGTTTTTTCTACTTACCGATGTTATAATAACTGAGAGTGTGTGCCTAGTCATAGACTATTTAAAACCTTTTTCATGAGCTTGCTAGCTCATTGTATATAGTTTTGCTTTGCAACGAATGTTACAGTGTTTTATTTTGTAACTTCATCTGATGCAATGGATCTCACAACAAATAAATTGTGTTTGTGTTTAACGAGCTTGTTTTCTTGAGAAAACACATCACTACTGCATATCATCTGCTACAAAATTTTCTTTACCAGCACTTCAGATATGGATATGGCCAAAACACTGCTAAATCTGCAAATGACTTTCAAATTTTTCTAGTCAAGTCGCTCAGCTAACACAGCAATAGCCGCCGACATTTGGTTATGGGCCGTAGTATGTCAAGGCCATAACTTTTATCCGTGATAAAGCAGCAGTGAAGAGTTGTGAATTCCATCGACGGGGGCCGCGACCGGCGCCATTTGCATCAAGCAGAAAGGTAAACAACGCACTCTAGTCACAGTTAAAGACTATGGAGGTGAGCAACGGCATAGAAGCGTTAAACAGGGACAATTACGTCACCTGGCGTAATGAAATTTCATTTATCCTGAAAGGAGAAGGATGTTACGGCCACATCAACCGTACTGCATTACCAGTCGACGAATCTACGTCACGCCGCGAGCGAGAGGAGTACATGCGCAGTAGCGACCGCGCACTTTCCATCCTGTTTCGAAATATCTCGGCGGAGTACAGAGAACTGCTCGACATCGACGACAGCCCGGCGGATGCGTGGGAGAAGTTGGAGGCGCATTTTGAGGCCCCAACGCGCGCCAATCTAGTTCATCTGTTGGACGAGTTTTTCAGTCTACGCCCGGAAATCGAGGAGCCCATCGACATATTCTGTACGAGGATAAGGAAAGCTGTCACCAAGCTCAAGAACGTGAATCACCCCGTGGAGGATGTGTACGTGGCATTCCAAGCCATCCGGTATCTCCCAGCCCAGTACCAGAGTATCATTCAAATCATTTATCGCTGGAGCGATACTGATTTTAAATTGGATAAAATTCAGAAAGAACTGTCTTTGGAGGAGGGCAGGATTAGACAGTTGAGGAAGGATCATGACAATAATAATGTAAGTTCCAATTCATCTGTATATTTTTCAAATGTTAACGCTAAATGTAAAAATGTCACCAAAGTTAAAAAGTCTATTAAGGTCATAGGACCATGTTTTATGTGTAATAAAAATGGTCATGTAAAGGCACAATGCCCAAAATTGAAAAAGATGACTAGCTCTAGTATTATTGAAGTATTTTCAAATATAAATGTAGAAGCTAATATTGTTGATAATCCTGACAATAGGCTCAGCTGGGTGATTGACACCGCTGCTACGCGACACTTTTGTAATGATGTTAAAATGTTTTCAAAATTTGATAAATGTAAGGATACATCTATGTCGCTAGCAGTGGGTGATATGGAAAGCCCAGTTGAGGCTATTGGAACGGTGAACATGTATGTTAAATTTAAAGATCATACAAATAATATTGTGCTACAAAATGTTATGTATTCACCAAAATTACGGCGTAACTTGTTGGCCGCATCTGTATTAGAAGAGCAGGGCTATTCTTTTAGTGCAGCCAAAGGTATTCTATGGTTTAAGACTCCTGAGGGAGAAAATTTCTTTTACGCTAAACGTAAAGAAGGATTGTATTTCTTAAAACCACAGTACTCAACTAAAAGTTTAAATAGTAGTGTTGAGGGCCGTAAAGGAGATCAGGATAGGGACAAAAATTCTAAACAGGTTAGAAAAACCCCTGCAACAAACAGTCAAAGTCAAAACAAAATTAAGCCTAACTTGAATAAAAGGAAAAACAAATCTGATTTAAAATCAAAGTCAAATAAAATTAGTGGTTCAACAGTTGAAATTCTGAACAAAACTGAATTATGGCATAGAAGATATGGCCATATTAACTCAGACTACTTGCACCAAACAAGTAAAGTTTCCGCGGCAAACGGACTCCCAAAATTAAAATATGCAAAAGTAAATTGCATTCATTGCAAACTTGCAAAATCTAAAAGAGTTTCGTACAAACCAATAGGCAGGATTAGATCTACAGAACCTTTGCAATTACTGCACATGGACGTTTGTGGTCCAATGCCTGTAGCTTCATTGGGGGGAAACAAATACTTCTTGACTATTACAGACGATTTTAGCCGCAAGGTGTTTGTTTTTATTTTAAAACAAAAATCAGATGTGTTCAAAGTTTTTCAGGATTTTCAAGCTTGTCAGGAGAGACAATTAGGCAAAAAGATTTTGTGCATCCGTACTGATAACGGCATGGAATTTTGTCACGGTCAATTTAAAGCTTTTTTGAAAAAGTTAGGGATTAAGCATGAACGATCTAACACTTATACACCCGAACAAAACGGGGTATCTGAAAGATTCAACCTGACAGCGTTAGATTGTGTCAAGGCAATGCTTAATCAAAGCAAAGTTGGTGACAAAATGTGGGCAGAGGCAATCCTATGTTTTACTTATACAAAGAACAGGATTTGCCATAAATTTAAAGTTAAAACTCCACACGAATTGTACTATGGGAAGAAGCCTGCTGTATCCCATCTCAGAGTTTTTGGATGTAAGGCTTATGCTGGTATTGCAAAACAGCTTAGGAAGAAGCTAGACCTAAGAGCTCAACTGGGAGTTATGGTAGGATATGCAGAAAATACCAGGGGCTATAGAATTCTTCTTGTGAAAGAAGGAAAAATATTAGAAATAAGCAATGTCCGTTTTGAGGAGATGGAAGCAGCGGAAGGCGTCCTGGACCCCATTCGACCTAGAAACTTCACCCAAAAGAAATCGGGTTTTACTCGAACATCAGATTCAGGATCGGGATGTTTGGATAGTGAGTCAGAGGAAGAAGCAGGTGAGAGCCATGACACTAGTCATACTAGTGAGGAAGAGGACTCTCCTGCTGATTCCGATCTGACCCCCTGTTCAAACATAGATTGGGAAAGGAAAGCTGTACCCAGGCCTGATGGAACTCGAACTGATGTTTACTACTCAGTGAGGGGTGATAAACATAGGCTGAGAAGTCATAATGATGTTAAAAAATTCTGTGCTAAGGCTAACATACATTATGACCAAAATTTGTTTAACTTCAGAGAAAAGAGGGATATCAAATCCAGGCCAGAGGCAAGCAACATAGAAATAATAGGTGATATTGATCATGTAGTTTCTTTGCTAAAGGGAGAATTTGATATCAAATCTCTAGGGAAGATCCAAAAACTGTTAGGTGTGGAATTTGCTGAAATCAATAACAAAATTTTTATACATCATAGGCAGTACATTAATAAGATTTGCCAAATGTTTGAGGAATTTTTAGCATTAAATTTTTGTAATCAAATTTCCAAAAACAAAAATGATTAAATTTGTAACTTCTAAATTTTTTTTTTCTTTCTTTTACAAAATATGGTTAGGATATCGTATAAATTACTCCTCCCTCTGTGATGCAGATAATTGTATCTAGAGTATATATATGTGTATTGTTTACAATGAACTTTCTAAAATTTTTCACATTACACTGAATGTATATATATATCCATGTTTTCAATTCCCGCATAAGACAGTTATGCTTATGTGTATTATTTTGTGTGTTTACTCCTTGTTATCATACACTTGGCTATGATTCATTGAAGACAAACCACTTCTTTAAATTTATATATGAATACAATACAGAAAGAAAAATCTTTTCATTATCTGTGTCACTGCTATTAGTATTAATTATGTATACTGGTCTTGGACAGAGATAATGAACAGCCATAATTGAATTTGATATTTATAGTAAAATTTTTAATCTTAAATGTTAAATTTAATAATTATACATGAAATTTTCTACACAAATTGAATTTAATTTTTATAGTAAATTTTTAATCTTAAATGTTAAATTTAATAGTTATACATGAAATTTTCTACACAAATTGAATTTGATATTTATAGTGAAATTTTTTAATCTTAAAAGTTAAATTTAATAGTTATACATGAAATTTTCTACAAATTGAATTTGATATTTATAGTGAAATTTTTTAATCTTAAATGTTAAATTTAATAATTATACATAAAATTTTCTACATAATTGAATTTGATATTTATAGTGAAATTTTTTAATCTTAAATGTTAAATTTAATAATTATACATAAAATTTTCTACACAAATTGAATTTGATATTTATAGTAAAATTTTTAATCTTAAATGTTAAATTTAAATTATCATACTTAAATTTCTTGAAACTTAAATTTTGACTTAAATTAAATTTTTTGGAACTTAGTGTTTCAATGATATCTAAAATTTTCTTTCAATGATAAATTTTTTTTTGCTTAACATGAAAAGTAATATATATACTTTATGTTTTTGCTGGATACTAAAGAACTTGACATTTTTGCTGTTATGTTTTTTAGAATAATTTCATTGATTGATAGCACGTGCGCCGAGATTTGGGGTTTTGCATGAGGGGGCCGATTGTTGGAAACTTGGTTCTGTTTTCGTCGCGATTCTCGTTATCGCGAGAACGTGTTTACATTTTTAGAATGGTTCTACCGTTCTCGTGAACGACTCGTGACGGGAACAGAACATGCCATTCATGCAAATCGCCATCTCGCCGCGCGCGCATTCTGATTTGCATATAGTGAGGGCGCTGCCGTCAACGGTTGTGTTCCGGAGCGTACCCATCACAGTGTATATATGATAGGACACATTCTCAGTTATTTAGAGACTTTACAGACCTTGACTGACCATGTAGTAGACGTGGGAGACTTTTCAGAGTTTAAGATCTTGTAGTTATGCAGACTTAAGACTCGACGTATAGTCAGATCGATCAGACGGTGATCGACGGTGAAAGACCTTGTATGGAAGGCAGACCTTGATCGGTAGAGAGTAGTCTAACTTCTAAAGCCATGACGTGTGACCTGATGATGGTGGCTTCATTAACGTGCACGACATGAGTGGTACAGTAGCTGTTTTTTCTACTTACCGATGTTATAATAACTGAGAGTGTGTGCCTAGTCATAGACTATTTAAAACCTTTTTCATGAGCTTGCTAGCTCATTGTATATAGTTTTGCTTTGCAACGAATGTTACAGTGTTTTATTTTGTAACTTCATCTGATGCAATGGATCTCACAACAAATAAATTGTGTTTGTGTTTAACGAGCTTGTTTTCTTGAGAAAACACATCACTACTGCATATCATCTGCTACAAAATTTTCTTTACCAGCACTTCAGATATGGATATGGCCAAAACACTGCTAAATCTGCAAATGACTTTCAAATTTTTCTAGTCAAGTCGCTCAGCTAACACAGCAATAGCCGCCGACACGTAACAGTTCGGCGCGACATCTCTGAATACAGAGATTAACAGATTAGTTTTAAAATATTGAAAAGGAGGACAGGTAGGAGGACACTTTTCGAGGAAGGACAGAACCTACAAAAGAAGGACTGTCCTCCCTAAAGGAGGACGATTGGTCACCTTAAAGAGACTATAAACACTATGTTTGCAAAAACGATTGAGACAAAAAGAAAGACATCTTGCTAGGGAGAGAGAAAAGGAATCTTCACTCCTACAAGAAACCTGCAGCTTAGACACTTATCTTTTAGTTCAATTTAGTTCAATTTAGTTCAATTCCCTATGAAATATCACCTGATAGGAAAGACGTTTCGAGATAAGTCTCTTCTCCAAAATGGAGAATCTGACACCCGTTAATGCAAAAATACAGTATATCGGCATCATACTTCATTTATTTGCAAAGAAAACACTTTATATACATTAATTTTGAATAATATATAATAAAGTTTGAATTATGATTCAAATTAAAGCTACTGGTTCTAATTATTGAGGTAGATACTGGTCTTGCACGGGTTTATATTAGTCTATATAGAAATTTTAGAACTGCCATCTGTGTCAAAACGTCTTTTAATATGCACACAATACTATCCAAAGAATACTAAGATTCCATTTCACTCACTACTAAAAAAATTAGTTATTGTAGCTGTAATTTAATATATTTCTTTAGATAGTGTACTTGAGGAAACTACCATTTTCATTAGACTAATCACAGTTTCCCATATTTTGCTTACTTCACAGATTGAAGAGGACATTTTTTGATAAAAATTAATAAAGGGTTTAAAAAAAGAGAAGTCATGAGTAATTTTGTTTACCACAGTATTAAAAGTACAAATGAAATTCATATATTCAAGAGATACTGAAGAATGAGTGATATCAAAATTCAACATGTGGGGCATTCAAGATATGACTTACAAATAGGCCTTCCAAGCTGGCTATATCCTGATTAACTCCCCTCTAGCTAGTGTTGTGCAAGAACAGAAAAAAATTTAATACTTATGGTGGATATTTACAGAAGGATATATCTACAAAAATATACTTACCTTTCTCCCACCGGATACTCTCGATGGGATGTCCTCCCACAGGACAGGTGAGATCCAATGTATCGCCCGCCACTGCTGTCATATTATCCATAGGACGCACAAATGGTGGCCCTATCACACTAATTCTTACCCCGTGTCTTGCTCGACCTGCACCATTCTCAGCGATGCATGCATACTGCCCGCCATCTTCAGGTCTAATGGTAGTGATATTGACATAGCTCACTACCTGACCACCAGGTCTTACGTAGTCGCCCATTCTTAGTCTTGCTCCAGAATCAGGAACTGGGGCCCCATCGAGTGACCACGTAATCTGGGGAAGAGGACGTCCTTGAGCCACGCACCGCAAGCTTAGAGGTCCTCCAGGTGTCAGGGTCTGTTCTGTAAAGGTTTCTAGCAAGGTAGGTGGATAATCTAGATGAGAAATACAAAATAATGTAATCTACAATTATAAAAGAGTTTAACAAAATGCACAAGCTGATCATAAGACATCATAAGTAAAGTCACCTAAAGATTTTTTCAGAGCAAGTGGTGTCGACTTCATGGTTTCGATACCCTTTTTGAAGCCCTAATAATTTTGTTGTAAGCCCCTCGAACCTCTAATATTTCTGTGCATATTTGGTGAAGAAAATGTATGTATATATGCACAATTTTTTGCTATAAATTCTTTCATTTTGTTATAAATTCTTTCATTATTCTTAAGTTTTTCATTACTCATTTCTTGTTCACTATAGAATGTGTATAGAAATTTACCCCTCAGACTGTTTATTGTATTCTGAATGCAAAATTTTAACTCAGAAATGATTTAAAGAGAAATTTGTTAACATTTTTAACATTGGTAAAAATACCTGAAAATAAATGTTGCATTTTTTGTTATTTTTATATACATAATTGAGTTGGAAATTCACACAGATCTGTAATATTATTGTATAATGTTGCATCAACAAATGCAAAATAAATGAAATATTTTTTATGCAGAGGGAAAAAGAAGTATTTTTCTGTACTTAAATATAATTTGCTCCATTTTAACATTTCTGAAGCCTTATTGTGCTAGATAATCTGATTGAATGAAATTTAAATTAAACTTAAATAGTTTGGAAAATGCATGAGTCATTTGATTTAAAATTTCCGGAACACCCAATAATTTTCCCAGTTTGTGTCTATGTTCAGATCTAATACTCATTGGAAGCAGTTTTAGTGGGGAATGCAAGGAGAGTAAATAAAGGGAAAGCATACCATAAAATTGTCATCCCATTTATAGAATATTCAGCTGCAATAAATTCAGGGTTGGGTGTTGACATCTAAAATTGGTTTTTGACATGACATGACAAAAACCCGCCGTAAACTGTCAGAAAGTGTCAAAAACTGTCAGAAAGTGTCGAAAACTGTCAAAAACATCTGTGCAAGTTTCTGATCACAGTCATTGCTGGCATTTTAGTCTAAATAAAGTTACAAAACTACTTTCCAAATCATGGAATACTTACATTATAATTAATATTTATATTACATGTATATCAGTGTTATTTTTATTATTTTTCATTTGTAAAGCCAATAGCACAAAAATTATTTTCTGTGTAGCAAACTGTATAAATATATACCAACATTCACAATGAAGCAGTAATTGCTTCTTGCTTGCATGTAGATGGAAAAGTTTTTTTTCTTGAAGCCAGTAATTGTGCAGAACAAGCAAAAAACAGCAGAGTTTTGTAAAGAGAAAGTAAAAAATAAAACTAGTTAGGAATGAATTTGCTTGCACTGTTACAAGTGTTGTAAGTGATAATGAGAAAAAAATGCAAAAAATGTGCCAGATGCTAAAAGAAGGAAATGATGATCTGCTTGTATATGGTTGCTGTGTCCACTGGATGAATCCACTTGGGCAGGAAATTATACCATCAGGTATTATGAAACATGTAGTAGAAATACAGAAATTCTTTCATAATCATCACCTTCCAGCTGCCTGGCTACATGAAGTGCATGATACTGCGAAGCCTCAGCTTCCAAATGACACAAGCTGGAACAGCCAACTCACCTGCATAAATAGTTTGATTAGAAACAGATCAGGATATGTCAAAATTTGTGAAGATCATGACATTGAGATAAGAATTACAAACCTTGTAAATAACTACAGCTTGTACCAACAGGCTAAAGAACTTCAAATGCAGTTAAAGCCACTTGCTGACTTTCTGGACATGATACAAGGAAATAATGCTACACTGGCTGATTCTTGTCGGGAATGGCTTTCCCTAGCCCAAGATTCAAATTTAGCTCCACATCATAATGCAGTTATCCAGCGCATGAAAACTTATCTATAACTCTTTCATTATTTGGCTTACATGACACATCCAGTATATGAAGGTGAACTGCTCAATGACGAGCAAAGGGAAGCAGCTTGTACATAGTTATTTGAAGTGCAACCAACTTTTCTGCCATTTTTAATTGCTCTTGAAGCTGAATCTACACCATACCCTGGAAGTTTCTTCCTGGTTCAGGATGTCACAGCATGTGTATGGTGAAAAGGCCGTAAGAGAACATCTATTCAACCAGACTTTATACAACTTATGGTGCGCTTACATTCTAGCCCATGCAGTTCAGCATCAATAGAGAGAATATTCTACAATTTTGGTTTTATTCATTCAAAACTGAGGAACAAACTTAGAGTTCAGAAGGCTTCTAAGCTAGTTTTCTGTTATCGTCTGCTCTGGGAAGAGAAGGACTTAGAATGGGACTAAAATTAGACAATAAAAGAATAAGGAACTACTCTCTTCATAATATTTTGTTTACATAATAGAACTAGGATATAATAATTTGTTTTCTCTAAAAATACTAAGTGAGGTGGACATGGACATAACGTTTTGATTTTTCAATAACTTAGTGGGCAGTGATGTTCCTTCAGCTGCATTTTTTCTGAAATTTACCAAAACACAGTTAATGTAATGTATTTTTATTTTGAAGAATTAAACAAAAGAAATACTCAATATACTCTTTATAGCAGAAACTAAATGTTGTATAAGTAATTATTATTTATCAGTTGTAATTATTTTATAGAAATACTCAATATACTCTTTATAGCAGAAACTAAATGTTGTATAAGTAATTATTATTTATCAGTTATAATTATTTTATATATTTACTATTAGCTAAAATCAATTATTTTATATTTATATTAGCTGATAATTATTTATTTTTCACTATCCTGCTGAAAAATTTTAGGTTTTTGACAAACGTCAAAAACTTGCCAACCCTGAATAAATTGGATGACAGCTATGTTGTATGAAATTGACCAGTCTTTCACAATACCAGCCATTAATCTACACATATTATATATATACACACTACCCAACACAGAAAATGCAACACCATGAAAGAGTGAAAAGATAGTGATGATAAAGGACATACAGGCAGCGATGGCACACATAAATAAGTGATGTCAATTCCAGAAGAACAATGCAATACAGTAATAGAATAGAATGGGTGATCAGTAGGCAGTAGGACCACCTCTTGTAGTGATACAAGCAGTAACCCTTCAAGGAACAGATGCAATGAGTGTGTGGCTAGTTTCCTGAGGGATGGATGACCATATGCCTTCAATAATCCTTCACAGGCTGTGTCCTCTGTTTGAGGTGAGGGCATGGCAGTCAAACGACAGCCAATCTGTCCCATAAATGCTCGATGGCACATGATTGGCCATCATTTTTGTTGACAGCCTAGGTCAAGGAAGCACCTGAATACCTTAAAAGACTTGCCTGTTGATAGTTGCCATGTGAGGTTGCGCATATTATCTTGCTGGAAAAACAGCATTCTGCAACCACTGAAGGTAGGGCAGTGCAACCAGCTGCAGCACCTCATCCATATATTGTTGTGCTGTCCTTGTGCCTCTGATATGAACCTGAGGTGACCGGCTATTAAAGCCGATGGCACCCCAAACCATAATGTCGCATTGTTGAGCAGCACTGGTGGCAGAGCAAGGGGGGCAGCTGCCCCCTCTAAGATTCTGAATTGGGGTAATGCCCCCCTAAAATTTAATTATATATACTGTTAAAAATTTATAGTTCCCCTCCATACTTAAAATAAAAAAAGCACTAAGAAAAATTGTGATGCCACATATTTTTTTCTTGGGGAAACTGTCTGGACGATTAAGACGAAAAACAAAAGTTTTCTTTCTCTTGTTCTCCAGTATCTTTTTTAAGCACACGTTATTCATGTGGTAAAGCATCAGATGAGAACCGAAACTAATCATTCGAGACTAAACATCTAAACAATATTACTCGCAGCAGTTGCCAGACCAGGCGTTACTCCAAGCCAAGTGCATAATTCAAACCAAAACTTACATCAGAATAAAATTAAAAGTAGGTAGATGTATGTATGCTTAGATTTAGATAGTGTTCAAGTTGCTAACATGAGGTAAAGTTCGGAGTTTAAATGAAATAGAAATAAAAATGGATAAGTATGAGGTATAAGATTGTATAAAGCTGAAGAGGCAGATATAGAAATGGTAAGTTAAGAAATGTATTTTAATTTGTGAATATTTAGTCCAATTTTTTCAATACTCCGGTCAGGTACTGCAAATTATGTGAAACGATTCGTTAATTTTTAAAGAGATTATTAGATTTGTATATTGATAAAAAAAGCAAGAAACATAAATTTCTATATCTAACTGAATTTTCCAGATTTATATATTTGCATAATATAAAAGTACGATGAACATTATATTTGAAGAGTCAGTACACACGCAGTGGCGTCCCAAGATATTTTGAGGTCCCAAGCAAGTTTCCGGAGAGTTATCATCTTCTCCTCCTCATTGTCGCAGAGTATGAGCACTTTAAAGTTGTAGGTCCAAAAGTCCTTTTCAAAAGTGGTGGATTTGGGGAAGGACGGTATGGCTCTTGTAGATGCCATCCCCATTGGATTTTGATCTAAATTGGGTAGCACTATTCCGGTTGTTCAAACAGTTATCAAACTTTTTAATTAGATCGGATGGTCTAGGTATTTCACTATTTCCTTATATTAAAAAGATTGTAGCTGACATTGACGCTGTTTGATAAATTAAGCATGTCTAGAATTTCTTTGTTTCATACCGCAAAAACCATAGAACACAAAAATATGAAATTTGGAACATATATAGTATAAAGAGATTTTGATTTAAGCTTTAGTTTAAAAGATATTTAATGTCAAAGACAAAGAAAGAATATTTGAGCTGCCAGTTAGCATCCTGGACAGACTAGCAATAGCAAGATCGAGAAATTTTGCAGGCATAAACCTACATAGTTGAGTTTTTATAAGACAGAGCCTTTTTTTTAATTTCTATTTAGTTTATGAGTTAGTCTATTTTTTTATGCACTTCTAAAATGAAAATATTCTTTTGTATTGACAAAGATTTAATTGGATAAGCCTATTTCCAACCTTTCTCTGATTGGTTGCTGGCAGGAACACCATGACTACATACGTCAAACATGGTAGACTATAAATTTATTTACAATGCTATGAGAAATGCGGAGAATGATATGCTTTATTGTTGAATCTTACAAATGAACAGAGTTTCGCAACTATTGTTGTGATGAACAAATATGATTAAAGTGTAATTATTATTGGAGAACAAATATATGTCTTTTTGTTATAAGTATACGACTGAAAGTTATATTTTTGCACATCGGGGCAGGGTGAAAGAGCTCGCAAAGTCTGATCCGGGGGTTTGAAGAGCGTAAGCAAACACGAAGAGTTCCAACAACCGAAGTATGGGAGACGAAAATGATTGTGAACTGATTTCTGGCAGTAAGTAAGCGGTAGTGAACATGGGGCAGAAACCACAATGCTCCGATGGTTGGTGATCGTCAGTAAGCTGGGACATAAAGTCGGGTTAGTTGAAACAGCTCGTGAAGTAAGTTCCAGGGTTGGTAAGTGACAGCAAAAATGGGGCAGAGCCAGAGTCTTCATGCTGTGGTTGTCAATTGTCAGTAAGAAGGGGGAATAAGGTCTGGAAAATTAAAACAGCTCTTAAAGCAAGTTCTAGGAGTAGGTGGGCATAAGCAAACATGTGGCAAAGCCCCTACAGGTGTTTTACACCTGTGTAACAGGCTTTATGAAATAGTTTACGAAGCGAGCTCCGGCGATTAGGGAGCATCAGTGAACAGCGGTGGTCATTCAGCTTCAGGGGTTAGCAAGAGTTAGCAATGAGGAGGAACGAGGGCGGTCATGTGAGCATCAACAATTGAGTGGCACATATTTAGTAGTAGCAGTTCACATTTCAGTGCAAAAGAGAGCCTAATTCTATTTATGTACATTATACAGCTCATAATCTTCAACTAACTTTACAGGATGATACAAAAATTTTTAAGATAATCAGAGATGCTTTGGATATAATCCAGGAAATAACCAGTCTGCTGCCTTGCTCTATAAAAAGTATTGCAATTAAAGTATTGCTTACAGCAAAAGTATTGTTTGCAGTATTGCTTAAAAGTATTGCTTGCAGCAAATACCATTGAAATGGGCTTAGAACCAGAAGAGCTTGAGGATATCCTTAAAACTTACATAAAGAAATAAAAATGAAAATTAGTATGTTACAGGATTTCACAAAATCTGTGGGTGATAAGTATAAGCTTGATTTGCACTTCAAAAATATTAACAGCATTTCTAGAATATGCGAAATTTTGAAAAGGGATCATTAATTATTGTCAAATATGTTTAGCAAGATACAGAGACTCTTGCAAATATATCTGACTATAATACCTGGGATGCGATAGTATGGAGTGTGAACGGCACACGTTTTGGGATCTTTAGAATATGAGAAATGTATTTTTAACTTGATGACTGAGTGCGTGTCTGTACAATGTATGTATCTACTCTAAAACTAATGCACCAAATTTCATAAAATTTGGTAGGTAAGTCACTTGTGTGTGATCCTGGTGCTGATTAGTTTTTGGTACGATTCGAGATAAAAGAACCTGTCTATTTTGAGAAATGGTCTTCAAAAACTGTCTGTATCCCCTCTATCTGAAAAACTAATAGACCAAATTTCACAAAATTTGTTAAATAAGTCAATTGTGGGTTATTCTGGTGCTCATTAGATTTTGGTACGATTTGAAATAAAAGAACCTGCCTTTTTTTGTGAAATGGCCCAAAACATTGTATGTATCAACTCTAGTGGAAAAACTAATTAACCAAATTTTACAAAATTTGATAGATAAGTTGCTGGTGTGTTTCCTAGGTGTTGATTCGATTTTGGTACGATTTGAACAAGAAAAACTTTATTTTTTTAGCAAAATGGCTCGCAAAAATCGTTAAGAAATAAAACAAAATACTAAACATGTTCAATTAAGTACATGTTTTATTCGTGTAATTTTTGACAATGAAACCAACCCCACTACTTTAAAATAGAGATATAAGTTTTTTAATTTAGGGGAACTAAAGACATTTTTCACTGTAGTGAAAGAACTATTTAATGGAATTTTTTTTAATTTGGGAGTCACATCCCTTTACGGTCATTCTGATACTCATTAGATTTTGGTATGATTCGGAGAAATATAACAGACCATTTTTACGAAATGGCCCGCAAAGTTCATGAAAATGTGACATACATAAAATTGCTGAAATATAATAATTAATTACTTGTTCTTCATGTAACTTTAGACAACACAGTGAAAAGGACTGACTCCATGACTCTAGAAGTGACCATTCTCAAGATATTTTAGTTTTTTGGAATTTTGAAGAGATAAAGTACTTAAAGTGCATTAAGTTGCTAAATGAAACTAATAAGCACTAAAACTGCCAATTGGGTATGATATTAGAAACATATCCATGTTATATTCTTTAATTAAATTCAATTTAATGCATCATAAAATAAAAAATATGATAATGAATTTGAGTTTGCAGGGAAAGTCATGTGCTGCTTGCTCTCATCAGATTTTTATTGATGTTAGCAAAAAAAAATTACCAACTCGTACGTTGCATAATATTCTTTATTTTATTTCTCAACATGGAAAAAAAAAAATCAAGTGCTCTGAATTTATTTGCAAATTTTTTCTATTTTTTTTTTATCTTTTATACATGTTAATAAAATGCCTGATTAATGCATGAAGGTGAGAATCTCTAAACTTTATGTTAGTATGCATAACAAAAAAATCTTCCTTGCAATACATTTTGAATGCATGTCCATCAAAATAATACACATTGCAGAAAAATATTCATTCACTTAATAATACTGTATGTGCAATACTTGTTTAATAGTACTGTATAATCCCTTTTGTCAAATGTGATGTGAATAAATAAAATACCAAATAATTACAGATGTAATAATTTATAAATCGCATGATAAGATGTTACATATAATATTACACAAGATGTTACATGTATGTAATATACATAAAATATAACTCTTGCAAAAATTCATGTGCAACAAATTCATGTGCATCAGCTTCAAGAATAATTTTTAGCAAAATGGATAATCTGTCAAATTGATTTTATTGTTATAACGAAATCATTATTTATTTTTAAAAATTCATTGAAAATAGGATCACAAATTGAGAAACATTATTGACACCATATGTATCAAAAGCTCTTAAATTGACATGCTGTGTTTGTCTCGCTCAAGATACAAGTTATCGATATAAAATCTCAATATATCCAAAGGTCATGTATTGATATCCGCATCACTACTTTTAACAAAGAATCATATACATTTGTTAATGATTATCTCTTCTGAAGTAATTATTACCACCACTTCCCATAGGCATATACTCATATCTAATAATTACGACTTCTATGACTTAAAAATTGCTAGTAAATGCTATAAAAATGAAGTTGACCCAAAAATCTAAAAAAAGAAATGCCCTACAATTAAAAAATATGGCCTAAAAGTTTCACATTGCCCTAGCAAATCTAATTGAAAAGAAGAAAAAAAAGGTGCATGAAACAAAATTAAATGAATCTGAAAAATATAACGTGATTTGTTGACTATTGCTGTGTCACCAGAAATTCTTTATTTTACTAACTCATGATCTATAAAACAAAACAAAGAATAAACATGGCATATAGCTTTAATTTTTACAGATTCTGTGCCTGTGAACAGGCACAGAATCTGTAAAAATTAAAGCTATATGCCATGTTTTCAGGGAAATTCATTTAAACATGCCCTTTTTTATTGAAAATACCAAAATATGCAAAATGATGATTCAAAAATAACAAAAAAAAAACTTTAAAGTGACAGAAAAACCTGAAAAAATGCCATAATGTGTAAAAATCATTTGCCTTAACAGAGGTACTTAAATAAGCTTAGTTTCTCATAAAACACATTTATATACACTTGAACAATGTTCCAGTATCGATTTCGCCTCACTCCTTAAAAAAAAAAACCATGCAAAATCATAAAAACCCTATCCCTACTGATAATTTTTTTTAACTTGAAATTAATAAAGTAATGTCTTAAATTAATAACTTATGCCGCTAGTTAAAAGACAATCCTGATACATATCTGGATGTATCGCTTTCCAAAATGTTTCAGATTTCCCGGTTTAAAAATCCAGCAAATTAGCCAGTAAAAGTAGAAAATAAAATAGACTGCCATCTTATATCGAACAATCAACTGGCAAAGTGAAACTGAAGATAGTTTAAATCACATGGATATTTTGCTTAAAATTCCAGAACTCATTCGAAAAATAACTAATACACTACTATTTAACAGTTATCGGTTTTATCATTTTTTTTATACCCAACTAATCATTCTAGTACATAAGTAATCAGTGATAATTCCTAAATTTTACCCCGTAGTACTACTGTAAATGATAACAGTCCCACGTTCACCAGTCAACAGATGTGTGCCGAAGTATTTAAAAATATTACTTCTCAGGCTTCGATAAGCCTTTTCTAAATATTTTTAAGACTTCAAAGAAGACCAACAAATTAATGATAAAAGGTACAAATTAATGATAAAGGATACTTAAAATTTAAGGTTAATAAAAATAAAAGGCATTTACACTATTTCATTACATAAAAACAAAAGCTTAGATCTGCGTCTGAATGGCACAAATTGTGTAGAATCAGAAAACCGCCGGATACAACTAGTAGTTTCTTGCATTGCTTGCAAGCAAGGCTCTAATCTAGGAGGAAAGTGTCTCGTTCTTCCATAGCAATTCACCGCAATTTTGAGACGATGTTTTGAATATCATCGTTCTGTACGGCTGTAGTGCTGCCATCTAGAGCGAAAATGTAAAACTGAAAGTATTTGTATTGATTTACAAATTTGTCATTGTTTTGTTTTCGACTTCAAATACAACGAATTACATTCATAGGCGGCGCCACAGGATAGTGGGGGGGGGGGGGGGGGGGGGGGTCCAACAATTTTCAGTTTCTCTCTCTCTTTTTTTAAGTCGTTATTTTATTTATTTTTTTTTACGGACTTATAAATCTGCGATCAGATATTTTTAGGGTTTTTGGTTAGACCCCGTTTCAAATGACTGTACATGCGCAAGGCTCCAATAAAGAAATCTGTAGTGAACTCTCGTCTCGCCTATTGCGGAAGGATATAGAAGTTAACTTCATATCAAGTTTGGCAGAAATTTGTCAATATTCCATCAGCGTCTGCGCTAGCGTGCTCATAGTTTTCAAATTTCCTTTTATTTGGTATTTTTTAAAAGCATTAAGACCATGGCTACATCATGCAGAAATAGGCAGACAAAATATAATGAAGTTCCACGAGTAAACCATTTGTTATTTTTAAACTATACATGCTTTCGCATGAGCCCCTCCCCATTGTAAGCCCCCAATGCATAGCACAGCTCTAATTGTGAAAACCTGGCGTCGCCTATGATTACATTAAGAAACAGACACAGAAGAGATTCCTTTGTTTGGTTCAGAAACGGGAGACATCCTAGATAATCACTGCAAAACCAAAAGATGTTTTTTGACTTGCACGCAGCGAGTGCTTGCTGAAAGGAATCCGGGAAGGTCCAAGATCATGTGGAATGGCAGCAACAGATTTTCCAACTTCCGAGCATTAAAGAAAGAAGAAAGAATTCCTGTAGCCGCGGCTCTGGTGGAGATTTCAAGAGATTATGTACCTGTCCGAATCGCCAACATTAGCGACAGACTTAAAATAATCCATAAAAGGGAGCAGTTAGCTTCATGCTCTGCTGTAACCAGTGTTGAAGCCCATGTGTATTAATTGAAATGAGCATGAGTTTGTGTTGTGTTGAAAAAACGGTAGTGTTGTGTTGGATGCGAATGGAGAGAGTTCGCATTCCATCTTCGTGTTTGTAAAATAAATAATTACAGTCCACTTGTGTGCTATTGACTTGTGCGAAACCCAACTTCATAATCAATCCCCCCTACACAGAGTAATAGCGTGTTTGTCCAAATGATAGAGCCTGCTAGGCTCAATGCCCAAATGAGCTAAAATAGTAGATGACCAAAATAATGACCATCTGGATTAATCTCCTCCCTCCCGTCCTTTTAGAAGTGCGATCATAGAGACCGCATCCATGTGTTTACAATTTGAATTTGGAAGCAGGAACAAATTCTGAGAATCGCCCCTTGGGTTTTTTCCAGTATTTGGGGGAAACAAGATCGTCAGCCTCAGGGATTGCAGGCTGCACCCAGCTGCAAGATGTATAAAATCTAGTAATCTCTTAAGTGTTCAAAGCTTAGTATGTACTTTCAAGTAGAACTATACATTGCTTCAAAAAAGATATAATTATGGGAGAAAAACGATTTTTACCTTTTAATGTTTTAATACTATAAAAGAGTACATTAATTCATTTATATTAAAGTGGCACAAAATTGGTTCAATTTCAAAAATTTTTTTAAATACGACCACAAAAGTCATTCTTACTACACCTAATTTCACTTCGAAATGGCCGCCCCTAATTCGGCCGCCGTGGGCAATTGCCCACGCCTTAAACCGGGCCTGGTTGCAAGATACAAATTGGGGTGACATACTGGAAGCGATCGCATTGAGCCTTAAGGTCCTCTTTTTCCAAGGGGAGAATGAATGATAGCCGTTTTCACTCTTATCTGGGACCAAATATGTAACATTTATTTAGTGTTTTTATTTTACTTTTTAACGCGTACAACTGCCCTTGTAAATTCGGTTGTTTGCGTTCCAGAACTTTTTTTATTTAAGACCTAGAACTTTTTTTTATTTAAGAGAATTTTTTTGTTTATTAAGATATTTCTAATTTAAGATTTTTTATTTAAGTTGACTGAGATGCCGCCCTTAAAATGTGCCGCCCCAAGCAAGTGCTTGCTTTGCTGGTGCCTTAAGCCGGTTTGGGCAATTATCAAAATGGAACAAGAATAATCCATCATGCATAAAACACTGATTATAAAACACTTTCCAACTGAAATGCAATGCCATTTAAACATCTCTAAAGTGCGATACATTCAACAGTGATATTTTTAAAATGATCACAGTACTACAATAATTTATTTTACTTAAAACCATGGCGGTAAAAGTACTTTCTAACTCCGTGCTTAAAACTTCGTTAAAAAAGGCAATGCTATAAAATCGTCTGCTCCTCTATGTAAAATCAATTAATATTTCATTCATATCACCTATATTCCAGACTTCAGAACTACATCATTTTGCGTTAAAAAAATTCAGCCATTCTTATACAATTCATTTTGCAGCTTGATTTGTTACATTCTGCATGCGTTGAAAGTAGGCTTCGTTGTAGAAATAATCAAATTTGGATGATCCTTTAAAACTAAAAAATGTTGTCATTGCGTTGGCGCAGAATATAGATGCACAAAAAATACTCAAAAATAAAGCGGTTTTAGGACGGATGCGCTGTATATGAATTGAAAACAACTTTAAAAATCACGATTTTAACACTGAGAAAAAATAGAGATGTCCTATTTTATTTTGAAGTAGGTCGCGTTATCTCTTTCTATAATGTGTGTGTCATTATTATTTTAATTTTTATTTAAACAACTACCGAACCTATTTTGTTCAATTTTTATTTTTATATATATTTTATCGGATCATTAGAATATTTTCTAAAATTTTCAAAGCAATTTGCGAATTTGATAGGCGCTTAAAAAATGTGTGAAAGATGAGGTCTCCCATAGGGTTCAATGTATTTCCCTTACTCAACCCGGGTTCAATCCAAAACTAATTAGGTGATATTATTCATTTACATTTTCATATGTCCCGCAGACTGTCTGACTACTAAAATTTCATTTTGATAAAGTCAATTTTATGGCAGTTATCGTGTGAACAGGCGTGCGTAACCAAGTCATAAACACTTTTCAGTTATGTTGGAAAGTCCTAAAAACTAAAATGTCGCTTAGCCGTAGAGTTATGGGGTAGGTCTTCAAAAAGTATGAATAAAAGAGGATACATTTGAGCACATGTAGTCTTCTATTTTATATTTTGGTTCTTTTTTTTTCAAATCATACCCAAATTTAATCAATACCATGTTTACTCACATCTACTGAAGTATGTAAAATTGGGTTCATTAGTTTATAAGCTAAACATAAAAAAAAGTTTTTTTCGGATTCTAGAGTGTTCGATTCGTTGTGAAGAGTCGAGTTCCGATGTTCGAGACGATACCTTTCTTTTCCTATACATTCCCATGTACTGTAAAAAGGTTCCCACTAAATATAAGGGGCGATAAAGGTCCATCGAATACCGAATGAGCCCAACACCAGAGCCTGATTACTTCCCTTCAGAAGATTTTACAGGCAAACAACGAAATATTTTGATTATCTGAGCTCACACTTTAATGACAATCAATAAAACTGCTACTTCTAAGAAAATATCAAAACTTCCTTGAAGAAAACAGGCTGCTTTCTTTAGGCCAAACTCATTCATTATGATGATGGCAATTGTTTTGAGGGCGATATTAGTTCTTTCTTGGATGTTGTTAGGGCATAAAATGTTTTTTCGGCCTGAAAATGAAGAGTTATAATGCCCTCGAAACAATTATCGTTAACTAACAAGCATGTGTCTGAAAGTTATTTTTCAAACTTTAATTGTTTATATATATATATATATATATATATATATATATATGTATATATATATATATATTTCTTTTTAATTCTAAAG
The DNA here is from genome assembly GCA_951213105.1 of Amaurobius ferox. NCBI lineage: Eukaryota > Metazoa > Arthropoda > Arachnida > Araneae > Amaurobiidae > Amaurobius > Amaurobius ferox. The sequence goes on from OX578136.1 coordinate 2,438,825, forward strand.
TGTTAACGAAACATAAAGTGGCATAGCAGTTAATATTTAAGACTGAACTCATTACAAAAGTAAAAGAAAAAGGACATCCAATTTTTTTAAAAATACTGTTATTTTAATACAGGTAACCCGCTTAAAAAGAAACAGACAAAAACTATTGCTTGATGAGAACACCGAGCAACTCAGCTAATAAGATTTTTCGAGTACAGAAAAACCCCTAACAACACACGTTCAAGCTGATAAAGGAATTCATTCCATTGGTTTTATTTCCATTCCCCCAGTCCTCTGGTAATCCAAAATAATACTGCAGCCCGGTCCATTATTATATCCTTTTCGGCGTGAATCAGCAGCGGTCATTGTATTCTGGTTTTATGGCCTCTCTCGGTCAAGAGGCGAGGGAGTGGGCAGATAAGGGATGGCGGAGCTAACGAGGCATACGGGTCGAGGGAAATCAATATTGTTTTAGGATTTAAGAAAAACACATTTTATACAGATAGATGGGTGGTTTTGGAAATGATTTTAGATGCCAATACAACGCCATGGAAGGTCCCATCTACTCCATACATACTTTGTGTGAATTCTATTATTTATTATCAGTTTATTCTAATTCTACCTTTTTCTGATTTTAATGGATGTCTTAAACTTCTCCACTTTCATTCCGAAGAATCGCATACTCACGATGGGCCCGATCTACAAGAAGGGCAGCCTTTAGAACGACGTCTCTGCCATTGATTCGGAGACTGGTCGAGCTGGTGTTCGGACGTGTTCGTGCTAGCTCCTGAGACTATTGCACGTGGTGACTTTTAGTGCTAGCCTGGGTATAATTGTACCAAGTTTTGGTAGAATATATCGGGCTAAGCTAATCAAGATGTTTTCGCCGGAGGAAAAAGAGAAATTACTGCTTATTAGAGATTTATTTGTTAAGAGCTTTGGAAAAACAGAGGAGGAGGTACAGGAGAAACTAGAGGAATATAATTGGATTTCAAAGGAAAGTGTACAAACTGAGAGACGACAGGAGATAGCCGAGATGCCTAGGCAGTAAGGAGATACCCAAAGGCAGACAGACCAAGAGTAAGGAAAAAAATATTTTCGAAAAGCGCAGGAAGGACGAGCAAAAAGAGACTCCCAGCTGGGCAGATGCCATGGAGATCGATGAGGAGGAAGAGAAAAGACCTAGACGGAGCAGCACGTGCTGAGAAGCTGGTGCGACAGGCGCACAAGACTCCTGAGTACTTCACCTCCTTCGCTGCCAGATGCGAAGCACGCGTGGGATATACCCCTGAGACACCTGAAAATAAAGCCTTCGATATCCACAGACACTGTGAGATCTATGACTGGGCCAAGAGACACCTGGATGCCGAAATCGCCATCGAGGAAGTTGAGGACATCGACAAGGCGGCACTCATCAAAGAGATATTGGTAAGCATAACTTCTGATGCTATCTTGCTAGCGGATACCCCTACCCCTGAGAACCTCTTGGTTAGGAAATCCTATCAGGGTACGGCTTATGTCATCAAAACATGGAATAGCTTATCTGAGGATTTTTTGTATAGTCAATACAAAACCAAAATCGCGAAATCTTTCAAACTAAATTTTGAGCTCCCGCGCAATAAGCGCAGGAAGCCAAATGACGAGATTATGGCTGCTGAGTTAGCTGAGGCCATACCACGAGAGGCTGCATCTAGTAAGGACTTCCCTCTACTTAAAAATAAATTCATGCCGCTTGATAATCAGGAAGAAGAGAATGGAAATAGTGATCCAAAACCTAATCCCAAAATTTCTTCCTTCTATGTTGACTCTTCGAGTAATTGGGGAGCCTTCAGAAGAATTAAACAAAACTTTAGGCACTAAAATTGAAGGACTGCTGATGGGGAGAGTGATTAGGTTCACTCCAGGATCCGTTGAGGATTACAGGAGCGTACAGACTCACCTGACTCAGAATAAAATCCCTTTTAGCTCCATATGCTTGAAAAACGAAAGACCAAAAAAAGTAGTGATAAAAGGGCTGCCAACCAACACTAGCATAGACTCTATAAAAGAGGCTATATCCCGTGAAGGATTCAGGATTGTTAGGATTTCACAGCTTAGAAATCGTCGTGATAGGTCACCTCTCCCCCATCTTCTTGGTCTACCTAGAGCCGGCTGAGGGGTGGGATAAAATTTAAAACCGTACCCCCATTCTCTATATGAGAATCGTAGTGCAAGCCTTCAAATCAAAAGGAGTAAAAATTTGTTACAATTGTCAAAATTACAACCATTCTTCGGATAATTGTTCGCTTCCCGCAAGGTGTTTAAAATGCGGAGAAAACCATCAAACTCGCGAATGCCTTAAACCTAGGGACCTTCCGGCAAAGTGTGCTAATTGTGGTGGGGCCCACCCCGCCAACTTTAGGCTCTGCCCCAAAAACCCCTGGAACCGCAACAAGTTCCAGGAACCTAAAACCAGACCCCAAAACCTTCGTACCAATAGATCAGATAATTCAAACCTGAGCATGGAAAACTTTCCACAGCTCCCTAAATCACAAAACTTCGAAATTGTTACAGAAAACGTGGCGATGGCGCGTGCCGAGACAAGAACACCAAATTCTGAAGAGCACGTGGCCCACACGCACTCAGATGCCCAAAAATCTTCAAATCAAACCCCTAACCTCTTTCTAGAATTCGTTAAATTCTTTAAAGAAACACAAGATTATTTCAATATCAATGATGTCAGGAACTTCTTAAATCAAATCACCAAAATAATTAAAGCAGACGTAGACCCGATGCAAAAGACCTTTGATATAATCACACTAATTGCAGATCAAAAAACTTCAAACTTTCCTCATAACTTAAAACACTCTAAAAAAACTTCAAACTTTCCTCATAACTTAACTCATTCTGCCTTGCAAGATAGTTCTCCAGTTCTCTTGACCAACAGGAAAAACAGATCCCGTTGCTCCGCCCACTGTGGGTGGTCCCTATGGATTCTATCTGCACATCTGCAATCCAGCCAACTGATGTCAAAGCTTCAAGATACTCAACGCACACATCGAAGATACGGCACAACATGTCAGGCGCTTCATAAATGACGAAACAACGATAGCTCTGCCATTCTGCCGAGTTTGCGCACGTGTGTGTGTGTGTGTGTGGGGGGGGTTCTGATCGGCCATGAAAGGGTAGAATCGAGAGTTATACCATGAGTGGCGACACGCCAAACTTCAAATCACCGAATCAACTCATTAAATGACACATCATAAAAGCCAGAATTAAACGTCACTTAATTGAAAACCATCCTATCAGAACAGATGCCATCATGCCTAAATACATTCCAATGCCGTCAAGCAAAATTTGCATATTACGAAAATGGCCATCCATACAAAATGGTGAATCATAAAACAGATTTAAAGTTATAAAATTACAAATCTCAAAGATAAACATTTAAAAAAATATCAAATACTTAGATACATTATTCTAAATTAAGGTAACTGTGCAAATGTTTAACACCCACGGCATCGAGAACGAGTCGCCAGGCATAGCTTAAGACTTGAACAGGATCAAAATGACAAATAGAAGAACAATATAAATAAATACAAAGGAATTCATAAAGTGAAATAAAGCGGGGTTTATTACAGCTAATCAAAAGAATATAATTTTTAAAAGGGGTCGAAAATTATCTTTAGTCACTCACTGGGCAAGGGCGGTCGTATGTTTACGTCTCTAGCATGTTCAGCCAAACGAATACCAATCGTACGTTTAGTACTACCGATATAAAATTTATAAACATTATCCCGAGAAAGAAGGGGGTACAACACATACACCAGCAAGCCTTTTAAAGTTAACATTATCCTTAAATTTATCAGTACGATTACGGTTGAACATAATAATAACAGTAGAATGAGCGGGTTTAAAATAAAACTCGGAACAAAAATTGATGAGGAAAAAAATTTTTAGGATGGTAAGGACAACTAGCTTTAAACGGTAAACGTTCATTGATGGGAATAAGACTAGAATTGGATTGTCAAAACTTAAGGCTAATATTAGCAAAGATTTTATAAACAAACTCATAAGAGTGACCGAGTTTAAAATAAAAGACCGAATTTAAGCGTGTGTAGGATGGTTTTTAATAAAGTGACGGTTTTTAAGATTTGTCATTGAATCGCTTGATTCAGTGATCGAGAGTGCCAGCCATCAGTGATAGCCTGCAATTATTATGATATTGAAACAGATTCAGTTTAGTAACAAGTTAGGGTTGAACGTCATTGTAGATTAGCATGCCTCGGGTAGAATTGGTAAATAATTTGTAATAAATAAAAATTGAAATTTTTTAATCGAAAACTATGCATAAATTACGGTAAAAAAACCCATCTCTAGCATATCTGTTACAAATAAGTAACTATAGACCAAGATTAAGGATAAAAATAGAAGGTAACTTATCACTATAATGGAAAGGGGATGAGGGGAAGATGATATACAAAAAGCACAATTGAAAAGGTATATATATAAATATATATAAAATGGAAAAGCAAACACATGAAAAAGCAAAAATGAGAAAAGGCAATAATAATTAGCTGAAGATTAAAGATCAAGACATGGATAACAATCAATTGAAACTACACAAAAATGGCGGTTAGTTCAAAATTGCATTCTCGTCAGGACAGCCATACAATTCGAATTAAAACCGATAGAATAGCCAGTTTCTGACAATGGCGATAGGATTTGACTATGGACACCATTGGAACTGGCAAGTGGAAGGAGAAATAATAAAAACCAAGTGAATTATAAACCAGAAATATAACAAGAAAGATCAATCATGCTTAAAGCATTGATTATGAAACACTTTCCAACTTCAATGCAATTTTATTTAAAAAAGTCGAAAATGCAATACATTCCTCGGTAATATTTTAAAACTTATCACAATACTACATTGATTTATTATATTTGAAAACTTAAACCTTCATTGAAAAAAATGAACTTCATTCAAATGACGGCATTGAAATATAAATTGCGTGGTTTAAATATCTCTAAAATGCAATACATTCCACGGTAATATTTTTAAATCTATCAACAAAAACAACTGAAATTAATTCAAATGACGTCATAGAAAAAATAACACGCCTGGATCTCTCTATAAAAGCAGGATTTCATTCATAACTTTCTCCATTTCATTCGTCACAATACTATAATAATTTATTTTATTTAAAAATTAAGACCATGGAGCTACAATTCATAAACTTTATGCTTAAAACTTCATCGAAAAAAATCGTCCTTCTGTTTATAAAATCAATTAATATTTCATTCATATCAGCCATGCAGACTCCATGGACTGAATTATTTTGTGTTAAAGAAATACAGCAATTCTAATACAACTCATTCTACATATTTTGCTGTTTACATTTTACATAGGTGAAAAATAGGCTTAATTGTAGAAATAATCAAATTTGAATGAGAATTTAAACTCAAATATATTGTCATTGTGTTGTTTTAGTATGTAGATGCACAGAATTTAAGCAGAAAAAAAGTAGTTTTAGGATGGATACAACATTCAATATGAATTAAAAAGAACTTTAAAAAATCACGAATTTGAAACAAGATGGATGCCATATATCATTTTGAAGTGGGTCATGTGATCGTTTCATATCATGGTCACGTGATCGTTTCATATAAGATGTGTAATTATTATTTTAATTTTTATTTAAAAAACTACTGGATATATTTAGCTGAATTTTTTTTTATATATTTTATGGAACAATTTGACTATTACCTAAAATTTTCGAAGCAATTTGTGAATTTTAAATCCGCTTAAAAAATGTTAGAAAAATTAGGTCCCATAGGGCTCAATGTATTTCATTGTTTCAACCCGGGTTCAATCCAAAACTAATTGTGTGATATTATTCATTTATATTCCCATAGGTCCTACAGACCGTCTGAACAACATACTAAAATTTCATTTTGATTAAGTCATTTTTACGGCAGTTATCGTGCTAACGGACAGACAGACAGACAGAATGAACAAAGTCATAAACACTTTTCAACTTTGTTGTAAAGTGTTAAAAAACAGAAATATTAACTCACAGGCTCAGCCACCACGTGGGAGTCGACATGTGCGTAGAGGAACATTCGACAGAGCATTTTACATCCCTTCGTCAAAACGAGTGGGCGCCGGAATGTATATGAAGACTTTCAAAAATAGTAATCAGTATAGGACTCAGGACAAGTGGAAAGTAGTCTTTGAAAAATAGTAAACAGTATCAGAATCAGGCCTAGTGGTAAGTTGTGATAAGAATGGGTGAAATTCACAAAAATGAGTTATCCAATCAAGGATTAATAATGCATTTGTAAAATTATTACGCGGTGTATTTGAAATTATTAATAATATTATTTACAAATACTTCCGGATAGTGGTAAATTTTGACAAATGCGTTTAAGATTATTGATGTGGAGAAAGTGAAACTGAGGATCAGAGAGTCGATGTATTCGAAATAGTTTAAAATGATGTTTCTAAATAATGGAATAGAATTACAAGATCGATATGATAGCAACTTAATAATAGTGAAGTTATAAGAATCTTTTTCATCAAATAGATTGGTGATAACATGATTATTGAGGGTATCTAAATTTAGGTCTAAATAATTTACAGTTTGACTAGCACTAGACTCATTAGGGATTAATTCTAGGTTAGAGGGGTAAAAATCAATATTAATTGGAGAGGAATCATCAATGATAATACAAATTAAGTCGTCATCATATCGATATATAATATATGAATTAGAGATAAAATGACATTCATAATAAGATATAAGTTAGCTAAAATACTACTACTACAGCCCCCTTGAGATATTTGTAAATATATGTTATCACCTTGGATAATATAATTGTTGTGTAACACAATGTGCAATAGGTGTCGTCCAAGTTATTAGAGTTTATAGATATAATTCATCTCTAATATCAAAAACACACATTTTGTGTTCATTTTGATTAAATACTTGGACTTGAAGAAGAGTTTCTTCAAAATAAACAATTCATTTATTTAGGCCTAGTGCTTATCCACGTGTATAGCTTCAATGCTTGGATTTTATTTATTTTTCAATTATCGATTCCATTCCATTGATATTTGTTGATTTTCAGCTTAATGACTAGAATTTACATTTTTTTTACCATAATATTGATCTAAACTTCTGTCACTCTTTTGGAAACGCCATGCTCTTCGATTGATAAAAATGGTGATATCTAATTATCGTTTGACGTATTAAAAACAACAGATGATATGTTTTATATATTTTTGAGGGTTTAATAGTGCCATTTAACAGAAAAAAAAATGTGTTCTATTTCAATTTCTTGATGCATTATATGATTTTAAAATATGATGAGTGCAAGTTTTCGATGACACTGCAGATGTTCCCTCATAATATGTTTTTCCACACATTCTGCTGAATGTTCCTTCGTTCTTATTGCAAAACGTAGAGTAGTGTTAAAGTAGTTCAATAGTAAGATAACTATTTGTGATAAATATAAAATTCTTTGAGCTGGAGATATCTTTAGTTCAAAGCAATAATACTCGTTTATCACACTTTCGATCATCAGTTTCTTCATCTTACTGTGCATTTAGGAATCCGAAGCAAAACTTGAGATATGAATATTATCGAGTTGGAGTTAAAAATATTACCAAACTAAGTGTACTACAGTGTACTTAAGTATACTGAAAGTCAGATTAAAATGCAAACTGTTCATCTTAATTCCTGTATATATATATATATATATATATATTAGCAATCTTGCTTCCACAGTGCAAAATGACTTCAGACGCCTCTGTAAAGCCCGATAAAACAGGCCCGTTTCATCTGCGATCTGATGTGGATCATAGTCTTTCAACAAATCCGGTAAAACGTGTTTTCCAATAACCTGCAGCGTCAAAATCCACGACTTGCTTTTCTCCGTGCAGTTTGCGGTCAATAACAAGTCCTTCCATTTCGTCAACCAGCCTTCAGTTGAAGTGAAGTTTTCAACAGCCATCATTTGCGGAAACTTCGACCTGGCATTCTTGAACCCATCTAGAATTAGCTGCCTCGACGTCTTCTGCTTTTCCTACTCACTTCCGCTCGTTATAATTTGGGTGCTATTATTGTCTCTGTTCTGCAACTGTGTAAAACAGATTGGGAAATCATCTCCCTTTGGCTACATTTCGGTAAATCGTCGCCAAAATTTCACGCTTCTCTTTCAAACGTAAATCCTTCCGCTTAAGACATCTTGCTCGTTCGTGGTTTCAAACTCTCTTTTAAAAATGACAGACAGAAAAAAATTAAAATCAAAAGCAAGTTTGTAACTTGCCACTGCGATGATCGGGATTTTTTTGAGTTAATGAAATGAGCATCGCCGGTTAATAAAGCGGCGGTTTTAACAGTAGTTTGTATTGATTGGATTCCGGTCCTTTCCATTGGATCAGATTAAGCGGCTGATTTTATTAAACGGCGGGTACTGTATTCCATTTTCGCATATCGGAGTCTGTTTGTGCTTATGCTTCGAAGGCCTTTTTAAATAGGATGGATACAAAAGGATGTATACATATTAGGTGGGTCGCGAAACGTTTTGGAACATTAAGGTGAGTTTCGTAACAATAAAGTTATGGGAACCACTGTGTTAGAGGGTGTAGGGGAGAGTCCATTCATTGCGTTATGTTAGGGGTTGGCATAGTATGTATGTTTCGATAGGGAGTCGTATAATAGTAATATTGAATGGCTCGCATGGTCTGTGGAATTAGAAGCGGATGTTCCCATTCCCCATGCATGGCCGTTATGTACTTGGACGACCGTAACTTCGAACATTCCCTCACTGCCGTCCCCCGTCCTGATGTCTCTCGTCGCCAACGGAATATTTTCTCCAGAAGATAGCGGTATGAACATTCTTTCCCCGACGTCACCCTAGGGTTGCCAGAATTTCGAGTCAGAAGCAGGATTTCCAGATTGGGGGAATTTTCGAAACTTCGAGAACCATCGCCGAATAACGATTATTCTACGAGATATTAGATAATTCTGGATATTTCTACAGGGAGATTTCCAGAAGTTTCTATAGAGAGACTCAAAAAGACTCATCACTCCGTTGGAGTTCAGTAGGCGAGTGGACGAATGGACGTAACACGAGTTGCATTGAATTGTGACTTTGTCAATGTTTTGAGAATAGTAGCTGTTATTTTGTGAAATTATTTTCGTCAGTATTTTGAGAATAATATAACCTATTCTGTGGAATAAGAGATGCATTTAAGTGCTGTTGGATTGCATATTGCTCCCGTTTATTTGTGAATAAATGTTAGTTCTCCTTAAACTTGGACTCGTTCTTGTATCCTGCGTATACACTTACGACTCCTGAGGATACGTTTCGTAGGTGTGCGAACTTTGCTGGTATCGGACTTTATCTCGATTTCCAACAGTCCGAGATATTTTTCTTTGTTTCCAAGACATTCCTCTTGGGAGCAATCGTCTGAATGGGGGGAAGATCCTATTCAAACCGTCTGTCTGTCAGAGTCACACAAATGCTTTTCTTAGATCTCTCAGAAACATCTTCTTTGAAATGATTCTTTGGCGGACATTTCGAGCGTAAATATCACAATACCCATTGCACAGGATCCTACAGAAGAATTCCTTCCATCCTGAAATAACCGCAACGAAGAAAATAAACAGGGTGCAAATGTGTTCGAGACGAACATTCCCCGACGGAGTTCATCGTGTGAAACTCTCACCCAAACTAAGTACGCGACCGCAAAAGATAAAGAACAAACCAAAGGCTAATGAGGCGTTGACCACTCACGCCAGAAAAACGCGGTTCGCTGACTCGGAAAGAACTCGCTCCCTCCGTCGCCGAATGGATTGGACGTTGAAGCCGAGAAAAAGGGTTAAAGAAAAAAAAGCGGAGGGGGGAGGGTAGATGCAATTTTAGGTCTGGATGTACATTATCAGACGGCGAAGAGAGGATGGTCGACACCAGTGATGCGGAGGAAATCTTTTCATCTTTTGGCTTGTTCTATATCTTGTTCTTTAATAGGTTTTCTATATCCCATTCTGTTGGTTTCGATAAAGTATTTTTCTACTTTTCTGAATGACCTTTGAATGACTTTGTGGGAATTTTGCAGAGTCCTCTTCGACGATAAGAACTTGTCATTCCGTCCTAGAAGCTCAAAGGTAGAGCGTCGGCTGGCCAGAAAGGAGATCCAGGGTTTGATCCTCCATTGGGGCAGCAAGACTCTTTACAACTGGAGCAACGCTTATAAACGCAACTAAAACAATAATGCAATATACAGCTGTTTCGGGGATACGTTGGATCCCCTTCGTCAATGGTGCAAGAGAATCCACAGACCCGCAGTCAGAAAGAGGAACAAGCGCAAAAGGAAGAAACAGAAGACCCGAGACCTGGATTAAGAAAGAGCCCATCAGAAAGCAAAATGAATGAGTTCAGCCAATCCGAAACGAGAAGTAACACACAAGATGGGCCCCGGGCCACTCAAATGCTTGCTTCAAGCCTTAGGGCCAGCCAAGTGGTCTGGGTCTTCAACACAAGATGGGCCCGAACAAGAATGGGGCCCAACAAGGCGAAAAATAGGTTAAAACGACACATAAGAACCCAAATGGTACAGAACGCAGAAAGTGGAAAAATGGACAGAGCATTCCGCCAGACCACGGACGAAAGGGAGTACAAGATAAGCCATTAACTAAATGACTTGAATGTTTCTCTTAATCCAGATCTTGGGTATATAACCCCTTCCGTTTCTTCTCTTGGCACCCATTTCGTCTTTTTAATTTCGGGTTTGCCGGTTCTCTTGCACTGACGAAGGGGATCCTCGAAACAGTCGTATGCTGCATGACTGTCTTATTTGTGCTGCAATACGTTGCTCCAGTTTTCCTAATCCATTCCATCCATCCGCATGACTATCAAAATGAATGAAAACTGAAAATATAGGCTCAGAAGTTGACTTATAGAATGAATAATGCGCCCTTTTCCAATTATTAGATTCTATCCCACGTTACTAATATTAAGAAAGTCTGCCAGCATACCTTATAGCAGTGGTGGTGAACACCGAGATTCCAGCTTTGATGGTTATTTCCGAAAGAGGTTTGTTCCTCACGAAAATTCAACCATAGATATCTCAGAGGATCTCATTATAATTAATTAAAGGTCATTTCAACAGACTTTATACTTTTTATATTTCATTTTTTTTTCTTCAATTTAAGCAGCTTCCGCACTGGTATCGATGGACATCCAATTAAATTTTCTGTGTATTATAAACATATTTTCTCACACGAAACTGCTTCTAAATCACATTTTTAAAGGAACGCGAACACAGCATGTTGTCACAAATTCCTGCTCCTTCGCCGTAACTGTAAATTGTATAAACTAGCGATTCTCAAGCTTCTTATTGCCGCCCCCCTAAGGAGCGAACATTTTTTCTCAACCTTTTTAAAGCTGCCGCTCCCCCTAAGGTACGAAATTTTTTTTTAACACCCTCCTTTGTGAAAATCCCGTAATTTAGGGTATGGGGAAGGAGGGGTACTGAATTATAAGAGGCAAAATTTTTAAGTAATTTTCTTCAATAGACTTGCACACCAAATTTGTTTGGTTTAACTCGATACTTTTGCCCCGGCAGGTAATTGCAGTCTATTTGTTAAAATTAAAATGACTAATGCAAAGAAAAAAAAAACTTATGCTTAAAAAGAGTTCTTTATTCTTAATTAGATAATTAAAAAAAAACAGCAAAAAAAACTTTTACACTAAAAAAGTAGTATCAATGAAACAATCAAGTACCTCTGTCAGTGGGATGGTTGTGCTTGATGGTTCAGAGCCAGTTTCTTAACGTTCGGTTCAATATTTTTAGTGAGATGAAAGCGCAAGTCCCCTTTTTGCACGATTTGGAGTCGATTTCTCTTTTTTGTAACTAAATCCGTCACAGCACTGAATCCTCGCTCGACGAGGTAGGAGGAAGGGAAGGAAATTAAAATTTTTTGACGATAGTCCACAGTCCAGGGTAGAGGCGACTGATGTTACCTTAAAGCCAAAATTCTGTGAGACGATCACCATTCTGGAAGCTGGCTTTCAAAATTTCATTAGTTGAAAGTTCGACCCATTCTTCCCGAATCTGAACCTCTGCTGCCTCAATATTCACAAAAGGGTTCATGACCCATTGAGGGACTTCGAGGAACAAAATATCCTCAAAACGCTCAGAAAAGTCCTTATGCAAAGACTCAAGGTGTTGACAGTAAACTTGTGTATCATCGAAGGAGATTTCACTGTTCTTATGCAGATCCGACAAGATTGGAAACTGGACAAGATTGGAATAAACAATGAAAATAAATCAAAACTGGGGGAAAAACAGAAATGAAGTGAACGAAAACCAACACAAAAGAGAATTCGCCAAATGGCTTGAATGAGCCAAGTATTCAAAGGCGAAAACAACTGACGCATGCGCTGTGCTGGTTGGGATCGGAGAAGAATCCTGATGGCCAAGAGCACGTAGTGTCGAGTTCTTCAAGGTCATCCTACCTAGAATAACCTTTTCCCAACGGCGAAATAAGACTTCGTTTTTGCCTCGGACAAATTCCTGCTGATCACGCATTTTGCTATAGAACTCACACCCTATGATCTAACATGCTATTTTCGATGCGGGGATGAGTCTCCTAGAGACAGGCACCCCGTAATTTAATGTCTTGGTCTTGGACAAATTCCTTTCCCCATTCTGAGAATTGCGCAAGGGGAGTATTTTCAGACATCTTCACGATAGGGAGTGATGAATAGAACGGATACCCAGATAGAACGAAGATACATAGTTTCAAATACTATTGTCAGTTTGAATGCACGAATAGGAAAATTGGCTATTTTCAAAGCATTCTCTGCCGCGTATCGTTGAACGCCCGTCGCCAGAAAATGAGCCAGTTTATCGTGGGTCTTCTAGAATTGGCATTATTTCGCTATTGTGGCTGCGCTTAATATGAAATTGACGGACTCTGTTGTTTTCCAATATAGTTTTGGTATTTTTAAATACATCCTTGAATAAAATGACTCTTTATACAAGAATAACTTCGTTTATTTTAAAAATTAAATAAGTAATTGTATTTTAAATTGTTCAACAGTTTATATTTTTAAAATATAAAAGTTTATATAAGTCCGTTCAAAAATTTGTTATATTCTCTACATTTATGTATATAAAGGAAAATGTGACGGTTGAATGGTTAAATTTGTATTTTGACGTATTTAAATATTGAAAACATTCTTCAACTCTAATTTAACATGATCTACGTGTGTAAATGGCTGTTTAGGCATGTAAAAGTCTGTGGACCCGATATCCAAATAACGAATGGGGCGATTTGAACCACATTTTGTACGATTATATTGTCTATGAAGCATGAAATGCTATTTACTTTTAGCGAGTACAAATATACAGAACGCACACATATTTACGTTTTTTTAACATTAAATAAATGGCAGTCATTCATGTAAAATATTTTGATAATCAAAGTACATAATCATTTTATGAAAACTATTTTTAAATATAAAACTTTTTTTAACATAAAATAAATAACTGTCAGTCAATCACATAAAATCTTTTGATAATCGATACACATAATTATTTTATAAGATGTATTTTTTAATTATCAGAAAATAATTTATACAGTAATTTTATTATCAGTAGGAAACAAAGAACACCGATTTAGAAACCCTGGCATGCCCCGATTTTGAGATGTTAGTAGTTAATTCATGGAACGACTTATACTCGTATTATAATAAAATTTACATGCAAAAATTGCAAAATAAATCGGTCAACTCTTTTCTCATGCAGCATTTTCGCATTATAGCACATTTGGAAACAATGTTGAATAGCGATACCATTAATGTAGCTAAAAATGCCAAACACCCATCAAAGTAATACAAAGTCAATATAACCTTTTAATATATTTGTTATAAGTGCATATAAATGAGTGCGATTATTAAGTTTATTAAGGCGTTAATAACAAAAGAATCCAATTTTAATATATATGCGATTGATTTAACGTGAATAACATTGTTCAAAGCTTTTTACACGCGATTATTAGATTGTTACAGAAATTAACTTACCTCAGAATGAAATAAATTTATATGCAGCCCACGTCATATGTTTTGGACTCTTGAATGTAAAAAATGACGAAGAACGGTCAATATTTTATAGATGGTTAAAAATTTAATATGATTCAACATTTCTTTTTGCAGCGCAATGCAATATTCAACTATTAAATCTTAAAAAAAAAAGCTATCAAATTTAATTATAAAACTAATAAACAATAATTTCCTAAGACATTTAAAATATATAGTAAAAATCACTCTCACAGCAAAATGTTCAAAAGTCTTGAATTTATAATAGAACATGAAGTTTTATTATAAATTTAAGGTTTTAGCAGCCAATTATCATTATACACAAACATATGTACAAACATATTTTCAATTTATTTACACAATATATATATATATATATATATATATATATATATATATATATATATATATATATATATATATAACATGGTTTAATCAGCGTCCCTCTATGTATTGATCATGAGCCACCACTGCTTGTCAGCTAAAACACCACACATTTTTTGTGTTCTAGAGCGCTTGACACTGTGCAAACGGTGCAAACATCGTTGCGCAGAACACCCAGTGTTGAAGAAAGGGTGATCACGTGATATGTAGAATGGCACCTCGTTTGCTTACTGAAGTAACGTTAAAAGTAGCGTTCAAACTCGATAGAAACCAGTGATTTAGTGTATCGCGCTACACTACTTACTTTTAAAAGTAGAACAAAGTATCGAGAAAAAGTAGCGAGTACTATAGTTTCGCTACTTGCATCGTGCGTCTCCCGCCCACTGTTCCGATTAAAATGGCGAACTCCATTGCTACAGAGACTAATCGTGGGTTCTGGATGGTGTCCGTAAGGATGATGCTAGTCTTACTGGCGGGTTCTTCTGATGCTGTATCAATTCAGCCATATGTGAATTTATGTAATGGGTTACCATGTGCTCACGTTTTCCTACATGTACTGACTGTAACAGTTGAAAGATGTGCACTTCGGTTGACGTGATCAGTCCGTACGTCCTGCGATGCCATTGTCGTGAGTCGTTCTTCCTATCGATACATATAAAATAGGTTGATTTTTAATGTAACTTTTACTAGAAAAGCTGCCTATCATTTTGTGTACTTAAATAAAAGATTTTTTTTTAAATCAGTCACTCTGCATTTTCTGTTTTCTAACATAAGGTACTGTCTTCCTCGTCCCTTTTTGATGACTTTACCCTACGGATGAGTCTGTTTATTTTGCAGGATTGCATGTCCGTACTTATCTTTGCCAACAAAGTGCCTTAACTTAAACTTTGATATATTTCGACCTTTCGGCCCAAGGGCAAACACAGGACTGCACTAAGTCAAACGAACTAAGCGTATTGTGCACTTCACAGAAATAACAGCCGCTGGCTGTTTAAAGCAACGGACAACATATATACGAAATTGGTATTGCACATGCCCAGAATAATTTACAAATCTACACATTACTTCAATATCCTAAGCTGGTGGTAATGCTTACTGGATACGCATTTACAAAGCTTTTATGCTTACCACTGGTCTTCTTGTTTCTCGCCCCTCACTGCGGTCACACCCAGAATACTAGACCTTTCCTGGTCATCGTTGTATTCATTGGGGTTTCCTTCCTCTCCCTTACTTGAATCCTTCGTCATTCCAAGAACGCTCTACTCCTATAGCCACTCGTCAAGAAGCCCTCTTTCCTTCCAAGCACTCGCACAAGACACACACTCTGAACACTCCCAACTCGAAACTTATTCCTACTTTCCCGTAGGAACGCAGAAAATGCTGATTAGGTCGGTGATTCATCTAACAACCGAACCCGTTAGGATCGTTAGTTTAAAGAAACATACATTATAATGCAACTGAGGGAAATTATAACCGAAAAGGTTATTTAGATCTCACATTACTAATGAACATATTGACCGATTTAGCTAACCACTGAATCGCTGCGCAAAGGGGTTCTTGTGCTATTTCATTGTACCCCATGTAAGCAAAATGACTAGCTATATGACTCATTTCGCTGCAGTGGAAGTACGAACGCTCACATTTACAAGAAGAGCAAACACTAAATAAGCTGACCTCCGAGAGTGAGTTGAACCGCTCCTTGGGCAGAGTCCTGGTCATTGCTGACGAAGCACTGGTACATGCCGGCATCTTGCCTGCGGACTGCGGAGATGCGAATCCGGTCCTTGGAGGGGAAGCTGAGGCCCGGTCCAGCCCTTATGCTGCGTCCGTCTTTCACCCACTCGATGTTGGTGACGGGGTGACCCGCCATCGAGCAGTTGAAGGAGGCCGGACGTCCCACGTCCACGCTCCGAGCCTTGGGCAGCATTTGGACCGAAAGAGCGGCTGAGGGAAAGGAAAACCAGTACATAAGAACACATAATTTCCGATGAAAGAATCTGTAAATAGAACTTTGGATTAAACAAAGAGAATTCATTAAAAATCAGCGCCAAATGAACCGGTAGATAAAATGAACTTCTTAATCACAATAAGATGACCCAGTCGGCGGCGTCTGAAGTAAAATCGCTCTCGGCTCTTGAAAGAGTGAGCAATGACTGTTTATAGAAGAGTATCTTCTAACCTAAGGTTGGCCATCCATTGCAAAACAAGCGGCCGAGACAAATCTCTGTGACAGCAGACACTTTTCTTAAAGGGTCCGAGAGAGTGTCAAAGTGCGTTTACTAAATTGTGTGTTTACTTGGAGGCGTGTTATCGCCTCCAATTTGTTTTGATTTCAAAGAATTCGGATCCACCGTGTGTCGGTTTCATTTCGTTTATTTGTTTGAAAGATGCCTCTTGATGGGGACATTGCTTTCGCCATTGCTATTCATGTTTTAAGAATTTGAATCGTTCACAATGGAATTCGAATGAGAAAAAAAAATAAATGCATTTCAAAAGAAGCTTTAAAGAATTATAAATGTGTCATAGCCGTGTGCACTCCCTGTCGCAAAGTGGCCCAAAACTTACTCAATCCTTGACCAAGCGTCTGGTAAAGTTATCAGTGAAGTTCGAGCAGGATATATTGTTACGGGGTTCCCTCGCTCGTTTATTCTCATTAAGGGACGGACTGGCTATTCACGGGATTGACAGCATCCGAACATCTCCTCTTGATCCCCAATCGGACGGCATGGTAGTGTTGCGACGTTATTTTACCCCTCTTGAAGTAATCCTAAATTATTTCCCGAAAAGTACTCATTTTCAACTTTAAAATTGACCCTTCTATTTATGTCGATTCTGAAATGACGACGATCGGCTCAATTCGTTTCCTTTCTCCTTTCGGAGAGAGAGAGTTTGTTTTTCTCCTCGATATTTTAATACTGGTACTTTCGCCTTTTCGCCTGTTTAATTATGGGGTTAATTAGCGTCGAGACAATTTGCGCTCTGATTTCTTCGAGGCTGTCGAAACGAGATTCAATCCAACGGATGATTTTTGCGGCAAGATTGTGTTTTGACCAATCAGCGCCCATTGCTGCTGTGGCGGGATTTTGAATTTTCGAAGGGAGAGGCAGCCTCCCTGATTAAGGATCCTCGGAAGGAGCCTCGAGGGAGCTCGGAAACTTTGCTCTAAAAATTCTGTGCCATTTTCTTTTGAGGTTCTTATGGCGACGTTAAAATAATTCCTCCAACGATTGATTAAAATTTATTAAAACTATCTTTTTTAGAAAGAATGCGGCAAATTAAGTTCCTGTTAAGATAGAATGCACTTTACTAGTTGATGTGTTATTATCATTATGCTTTTTTACATATGCTTTTGCAAATAGTTGCTGAAATTAACGAAAGACAGCCCTTGGTAAGCTTGTATATATATATATTATATAGAATGTCATATAACAGAATCTACCATAGTACAAACAGTACAAAAACACACACATCCCCCTAGGCCTTTTATGTATTACCTGTTGGCTGACTTCAAGTCCAATCTTTCAATTTTTACTATTATATATTATATATATACATATATATATATATATATATATACATATAAATCAGGTAGGAGAGTACTGTCTCGGTTCTAACATCATCACGCCCTGTAATACATACGTCTCTGAGAAATGCTAAGCCTGTGATTGTCAAATCGAAACCTCCTCCGGGAGGATTTTGTCTCATGATACGCATTTGGTAAGATAAAAGTCATTTCTCGTTGCAACCTGCGAGCATCCACGTTTTGTGTTATGCCTAAATGTTAACTGAATGTGTCAAGTGATTCGAGTGGTTTTGTGCCGATGGATTGCATATTTTATGGTATTCAACAACTGTATGTAAGCACCCTTTTAAATTATATTTCGTTCATTGGTAATTTAGAGCTTATTGACATATCTGTGGAATTTAGTAAAGCACTGCCTGAAATGGATGGCGGAGATAAATATACCGCAGCCTTCAGAAATAATAATAAGTGAGGCAGGATTACAAGAATGGACTTAGCATTTGAAATAGCTGAAAGTGTTCCACAATGGGCCCAAGGTCAAAGACAGACTCTGGATTCTATTTTACAAACCTCGATAAAAATGTTTTTCAATGCATTAATAAGAAAAGTCAGAAGTTTAGGCCAGGGAGCAATGTATGTAGCTTGGACAGGAATAACCCCTGATCTTGTTTCAGTTCATAGTATTTTTCAACTTTACTGTTTTTCTTTTCCCAGTCTAATTGTAGAATTCAATCCAAATCACCTGAAGAATCCCTTTGGGGAGTGCGAAACTTATTATTTGGGACGAATACCCAATGACACCAAATGCAATTGGCCAAATGCAGTGACACCAAATGCCATTGACAGACTATTGCGAGATAGAAGACATTCGATGGAAAAGCAGTCGTCTATCACAGCTTAAGTGAGTGGAGACAGACTCTTCCTGTTGCAGTTCAAAGTAACAGGACATACATAATCGATCGTTCCTTAAAAATATCTTCTGGATTTCCTAAAGTTAAACAATTCCGTCTTAAAAAAAACAAGAAAGATCAATCATGCATAAAGCAATGATTATGAAACACTTTCCAACTTCAATGTCATTTCATTTAAACATCTCTAAAATGCGATACATTCCTCGGTAATATTTTTAAAATTATCACAATACTACATTAATTTATTATATTTGAAAACTTAAAAGTTCATCGAAAAAATGAACTTCATTCAAATGACGGCATTGAAATATAAATTGCCTGGTTTAAGCATCTCTAAAATGCGATACATTCCTCGGTAATATTTTTAAAATTATCATAATACTGCAATAATTTATTATATTTGGAAACTTCATCAAAAACAAATAAAATTTATTCAAATGACATCATTGAAATTAACACGCCTGTCTCTCTTTATAAAAGCAGCATTTCATTTATAAACTTTTTTCCATTCATTTCTTTCATCACAATACTATAATAATTTAATTTATTTAAAAACTTAAGACCGTGGAGGTACAAGTAATTAAACTCTATGCTTAAAACTTCGAATAATCGAAAAAATCGTCTGCTTCTCTGTGTAAAATCAATGAATATTTCATTCATATCAGCTATATCGCAGACTCCATGAGCTAAATAATTTTGCGTTAAAGAAATGCAGAAATTCTTATACAACTAATTCTACATATTTTGCTGTTTACATTTTCCATAAGTGAAAAATAAGCTTCGTTGTAGAAATAATCAAATTTGGATGATCATTTAAACTCAAATATATTGTACTTGCGTTGCTTCAGTATGTAGATGCACAGAATTTAAGCAAAACTAAAGCGGTTATAGGACGGATACAACATTAAATATCAATTAAAAAAATCTTTAAAAATCACGATTTTCACACAAGATGGATGCCCTATTTTATTTTGAAGTGGGTCACGTGATCTTTTCATACAAAAGGTGTCATTATTATTTTAATTTTTATTTAAAAAATTACTTAATATATTTTTCTGAAATTTTTTTTATATATTTTATGGGATCACTTTAATATTTCCCAAAACTTTCGAAGCAATTTGTAAATTTTAAATCCGCTTAAAAAATGTTTGACAAATTAGGTCCCATAGGATTCCATGTATTTCATTTTTTCAACCCGGGTTTCATCCAAAACTAATTAGGTGATTTTATTCATTTATATTCCCATAGGTCCCATAGACCGTCTTAACAACCTACTAAAATTTCATTTTGATAAAGTCATTTTTACGGCAGTGATCGTGCTAACGGACAGGCAGGCAGAATGAACAAAGTCATAACACTTTTCAACTACGTTGTAAAGTGTTAAAAATGAATTAAAACTGCTTCAGGGGGATCAGAATTTGCCAAATAGCTCCTTAAATTAGGAGAAGAATCTTTAAACAGCAACTGTGGCCTTGATCTTCATATAGTCGAGATATCGGATGAGTAAGACCAGAAAAAGAACGAAATGTCATTTGTGATGTAGGTTTTGGAAATAATCCCGAAGATTATGTTCTCCGAGCAGAGCAAGCATTTCTTTGGCCAAAGAATGGAGATTCTTTTAAGACGAACGCCTCAGTTTTGCCTCGTGAATCTGTCACCTATCTTAGAGCAGATCAAGCCATCAGTGAAACGGATAATACAAGTTATCCCACTGAGTACAATAAACAAGCCCACTCTCTTAGGGATAGACATTAAAAGTGGGAACCAATCTGATGCTTTTAAGAAACATGGCACCCGTGAGAGGTTTATGTAATGGTACACGCCTTTTTGTGACCGGCCACACATTAAGCTGCCATAAGCCTTAGGGTTGGTCGTGTGGTCTGGGTCTACAACGTTCAACGCCTTTTTGTGAGAAAGTTGCAACAAAATCCACCAGAGGCGCACATTCTGATCGGGACATTTAAAGAAACTGATGCTTAGAGTAAAATGAGTGCAACTTTACCGTTCCACTTTCAAAGAGTTCATATAGTTCATTCAGTATTACTATTTCATAAAGCCACCCTTTCGACATGTTGGCATATATTTACTACAACCTGTTTTCACTCACGGCCCATTGCATGCTGCATTTTCTAGAGCCCGATGAATGTAAAAGTTATTGAGGACGAAAGAGTATCCCTCAAAATCTTATTCACAAACAAAATTTTCAATGCGTCATCGTGGTATATTTATGATCTTTCTATAGATTAAAGTAAATAAAATTCTGATGTGGGCAACACATGACTTTCGCTACAAACTCCAATCCATTTTCTCTCCCGGCCACACATTAAGCTACCATAAACCTTCGGGTTGGTCGTGTGGTCAGGGTCTTCAATCAATCCATTTTCTCTTTATTTCTTTGATAATTCATTGAATTGAGTTTCACGGCACGCAGTAACACGCATCATTCATTGAACGGACACTGAATGGGCACTTTTAATTCAATTTTCGTTTTCACTGGGTGACGGTAAGTGATTTCAAAGCCAAAAATTGCAATTCATGGCCAAATTCATGGCGAAAATGCGAAAAAACAAAAATATCTCGAGAGAGTGACGAGTCCTAGTTTATTCATCGTTAAAAATGACGCAAGCATTGAATGGATACATTTGAGCATGCGGAGTCTTTTTAGATTTGGACAATTTTTGCAAACCATTTTGAAAAAAAAGGCAGGTTTTTTTTTTCCGAATTGTACCCGAATCTAATCAGCACCAGGGTGATCCAGTGACTTATCTACCCAATCTTTTGAAATTGGATCCATTAGTTTCTCAGTTAGAGTGGATATTGGACATTTTTGCGGGCCATTTCGCAAAGAAGGTAAGTTCCGTTATCCCGAATCGTTCCAAAATCGAATCATTACTAGGGCAAACCACATGTGACTTACCTATAACATTTTATGAAATTGGGTTCATTCGTTCTTGAGTTAGAGTGGACACATACATGGCACAGACAGACACACACGCAGACGCCATGCTGAAAATAGTTTTTTTGTTTTCTAAAGGTCCTGAAACGTATAGATCCTTCTAAAATCCCAATACTTTACCCACTACCTTACTGTGTATTGTAGGAAAAGTAAAAGAAACAAGAAAGATCAATCATGCATTAATTATGAAACACTTTTCAACTCAGATGCAATGCCATTTAAACATCTCTTAAATGCTAACTAAATTATTTAAACACTTCTTATTCAACGGCGATATTTTAAAAATTATTACAGTACTACAATACTTTATTTTACTTGGAAACTTAAAACATCAAAAATATGAACAATGGACGCCATCGAAATAGAAATCGTCTGCTTCTCTACAGTGAATATTTCAGTATTTGTAAATACAGAGTGAATATTTCCTTTGTATAGTGAATTTGTACAGTGAATATTTCATTCATACACTTTTATTCCAGACTCCAGAGTTCAATAATTTTGAGTGAAAAAAAATTCAGCCATTCTTATGCAACTCATCTTAAAATCACTTTATTACATTATGCTTCCATTGAAATAAGGCTTCATGGTAGAAATAATCAAAGTTGAATGATTATTTAAACAAAAAATATTGCAATTGCGTTGGCACAGAAAAGCCGCAAAAAGAAACTCGTTTTTAGGACCGATGCAACACTCAATATAAATTTAAAAGAATTTCTAAAATCACGATTTTAACACTTGGAAAAAAGATGGATGGCTCATATTATTTTGAAGTGGGTTACGTGATCTCATCCTATTATAGGGGTGTCACTAATATTTAAATTTTTATTTAAAAAACTAATGAACCTATTTTGCTAAAATTGTTTTCATATATTTTATGCGATCATTTGAATATTTCCTAACATTTTCGAAGCCATGTGTGAATTTTAACTTCGCTTAAAAAATGTTTGAAAAATGAGGACCCATAGGGTTCAGTGTATTTCATTTTTCAACCAGGATTCAATCCAAAACTAATTGGGTGATATTATCCATTTACATTCCCACATGTCCCCCAGACCGTCTCAACAACATACTAACATTTCATTTTGATGACGTCATTT
Source organism: Amaurobius ferox (assembly GCA_951213105.1). Taxonomy (NCBI): domain Eukaryota; kingdom Metazoa; phylum Arthropoda; class Arachnida; order Araneae; family Amaurobiidae; genus Amaurobius; species Amaurobius ferox. The sequence goes on from OX578136.1 coordinate 2,461,769, forward strand.
TTACGGCAGTGATCGTGCAAACGGACAGACAGACCGACAGAATGACGAAAATCATAAACACTTTGCAATTAAGTTGGAAAATGTTAACGAAACGGGTTCAACGTACCTTGCCCCGGGTGTTCGTCAACTTATTATCAGACACTTTCGCATATCGAAATTTAGGAATATGCTGAAATACATAGCATATAGTTGTGGTTATAACAAACTGAAAATTGTTTATTGATTTGTACTTTAATAAATATTGACAAGCAAAGTGAATATATATTTTTTATCAAAATTTATTTAATGTTTCAGCTTGATTTAATTTACATATATAGTTACAGGAACCATATATCCTTAAGAACTACGAATTTTAAAGAACTGTTCATTATTTTTATTTTTAACCTTATTTCATTCATTTATTAACACTTTACAACAAAGTTGAAAAGTGTTTATGACATTGCTCATTCTGTCTGCTGTCTGTCTGTCTGTCCGTTAGCACGGTAACTGCCGTAAAAATGACGTCATCAAAATGAAATTTTAGTATGTTGTTCAGACGGTCTGTAGGACCTATGGGAATATAAATGAATAATATCACCCAATTAGTTTTGGATTGAACCCGGGTTGAAAAAATGAAATACATTGAGCCCTATGGGACCTAATTTTTCAAACATTTTTTAAGCGGAATTAAAATTCGCAAATTGCTTCGAAAATTTTAGGTACTATTTAAATTGTTCCATAAAATATATAAAATAAATTCAGCAAAATATATTCAGTAGTTTTTTAAATAAAAATTAAAATAATAATTATACCTCTTATATGAAACGATCACGTGACCATGATATGAAACGATCACATGACCCACTTCAAAATGATATATGGCATCCATCTTGTTTCAAAATCGTGATTTTTTAAGTTGTTTTTAATTCATATTGAGTGCTGTATCCGTCCTAAAACTACTTTATTTTTGCTTAAATTCTGTGCATCTACATACTGAAACAACGCAAATACAATATATTTGAGTTTAAATGATTATCCAAATTTGATTATTTCTACAACGAAGCCTATTTTTCACTTATGTAAAATGTAAACAGCAAAATATGTAGAATGAGTTGTATTAGAATTGCTGTATTTCTTTAACACAAAATAATTTAGTCCATGGAGTCTGCATGGCTGATATGAATGAAATATTAATTGATTTTATAAAGAGAAGGGCGATTTTTTTCGATGAAATTTTAAGCATAGAGTTTAATTACTTGTAGCTCCATGGTCTTAATTTTTAAATAAAATAAATTATTATAGTATTGTGATGAATGAAATGAATGGGAGAAAGTTATGAATGAAATCCTGTTTTTATAGAGAGATCCAGGCGTGTTATTTTTTCTATGACGTCATTTGAATTAATTTCAGTTGTTTTCGATGAAGTTTTCAAATATAATAAATTATCGTAGTATTATGATGGTTTTAAAAATATTACCGTAGAAGGTATCGCATTTTAGAGATATTTAAACCAGGCAATTTATATTTCAATGCCGGCATTTGAATGAAGTTCATTTTTTTCAGAGGTTTAAGTTTTCAAATATAATAAATTAATGTAGTATTGTGATAAGTTTTAAAATATTACCGAGGAATGTATTGCATTTTCGACTTTTTTAAATAAAATTGCATTGAAGTTGGAAAGTGTTTCATAATCAATGCTTTAAGCATGATTGATCTTTCTTGTTTTTAACACTTTACAACAAAGTTGAAAAGTGTTTATGACTTTGTTCATTCTGTCTGTCTGTCTGTCTGTCTGTCTGTCCGTTAGCACGATAACTGCCGTAAAAATGACTTAATCAAAATGAAATTTTAGTATGTTGTTCAGACGGTCTGTAGGACCTATGGGAATATAAATGAATAATATCACACAATTAGTTTTGGATTGAACCCGGGTTGAAAAAATGAAATACATTGAGCCCTATGGGACTTAATTTTTCTAACATCTTTTAAGCGGATTTAAAATTCACAAATTGCTTCGAAAATTTTAGGTAATATTCAAATTGTTCCATAAAATATATAAAAAAAAATTCAGTGAAATATATTTAGTAGTTTTTTAAATAAAAATAAAATAATAATTACACATCTTATATGAAACGATCACGTGACCATGATATGAAACGATCACATGACCCACTTCAAAATGAGAAATGGCATCCATCTTGTTTCAAATTCGTGATTTTTTAAAGTTCTTTTTAATTCATATTGAGTGTTGTATCCGTCCTAAAACTACTTTATTTCTGCTTAAATTCTGTGCATCTACATACTAAAACAACACAATGACAATATATTTGAGTTTAAATTCTCATTCAAATTTGATTATTTCTACAATTAAGTCTATTTTTCACCTATGTAAAATGTAAACAGCAAAATATGTAGAATGAGTTGTATTAGAATTACTGTATTTCTTTAACACAAAATAATTCAGTCCATGGAGTCTGCATGGCTGATATGAATGAAATATTAATTGATTTTATAAACAGAAGGACGATATTTTTCGATGAAGTTTTAAGCATAAAGTTTATGAATTGTAGCTCCATGGTCTTAATTTTTAAATAAAATAAATTATTATAGTATTGTGATGAATGAAATCCTGCTTTTATAGAGAGATCCAGGCGTGTTATTTTTTCTATGACGTCATTTGAATTAATTTCAGTTGTTTTCGATGAAGTTTTCAAATATAATAAATTATCGTAGTATTATGATAGATTTAAAAATATTACCGTGGAATGTATTGCATTTTAGAGATATTTAAATTACGCAATTTATATTTCAATGCAGTCTTTTGAATGAAGTTCATTTTTTTCAATGAAGGTTTAAGTTTTCAAATATAATAAATTAATGTAGTATCGTGATAAGTTTTAAAATATTACCGAGGAATGTATTGCATTTTCGACTTTTTTAAATAAAATTGCATTGAAGTTGGAAAGTGTTTCATAATCAATGCTTTAAGCATGATTGATCTTTCTTGTTATTTTTAACCTTATTTCTTTGAAGCTCCAACTGAGAGAAACGTATCCTCTAGACTCGTGGGATAAGAGAACACAGGATAAGAGAACGATTGAAAGTTTACGGATAACTGACGTTTATTCACGAGTAAACAGGAATGGTATGCAATCGACACAACACTTAAATGTTCTACTGATTTCATATAATAAGCGATATTATTCTCAAAACGTTGAGGAAAATCACAGTCCAATGGAGCTTATGTCACGTGCATTCGTCAACAGAGGGGTGAGTCCTTTTCATAGTCTCTCCATAGAAACTTCCGGAAATTTGTCAACAAATTTTTTTTTTCTGGCCTGGACTTTGGCAGCTGTTTTAGACTAATTTCAGGGTGATGATTCCGAATCTGATCTCAGATTTGCTCTATCATATCTCATTTGCAAACCCCATTTTCATTGATTTTACCCGAAATAAACTCTTTGTCACTTATGATTGCAAGTTGCGAGTCAGTGACTGCTTTAGTGATAAAAGATGGTGGTTTATTTGTAGGATAGTGTGTTTATAATATGATATTATGTAGATATCCCCATTTATGTAATATTTTTCATCTGCAGGTGCAGACCCGGATTAAGCATATCTGTGGCCCCGGGCCAGAACTTAGAGTGGGGGCCCCTGTTCACTGTAATTTTTGCAAATTTCTTTCTTCGCAATAATATACGTACAGTAATAGTACTAACTTGTAAAACGTATACTTAAATATGTACAAATGGCTAAAATTGTTTTAATAATCACCAGTTAGATGATTCCAACGAATATTTAATTTGTTTTTGACATCAAGTGTTTACATTCTTTACAATATATTAGGGGGGATATTAAAATATAAAAATGAGACTGTGACATAACGATTTGTTGAAAAACAAGTTACAAGAAGACTCAAGACACATTCTGACTTACACAATCTTTTTTCTTGACTTTTTAGTAGCAAAATCATCAATTGTATCGTTAAAGTCCATTACTTTAAGTAACTCGTTTTCAATGTTTAAATTTTTCGGATTTTATAATTTTTGACTTCGAAAATGAACGTTCACCACTTGCATTGGAAACCATCATGCAACTGTATATTCGCAACCCTATTTTTATGTTAGGGAAAGCAGATGAAATTCCACTTTCATGCATATAGCTGTAAAGGTTTTGTAGGTTCAGTCTCCTTTTTTTCTCCTGTATGCATCTCATCTGGAACTCGATGGATCTGGAACATGTTTCTCCCTCATCGTCTTCATCGCTCTCCTCTTCTTCGTCATCAGCAGAGATGTCCATCAAGAGCACTGCTGTCTCAGGATAATTTGCATTAATGTATACTTTGATATGGATGCATTCTTCTGCAAGTTCTCTTCCATCAACATCATCTTTGTATATTTTTGCAAAACATTCACTATGCTTTCTTACATATTCTTCCTCTAAGAAAAGCAGATGCTCAAAGAATCCAAAACTCTAAAAGATGTTTCGGTAAGCTTTAGATCGAGCATCCAAGTTATTGATTAAATTGTCTACCACAGGAAGGAAAGTTTCAATCTTCATCTTTTCTTTACCAGATAAAACAACATCTAGGGTACCTTCGTTATCATAAAATGTCAATCTAGAACTTCGTTTTCTTGTTCGGATTATGGAATCCTGTTAATTAAGCTCTTTCTTTGATGTGGCCAAGGCTTCATACCAATCATAGCTTTCTCTCTTCTCCTGAATATAGAATGTGAGAGATTCCAGGAGTTGCACGGCGACATGCAATGTTACAGTGGATTTTTGCAGAGAAGTATTGACGTTATTAATTTTTCTCAATAAATCACACCAAAAGTATGTGAGGAAGAGTGTCTCAAATCTCTTCATATACTGTTTTAGGCCTTCAGCTTTCAATCTCGTTTCAGATGATTCAAACAAGTCTGATGACATGGAAGCTCTTTTTCAGGGCTATGACTGCATCTGCTCTAGCAGACCACCGGGTATCAAATAAATTTTTCAGATTTTTTTTTGAACCTAACATGGATGAGAGAATTTCCCATCGATGCGTTGAGGAATTAAAAAAGGTGTACAGATTCTGTACGAAGTCAAAAAATGCAGCAACTTCTCTGCATCTTTCAGCTGCTCTGACACCCACAAGATTCAAGGCGTGAGCTGCACATGGCATGAATAATGCTAAAGTGTTTTCCACTTAATTCTAGCCTGAAGTCCATTGCACCTGCCGCTCATGTTAGACGCGTTATCGTAAGATTGACCTCTGCAGTTAGACAGGGAAATTTGGTTTTCCTTCAGAAGTCCAGTAACTGCATTGAGAATATTTTCAGCACTATGTCCATAAATTGGTATGACCTTTAAAAGCCTTTCTACAGAGACGTCACTTCTTACATATCTAATTATGAAAGTCAGTTGATCTATGCGAGATACGGCAAGCGTAGAGTCCACAGATATCGAATAGTACTTTGCTTGTTTCACTTCAGCCACAATTGCTGCTAACAACTTCTGACCCATGGCGTTAATGAACTCATCACAAATTGTTGACGAAAGATAGGACACGTTACCCTTTCCTGCCACTCCGTATTTTTTAATATGCTCATCTAAGAACGGGTCAAATTTGCTAACTAATTCCAAGGTTCCCATGTAATTCCCATTTTTGCTGATCCAAATCTTTCCTCGTCACCTCTAAATGGTAGACCCCTCTATGCTAAAAATTTTATGACTTCGACCGCTCTTCGCAATATTTCTCTCCAATAATCTCTTTCTTTGTTCATATGGATTTCAAGTTCTGTGTCTACTCGTCCTTGTGCTCTGCTTCGCCTCATGTATACGTAAACAGATTTTTCTATATTCGATGCTCGTTTCATGGCCTGAGAGGGATCGTGAAGCATGTTTCCAATCACTGTAACCCCCACAGCAGAATGTTCCAGTACACATCTGTTTAGGACAAAACAACGAAGCAAACGAAGCAGAACACTTCACCTTTGGATGGTGAATAGAGAAACCAATCACGCTTAGTTTCTTCTCCATTTGGGAGTTTACGGTAAAAGAACGAAGGAAGAAATTTGCGTGTTCTCATAACTTTCTTGTCTGCTTCAGTGCACTCATATGCACGGTCTTGCACTCATATGCAAGTTAAAAATGTAACACATCAACAATTAAAATAATAATAACAAAAACCTTTGCTAGCTCATACAGGTCTATGTGCCCGTATAGGCCATTAGCAGTGGCGTAGATAAATTTCATTTCTGGGGGCCTGCTCACTTTCAGCCTTAAAGCATAAGCTAGGTACTAAACTTTCGGAATTGTTATGATGCTTGTGTGACAGTGTAAACGAAGTAAGTCACATATGCCTTGTATACTCGACCAGTGTTAACAGATTTTCAGAGTTTCTTTTCCCATTTCAAAGAAGAAAATTTCCTTTTTAAAGTTAAAATTTCTGCGATACTGTGACCCAACCCCGCCACCTGTTGGACTTACTTTGAATCATAAATTAATGTGCAGTTGCCGTCACTTTCTTTCGTTAGGTCTGACTCTGGCAGCTTACCAGACCAAAAGAAGAAAAGGAGTTTTCAAATTTAGTGTTTCTTTATTAAAACTCGTTGTTAACTGACATCTTTTATTCCCACTATTTGTGGTATTCACTAAATTTTTTTCTACACTTTACAGTTAATAAAGTGTGTTTCGAAAGTTAATTCTGAAAAATGTATAAGATAAATTTTTATTTTGGAAGAAAAGCTACACGTTTATACCGTCGAAATTTAATTTATAAAATATTATATTTATATTATATATTTAATTTATATATAATATAAATTTCATGCCACTTGGGGGCCCCCCAGAGTCGGGGGCCCGGGCCATGGCCCGGTTGGCCCCGTGGTTAATCCGGCACTGTGCAGGTGGTGATCTAACAATGGCTACAGCATCCCAAAGAAGGAAATGCCGCAATGACGCAGATATCTTCTGCTACATCTGTGGCAGCTTCACTTTACAGGATCAAAGGCGCAACATCAATACCTTTGTCAAGAAGGTGTATCTTGTCTATTTTAAAATACGACTGGGAGACCAAGACAAAAATTGGGCTCCTCACAAAGTGTGGAAACCCCAGGCTGTCCGACTCATCCAGAGGACTTGAGCAACTATTTGGACGACCGGGAAGGTCCTCACAAAGTGCGCAAAACCTATGTTGAAACTTTGTGATTATGGTCTAAAGCAGTCGTGCACAACTCGCGGCCCGCGGCCTAGTCGTGTGCGGCCCGCCGCCATCCTCAGCTTGGCGAGCACATAAAAAAAATTCAAAGACTTGAGCAAAAAAAAAAAGAAAAACTGCATCATAAAATTTTATAAAAAATTATTTTTTATATCAAATTTTCTTTAAGATTTCGACTACAAAACAAATAAAAAGAGCAAATCAAACAGCTTTAAATTAAAAATTGTCTACTTTTTACAATGAGAAGTGGAATGTTCGAATTCATACCCTGCCATGGTAGTCCTTCGTTGGCTTGCTATTGGCGAGAATTTTCCGTACGGCAAACCTACACCGGAAACTGGAATGTGTTTGTTGTAGGAGGGGAATTTGTTTTTGTTTCCTGTTAACATTTTCCCGAGTATAGTCAAAGACTCAAAGTCAAAGAGTAGTTGGAGGTCGATAAATAAAGCGTTTTGGTTTGATACGATTTACGTTATAACTTCTGTGACTATGTCTAAAAAGCGTAAAGTCGGTGATGAGAATCGTGCATTTCAGGAAATATGGGGTGAGAGTTATTTTTTCGTAGAGAACAAAGGCAAAGCAACATGTTTAATTTGCCAAGAAACTAATGGTGTAATGAAGGAGTACAATGTGAAGAGACATTACGATACAAAGCATGCTGACAAATATAAACAGTTATCGGGACAAATGAGAAAGGATAAAATTAAAGATTTGCAACATAAGTTTACAAACCAACAACATATTTTTAAAAGAGTGATTAATGATTCGGAAATTGCAGTCAAGGCAAGTTTTGTTGTGTCGAATATGTTAGTTAAAAAACTGAAACCATACAAAGATGGAGAGTTCGTTAAAGAATGCTTGGAAGAAGTGACAAATATAGCGTTTCCGGAGAAAAAAGGTATTATTTCGAAGATAAGCCTTAATCGTATGACGGTAGCAAGAAGATCAGAAGAAATGACATTAGATATTGAAAAAACATTAAAAGAGAAAATTTCTGAATTCACATGGTTTTCATTGGCCATAGATGGAAGCAGAGACGTCACTGACACTGCACAGCTGTCAATTTTTATTCGTGGCGTTGACTGTAATTTCAGTGTTACGGAGGAGTTACTTCCAATGAAAAATATAACAAAAGGAGCTGACATTTATCAAGAAGTTAAGAAAGTCTTGGAAAAGTATAATTTGGACTTAAAAATGTTACATGGTATTTCAACCGATGGCGCGCCAGCTATGGTAGGAAAAAACCAAGGATTAGTAAATTATTTGGCAACAGATAGCAAGGCCGTGGGGAATGAAATCGTAGCATGCCATTGCCTTTCACACCAAGAGAACCTTTGTGTAAAAATTATTAAAATGGGACATGTAATGAAAATCATTATTAAAGTAATAAATATTATTCGTTCCAGAGGAGTTGCTCATCGTCAGTTCCGAGATTTCCTATCCCAGTTAGATTCTCAGTATGATGATGTCATTTATTTTACACAGTTCGTTGGCTAAGTGCTGGGAAAATGCTGAAGCGAGTGTATAACTTGCGTGAGGAGATCATTACTTTTTTTAAAAGTCGTGATCATAATCAGGTGGCAGACTCTGAAGACAAGGAATGGCTATGGGATTTATCTTTTATGGTTGATATGACACAACATCTGAATGAGCTAAATACGAAGCTTCAGGGGAAAAATAACCTGATACACAACCTATTTTACTCAATCAAGTCATTTGAGTTTATGTTAGCATTATGGAATTCACAACTCAAGTCTGGTCAATTGTTGAATTTTCCAACAATGAGTCATTTTATTGCAAGACGATCCCATCAACATTATTAAATACGCTTCACTAGTAGAAAATCTGCAAAATGAGTTCAGGCGTCGATTTCAAGATATCAGAAAACTTGAGAAATCTTTGGAAGTGTTTGCAATACCATTCGCGACAAATATTGAAACAGCGCCCGTCAATTTTCAGATGGAACTTATCGAAATTCAGAGTAACTCCGAATTGAAAGCTAAATTTTCCGAAGTTTCTTTGCTAAAATTTTACAGAAATTACTTGCCTTGTGAAATGAAAAAATTTTAAATTCACGCTCAATAAACGATAACATTATTCGGGAGCACCTATTTATGTGAACAATCATTTTCATTAATGAAACAAGTGCAATCCAAAGGTCGTTCTCTTCTAACTGATGAACACTTGGAGGGAAACCTACGGATCGCTGTATCCAACATTGAACCAGACATTGAAAGAATAATGAAAACCAAACAATGAAACAGAAAAAGTGTATTGACCAGTGAATCGTTCTATCGAGAGGTTTCTGGAACATTCAGAAAGTCGCCAAATGGGAGACCCATAACCAAATCTGGAAGCCCTTCTTCTAACTTTGAAATCATAGCAACCCTGGGCTCACGCTATGCACTGTATTTTCTTCGCCTTGCCTTCCAGACGGACGAAAGAGGAGGCGCTAAAGTGAAAATTGGGCGTTCGCAACAATACTTTGAACCCCACATAACTTTAGGAAGCGTGAGGAAACGCAACTTAAAGTAGAAACTCGGTCATTTAGACAAAACGCAACTATGAGACGAACTTTTTACAATTTTCTGAAATCGAATCACGTCCTCTTAAAAATATCCATTCACTTGAGACACATTAAAAGGATGCATTTTTAATGTTCATTATATTAATGTTAATCCATTACTATAATTTAAGAATATGTGTTTACTACTTTTTGTTCTTTATATTTTCCAATTTTCATTTCAATTATTTCCGACCTATTTCAGATTTAACTCATGCAGGAGTGCACCCTGGGGATGAAGTTGCAAAGTATTGACTACAGAAAAAGTCCCACACAATAGAATTAGTACAAGCCATAATTACGTACTGAGCGAGAGGGATTTTCTTAACCGTCTGTTCCCAACTGATTTGCAAACGTGTGTCCAAACAAAGTGTCCTTTATTTTCTGACAGTTCACCGTAGGAATGTTTGTTGATCCAACGATAAGTTGGTCTAAAAAGCAACTGATTCTTTAAAAAGTGTTTGGTTACTGTTGTAGCTGCACTGTGAAGGGGCGACGTAGATAACGCTTGAAAAACTGCTGCTTATCAGTGTTCAAATTTCTATTCAGATGTTCACTTTTCATCGATTCAAAGGAACAAGGTCACAAAGATCTTCAGCTATTTTCAATTTTCTTTTTACAGTAACTAATTTGTCTGCTCCACAACACGTCTTAAACAATACCCTTTTCTGGAAAAGGGGGCACTGCAGATTAAACTGGGCAGACACCTTTTTTATGTATATATATTAAAATAAGATGTAAAAAACGGATAATGGAAGGCTAACGGGCAATATGCTAAAAATGCTTAAGGGAGGATTGTGACCCCTTAAATAAAATTCATTATCCATTTTACATCTCATTTTAATATACTTCGTATAATGAAGAAAGAGCTGCATCACGTTTTTTTATATAATTAATATATATATATATATATACAGGGTGAGTCAGAACTCTTGGATCAAACTTTAAGGAGTGATAAATCACATCTAAACAAGCAATTTTTGTCATACAAAGCAGGGTCGTAACGCAAAAGGGGAACCGCTAGTTGGTAGCTCATGAAATGAGGAAATGATGACTCTCTCGGGAAAAGAGGAAACACAAAAATGACAGAGTAGGCACGAAGTACGTTTTACTGACAGAAATTGCAAAATGCATGGACAAAGTTACAGAAACTGCTCAAAAGTGCGACCACCAGTAGTAATGCAGGCTTCACACCTGCGACGTAGCGAGCGGCGCACGTTAGCAAAAATACCCGCATATCTTGGACAGCAATCCTAGCAACAAGGTCCTCGTCGGAGTCCATGGGGCTATCGTAGGTGAGACTTTTCATATGGCCCCATAAGAAAAAATCGAGACAGGAAAGATCAGGCGATTGTGCCGGTCAAGCTATGGGACCATCTATTGCCCTGGGAATGCAGCATCTAAGGTGTGCCTCACATCCACGCTGAAATGGGGGGTGCTCCGTCGTGTTGGAACCACATACATGCTTTAATGTTGGCAGGATCATGTTGCAGTCACTGTGGCAATACCTCCTGTAAAAATAGGAGGTATGTTCTACCGTTCAGTCGGCGTGGTAGAAGATAGGGGCCAGTCAAGTGATCATGGACGATTCCAGCCCAGACATTTACGGAGAAACGTTGCTGGAAGGAATGTGGACGTGTGGCGTGCGGATTTCTAGATGCTCACGCATGAAAATTGTGCATATTAAAAATGCCCTCACGAGTAAAGGTGCATTTGTCAGTGAATAAAACATATGCACTAAAATCAGGCTGCGCTGCCATCTGTTGCAGAAACCAGCGTGAAAAATCGGTACGTGGCTGATAATCTGCAGGTGTCATGGGGATTGCACTTTCTGTGCATAGTAGGGGTGTAATCCTTCGTTCCGTAATACTCGGCAAACCGTTCTTTGGGACACATTTAAGGCATGGGATAGTGACCGCATGCTGCTTTCCGGACGATCTTCAAATCTCTGCAGAATGTTCTTTTCAACTTGTGGCGTCCTCACACTCCTGGAACGTCCTGTATCATGCATGCCGCTGACAAAGGAGCCCGTTTCATACAAACACCGATGCAATCGCTGAAAAAATGTTCCGTCTGGCACGCGTCTTGTCGGGAAACGTCTAAGGTACAGTCTTTGGACTTTACGAGCATTCCCGTCCGCAGCACCCTACATAAAATGCATATCATCCTTTTCCTGATTTGTGAAAGCAGCCATTCCTTCTACAATCAACGGTAGAAATGACGATGAGTGCGAAAAACCACTGCTTTATTCCTTCCGAGCTTTTATTTTTTCTACCGTTTTTTAACCAAAATCCTATTAACTAAAATAAACCATTAAAATCTGTTGCCACAAGTACATAAAAATCGTCCGCAAACAAAACAATTATTTTCGATTACTTTAGACGAAAATAATAGTGGCGCTGCAAGTTGAGGTTCGTTCCCTAGTTCCAATGTTTCCGCTACGATCGCATTTTTCGCAAAATTCTAATAGACTATCGTATTTTTCGCAAAATGCGAAAATGAAACAAGAGGTTTTAGCTTTTTTGCTAAAGAAATTTTAAACTCAGCTTAAACTCTGGCTAGTTCTGACGCAGTCGTCCCTGCGTTCAATGTCAGCGACGTCAAGCGGTTCACCTCTTGCTTTACGACCCTGCTTTGTATGACAAAAATTGCTTGTTTAGATGTGATTTATCACTCCTTAAAGTTTGGTTCAAGAGTTCTGACTCACCCTGTATATGCATGTTTCGCATGCAAATTCCTTTATACCGAGTATGCAAATGATCGAATTTGCCAACGAGTGTTAACTTCGGTCATAGCGCGCATTTCTGCTGCGCATCCTATAAAACAGGTTAAAATGTGGACGGTTTATCTTGGCTCGTTATCGGCGTTACAGTTCCATGGAGACACAACCAATAATGCCGTTACGACGTTGCCGAAGACCTTATAAGCAATTAGACGAGTTCGAACGGGGTCATATAGTCGGGATGCTTGAAGCTGGCTGGTCATTCCGAGCAATAGGCCGCCACCTGCACCGAACGGACGGTGCTGGGTAAAGATGCTGGCAGCAATGGTTCCTGCATCGGCGGAATGAAGGCTCTAGAAGGCCAAGGTGCACGAATGCGAGGCAAATCGGATGATTGTGCCACAGGCCCTAACTGGCCCAACGGCATTGTTGTCTGCCATCCAACGTGCTACAGTCTCTTATATACCACCCGTGGTACCTTCTACGGCGCTTGGTTGAGGTGAGGTTAGGGTCACGCGGCGTCTCTCCATAACCCTACAACATCGTCATTTGGAGTGGTGTCGTAGCCAAGCATCATGGCTGCCAGCAGACTAGCATCGCATAGTGTTGAGCGATGAATCACGCTTCAGTGTTTCAGCAGATGACCATTGGTATGGAGGCGCCAGGGTCAGCGGTCCCAATTAGCCTTTGTTTTACAGAGGCACAGCCGGTCGCGATAGCCCACTGGTTAGCGCGCTGGAGTTGCACTCGGTAGGCCCGGGTTCGATTCCAGCCACTGCCAAAACTGCCGCCGTGTTCACGCGGAGTACGGTCACGTTAACCATGTGAGTCCGTAAGTCCTTCATAGAGGTTGGTGGTAGGGGAAGGAGGGTACGGTCCCTGTGGATGCCTCCCCCACTGGGTTCCGGTCCAAATTGGATGGCACTTCCCGACAGTCCAAACAGTTACCTTACACCTTTCTGGTAGGTCGAACGGTCTGGGTCTCAACAACAACAACAACTGGCACACAGCCATTACCTCTGGTATGGGGTGCTATCTCTTAAGACAGCAGGTCACCCCTAGTCATCCTGCTTACAACTTTAACAGTTCAACGATATGCTGATGAAATCCTGCGGCCGTTTGCGTTACCCTTCCTGGCATGTCATTGTGGGGCCATTTTCCAACAAGATAATGCCACGCCACATACGACTCGCATATCTGTGGTCTGTCTCCGTGCTGTTGATACTGTTATTTGGCCAGCAAGGTCACCAGGCATTTCGCCAATCAACCATGTATAGGGCATGCTAAGCAGCCAGATTCGGGCACCCGAAATGTAGCAGATCTGGAGCAACCATTGAGGAATGCCTGGTATAATGTATCGCAGGATGATATTAGGAAACTTTATCACTCCTTACCTAGACGTATACAAGCATGCATTTCCGCCAAGGGGGTTTCCCCAATTACTGGTTTGAAAATTCATTGCGCTGTTGCTATAGCTATTCATGGGTCCTGCGGCCTTGATTTTGTTATCATTTCATTACCTGTGTATGAGCTGTACGCATATTTAATTTCAATAAGAACAGTCACTTGCTTTGTTTTCCTTTACAAAAGAGTATATATATATGTAATGGTTGTTGAGGTAGTCCAGGGAAGAAACCTTTCAGGTTACAAAATCTATTTTATTATAGGACACTCAAAAATATAATTTGTTAAAATGGTCTGAGCTCTCCGTCGGCGTCCATTTCGTAAGAAATCTCAGAGATAGTCTGCATTGATTCACACAATTTACAGTAATGGCGAGGAGATAACGACATGGGAAACATGCTGCCTTCGGTTTATTATGTATCAAAAATGTGATGCTGATGCAGTTTCATATGAGAAAGTTTACGTAAAGGTTAAGATGAAAGACTCTATATGGTATGGTAGAGGAAAAGAGGACGTACTGGCGGACTTTGCTAATATTAGTAGCTTGAGATAGAATTTAATAGAGTTGCAATACGTGCGTGACATGAAATAGGAATTTGGAATAAGAATTATGAAAGAAAAGGCCGCGTTATTGGGAAAAGCTTAACATGTCTGTATCATATCCCATATATATATATATATATATTAGCCTAAAATTCTCTTATTATCTTATTTTAGCCGTACTTATTCATTCTCTTGAAATTATATTTTCATCTTTTTATCTTGAAGCTTTAACTGTTGAATATCTCTTTTTATTGCTTTTACGCAGTACAGTTTTTATGACTCTCTTTGGCAACAGCAAATCACATCTTTTCATTTCTCCATATGGCAACATTGGTCTAGCGGTCTAGCCATATTTTGCTTGTCATGGTTGCTCTAATGAAATGTATTTCAAGGTATTTATGTTTCCTTTATTGTTCCAATCTATATGCTTGTCGTCCATATAACGCAAGTTTATAGATAAAATCTATCTTGTGTTTCAGAAACAAGCATTTTTGTGTTCATTTCGAAGGGATATATGGACCCGAAGAGAATTTTTTCGAAATGAACTTATCGTAAGCCTAAATCTCTTCCATGTGCAAGCTTTTTTGCTTGATTTTTTTGTTTTCTTATTTGCATTTCTCATTTTTGAAATTTGTTGATTGTCTTTGTCTTTATGACCTGCATTACGCTTTATTATTTCCTCTTTATGTCTTAATTTCTTTTATTTCTTTGTATTTTGTAGAAAATTTTGGAATAGTGTATTATGAGTTACTACATACATTCTAACTTTGGATTTACTAATTTATATTTATATATATATATATATATATATATATACCAATGTTTCTAGGCCTTTTGAGCAGCAACTTAAGAGTATTTCAAATAAAACCACGCGTTACGTGTCATGAACATACAGTTAAAAAAAATCAGTTTACAAATTCATTTTCAATTGTAATTTGAACACACATAAGAAGCACTTGAGATGTATACATTATTTTCTAAATAAACAATTTTCTAATCACACTATGCGGTGTTATTTATTCTCACTTTCTCGTCCAAAAGAAATCTAATCATCTTCTTCAGAAGACGGATCCGAAGGACTCGTTATTGATAAGAGAGGTGAAAATTGGCTCTAAAAGAGGAGAACGGAAGCATTTCCCGATATTACCTCACCTTACCGATAATGTTGCGCATCTCATTACAGACGCAGCACCAGGTGTTCGCGGACTGGATTTCATTCCACAATGTTCGATTTTGTGCTTAACTTACTATAGTGTTGCAGCGATGGGTGAAATTCCTTTCATGTTTGCTCTCGTCGGCTTCCCCTTCCTCTTTTTTAAACTGCAGTGATACAGTTTTGCGTGCTGCTATGTCGTTGCGACGATTAGCAATTTGTACACACACACACTATATATATATAAATATATACACACACACACACACATATATATATATAGTTAAACCTGTCTAAGTTGGGCGCTCATGGTTCCCCCTAAAAGCGTCCAACTTAGACAGTGTGATGAAATTTCATTTTCCCTCTTCAATAAAGCACAAGAAAAGACTTCATTTTTAACATATAGAAAATACTAATAAGCCAATATTTTAAATTAAATATTGTAATTACTGTTACAAAATACTTATGATACAGATTCTTTTTCTTGTTCCAGAGCAGTTCAGTTTCCATGCATGTATGATATCAGATCTGTTTGTCTATTGTTTATATTGGAAACAGTAGATTTTAATATGCCAAACTCCTCTGCCAACTTTCTGCAGCTGTCACCTTTGTCTAGACTCTAGGCGATCAAGAATTATTTTTTTCTTTTCAATAGTTAGCTCAATTAGTTTACGTTTGCTCATTATTAAAAACTAATGTGCACGTCACTAAAATCACAGTCACCTTTCATCCCCTTCCCTGGGGATGCACTGAGAAACAAATGTGACTTTTGAGGGTAGAGAAAGCTTTTTATTCAGAAGATGCAGAAATCTAATTGGACAATGCAAAAATGGGAAGCTATAAATGTCCATTATTCAAGTGTGTTCTTGTGTGTGTGTAAACAAACTGATAACAAATAGGTTGTGATACATAATTGAGGGCTGTGGATTGGTGGGGAGGGACGGCCCCTTAGCAACAGTAAGAAAGAAATGTGGGCAGATAAGAGCTTCCTGGAAGGGATAACAACAACAAAGGAATACTTCTCTCTGGGGATCAACAACAAAAGATAATCCCTGGGGATAAATAAGGGAGATCAAAAGTGGTAGGTTACTTCCTTTATGCAAATGCCAATTTTAAGGAACTTGTCCAACTTAGTAATGTAAACTGCGTCCAACTTCCAAGATAGACAGGTGTCCAAGTTAGACAGTATTATATACATGCTAAAACATTGGAATTCGTTCCGTTCTACCAAATTGTGTCCAAGATAGACAGGTTGTTGTTGTTGAAACCCAGACCGTCCGACCTACCAGAAAGGTGTAAGGTAACCAAGATAGACAGGTGTCCAACTTTACAGGTTTTACTGTATATATATATAAATATATACATATATATATACATATATATATATACATATATATATACATATATATATATATTTAATCACCTTTTTTTTAAACCTCTTTTACATAATAGTAAATTGGCTAAACTCAAAAGATTTAAACGCGGTAAAGGAAGCTCCTCCCAATATGATATTAAAGCGGAGATTAAAAGTATGCATCAACAATTCAATAACACATATCAATGGAAATTTATTAAATCATGGGTATTTGCAGTTAAGAAAAAACAATTAAACACAGTTTATGCTATTTTCTTAAAGTTAAATCTTACTAATGAACATTTTAATCATATTTTCTATGATTTGCTCATTACTAGATCAAAATATTTAAAAATAAAACTTAATCAATTTCATCATAATAACTGTTCCAATTCTTATTGTGTAATATCATTTAAGCATCCTATTTATAATTACATAAACTTTAAGAATTTATTTAATCAATTTCATCATTTATTGCCTGTAAAGGATTTGAATGTTACAAAAACTTTTAAATATAACAAGCCTATTGGAAGAACCATTTTTAATTACAATGCAATTTCAAAATCTCTCTCATTCGACATAGATTCCTCAACAAATTTAGATGGTGAATGTATTTGTAGTGCTGATAATTATGCTGAATTTATAAATCCACAATTGGGTCATATAGTTACTGGAGACTTAGCCATTGTAAAAGATAAATCTTTAAGAACTATAATGTCATTTGGCACTAAATTCAGGTTACCTTCATGTAATAATTCTAAACAAGTGTTAAAGTCAATCAATCTGGACCTTGATAAATTTATTTATGGATTAGCTTCTAAATATGCTCAGCCTTTAGAGGCATTTAATATGTGGAAATTTACTATTTTAAGATCTATTAAAAATACCATTTGTAGTATTAATTTATCTAGATCCATATATAATATGGATAATATAAAGCATTCTGTTAATGATTTACATAGATCTTTTGTTATTACTTATGTAGATAAAGCCTCTAATAATTATGCTATTATTTGTAAAAAATTCTATATTCAATATCTGCTAGATTATTTAAAAAATAATAGTCTATTTAAAATTGATTCACACTCCCTTAATAGTATCAAATTGAAAATTATCAATATGTATAGTGATTTAGATATTAATAATAAATTTTTCACATTTCCATATATTGTGCTTATACCTAAATTTCATAAAAATCCTATTAAATTTAGAACTGTTACTAGTGGTCATAATTCATACTCTACCACTGCTAGTAAATTATTACTAAATTATTTAAATGTACTAAATAGCAATTTACGAGATTCTGGTGATAG